>CM056390.1:7407133-7677522 GCA_029718625.1 Synaphobranchus kaupii | reverse complement strand
GCTTAATACCTAATTATCAGCCCGTTATCAAAAAACAGAGCTTGCGCGCTGTACACAAATGCAAAGCAAGATAACGCAGAAGGCGTTTGTGTTTGTGGTGTGTTTGGGAGGGCTCACAGAGCTCATATCTGTGAATTAATATCCAAATGACAAATCTAGAAGCTGGAAACACTCAGCGACATCTCTACAAGACATGCATGTACGGCGGAATTAACATAAAACAGTCTGTAATAGTTCATAATTATTACGACATAATATATTAGAACTGCAGCAGCAAAAAGGTATAAATAGATGTCCCCACAGTATTTATACTTCAAAATACAAGATCTGGCCTCGTTCCACAAACTGACTGAGTAAACATCGTGGAGGGAAGACAAAAATAAATCTGCAAACAATGAATAAAATAACAGTCTCTACTGAAGGGGGGGGGGGGGGGTAATACAAGCATAATACAGTGTTCTGCAAAGGTTGTAAAATCATGCTCTGCTTTGCGCCGAGAGAGCACGCCGTTGTATTTCGCAGTTTTTTCTTTCATTTATGCCTTCATGTTTATTTGCATGTGTTTATTCACATTTTGATATCGTTTCCTTTTTTTTTTTGTCGCCTGCTTCTGTGTTTTGACATCCGTGTGTTTTGCGTTCACTGACATTGTGAGAATTTCAGGACGGTCTTGGTTATTGCAGTGTTCACCGTTTGCTGTTACAATGCATAATTGTGGGTGTGCTGCGTCTTTTTTATGGTCATAAACTGGCTATTTCTGATATTCTTGGATAGGTATCCTTATTTTCTGGTTCAGGAGAACACATACAAGTAGTGCATTTATTTTCCTGAAAAATGGTGAAACCAACATACAATAACACATCTGTACTTTAACCCTGTGTGAATTGCTTGATGACAAATCTAAAGTTGTGGAGTACAGAGCCAAATCAAGAAAAAAATATGTATTTTTCCCAAAAATTATGGAGGACACTGTACAAATGTATATTGTGGCTGTGAACAGATCCCCCTGAACATTCTATAATTGGCACTTTTTCCACATCTATGAGAGCAGGCCTATGACTGCTCATGAGTATGCACATAAACACGCGCATGCGTTTAACAAAAACACAATAGAAGTGACCTATGCTACCATTTTAAGTCTCACAGATAGTGAGCTTTCTGAAGTGGTGGCATAAATAAGGGCACTACTGACCTTTAAAGTGGCTGTTGGTGAGAAACTGTACACTGGAGTCAGATAAAAATATGTCGGAGGTTTATGTGGGTGAAACATTTGGGAAATCTACCAACATGTTATACTGCTCGTTCCTCGTTTTGAAGGAAGCAGCGATTGCCTCTTTATGAAGCACGATTACATTAAAATAGCTAATTAGATTAATTAATTAGATGGATTAGGTAAGTATGGGTATTGTCCATTTAACATGTCCTATTAGGTAATATAATGAGTGTAGTATGAACTAAGAACACGCATACGCACACTCACATGCACACACACACACACACACACACACACACATGCGCACACACGCACGCGCACACACACACGCACACACGCACAGATGTTCTGGAGAACACAAAAGACAGATAATAGCACAGACGTTCACAGAGGTTATATCGGAGGAAGGGCATCAGGTATGAATGTCTTTTTGAAAATAAGAAGATGCTGCATTCTGTCATTTGACAAGAAAAAGAATCGAAGGGAATGTGCTGTAGCCCAGAGCAGATGTGGCTCTTTCTCCATTGTCTTCGCTGGATCTGTCCCCGGGTTGACTGGCTGGGGCTGGGGGATCGGAGCCTGGCTCTCGGCAGACGGCGTAACGCTGGCACGTTAACGCGCGCGGCTCCTCGCCATCCTGCGTGAGGCGCATGCGGGGGAGCCGGCCCGGAAACCAGAAGGAACCCCTCCGCTTAAACGGCCCCGCCGGACGATGTGATTGCGCTCGTTCTCCCAATGTTCCTCGGAGGCCTGCGGTTTGAACTGATTGCCTCACTTCTGAGCTGGCGCAGGGCCCTGGGATTTTTCCCAGAGGTAGCTGTGATCACCTGCTGGCATTTCCATGCATAATGCCTGGTTATGTTTCACATGCTTGCATCATTAGAGTAAACGGAAGCGTAGGATCTCTCTCTCTCTCTCAATTAAATTTTTTTCAATTTCAATGTGCTTTATTGGCATGACATGTACTGTGTTGCCAAAGCAAATGTTACAAACAACAACAATAATAATAACAATAATCAATAAATCAATAAGAATGAACTCTTGTTAGCAAATATACACATAACACGCATAAAACATAAACATCATACACATACTGTTATATGTATGACTTCTGATACACAAAACCTATTCATTAATTGCAGGTGTTGTACTTCTGCGTCGATGGCAAGTTGCTGTATATAAAGCAGCTCTCTCTCTCTCTCTCTCTCTCTCTCTCTCTCCTTCTTCTTCCGTGATACTCTGAGCAATATCACAGCCCGTTTAGAGGGCATTAATATTTGATATCTAATGGGGCAATGGGGCACCTGAGCAGATTGAACCTTGTGTCACTGAATGAATAGATTGTCTACGCAGTCCTGCGGTACCTCAGCTATTCCAAGTCCTATTCCCTGGCAAAAAGATGGAGGAACTTCTGTGTGAGTTTAATAAAGGAAATAAAAATAATAATAATAATAAATAAAAAAACAATAGTTTTTTTTGCAGAGTATCCCAAATGTAACAGAACCCCTAGAACTCTTGCTTCCCCTAGCACTTCTTCATACTAATCCAGGTATGGTATTTTTTTTATTGTTTTAGGTTCTATTTTAGGGTTTTATGTTTGTACTTGTTAGCGTAGCATAGCGCTTTAGTGATGTCGTTGGTCTGGGAAGGCTATTGGCCTGGTCTGGTGCTAAGGCTCATATTAATAAGCTGAATGCACTTATGGTTCTCCTGTATTGTAAACCGTCGGCTAAACGAATGTAATGTCATGTAATGTAAAAGCCGAACGGTATCCGCCATTGTGGTGGGGCTCCGGGGGTTGCCCCAATCAGAACTCCAGGCGTCTGCTCGGATCCGCTCCCCGGTCAGAACTCCACGGCACGCGACGTCTTTCTCTCGCTCCTGCATTGGCCGCAGATGTTCCAACATCAGGCAGCCAAATGAAAGCGGGCTTAAGGAGAAAAGCCTCGTGGCTTCGACGCTACCGGCTGCCTGATGGAGTTCCATGTCATCTGCCGGGAGGGTGGGAGGGCAGGAGGGCGGGAGGTCGGGAGGTCGGGAGGTCGGGAGGTCGGGAGGGCGGGAGGGCGGGAGGGCGGGACGGGTGGGGTCTTGGCTCCGTTCCGTCTCATAGAGATCTGTGCGCCGGCTGGCCGGAGTAGGCGCCGTGGAATGGAACCCAATCTCATCAGCCGGCGTTACACGGGGGAAAAGCGGGACACGGCGTTGGAAGGGGAGAGGGCAGATAAGGCCGGGCGCGAGTGAGTTTCCTAATCAAAAGCACTCATCCTCGGAGGAATCAGTTTCTTATCCCCTGCCGTAAATAAACACTCAAAAAAAAAAACAACCCCGTTAATGTGCCACGTACAAATACAATCCCCAAACAATCCACCTTCAAAGTTCCTGATTCGCGAAAGGCTTTTAGGGAAGATAAGTACTAAAATGGCGGCACTGTTACTCTGTTACAGGGCACCAAAGCTGAGTGATAATGCCAACCTCTGCTCATAATTTGTATTCGGGTCACATAGGAAATCATTTCGGCGCTGAAGTACATCCTATCAAACTTGGTTTAAGGGAACAAAAATAGATGGCCGCCTTCCACACTGTATACGTTATGGAATAGGCGAGCCTCTGAAAGTTCACGGGAAATTAAAACTTATTGAGTGGGACTGGGATTGCACTTTTCCCTGCTGGCTAAAGCATGAGCTCATCTGCAGCTGCTAAAGGTCAATTGCAGCACATTAAGGGAGCAGAGAAAAATAAAAAAATAAAACTAGCTAATGTTTTAGGAAAAAGATTTTATTGAAAAAAATACACATCTGAATGATGTAATTGGTTGGTCCCTGAACAAACCCATGATGGCTCTTGACAGATATGGAGGGATAAGATAAGATATACTAGTAACCCCCTGTGTGTGTGTGTGTGTGTGTGTGTGTGTGTGTGTGTGTGTGTGTGTGTGTGTGTGTGTGTGTGTGTGTGTGTGTGTGTGTGTGTGTGTGTGTGTGTGTGTGTGTGTGTGTGTGTGTGTGTGTGTGTGTGTGGAGTAAAACCGAGCAAATGGCGTGTTTTGTCTCAGTGTTCAGCACAGTTTCATCTCTATAAAAGCAGTTCAAATTGGGGATACAGACCATTTTATATCTCTGTACGCAGATGATATATGGCTGTTTCTTACTGTTATTTACTGTGTTTTTCTTGCACTGAAGCATGGCCATCGGCAATTGCCATCCGTGTGGGGGCCGGTGTCACCGTGAGCCAACGAACAGGGGACTTTCAAACCATATTTGGTCTAATAACAGACTGTGACCCTGGTTGGGATGTACTGTAGAGTTATAAAATCTGAAATACAATTAGGAGCCAATTGTGTTATACAGTATGTCTGTTACAATTTTTAGTCAGAAGATTCAATCGCCACAGCCATGCGGTGTGGCACACCCATGTGCTGTGTCACTGACTGTGCCCATGCGCCAAACGCATTGATTCCGGAAAATAGAGCCCTACATGTTGATATCATAATATTTACATTCTAAATTTGTTAAGATTTCAGGGAGTATTAGGCTTCCTACTCAGTATCTACTATGCAGTTTTGACCCATGTCATGTGACTTACTCTATGGATACGCCTGCCTGCCTATCTTGCAAGACACAGAGAAGGCTTTGATAGAGCAGAATAGGATTTCAGGGAGTATTTGGCTTCCAACTCAGTATCTATTATGCAGTTTTGTTTTCTAATAGGCTAGTAACTGTAGTAAGCTTTGAACAATGGCAGAATTTCAATTTCTGAAATGTAGTTTTTTATTTTGTAAATACAAATTGCACGTATATGTAAATACATTTTGTTAATCCAGTTATCTTTCCCCACTGTATTTGTATGGATTTCTAACTAGATACATTTTTTCCCCTCTCTGCCAGTAATTTTAATTTCAGGGTAGTTTTACTGTGATTTATATAAATTTATTCTCAAGTAAATTTAGCATATTCATTCTCAAAAGATTTTCATCTTAGGAAAAACTTAAAATCTTGTAGCAATTTAAGAAGTACTATGCCTTCTTGAGAGAATTCAGTCCTTTGTGGAGAGCATGGATAATATAGTCCTCCTGCAGACTGGTTAGGCCCCCTCTTTGTTAGGTAGACGTCGTTCAGGTCCCCTCTTGGCTAATTTTTTAAAAACCATTAAAAGTGAAATCTCAGTAAATAGTATGAACAATGAGCTTAAATAAAAATTTTCCATGTCACTTTAAAAAAAAAAAACTATGTCTAGAAACTATGGTCCCCTCTTGGCAGGTATAGAGTGATAGTCCCCTGTTGGTAATATAGACGTGTGTGTGTGTGTGTGTGTGTGTGTGTGTGTGTGTGTGTGTGTGTGTGTGTGTGTGTGTGTGTGTGTGTGTGTGTGTGTGTGTGTGTGTGTGTGTGTGTGTGTGTGTGTGTGTGTGTGTGTGTGTGTGTGTGTGTGTGTGTGTGTGTGTGTGTGTGTGTGGAGTAACACCGAGCAAATGGCGTGTTTTGTCTCAGTGTTCAGCACAGTTTCATCAATGCCCTAAGGCCCTTGCTTGAGATGGTAACGGGACTGATCTCAGACACTAATAATGAACAGACTGCTGCCCGGAAACTAAAGGGATTTTCCATTTTCTGGTGTGTAAAATCTGATTTACAAAAACCTACCAGCCTTAAAAAAAGGAATCTGTAGGTTGGTAAGAAGTCTTGCTCGTAAATTTGTTTTGCTAAAAAAGGGGCTAACTACAAGACAGCTGGATGGCTCAATTGTACATATTGTTTTTTCGTGTGAAACTGAAGAGTAGTTTGGTATTTATTTGGATACATATTGTAGTTTCTGTCTGAGTTATTTTGTGGGGGAAAAAACTGACCTAAGCTGTCCTTTTTTTCTTTCTCTGTGATAATTATGCTTTTACTTTGGTGTTCTCATTAAGCGATAGAGAGAGAGAGAGAGAGAGAGAGAGAGAGAGAGAGAGATACACTTCCTTCTACATTGCAATAAATATAGGGAAATTCAAAATTAATAACAAAAACAACAATACATTCAAATTTTGCCCCACTTCCAGACAAAGATCAAATTTATTTGCACATTTTGACAACATGCGTCAAGCAATGCACTTTACAATGGGCCAAGTCCTGCATACTTTGGTTTACCTCAGAGAGTGCCAAGTATAGCCTTACTAAGTCACATGCATTCAGATTTAAAATGCTATAATTATACCTTCTGGCATAGTAGCCCATTAGAAGACAGTATGATGTTTTACAAAAATTTAAATAAAAAAATTAAAATAAATAATTTAACAAGACCTTGCATCAATGTCCAAAGAACATAATGGAATTTTCTTATACGCAAGTGAACATTCCGTTTCTTCTGGAGAAAGGGAACAGAATCATTTGTTTTTGCTCAATCCTTAATGAGCAAAATTGTATCCCTGTAGTGCCATTTTTAAGCCAAGAATTAGTTCTCTCTGTACTGCTTGAATGCAGATGTGCTGCTCTTTGTTGCTTACGGCTTGTGTTAAAATAAATTTGCTGTCACCCTCCACCACCCCAGCTTCCACCTGTCGTTTGGATCTGCTTTAGTATAGGGGGTTTCTGGTTATCTCCTGTTTAGCGGGAGGAGATGCCCGTGCTCCGGAGCAATACTAAAGCAGATCCATTCACCACCAAATAAAAATAATTTTGCAGTACATTCATTCATTAAACATGTAATTTAAATATGTGAGTTGTCTAAGGGAAAGTCTTAGTAAGGGCTAAGGGAAAGTCTTATAAGGGCTAAGGGAAAGTCTTAGTAAGGGCTAAGGGAAAGTCTTAGTAAGGGCTAAGGGAAAGTCTTATAAGGGCTAAGGGAAAGTCTTAGTAAGGGCTAAGGGAAAGTCTTATAAGGGCTAAGGGAAAGTCTTAGTAAGGGCTAAGGGAAAGTCTTATAAGGGCTAAGGGAAAGTCTTAGTAAGGGCTAAGGGAAAGTCTTAAAAGGTCTAAGGGAAAGTCTTAGTAAGGGCTAAGGGAAAGTCTTATAAGGGCTAAGGGAAAGTCTTAGTAAGGGCTAAGGGAAAGTCTTAGTAAGGGCTAAGGGAAAGTCTTAGTAAGGGCTAAGGGAAAGTCTTATAAGGGCTAAGGGAAAGTCTTAGTAAGGGCTAAGGGAAAGTCTTATAAGGGCTAAGGGAAAGTCTTAGTAAGGGCTAAGGGAAAGTCTTAGTAAGGGCTAAGGGAAAGTCTTAGTAAGGGCTAAGGGAAAGTCTTATAAGGGCTAAAAGGGCTAAGGGAAAGTCTTAGTAAGGGCTAAGGGAAAGTCTTATAAGGGCTAAGGGAAAGTCTTAGTAAGGGCTAAGAGGAAATGACAGATTTTCTTCCAGCCTGTTTGATGGTTCATTTCTGAGACCCAAAGCTTGCAAAATGTGTGAATCCCAGGGCCTGTATTCACAAAACATCTTAAGGCTAAAAGTATACACTGTAAACAATGGCTGTGAAATTCACAGTAATTAATTAGCAGCAATTGACAAGTACACTTTTACTGTAAAACAAATCACAGTATTATAACTGTAAAATAAAACATAGTAAGTTGTGCAGAGAGACAGGACACACTGCACTCAGCTGCACAGAGAGGCAGGACACACTGCACTCAGCTGCACAGAGAGACAGGACACACTGCACTCAGCTGCACAGAGAGACAGGACACACTGCACACAGCTGCACAGAGAGACAGGACACACTGCACTCAGCTGCGCAGAGAGACAGGACACACTGCACTCAGCTGCACAGAGAGACAGGACACACTGCACTCAGCTGCACAGAGAGACAGGACACACTGCACTCAGCTGCACAGAGAGACAGGACACACTGCACTCAGCTGCACAGAGAGACAGGACACTGTGCACTGTGTTTTATTTTACAGTTATAAACTGTGATTTGTTTTACAGTAAGTTACTTGTCAATTGCTGCCAGTTAATTACTGTGAATTTCACAGCCATTTTTGACAGTGTAGCTCCCAACTTGCTGATTTAGGAGAAACTCTTAAAAATAATGGGTGTGTCAGTCCTAATTTTAGGACTCCTACATTTTTGCTCTAAGAGTATTTCACAAAACGTTTTAGCGCTAAAACCAGCTCCTAAATCTGTGAAAAGGGGTAGTCAAGAGGACTCCTAAATCCTAAAACCAAATCACAAATAATCCTAAAATGGCTGCTGCCGGCAATCCACCTCGTAATCGCGTCAACATTTTAGAAGCATTGAATGATACTGAGCTTTTAAAAAGGTATCGCCTTAATCGCGAGGGTATTATGATAATCGTAGAGCTAGTCAGGGATGCAGTCACTTCACCAACAAACAGAAACAACCCAATAACACCGGAGACCAAGGTTCTGACAACTCTACGGTACTTAGCCACAGGGACAATGCAGCTATGCAGCACAGACGAACTAGGTATATCTCAGTCATCTGTCAGTAGAATATTACATGAAACAATAAATGCTCCCCTCCAGCCCCGTTATGCTGGTGTCTGAGTGCCCAATGACACTGTACACCACTGAAACAATAGGCGATAGAGCCTTGGGTGCTGAACCTCCTCCTAATAAATGCAATAAATATTTCGAATTAAAGATTACATGTTAATATAATCTGCAATGACATGTATAGCGAGGTTAATTTATGTGTAAATACATTTATGTTCATTTTTGTATAGGTTAAATACGTTGAATGATAGAGAATAAAGCATTGTGGTCTCGTGTAGTTGAAAATAATTGGCCTAATGTCTTATTACCTGTGGCAGTTGTTTGTCGCTTGAATTCTGCAATCTCTGCCCTCGCCTGAGACTGCAAAGAATACCAGCGCTTTTCACAGTCATCGGTGGTTCTGGACAGAAGTGGGAAAGCCACATTAATTTGCAAACATATATTTTCCCACGCTTCTTTTTTGGTTTTTGAAGTTATCCCAACTCCAAATTTTCCTTTAATAATGCCCTTGTTGGGCAAGAAGGAAAAGCTGTTCTTGCGTCCAGTTTGGTTTTCGTTTTCGTTTGCAGTGCAATGTAGCGTCACACGTCTTCTTATTATCAGCCATGGTTATTCTAGATAATTAAAAGGCTGCTTATATGCATATCCGCTAATTGTTTATGAGAAACAGATATGTAAGAGGCTACTGACAATTAGCTGAACATATACTTGACTAGTCAGTATATTATTCTTGGTTTTATGTTTAATCAGTGACACTTAGCCTACATTTTTATTTTAAAATCTTTGGCAACATGATACCTCTTTCTACAGTATTTCTATGATGAAATCACTGACAAAGACCCATCCCCTATCAGCCAATCACTGTAGGCATAGTAAGTAAGCTTGTTCATGAAACATGACATCATCCATAGCAACGAGGTCAACCCCGCCCTTTCTCTTAGCTTAAGATTTCTCCCCATTCCTTAGTAAAAGTTGGTCTCAGCAGCTTTGTGAATAGGTTTTAAGAGGAAACTCTTAGCTATAAACCTTTACTGCTATTTGGTAGAACTCTTAGTGGTAAGATCAAATGTTTTGTGAATACGGGCCTAGGTATTTGTTTTAGCTCTTAGCATAAGTCTGCCCTTTCTTATTCATGTCTAATATAAAAGATAATAGCTCCAGTTGGAAAGTACAGCACTAAAACATGCTTTTTCCCATTTACATATACAGTAAATTAAGACAAACATTAATATGTGTTAAATAATATGAAAGATATTATAGTCATCATTTGTTTCATAACAGCAGTGCAACAAGTGATGAATGTTCCATAGACTTGATGTTCATGTCTATGGATAGCTGCTGCTTGATGATAGAGCTGCACGTTTTCTAACCTGTTTGTAGTTGTTTCAATGACCTTTGGTGTGCACTTATTGTACATCGCTTTGGATAAAGTCGTCTGCCAAATGAATGTAATGTAATGAAAAGTGCATACAATGCTCGGTCAGTAACAGTGGGTGCACTTTTTCGTTTGTGTACTAGATGGCTATCTTGCAAATTAACTACAGTTGGTGTAGACCGGGGGGGGATACAATAGCTTTGTTTACACAGCAATTTTCAAGAGAGTGGTCTTCTCATGAGAGGATTAAAGGCCTTGGATTAGAGTTTATTGATGCATCATTACTATCAATTTGGGTAGATGTATATTTTTACACTTTGCACTCAGAACATTTTGCAGCAGGGGGGACTTGGTATGTCCTGGTGAGGTCATTAATTTAATAAATTAATGCAGAAAGCAGTTTTTAAAAGACAATTTCCAATGTACATCCACATCTTGTCAGAAAAAGTTGACATTGCAAGTTGTTTTCCATGAATACTCAGTTTTTCCATTAAAAAAACATTTATTTAAAAACAGTTATTTTCAGGTATGTTACAAGCGATGCTATAACCTCTCTGCATTTTAATTGATCTCTATGGGAATTTGGGGGTGAGACTAGATTCAGCTGTAAATTGCACTGGTACAGTATGGAACACATGGCTGGCTAAATGGCCATACGTTATCAAGGGTCTGAGCTATCGAACGAGCCCCAAACCATCACTCTACGTCCAGATATGGAGTAGATGTGGATGGATCACTTTAAGGGTTTCTTCTCCTGACTTTTTTCCCCAGAGAGTTCTATAGGAAAATGAGTCAGGAGAAATAACCCTTGCAGTGATCCATCCATTTTGCAGCATTGCTCTGTTTGGTCCTGGAGTCCTTCCATCCATCCATTATCTAACCCGCTTATTCATGTTCAGGGTCGCAGGGGGCTGGAGTACATCCATCCATTATCTAACCCGCTTATTCCTGGTCAGGGTCGCAGGGGGCTGGAGTACATCCATCCATTATCTAACCCGCTTATTCCTGGTCAGGGTCGCAGGGGGCTGGAGTACATCCATCCATTATCTAACCCGCTTATTCCTGGTCAGTGTCGCAGGGGGCTGGAGTACATCCATCCATTATCTAACCCGCTTATTCCTGGTCAGGGTCGCAGGGGGCTGGAGTACATCCATCCATTATCTAACCCGCTTATTCCTGGACAGGGTCGCAGGGGGCTGGAGTACATCCATCCATTATCTAACCCGCTTATTCCTGGTCAGGGTCGCAGGGGGCTGGAGTCCATCCATTATCTAACCCGCTTATTAATGGTCAGGGTCGCAGGGGGCTGGAGTCCATCCATTATCTAACCCGCTTATTCCTGGTCAGGGTCGCAGGGGGCTGGAGTACATCCATCCATTATCTAACCCACTTATTCCTGGTCAGGGTCGCAGGGGGCTGGAGTACATCCATCCATTATCTAACCCGCTTATTCCTGGTCAGGGTCGCAGGGGGCTGGAGTACATCCATCCATTATCTAACCCGCTTATTCCTGGTCAGGGTCGCAGGGGGCTGGAGTACATCCATCCATTATCTAACCCGCTTATTCCTGGACAGGGTCGCAGGGGGCTGGAGTACATCCATCCATTATCTAACCCGCTTATTCCTGGTCAGGGTCGCAGGGGGCTGGAGTCCATCCATTATCTAACCCGCTTATTAATGGTCAGGGTCACAGGGGGCTGGAGTCCATCCATTATCTAACCCGCTTATTCCTGGACAGGGTAGCGGAGGGCTGGAGTCCATCCATTATCTAACCCGCTTATTCCTGGACAGGGTAGTGGAGGGCTGGAGTACATCCATCCATTATCTAACCCGCTTATTCCTGGTCAGGGTCGCAGGGGGCTGGAGTACATCCATCCATTATCTAACCCGCTTATTCATGGTCAGGGTCGCAGGGGGCTGGAGTCCATCCATTATCTAACCCGCTTATTCCTGGTCAGGGTCGCAGGGGGCTGGAGTACATCCATCCATCCATTATCTAACCCGCTTATTCATGTTCAGGGTCGCAGGGGGCTGGAGTACATCCATCCATCCATTATCTAACCCGCTTATTCATGGTCAGGGTCGCAGGGGGCTGGAGTACATCCATCCATTATCTAACCCGCTTATTCCTGGTCAGGGTCGCAGGGGGCTGGAGTACATCCATCCATTATCTAACCCGCTTATTCCTGGTCAGGGTCGCAGGGGGCTGGAGTACATCCATCCATTATCTAACCCGCTTATTCCTGGTCAGGGTCGCAGGGGGCTGGAGTACATCCATCCATTATCTAACCCGCTTATTCCTGGTCAGGGTCGCAGGGGGCTGGAGTATATCCATCCATTATTTAACCCGCTTATTCCTGGTCAGGGTCGCAGGGGGCTGGAGTACATCCATCCATTATCTAACCCGTTTATTCCTGGTCAGTGTCGCGGGGGGCTGGAGTACATCCATCCATTATCTAACCCGCTTATTCCTGGTCAGGGTCGCAGGGGGCTGGAGTACATCCATCCATTATCTAACCCGCTTATTCCTGGTCAGGGTCGCAGGGGGCTGGAGTACATCCATCCATTATCTAACCCGCTTATTCCTGGTCAGGGTCGCAGGGGGCTGGAGTACATCCATCCATTATCTAACCCGCTTATTCCTGGTCAGGGTCGCGGGGGGCTGTAGCCTCTCCCAGCAGGCCCTGTAGTCTTACCAAACAAATGCAACACACACAGTATGGAGATCCTTTCAGTAGCCATGCTTGTTAGAGGGTCACCTTGAAGAGCCATAATCATGGCTGAACTATGAGAAATTGCATAGGATTTCACATAGACAATGCAAAAATAAACATTTTCTCTTATTTCACTGCGTTTCAGTGTTTGAGGTTCCCTGTTGTAGATTTAATAAATGACAAAATGATGTCCACTTTGTATGACATCTTTTCATTCTGCCTACTAGTAATGTTTTCTTTTAAAGCATAATCACATGCTAATAATCATACGTGAACCAATCTAGTAGCCTATATTTCTGACGCAGTAGATGGAGTTATATATTTTATCTGTGGGGGAAAGGAAACAACAAATTAGAACAAATGGGTAATGCAGTGTTGTTAATATTAGTGGAAATGGGAGCAGTATAGCAGCGTATTAAAGTGCACTTGCTTTCCTGTTCTGCTTATACAGAGAAGAGTAAGTGATTTCCTGGCTCCTAAAAAGTTTTCATCTGAGTAAATGTTGAAGCACGAAATGCACTTGGCTTAGTCCGCAAACAAGCCGTTTGAAGTTGTTTGCAGTGCTGTGTTTATAATGTAGAGCCCGGTGCGTGTGTTTACGGCCCATCTGGGGCCCTGGGAGCATTATGCAGAATGATTGGACCTCCTCACTGCTTATGCCATTCTGAACACATGTAGCGCAGCACTTACGGAGACTGAAACGCGGTAAGTTACCGCGCCATAAAGGCATTTAGGGGGACAAAATGCTACATACATTAGTCGTACGTGACAGAATTTGTGTTCGAGAAACGGAAAATCAAGGTGCTACCGTTAAATCAAAGTGTTTTCCCGTTAAAGATGTTAGATCTTTTAATCTGAAATAAAGCATTTTTCCAGTAAAGTGCTGCACATCTTTTGAATTTACATGCTGTGCTCAGCAATAGTCGTACTCTGGAACTTCCTAGGAATTTAGTTGCGCAAAAGTAGCATTTTTCCATAAAGAAGAAAAGGAAGAATTATATAAAGCTAAAGTGGAAAAAAAAAGTTTCTCTTTTTGAAATGATAAAAAGAATAGAAAAGGATTAAAGGAAGGAGAAAATAATAATATGTGGTTTGAGGGATAGCTCTTTGCGTAACAGTTGAGCATGAGACTAAACGATTCTCCTATGTGAATGGGCTGGAATAGCACTGTTTTGAATGCCCTTAGTTCAGGAGCTCCCATTATAAGCTAGACGTTGATAATAACCAGCGCTTCAGGGGTTTGGCCCAGGTAAGTGCACATGCTTCTGGGTGTCTGGGCATGATTCGGTGGTGTTGCCGGTGTGTGAATTTGCAATATGAGTCCTCTCGCCTTCCGTTGACCTGGATTCTTCAGCATGGATGTGCGAAAATATTTCACCCTGCAGGTCTGGTGACACCTCAAATTATATTTGTTGCTCGCTTTTGCCATCAAAACCACCATACAGTGTTTGGTAACACGGTGAATAGTCCTTCATAGGAGCTCCACAAGCACTACGCAGTCATCCGTAAAGGCTTATGTCAATACCCGCAAGCGTGCATACGGTGTGTGACTTGGTATGTCCTGGTGCGGTCATTAATTTAATAAATCAATGCACCATGCAGTGCATTGTTAATGCAGAAAGCAGTTTTATAAACCCTTTATTAAAGACAATTTCCAATGTACATCCACATCTTGTCAGAAAAAGTTTACATTGCAAGTTGTTTTCCATGAATACTCAGTTTTTCCATTAAAAAAACATTTATTTAAAAACAGTTATTTTCAGGTATGTTACAAGCGATGCTTTAACCTCTCTGCATTTTAATTGATCTCTATGGGAATTTGGGGGTGAGACTAGATTCAGTTGTAAATTGCACTGGTACAGTATGGAACACATGGCTGGCTAAATGGCCATACGTTATCAAGGGTCTGAGCTATCGAACGAGCCCCAAACCATCACTCTACGTCCAGATATGGAGTAGATGTGGATCGATCACTTTAAGGGTTTCTTCTCCTGACCTTTTTCCCCAGAGAGTTCTATAGGAAAATGAGTCAGGAGAAATAACCCTTGCAGTGATCCATCCACATCTACTCCATATCTGGCAACAGCGTGATGCTTTGGGGCTCGTTCAATAGCTCAGACCCTTGATAACTTACCATTTAGCCAGCCATGTGTTCCATACTGTACCAGTGTAATTTACAGCTGAATCTAGTCTCACCCCCCAATTCCCATAGAGATCAATTCAAATGCAGAGAGGTTATAGCATCGCTTGTAACAGTACCTGAAAATAAGATATCGAGAGTCTTTTGATGTTGATGGGTCACAGACTTCAGGAAGTAACAGCATGCAAAGGATGTGAAATATGGGGAATACTTT
The DNA here is from genome assembly GCA_029718625.1 of Synaphobranchus kaupii. Lineage (NCBI taxonomy): Eukaryota > Metazoa > Chordata > Actinopteri > Anguilliformes > Synaphobranchidae > Synaphobranchus > Synaphobranchus kaupii. The sequence goes on along the minus strand of CM056390.1, from coordinate 7,662,444 downwards.
AAAAATACATTAAACCAAAGGGTATGAAAACTTATGTAAATGAGAAATTTCAGTTTTTGATTTGTAATACATTTGAAAACATTTTTAAAAACATTTGTCATTTTTTTCACACTCACTTTGTCATTATGGGTTATTGAGTGTAGATTGATGGGCAAAAATGGCAATTTTATCCATTTAAAATTAAATCTACAACACAATACAGTGTGCAAAAAGTGAAGGGGTATGAATACTTTCTAACACCACTGTACAGTACATACATATAATACCAGACATGCAGACAACTTACATCTTCCGAAATTCCACACCAACCTATGTCACTTATCCATTAGGTACAGAGGATCACGACTATGGAACAAATACATACACACATATTGCAAGAGAATCCTCATCTTTACATAATTTCAAACGCAAGCTCAGAATTTGTCTGATGACACGCATGCACGCACGCACACACACACACACACCCTCAATATTGTTTGTTTTCTTTTCCCTGTCTGTGTTTTAACTTATACTGTACACATTTTTTATGTGATACTGTACTTAATTTGTTGACTTGTTAATTTCTAGGTGAGAACTCGATAAGCCGTTCTTTGCTTTGTTTAATCCCAACTGCACATTCTGCTATTTCTTGTACAGTTTAATTGTTTTTTTAATTTCTTTTATGTTCACTTTGTGAAAATAATAATTTTTATTTTATTTTTTTTAAACTCTGACGTGGGCCTTTATGTCAAAAGTACTGGGAGATGTTGATTTGTGCATTTCTACCATTTGCAAAATGGCTTCTGCTCACCGAGCCTCTTGCTGTCATTGATAGGCCTGTGTGATGAATGGCAACGTGGCTCAGTATGGGCCATGCACCACCTTAGACGAAAAGAGACATTTTTATTAACTCAGTGAGTAGAGCCATGCATTCCACTTTGACAGAGGAACATTGAAGCGAGCCATTTCAAATGCTATTAACATTTGTATTAATGCAAATGGAATATCATAAAGATGCAACCCTAGCTAATTATAGTGGAAGGCAAGATAAAATCGTCTGCTCGCAGAGCATGAAGGCTTTAATTTGTGACAGCGTTTACAAGCCTTGCTCTTGAACCACTCTCATCCGTTTTGGAAATGCAGGGACGTTGTAATTAATTTACTTCTTTATTTTTTATTTTACCCTAATTATTCTCATAGGAATTCACACTTAAACACTGTAATGAAAGATTCACCCGGCACAATTATTTTATTTTTTTGTTATCTAGTTTTCTATACATTTTAGGCCTATAGTAGTTATCCAGACCAGCTTGCATAGCTTACAATTTTAATAGTATCCATTGTTACAACCTCTTTGTTACTAGACCTATGCAGTCACTATGATTGAATTGCATTTACTCACTAATGGCTGAATAGCCCTGATCAGAGAAATTGTACTCTGTTTTTTTAGTTTTTCAACATTGAGTTTGTGCTTCACCCTGGATAGCAAATGCCTGCTTGTTCAGTTGTTTTACACATAATTATTCATTTGTCCGGATAAAGGCGACCTCGAGGTGAGAAAGTCCCTCTTGAACCAAGAGCTCTCAATATTTTATAACACAGAATAATTTATGGGGATTTGTGGACATTATAAATCAGATTCAGTGAAAGAGGTACCCTCTCTGAATTTCGAGGAAAGTATGGCCAGTGTTGACTTGAATTGGTCTATGGATTCATGGTGGTGAACACAGACAGAATATCCTGTGATTTTCTGTCAGCCTCCGTAACCAGGCATCAGTTTACATAGTAAGTATCTGCTAATTTAAAAATAGATTCAAAAAAATAAATAATAATCACTGGCGTGAAGGAAAGCAAGAAGGTGACTTTACAGGTAATAGAACAGCGTATTCCTGTAAGTGCTTTACACACACCTTTTGGAGGGAAAACTGTCTGAACAGACTGTACCTTTCACAGCTTTGTGCTGGTATACTGCGCTTGACAACCTGCCTTAATTAGCGCCACATTTTCTCTGAGACAATGTTAGCAGCACCAGATCTACGGTCGGAGAGATGCATACACACTCTCGTTGTTACCAGAAGAAAAGGGCCTAATTTCGCTGAGTCCACAATCCACGTAAACCTCAAGCTGAAAGTCATACCCCAATTATTTTTTTTATTTAAATGTGCTGATTGAGGTAACGTAAAGTGCAACTGGGCAGGTCCTATCTCTGTAATGAGGTGAAGGTGTGGCAATGGTTGAACTCTATCCAGTAGCCAATCAGGGAGCTTTTCTTGTAAAAAAGAAAAAAAATGTTTTGTAAAATGAGTGGTTATTTCACAGGTTATTTTTTTCCCCCTCATGCTTGTTGGTGGAGCACATGTTGTCAGTAGTTATACTCAAACATTATATGCTATGATAGTAGCATATAATGGTCATTATATGCTATGATAGTAGGGTTTAAAATGACCTTTCAGTTCATTCTGATAATTAATTATTGATTAGAGATAAAGGGTGTCCACTGAATGCCAGAAAATATGTATGCCAATGTGTAATTTATGTTGTTATTCATTGCTATACATTATATTGTATAAACATTTTTTTGGGAATTTTTTTTTTTGTAAATGTCTTTGCCATCCTTTTGATTTCATAAAATATTCTACATGTTGGGTATTCTAAACATTCAAGCAGCAACACAGCACCATGCTGAGAATATATTATCGTTATAATGGCAATAAGTGTTATTACTGCAGCACTGCAGTGCTTGTTCTCTCTGTTGAAGTGTTGCTGTTGTGTCATCTTGCTGCATAGAGAAAGAGCCTCAGTTTTCCCTCCCGTTCTTTCAGCTTTTCTGCAGTGTGAAAATTTAAATGTGTATATTAATAGGACAAAACAAAGTCTTGTTTGACCCTCCCTTTTGATTTAATTCACTCCTGAGAAACATCCTTTTTGATAGCAGAGCTAGTGCAGTTCACACTGTAAATGGAATTTACCATTATTTCTCTCGAGCGCATCTTTTGTGTCCGGCGGCTTAAATCTATAAATATATTTTCAGTATGGAGTCTATAAATATAAGAACTTAAAGAATCCCTTGACAGAGATTGAGAGAGGAAGAAAGAGAGAAAGAGTCTCTATCAATTGGATTTGGGCGCTTCACAGGTATAGTGCTAAATAAATCATAGCTGCAAGGAAAATGCAGCATAACCAGAAGACGGCTGCCAAAGTGCCACTAACTTGCATTATGTACACCCACTAAAAAACATCATCTAAAATATGGTATCAGTTACGTAGACATTCATTATTCAGATCTGATGATTATTGTTCAGTCATTGTGTAGTACACACTGAGGGATATTTCATAAGGACAGCTTTGGTTGGATTTAAGAACAAAAGAAGACAAAAGTAGAGATTTGGTGCTGTATGCAAAACTTAATGTTAGTCCTTAAAGGCCTGATTTATTAAGATCTTTAGCATGTGTGAAATCTTCCGGCCCATGCAAAACTAATAAACAATGATTGCTGCAAAACAAATACCATGACCAATCACTGATCATGTTATTGGTTTTGCGTGTGCAAAAATATTTTACACATGCTAAAGGTCTTACACAGCAAAAATGTCAGTGTAAAGTGTAACACTGCTGGTGTACATTTAACACCCTAGGGTGTTTATATGAGACCACGGTAAATGTACACTACCATGTTCACTGTAGTAAAGCTGGCCCTTAGATTGTTGTACAAGGACATGTTTGTAGTGCTGTTTGTTTCAAGATGACTTTTTAGTTGCCTGCTCCCCATAGGCCTGAGAAAGTTATGACTTTGGTCCTTTCATCTTATGCAATTCCTTCTAGAGGTCACAGCTTGACTTTTGAATGTCTTGGTGTACATTGTTAACGTTGCATTCGCTACACATGAAACGGTCGAACGGTGGTTTGTACCTTTAAGCAGACTTCGTGTGTGTGTTTTTTTTTTTTTTTTTTGCTGAAAACTGAAGGAATATTAATATGTACGTCATAGCTTTAATCACAATGAGGTGAGTTGAGAATTGAAATGAATCCAACGGCGTTTAGAGCAGATTACTCCTTCCTATTATGCACCACGCACTCTTCCGTTTCTCAACAAAGACAGAGCAATTAGAATCTTGGAAAACAGGGTGAATTAACTACCCAGCTCAATGCATTAATTGTTTCGCTTCAATTAGGCACCTGTCTACTGTATCCAGTCTACTGCTTCAGACCGCCATCAAAGTGTAGGAGATAAGCTATGTGGTGGTGGATCTCTCCAGTGTGTGTGTGTGTGTGTGTGTGTGTGTGTGTGTGTGTGCGCGCGCATATGACTGAATCTCCTCCATCTGAAACCCGTCTGAGACCTGTCAGCTTATTTGCCAGTAGGGAAAGGAGACCCATCAGTTTGAAACTGGAAGAACAAAAACCTTCGATGGGAAGTCGTACAGGATGTAACATTGAGGTCAGGGGTTCAATTGGGCCTGTTTTATCCATGAAATCCAATCCCTCTTTGATTTGTAACTTCCAGTACTGCGGGCGTATGTCCTCTATTGAAATAACTGTCTAGACTTGGGGAAATACCCAAGAGGGAAGTGATGGAATTTGACCTGCATTGAGATACTGCATGTGGATAAATAAATAAATAAATAAATGCAAGTGTTCACAGAAATGACTGCAGCTAAGTATATACAGTATTTGATTAAATATGAATGCATAATTAATCATCAGTATCTGCTTCCATGGTCGTTTTTAAGGTTTGTAGCTGGTAAATTTTATGATAAATTTATGGCATTTACATTTGAATGAATCTATCTGAATACATGTATTTCCAGTGCCTTTTTCCCCTTTGATTAGAACTAATCACGGATTAATCCTGGATTGAATGGAGCCACAAAGTTCCTCACAAAAACCTCCCAAACTGCAAAGAAGAAAGCTGCCCCCACCATGCCAATGGTGAATCTCTCACCAATGACAACTGGTCACTTGTCAGGGTCTGGCAAGTAGCTTGTATTGTTGTCAGAACCCTGGCCAACTAGGGCCAATTAAGTCCTGCAGTTGAAGACTCCATGTTATGGTCAGCTAATTGCATAGCCCAGACTCCAAAATCAAATAATTCCATTGCCCAGACAAACCAAAACTGAAACCCAGACCAACCGTGTCATGCCTAACATAACCTCCTGAGGTGCGGAAAAAAACAAAAAAGTTGACGTAATCCAAGTGACTTGGAAAACAAAAACAAATTGCGGAAAAATATTTTCAAAAATATGATTATTTTAATTTTATTGAATGTCCCTTGTAGTGTATGTTTCAGGATGGTAGAACATATGACCCGCCATCACAGACTTTTCAGTAGAGCCAAAATACACTGAAAATCAGCCTATATCTCAAAATCCGTTTTTTTTTTTTACATAATCACAATATTTGAGATATAAACTTCAATTCACTGAAATGTTGAACTCAAACGTGATCTGTAAACATGTTAAAAATGCGCCTAAAAAGACACTTAGTGAGTCCTCCAAGATTCTAGAGACTCTTCACTTGACTCTTGATAGCAGACAACCAAGGTTTGTAATAATCCATGAATAATATCAAAATGCAATTTGAGTTGGTGTTGAGCAACAAAAGGCAACCATGTTTAATTACTACACTTGTAAAACGTTGTAAATAAAGAACATAACAACACTTATTTTTTCTTCTTCGTGTACTTTGTAAAGGTGAACTGTGCCATGATTGGCAAAGAGACCAGAAGAGTGAAACATCTGGTGATGCGCAACCTACGTTTTTATCCCCTATTGCTTAACCCCACTCTGCCCCCATTATATCTGACAGTTACATCCCTAAACATAAACACAGCATGATCACACTCCTGTACTGGAAATAATAGCATTGTATTTGACCATAGCCAATGCCAAGAATGTGGATAATGCTCTCAATCAACTCTCTGTAGATAACTTAATTGGTGAAGCTGAGAGCAGTTTGTGGGAGAGTGGGTTGATTATGGATTATTTTGTGGAAGATGAAAGCCAACCTACATGAGGCTCACAGTGAGGACGATGCAGAATCGGACTGGGAGGGTATAATTCCTGGCATTGGAATGATGGGATACTTTACTAAAAAATGAAGTTGTTTCTATGCATAACAACAATGAGGAAAGTTAGGATAGTTAGGACAGATGAAGTTGAAAGAGTTCTCTGACTAGTTTTGCATACCTGTTTGAACCGCCATCATCATTATGTGTGGTTAGACAGGTGTCCACGGTGCAGTTATTGTATCAAAATTAGATTTTGCCTATGCATTTGAACAGCCAACATCATTAGGTGCAAACACACTGACAATCTATTGTTGTGTTAATTGTAGCCAACGAACAAATAAAACCGTGAAATGAATTTATCTCGCCTTAAGTTATCTTGTGTTTTACTTGCATATTTCAGTTTTAGTATTGCATATCTATCCCTAGGAAATATATAACATTCTAAGGTTAATTTGTATTGCTTTATTTCATTAATATTTTATCTTAATATTAATAATAATTTTTATACTATATTTATCTTGTTCAGTGTTTAATCATTCCTACAGTATAGCACTATTAATGTGTGGCCATTTTACTTAGCTTATGCTTTTCTAAGTGCATGCCTATTTCTGTATTTCATTGAAAATGTTTAGGAAAAAGTTCCATAACTTCAAAAAGCCTTTTTCTCAGGACTTACTTTCAAGGAATAGCAACTTTCAACAAGCCATAACTTCCTCATTATTTTCCCAATTGTTGTGTCTGATATATAATTTTAAAGATCTGAACTTGGACTTTGATGAAAATGTAAATAATTCCGAAACACATGTTCTGTCGTTGTGGACGTTTTACCACGATCGGTCACATATATGGGTCTCGAGATTAAGACCAGAGACTCATGTCCCCCTACAGGGACAACAATAAATTTTTGAGGTCCAAGCCTCAACTTTTTAGTGATATTATGCATTTATTCTGAGCATCTGTCTATTTCATAATGTCGTCTCTCAGTATTATTTAGTTTCTGTAGTAATAGGAAATGCACATTTTTATTCTCTCAAAATTGAGCACTTTGAGGTTGAGGTTGACATGGATATTGCAGGTGTACAACAATAACTTGTGCTTTCCTCAAAAACAGACAGCCTTTTCTGCTCCTTGGGGAGGATTTTCTCCAACCCTGAAATTGTTGCAGTTGATCGTTTCTTGTTATTAGAGATGCGGCGTACGTATCTGAAGAGGCCCTGACATCAATGTCCCTGACTTGCATTTCTCACCCCTCGGCACCCCTGGACTCATTCAAACTGAATGCAATTCCTTTAGAAATTTCGTTTTTTTTAAATATATGTTTTATAATAGCGGTTAAAATGCCTTACAACTTACAACTAGGCAGAGCTATATGCACTGCAATTAAAAGGCATACGGCTAAAACATATTTTAAAGTATAGGACCCATGGAGGGAATTGTTTTTTATTTCCGCTAGGATATATGAATTAACTGGGTAGTGGGTACATTCAGCGCGACACATCTCACTGGATAAGCAATGCAGGTTGAATAGACAACATGCACAGTGCACTGGGGGTTGCTCATTGTGAAAACACATTTTCATTTAAGCTCATTATTAAGCTGTAATCTAAATTGACGGTAACATAAAATGCACTTTATTATGAGTCTTTCATAGTGTGTGTAATGTTATAACAGATATGATACATTTTTGGGAAATGCGGCGTGGTGTATGTTTCATAGTTCAAAATCCAACGTGAAGGAGCCTCCATCTCATCTGACTATGACTCGTCATTCAAGCACTTATGTAATTGGTTCCCTCTAACGAGTAATTTAATGAAACACAGAGATGTCAAACTCTGAGTTAAACCTTTTATTATTTTAATCTTCTCTTCCTGCACATCTTTTCACATAATTGTTATTTTTTTTGTATTATTATTATTTATTTATTTTTACATTAGGACATAGGCTTTTAGACTATTTTTTCAGATCTGTCATAACATGCCATTCTGATTAGATGTTGTGTTGATTTGTAAGCAATTCATTTAGCATGTTTTCAGCTTCATTGTTTACTCACAGATGTGTCTAAAGTGGTACTGTGTGGTGTTGACAGGAGTGACCCAATAAGCACATGGAATAAATGTCTACATCAGTGATGAGAGAGAGCCTTTAGTGTGTGGCTGACTGGGAAAAATGTTGAGAGACTTTTTTATTTAGTTTGTTTGTGTGACCAGGCAGGAGTGTCCAATGTCATACGGAAAGGTGTATGTGGGTGCAGGTTTTTGTTTTAGCCCAGAACCATGGCACCTAATTCAACGAATTAACTAGTCACGGTCTTCAATAAAGACCTTGATAAGTAGAATCAGGTGTCTTAGAGCTGGGCTGAAACAAAAAAACACAGGCCCTTCTTGGATAAGATTGAACACCCCTGGTGTAGACACTCTCCAATGCTCTATGTATGTGAGAGATAGATGATACAGTACATGAGGTATAACTTCTGATTGCAAACTCATTGTACATGAATTCAGCCCTCATTTTGATAATGCACATGGAAGAATGAGAGATTTTCGGAATTACATTCTGAGAAATCATATTACCTTGTATAAAATCTGTAACATTTTCCCATTGTAATCGTATACTTTTATGCAACTGAGATTTATCTTCCGTGCTCTATTACCAGGGCTCATAATATCCGTAGCATGCAAATGAACGAATTAAGGCCGTAAATAAACCGCCTACCTCGATTAGCAGTACGCCGAGCAGTTGGAGAACACTGCAGTCTTTGCACCAGTCCTCCGCAATGCATGGCTGCGGGAGGGCCTGGTCGCAGGCCTGCCGAGGGCCTGGTCGCGGGCCTGTGGAGGGCCTGGTCGCGGGCTTGTGGAGGGTCTGGTCGCGGGCCCGGTCGCGTGATTGTGGAGGGAGGATTAATTATATCTAGATCCCGAATGCGAATAAATCAAAATAGACCTTTACTATTAACTGTAAAAATTCTCTGAAGCACCATTATGATTATTAAATATAAAGGGTTTGGGGCACCATTATTCTTGCTGAAGTGCAGCATGGCTTTTTTTGTCTCATTGAAATGAATAATACATTGGAATGCACTCCAATAACGGATCACAGCAATGGCTTGGGGGGGCACGGTAAACAGTGCTATGCTAAACATAGCATTAAGTGACTGTGTGGCCTCTTCCCATGACCTTCTTTCACACTTCAATTAGCCAGTATACATTGTATATAATGAGCTTTAGACAAAACAAGAAAACACTTAAACTTCGTGAAGAGAAAACATTATTGTATCGGTTTGTTCAAATGGAGTGTGTTATTTGTGTGTGTATGTGTGTGTATGTGCGTGTGTCTGTGTGTGTGTGAGAGAGAGAGAGAGAGAGAGAGAGAGAGAGAGAGAGAGAGAGAGACTTAGTGCACTGACCTTCAGAAATTCACATTAGACCTGTCAAATCCAAAGCTCAACTTTGTCATTTCAAATTCCAAATTGTCGTTTTTCGTTTCCCCTCAATTTGCCTCTCTATGACACATTTCATAATTATAACCGAAAATAGTCAACCCACTTGCCTGCCTCTCTCTCTTGCTCACTCTCTCATTCTCTCTCTCTCTCCCCTCCCTTCCCCCTCTCTCTCTCATTCTCTCCCTGCTCCTCCCTCCCTTCCCCCCTCTCTCCCTTTCTCCCTGTCTCTCTCTCTCTCTCACTCACGCACACACACACACACACACACACACACTCTCTTTCTCTCACACACACGCACACAAACTCTCATACAAACACACACACACACACACACACACACACAAACTCTCTCTCATATACACACACTCTCTCTCCCTCTCTCTATCACACACACACAAACTCACTCTCACTCATACACACACACACACACAAACTCTCTCTCTCTCATACACACACACACTCTCTCATATCACACTCTTTGTACCGCATTCACATTTGCTCGTCCTGCTGTGCAGCTCTTTACTGTATTGTTACATTGCCCTGAGTTTCGTCTCTTAGATCCCTCTCAATGACATAAGTTGACTTTTGAGAGAAGCCTCTTTGATGTCTTCTGCTATTTGCATTCAAAGGAACAGGTTCTGGTCTCATTGTTGGATCAAGAATCACCCAACAGCAGGGTGATAAACGTGCCAGGCATTCGCACCACCAAGATGCTTCATTTGCACCTACGATTTTAAATGATAATATAAATCCCCTTTCATGTAACTTCACAGGATCCTCCTGCTTCCAGGCATGAGATAAAGGGTGAAATATTTACCTCTAAAAATTGGACCCTGGATATAAATATATATATACATGTATTTTATTTTTGAAAATATATTTTATGTACAACATTATTTTATACAAATGATGAGATAAAAATAAGAAATATAACTGATATATCACTTTCTGACAACAATCTGAAATCAAATCGCACTCCGACAGCTGTTTTGCATGCAGTCACTTACATTGCATATGATGTTTTTGTACCATTTGGCGTCATATCCTATTTATGAATTCCCTTCAGCCTGCAGATCCACTTTAATTACAGAGGAGATTGGGTTTGCTCGAGAAATCTTCAGATGTGGCTTTTGAGCTGACAGTGCACTTCGACAGTGACAGCCCCTTACCCTAACAAGAGCCCTGCTAATATAATCAAACCCAATGGTGCATTTTAACTTTTACAGATACGTACATCTGCTCCATGCTCTTGCAAATAGAGTGCAGCCTGTGTGCTAATTAAGGCATTGCAGGAACATGGATACTGGCATTATAAAGTACAAGAGCAAAAAAAGTTAAATTTAAATAAGCTACTGGTCAATCTGTGACTATCCCCACATAAGAGCATACAGCATATATAAAGCCATCATAAATGTGACATAATGGCTTCATAAATCATACATAAGAAATTGTCATGCCTCAAAGGGTGACACAGCACTTTCTTATGCAACGTGTTATACCAAATGTGACACAGTTAGCCTAGCATCCTACATAAGCATGTTTTATGTCACCCTGTATAATGTTTAGCCATTAGCCAGGTGACATTGTTGGTTATGTCACATTTGGCAGAACATGTTGCATAAGAAGGTGTTATGTAAGGGACATTTTTGTTCCTAGCGCTCTCAGAAAAAAGGTACGAAAAAGTTGCTGAAAAGGTTCAAACATACCCTGTAGTTGCATGAAATTGAACCCCTAGCCAGCAATGCATAATTAATTTGTCATTAACTATTTTCTTTTAAAAGGTACATATTAGTACCCAAATAGAACATTATTGTACTTTCAGGGTACATTTGTGAAATGTGTTCCTTAGAGAGCAAAAATGTACCTCCACTACGCCTTTACTTGTAAGAGCGTAGGTATGATTTAACCCTATAGACTTCACCCCTAGTGGTTGAGACGCATGCGACTCAGTTACAGTATTCATGTTCATCTGAAAATATAAACTACAGCTTTAAGAAAACCCCGAAAATTTTGACGCAGTATTTTTTTAAAGGGTAGCCTCTTGCGAAAACCGCAGCTTCTCCAGTTACACTGCCGTGCAATAAATTAGGAGGGTGCTATTAGTAGCCCACAGCACTTACGACCTTCCTCTGGCTACAGCCACAGACTGTAAAATGCATCAAATGCACCGTTTATACACGCTAAGAAAATCATGTTGACGTATAGAAACAATAATATTTTTTTAAAACGTTGTACAAATGAGTATTTGCCGTTTTCCCTTGCTTACTGTACTATATACAGTACCCGATCCACTTTCGGTTAAGACACCTCATTTTTTGCTCCAAAATCTCTCGTATAAATATGTTTAAGAAACCAAGTACTTACCAGTATATTCAGCTACAGCTGTTTTCTCATGAACCCTGAAGAGTTTATCTTGTTATATTTCGCCAAAGTCCCGTACAGTCGACATTTCCGCAGTGACCACCCCTCGCACTGAGGGCTGAAATACGTTGCTGTACTTGTGTGAATACACACGCGCTTTCGTACGTTCTTTTTTAAACGTATTTAAATACATTAGGCGACGTATGTTATGGTTATTATATATATACTGTATGTGACTATTCTGAAATAAATGTATTCTGTAGCAAATTTCTGAATGATACAGCTTCTTCTTCAGTTCAAACTTAAAACCATGGATTTTGCAGGGAATATTTTTTTAGATATTGACATTTAAATAAAACTAGTAGAAACCAGGAGGACATTGCCTCAAAAGGGCCAAAGTAAATAGGGTTAAAAATAATTATCCTGATTTTAAACCAGCTATCAGATCAACGGTCGGCATCATGGTGAATGTGGCCACCATTCCATCCCCTTTTACAACACCATCATTGTGTGCTATACTGTGAATGTGTCTTCATCCTGTTTTCTTTTTTTTCTTAACTGGGACATCTATGAATCTATCAGTAATGCTTTTATGTGCCGTCATCTGGCCTGAAATATGCCTTCATCCTTCGCTAAAACATTCTATTAACTTTTTTTTAAGGCGTTTGGCCGATGCTCTTATCCAGAGCGGCTTACTCAGACTGCATTTGTTTGCTTACAATCCATATATACATCTAGAAATTTGCTGATGCAATTTTGGTTAAGTACCTTGCTGAAGACTAGAATGGCACTGCCCTACCTGAAGGAGTCGTATAGGTTTTATGTACGCAAGTATGAGTTAAAAACTAAAAATAAAATGAGAGTCCAGTCAATCCAATCCAGTGTGGTCCGTAGAAGCCTCTGCTCTACCACTGCCCTACGCCCCTGGCCCCGGGTGATTCACTTTTTTAACGCTCCCTAATTATCCCCTCATATGAAGTATAAAGCCTGTGGAGCAGCAGCCCCCCCCCCCCCCCACCACTCACTCCCCGGAAAGGGGGTAGCTCCAAATCTCATTAGCTCGTGGGAGTCACCCGCCCCCCACCCACCTACCCGCTACAAGGCCGCCGTGGTCCCACCCTCCCCACCCACTATTCAAATCTATTTTAGTATTGCCGTCCGTGGATAGCAGACCACAAAGTGCTATTCACAGGAGAGGGGCGTGGGCTGGGGATGGCAGTAGGTGAGAATAGTTGGAGTGTGAGTGTGAGGGGAAACATGGTTTATTTTGCCCTCCACGGAGAACGCCCCCCGCCCTCCACCACCCCAAAAAAAAAAAGTTTATAACTCCAAAAACCCACATTGAGTGCAAAAACTACTCCCAGGCACCCTTGTGACAAGACGGCTTTTTCAAATGAGTCCATCTCTCCACAAACAGCATACCAAATCACACCACGTGCATTTCCCTCCATCTTAAGCCCACAACACATATTTGGAGCGGAAATTGCGTTTGATCATTTTCTTTCTTCCCTGTATTTACGTTTTTTTATTCTCTGGCATGCAATACTTGAATAATGAAGAAACTGAAAAAAGAAATGCCTATTTCCAGTAAAGGAACGACTTTTAAGTAGTTTGACTGTGGAACGGTCAAAGCTTGGCAGCTTGCTTGGCAATCGCTATTGTAAGAAACAGATGCTTAACACAGTAGGCAGATAATCAAGGGAACACTTGAATTACTACCCTATTGAGATTTTTCTTGAGTTAAAATGTGTCATCTAATTCTGATAGCTGTGGATGACCTGTTCCCTTTTCACACATGAATTCTACTGGAACGGCTCGTTCACATATGTGCCAGTATGGTCAAAATAATCAGTGATTAATAGATTTGTTTTCTAAAAAATACAAGTGGAAGATATCACCAAGTACGAGCTAGTTTAGCAACTACACAGATCTAGTTTGTAGTAGTAGAGATGGTGATACTTTCAATATCAAATAGTCAAGGATTAAATTATGTCAGTTGTGCTGACACAAACACTCTCAAATATACCGAGCTATATGTATTAACCCCTCAGCCTTGCCCATGTAACCCAATGCTCTGCATTGAATGCTTGCTTAGATAGCCACAAGGAAATGAGAAAACCAATGTACAGGGTATATATTAGATTGTATCATTTCAACATTGAAGTTACAAGACATTATTACTGGTTTCAGGAGATGCTGTTGCTTTCTGCCAGTTTAGTCAACATTTATTTCAGGAAAAAAAGATGGTGCACTCCAGTTATGTTAAATCAGTTTTTTACCAAAATATACATTTGCAGGTCACCTTTTATTCTGTGCAATAATGTATCATATTTTACCAAATATATGTTTGGCTGGTAGGACAATCAGTATTAGCTGGAGGAACGTATCACAGTAAAAGGCTGTGACAGGCCTTGGGATTGGTGCACACTCAATGCGGCCCGCGGTGAGCATTGAGACGTTCGTTAATTCACGTCACGCCGTCACTTTGAATTTGAGAACAGTCGATGGTGGTTCGCAATACCCAGTATTCCTGAGCCGTTGTCACATGTGTGGAGTGACACAGACAGATTGACTCACACAGAGCCCTGTTTACAATGGCGAACAGAACGAGACGGGGATCTGAGAGAGAGGCCTTGGAGAGCGAACGGAACTGAAGGCTTCCTAGCTCGCCCGGGCGAACAAAGCTAGTTTATTGCGCCCGACGCTTTGTTAGGCTGTTTTCCGGCGAGCGAGGTTACAGAACAATGTTCTGAGATGCGTTTACCTCAGGGCTGAGCTGTCTGGGGTGAAGCAGAGCTCTCTTTTCCACAAGCAGCTGAATTTGAGATCTCTTGGACTTTTACCGGAAAATTACGTGGGCCAATCCGGTAAACGTGGCACCCGCACATGCTATTTGAGGATAAATCTCATATTCCTAGAACTGGAGACACATTTATTGATTGAAAGAATGGGTGGTGGGGGGGGGGGGGTTGAAAGAAAAATGTTTTTTTTTTTGCGCATTGAATGGAGGTATTTTTCACAAGGAGCCATAATGTCTAGCCCAAGTTCAAAGACAGATGACGGTACAATTTCCTGAAGTGTGACACTGTAAGGAGTGGCTGATGCGATTGGCTGAGTCAGATGGAGGTGGGGCTTCTCTTTGGCATCCTCACACGGCATATGACTGCAGGCTGAAGGAGGGCGGGGCTTACCCCTCAAACCCCATATCCTTTGACATCCTACCTTTTAATCCAGAGCTTTGAAAGGCGGAATTGTATTAAACCAAATGCCACACATCGATATCAAACCCCGCCCCTCCCATATCTTGCAGTCAGATGTACTTGGATAAACTCAGTTCCCCACAATCCCCAGATTGAGTTCTGTCAGTTGCCCTGCTGCTGTGAGTCATCAAACGATAGCATCTCCATCCCGGAGCTCAGAACACATAATTGAGTTGGTTAAAAAAGTGTATTTCTTAGATTAAACTAACACAAAAGAGTGAATAATAACAACAACTATAAGAGTCATGACTTAATTTATACAGTTCTTATCTTGAGATATGCTCAAAGCACTTCCCGTAACAAAGAGCAGTAAACACAATTCAAAGGCATTGCAATTAAAATAAGACAGGCGATAAAAAACACATAACATAAAGGTAAAGATAACAGTTAAAGTAAGGTATGAAGTGCTAAAAAAGACTTACTATAACGTAAGCCATAATACCATAAAAAGAATAAAAAGTGAATAAATAACAAAAGAGAATGTTAAATGCAATTAAAAGCACGTCTAAAAAAAATGTGTCTTTAAAAGAGACTTAAAACGTGCGAGTATTGATGCATGCCTAATTACTTCAGATAAGGCGCTCCAGGCCTCCACGGTGGTGCAGCGGTAAAAGCGGAGACTTTGAGCTGGCGCAGTTCCACACCGAGGATCGGGGGTTAGAATCCTGGAAACCTGCCAATGGGCGGCCGCTCCCGGGGTGGGGGGGGGGGTGGGACTCGGCAGGGGGAGAATCGTCACGTGCATGCGGCCCCGGGCGAGCTGGAATCGCGGTCAGGAGCTCGGAAGAGTCGCGCCGTGAAGAGGCTGCAGCGCCCTCCTTCCTACTGCCGGCTGATGGGGTTGTAGTGGCGACTTCTCAAATGGTTGCTACACAGGGAATTTAATTCAAAGGGATACAATTGGCTACCAAATTGGGATAAATTGGGATAAAATGGGGAAAAATCTGAAACAAATAATAAAAAATAAAAAAAAGATACGGAAATTCAGGGAATTCAGGGCCCCTTGAACTCTAAACTTTACGAGAAGGCAGTTAACTGTGAGTCACGAATCAACACATTATGTCTAATGGCTTGAGCCTAGCAAAATGACTGCTTTGATATTCCACTGGCAAGCCGTTTGGGAGACAGGTGCCGCATTAATGAGCTGTTTCATGTCTCTGCAGGTAGCACACAACTCTGAGGTCACAGCTCGGGACAGTATGACCCCATACTGGTGCCTGTAGAAGATTAGGAGGATGGGAAGCTGACCCCAACGGGCTCTCATCTTACTGTTCCATTCTTGCTCTGTAAGTACGTTCCACCAGCCCAACACACACACACACACACACACACACACACACACACACACACACACACACAGGCATGCACACGTCGCTCCCTTTCCCTCCCAATACAGAAGTCTGACCTGTTACTACAGTACATTATGGTATCAAGTTGCCTTCTCTCAAAGGTTAATAGCACTTTCGCAAATGTCATCATTTTCCCTGCCCAAGTGAATCCCTGGCCGTGTCGTACTGACTGAACAGTAAAATGTCTGGGAGTGAAAATTTCCCCTCTGGCTTCTGCCTGACACCTGCCTGGATTAGTGGAAGTAGGTTGGGAAATAACATGCGGTGGCTGTATGGGACATGTATGCCCGGCTGCTTCTCTGGACAAAAGGCCAGGCAGGTTAATGAGCAAAGACCAGTTAGTAGCATGTATTCTCCCAGGGTTTTTGTTTCTGCTATAGAAGTGTGCGTACGAAAGGGTAACCAAGGCAACTGTGCTCTCTGACCAGAGCTTTTAAAAAGTTGAGCCGTGCAAGGTGTATGAAGCGAATAGAGGCATTTTTTTTAAACATATTTTTCATCTTTTCTTTCCCTGGTAAAAGGCTCTCCAGGAATTTCAAGTTAATCCTTCAAAAAATTGTGGTTGTTCTACATACATTACTAAACTTGACTGAGAGAGGTTTATTTTTATGTATGCATGCATGCATTATTTTTATTTTATTTTGAAATGAACATTTCACGTTCATCAGCTGAATAGTCTACTCTGAATAATAGATGATGATGATGCCGATGATTATGCGGTCAAGAACAATGCACGTCTATATGTTTGGTTTGTCAGTAGATTTTATCTGCTGTTTATTCTTAACTTTTTTCAGTTTAGAAAATCCTTCTGAAATGTGACGCTACCGCTTTTGGGATTGCGTTCACTCTCCTCAAAGTTACATTTCTGAAGGTGGCTAAATGAAAAAGCTATAAAAAGTCCACCTGTATTTCAGGTGAAACTCAGGAAACAAAATCATGTTATGGCAGTGTGCAGGATTGGACCCAAATGCAGGACTCAGAGACAGACGGCTGGTTGAACTCCACGCAGGAGACTTTATTACACAAGACTACCCACACAGGGCAGCAGGCAGGCAGGAGACAGGCTTGGGCAAAGCAGGGCAGGGCTGGTGTAGGGACAGAACTGGGATGAGACAGGTGGGTAGGAGGGCTGGAGCTGGGCTGGACAGGAGCAGGGCTGGACGGGGACAGGCAAGGCAGGCAGGCAGGAGAGCCGGAGCAGGGCTGGACGGGAACAGGCAGGACGGGCAGGCTGGACAGGCAGGAGAACACAAACTGGACGGGGACACAGGACTGAACACAGGAACAAGGTGCAGGCAGGGAACAGGCAGGAATCAAAAAGGTAGGAAAGTGATATGACAAGCACAAGGCAGGGCACAAGATGATCTGGCACAGAACAAACAAACAGGGTGAGACTATATACCAGATTGACGATGAGACAACGAGGAACAGGTGAGACGAGACACATGAGGAAACACATATCAGGTGCGGGAGCTGGAGGAACACAATCGGGGAAAGGGAAAACACGGAACGGAATACTCAGAGACGGAAAACCAGGAAATCTGGACGTGACAAATCATGCCTAATGTCTTAATTGCATGCCTGCTCTGTGCACATTCAGAAAGACTGTATGACATATGAAGCTAACTCAGTGGGTCGTATTCGAGCAGGACCTCAGTTCGCTACATAAAAACTAAATATGAATGAGAAATATGAAAAAGAGTTTGATTAAAGATGTATTGCTTGGCAGACGGAGAATATTTGAGACAGTCTACATTCTCATGGGACTTTAATGATTAAATTTATGAATTCAGCCATTACATGTGAAATTAAATTCTATTTGAAATGAAGTGTCTCACAGACAGCAACAGCAGTTTTAATTTGCAGAGAAAGTGATTTCTGAGTCTAGGATTGGGAAAAGCGCACTCTTTATGGCCTTTGAAACCATTTTTATCTCTCTTATTTCAGGAGACTGTGTTTTCTGAATGATACTAAAACTCAGCAGTTCCACTGCTCATGCCTTTGAAATATATGCAGAAATTAGTTAGAATTAAACTTGAGTTTAATTTTTCCTCGTCCCAGTCATAGACCAAGTTGTAGATTTGTTCACTTTACACTGTTGAGGAACCCTCACAACAATTATGGAAAAATGAATAATAAATAAATAAAATCTTATGCAGGATATGACCTGTTCAAACATTGTAACCTTGTCAGAAAGGACACAGTTTTATAGTTTGCATAAAATGCTAATTATTACTCAAAAATATCCCTGATGGCAGAGTTTATCTCTTGGCATTTGAATAAATTTTTAGCAAATGCACAGAAAGTTGCCCGTTGATAGATGTTTGTTCTTAATTGCAACATTCAAATTTTGCTAAGAATTTTGTTTATGAATGGTCCTACATAAAAGATTTATAACTCCTTCGCACAAGCTACATAGCACATTCATATCCACTACGTACACTGTAAACATTTCTCATGTCAGTAACCTATACGCATATGTTGCGTTATGTCGATGATGCAACATGTGACACAAATGCCCATTTACATGTATTGACATCAGCATTTCTGTCAGGACAACTCATGTATTCAAATGACATGTTTTAATGAATGTGCTGTATAATTATTTTGGTTTGGCGCTGAATGGATCTGCTTTAGCACTACTCTGGAGCACGGGCGTGACAGAAACGAGTATAGAAGAAAACAACATTACTTATCACACCTAGACAAAGGAAAGCATAGCTAAAGTCCATAGTTATTAACCAGGAGAGTTCATAGAAGCAGAGGCCTGGAGAAAGAATGCTTCAGCCTCTTTGTAACAGCGAAACAACAATCACGTAACGAAGCGAGTACTTCAAATGGAGTTCCTGGTGCTTTTTTTTGACTCGATCAAACGAGCGCCGTTTTTTCCACCAAACTAGAACTATAGTCTGGAAATATATATACACGAGTACCTTTATACAAAAGCTCCTTCTTATCTCTAGCAGCACGCAAGATCTTTACTTTATCCTGAAAATTGAGCATCTTAACCAAAATGGTTCTGGAACTACTTCTCCCCTCTTGCTGTTGGATAGAAGAAGTTCGATGAGCCCTTTCAATAACCGGCTCAGTGGGGAATTTATCTCGTCCAAAAAGTTGTTGAGATTTGAGGACCTGCTTCTGTTTTCCTCCTCCTCGACCTTATACATAAGGTAAGAGTTATCCCTTTCTAGTTTCTGAACACGATTCAGGATATCTTGAGCATTGTCTTCATTTGAGCCAACGCGCTGTTCCAATTCAGATACTTGGTCACCGAGCGTAGATAAAGAACACTGAATGCCATTCAAACTGCTTTGGATAGGGTCTAGTTTAGAGTCGAGATGAGTTACCATATCAATTGTTATTTGTTGAATCGCCTCCCACAGAGACTGTAGAGAAATCTGACCTTGATCCATTATGTTGTAGACTATAGCGTTACAACGCGTCAACCAGATGTAAACCCTTGTAAATCAGTCGGCTTAACCCTTGTGTGGCGTTCGGGTCTGTGGGACCCGTATTCAATGTTTACTAAAAGAAAAATGATACAATTCATTATTTTTTCAACCTGAGACTCATTGGCCTTGGCTCATTTTCTGTGATGAACATGTAAAAGAACACAAAAATCACATTTTATCACAAAAAAATGTATTGATAAATGTGATCTAGCAGAGGTAAATGGTCAATATTAACCATGTATGCTGTCTATATTGCTTGTAATTGAGATAGTCAATATCTGTGAAGTATTTTTACGTAATGTTATGGCTTTATTGTTTTAAAAACCAAATAATGTTCTGGGTCCACTGGGTGAGTAACAAAAACACGAACACCACACAAGGGTTAAATCCAGTGTCGATTCACCAAAAATCTTATAAAAATCAAAAGGAAAGACAAAAAAATAATCGTTGGTGCACCATTTTCGGTTCAGTTCAAAGAAAGAAAGAAATAATAAAAAATGGACAAAACCATAATAATTTACGCCACAATAGTTCAGAAAGCAGACCAGAGCTTTAAAAACTCACTCACGCCGTCACCCGCATGAAGTCACCATGATTGGTCATTAATCTAGCATCAACCTTTTCCCAACCCCTAAACATAACCTCACATAACCTTCACGTAACTCGGGCTCATGCCCGAACTGTTAAGATAGTGTCCCAGGGTCCCGCCCAGGTCCCTCCGGGCTATCCAATCTAGCATCAACCTTCCACGAAAGTCTATCAGACTACCCTGCGCGTAGACAAATGACGCTATAGGGGTACCCAGTGCATTGAAAAAATGACGACAAGGGGTCCTGATCAAGCGTCCATATGTTGACGAGTTGGGAGTGAGAATGTGTAGGATTGGCGGAGTATGAGACACATGGTTGTTAGCCGGCTACAGCAAGAGTTACCTGACAGAACTATGTGCACTTGATCATTTGCGACGCTCGTGTATGCAAATCTATGTAGTGCTTATGACGGTGCGATGTAGTGTTTATGAGGGAGTCATTCTTACAAATGAACATTAATAGAAAGTGTCACTAAATATGTTTTCCTCTCTCTTTAAAAAAAAAAAAAAACAAGAACTGAATCAAGAAATAAATCGGTCCAGACTCTGCATAACTTACTGTTTTCTATGCATTGTGTGAGGAAGAAATTATTCACTGTTTTTAAGCAACATATGTTCCTGTTCCTGTTTATTTTTTGGAAAGCCAAGAAGTTTGATAAGAACATGATGTTCCAGGGAGGATATGTGATGCAGTCATCCACGCTGTTAATAATTTTGAGATAATAGGGCTGCTAGATAAAGTGAAGTTAATGAGAGTTGGGAACAGTGTTCTGATAGGATTCTGTGTGTTCTCCTGGGGCATAGGGCTGATATGTCAGCTAATCTCATGGGGAGAATAGGCTGGTTCCTCATGAAAGAACAATCTGAAGCAGATGACATCACAAAGAGCCTCAGTGTTTTGATTGGCAAGAGCTCTTAGCTTTGGAAATATTTCATTCAGACTCATCTGGGTCACAGGATAGATTTGTGGTATTCAAAACCATGAGGAATAAAATTTGATTTTTAATGAAAAAAAAAAAGGATGTATTTTTAGATCAAGCCAAAGTACTGAGTGCCGTGGTATGTGTGTGTGTGTGTGTGTGTGCGTGTGCCTGCCTGTGCGCGCGTGCATGCGTGCTTGTGTGTGTGTGTGTGTCCAGTGCATCCTGCATTGGGAACCCATACAAAAGCTTTTTGTTTTGACTGCATGGAAACAGATATATTTATGGTCACCACATCAGAGATGTTATTGTTCACAGATAAATCCCAGGCCTGATTTGACTGTGAAACAAACTTTCGCAATGCACAGTGTGCCCTTCAAGTCTCAAGTGCAATCTACTCCATCAAACATCCAATTTCCAAAGAGATTGGCTTTATAATTGGAGTTTTCAGGCCAACACCGTTCTTGTGACCTATCTAATCGGAGAATGTCGATCGAGTTTGGCATGTCAGATTTATGTATTCTGTAACAAATTAAAATATAACAAATATTCAATGTAAGCCTCTTGTATATCTGCACTATAAACTTCAAGCCTATTGACTACATATGTTTACATTGCATGCATACTGTTTTAAATGTATGTCAGCATCTTGTTTTATACTGTTTATGTACTGTTTACCACATCGCATAAAGTGAACCTGCAGTTTATATGGATTACCTACACTTACTGTTTGATTTCTTTCCTTGGAAGAATGGGAGATGCTTACTTCACAGAAGGTACTAATAACTCAATTAAGGTTTGCACATTGAAAAGGAGCTACTGCAATAATGAGACAGGAGATAGGCATTGGCGTTAAACCAAAAATAAAGGCTTTTTTGTGTGTGTGTGTGTGTGTGTGTGTGTGTGTGTGTGGGGGGGGGGGGGGGGGGGGGGCTTTGGTGGAGTCCAACAACCAACCTCTGACTTTGCTGGCCTATACAGATTACTTATTTACTTATTTATTTATACTGTTTAATTATGCCATAGGCAGCAAAACGCAGTTCTATAAAATGCTCCACTTAGTATCAATAGAACTTTACGTTAAATGAAGATTCATTAACCACAATTAAGTGCGTCTGATTTTTATACGTGTTGTTATGGTTCCATCGTTAGATGTGTGAAAAGGAAGCCAAGTCAATCTAAAGATAATGAATATTACAACTGCTCACTTCATTACGCAGTGATGCTTGCGTTACAGAATGTAATGACATAGTACTTCTTACTTTCACTGCACAAGATAATTCCCATTAGCACATCAACAAACAAAAAATGCAATTTTGTTGTCACCGCTTCCTGTGAAGGTCTTCAAATTGGTAACTGAAAACACAGAACGTATCTGAAATGCAAATTTTATGTATATATCTGATTTCATGGCACGTTTTTTAGATCTAAAATGTATATTGATCGATAGAGAGAGAGGGTGGGATTTAAAGAGTAACTACACCCACTGTCTCAGCCTGTCTCCGTCTACTACACAATTTAGAAAAATACTTTGTGGGGTGAGCGAGGGAGAGGGGTGGGGGCGGAGGAGCTGTGTTTGCATAAATTAATGTACAATGTACTAATTCTTTCTAACTCTGATCAAACTGTCAAACTAGACATTACACAACAAATATGAAGATTCAGCAACTGCATGGCCTATTTCTCACCTCAAATATTTTCAGAAACATATTTTAGTGGACTATTTAGGTGGAATAAGAAAATTGAACAGGATGCCACGTTGTTCCGGTTTAAACACGTGGAGGCGAAACAAAAGTAACGTAGCGGGTCTAACCAATCAGGTGCCGGCTGTTTCCATTGTGGGCGACAACAATTATCCATATGATGTAGAGGTACCTCCAAAGAGGCACTCTGACATCATGATTGGGGCGGGGCAGTGTGGGGAGCAGAAAGGAAATTTCAACCATTAGGGGCAGCACAAAGACGCTTTACCAGTTTCTTATGATATACATATTATATATATTATTTCAGAGTTGTTGAAATAACAGAATGCATGAATAAGTTTCATTATAAGGGAGGCATACAAACACGTTTACAGCGGGGGAAAAAGGTGATCTAGAGTGTAGTTACCAGGCGCGAGCGATATCCTTTTTTTCAGGATCAGTATGAAAATTCTGTCATTTTCTTAGGACATGAAAGGCAACATTCAGTTTGTGTAATAAATGAGTAAATAGGAGATAAACCCCATAAAGGGAGGTTCAGATGGCTATGCACAGCAAAAACGGTGGTGTACATTTAACTGTGGCCTCATATGAACATCCTAGGGTGTTAAATCTACACCAGCGGTGTAAGATTTACACTGGCAATCTGTGTGATTAGGCACCTTTTTCAATGTGACACTTTCACTTAATTTACAGCATCAGCAGTGCATTTCTATAAACATACATACATTTAATATCATAAAGGATATTGAAAATATAGTGGAGTCTGAAGCCTTTCTACAAGATTTGTGATTTAATCTGCCTCTATGATCGTGTAAACATTGATTTCTGGGCCTGCCTTCCATTATACCCACCTGGAGCCATAAGAGCAACTTCCATGGTTGTTAATGGAGGACCAGAAGGACTCGGTCTATGGTAAATTAATTTGTTTATGTTTGTCGACTTTGTATTCGTCAGTTTAATTAGGGAAATCACACGCTTTTACTTGTTTTAGTTTTTTTAAAAGACTACTGCGTGGGCAGCCAGAAGGTGACAGATTAACTCAGCAAATCATATTGTTGAATTGTTTGCAATTTGTTTGCACACAGCAAAAATGGTGGCGCACATTTAACAACCTGTGGTTTGTGGTCTCATATAAACACCCTAGGGTGTTAAATGTACACCTGCTGTGTAAGATTTGCGCTGGCCTTTTTTGCTGTGCAGGTCCGTAGGGTGCAATCTAGAGGGCCTCAGAAGGCTTCTCTACAAGCGGTCTGGATTGCTTATAAATTGCAGGTCCCTCTTGTAGAAGCCATTTCAGCCTTATGCAGTTCTGCAGCTTTTCCCAGGAAAAATTTATAAATACATAAATAAATAAATATAGGCAGTGCCTATGGTGTAGGAAAGGTGTTGTGGAACACTGCACTCCTGGCATCAGCATGGTATGACTGATCTAATTACAGTGCTGTTGTTCTCATGGGCCCTTTTGGGAAAGAGGTTGTGATCGGATAACCCGGAAGCACTTTAATTGAAGCGCAGATCCAAAACGAGAGCTGTCCTTTCCATCGTCCCTCGTTGCAGACTTTTCTTTCTGGGTCGCGGGTATTTTTTTTACGCGTGTGCATCATCTTCAAAATTGATGAAGGAGCCACATCCATCACTTAATTTAGGCCCAGTGCGAAATCCAGATGCCGGCGGCGGTTTTCTGCTGGATTGATGTGTGTTCATCCGTCATATTGAGCCAGAGTGCATGGCTGGCTGAATAAAATGGCTGACCTTGTGGCAAGCGCTAACGATGCTAACACAAAAGGCTGTGTAAGTAAGGAGAGCGAGAATGAACACAGAATTAGCGGGAAATTAATGTATCCTTTAATCATTTTAGATCATCCTGTTATTCTCATTCAACAGCGTTGCAGAGGCAACAATGTCATCACTGGGCTGAAAACAAATCGCATCAAACAGCATGTCAGGACCCTACCTTCGTGAATAACACGCCCTCTGTAAATATTCCCACACAGAGATAATTCTAATGACTAATAATTGTGTCCTTGGGAAAAAAAAAGAAAAAACAAGCTTGTGTTCTTTTATCATTTCAAACTGCATTGAGAATAGAGGCATTAGCATACAAGGAATGATAGTCACGGCCAGGTGCTTCGGCAAGGACGTGCTAAATACAGAATGAGCAGCGTGCCTTTGCCCTTTGCATGCATCAAAGTTTCTTATAATCCTCTTAATAACAACAAATGGAAATAAAAGGAAATTGTAACAAATCCTATAAAATGAACGTAAATTGAAGGAAAACAACAAAAAAAGACAGGTTTAAGAATTCACAATTAATCAGTTGCTGTGTGTTTGGAGAAAGGGTGGGGGGATACATTTGGTGACCCCAGATTCTTCATTAACCATTTACAGTGTAAGATCACAAATGATGCGATCAGAATGTTCTTAACAGAACATGCTGATGTAACAATCACTACCGGTCTTTTTAAGCAGCGGAGTTCTAGAACACTGACTTAGAATTTTGAAGAAAAACAAAAAACATTCCAAAAAACCTACTCTTCAAAGGGTTATGAGCCTTGAAAGCAGTACTCTCTCTTACAGTATGTTTTCACCATAATCTATTTAGACATTTCATTTAAACACGCAGACATTTGCATTACATCTTAGCTCAGTTAATGATGAATGGAGCATCCCTCGTGGGTTTACTGGGCCTACCCCAACCTTCCAACCCGTTTTCTATGTAGGGCTCTGTGTTCTGAATCTCCGCTTTGTCCTGCTATAGCACTTAACTTTATGATGTGGATGTACTGTATGTATTAAGTACTCATTTTGGTTGCGACGCTTATAACTTTGAATAAACTTTGCTCATTACCGAAACTTATATTTGCACTTTCACAGGTTTCTTTGGGAAAGAGAATCTGCTAAATGTCAAAATGTGAATGTGATGTTAATGTGGGATGTTATTACAGAGGAAAAGTGACGCTGCATTTGAAACATTTGACCTGGGTTTGGCGATCAGGGACGGGATCACACTCACATGCCATAATTTGAGGGTGGTGACCCACCTTACAGACACCATGGACTAAAGAAAGGAGAAAGTTAAAAGAAAAAGAAAATGATGATGCTGGAAGCAGTTGACCCCAGAAAGTGGAAGGTCCTTGGTACTTTTAGAAAGTGGAGGCAAAATTGTAAGGGTTCATTCATCTGTCTTTTCCTCTGCGGAATCTTTGTTCGAAACTCAATTCACCTGGGGCCATTCCAGGAAGGCTAAATTCACACTATGTCTGTGCTGCTGTGTTGAAATGTCTCAGGACACAGGCATAATATGCTGCCAAATGCGTACCGTGCAGCAGCAGGTCAAATATAGATCTTGAACACCACTGCTGTATTGGAAATAGAAAAAAAAACTGGCTTTTTAAAAATGTTTTTTTAACAGGGCTCTGTGTAGAGAACTGTCATAACACACACAGCTATAAACCACCGAAGACGAAGAGAAAGGGATTGAGCGCATCAAAAGCAAACACACTGCATTTCTATATCTGTCCGTTGTGTGTCGTTAGAAAAGCATTGCAGAATTTAGATACAGATTAAAAATACTTTCTATTAATTTGATTCATTAAGCATTCATGACTCACAATAGCATGCCGGAGGGATTTGGATTTGCATAGGCAATGTGGCACCCTATTAGCTAGAGCAGTTTAACCTGTTGGAAGTGAAGAAGGATAAAAAAAGACTGAAAAGTGTAGGTATGTTTCATGTTAAGGAAGATATAATGTAAACGTAGCGGTTGAATGAGGCTGTGTGAACCTGTGTTGGCATGACTATAACTTTGTTTATACAGCTGGGAAATACTATGACAGTAACACATTACTTATAGTATAGTTCAAGTAAAATGTTACCACCATGACTGAGGTAAATATCTGTGTAAATAGGTTATGGAGGCTACTTTATTGAAATTGCATGGCTCTTTGTGGAGGATCTAACGAGACTTTGTTCGCTGTAAAGAAGCTTTAATTTCTGAAATGCTATTATCGAGTACTTTTTGAGTACAGGAGTTGTTCCCCAGCTAAGGTGTGGTTCAAAATTAAATCAATTACATTATCTTACCTCCTCAGACTCAGGGGGTGAAATGTCCATTGCTCCTCTGGATCACACAAAGGATTGTGGATCTGTTGCTTAGCGACAGACCTGACACTAAATCTAGAAAAATAAATACCTCCACATAAACCCTCAGCACCCATCCTATGAAAAAATAATACTAATAATAATAATACTAATACTTGACAGTTGAGAGGCATAGCAACAATATGTTGTTTGACTATAAGAGATGTAGGGGTGAACCATACAGCGTGCCTTGTGTGAATGCATATGGCCAAAAGAGAAAGGAGAAAGTTATATGGTTAGGTGCTATATATTCGATAGAATGAGTGAGCATAAGGTTTCACAGGTTTCAAAATCACTCCCTGATCTTATTAAGACTATCCCCCTTCTGGGGCCTATTCCAGAATGTAGGATTACTGAGTTAGCTGGATAACTACACTGAGTAAAACCTGGAACCCTCCCAAATCTGGAACGTGGACTGAAGTAAAAAGAGCGCCTGTAGCATTGTCCTGGGTGGGAAAGACTTCCGTTTGCTGGACGTCCGTTTCTCTGCCCACCAGCAACCCCTCTGGTCATTGGGCAGACCACGGTCTGTCCACACGAAGCAACCTCCTCTGGCTCAGTGTCCCTGTCGCCTTAACTAGCAGACTGCGGCGGGAGCAGAGGCTATTGCGTCGCGTGCGTCAGGGGAGAGCGCAGACAGTCCGATCTAATGGAGGACACTGCGGCCTTGTGCAGGAAGGCGCACAAATCGGGAGTGGTAAAGAAGAAAGGAAAATATCAAAAAGCAGTAACTCATTAAATGATTTTTTTTTTGCGATGAGGCTTAGCTCGTTAATGTACCATTGGTAAGCACACAGGAGGACTGGATTGTGTTGGAGTAAGCAGACTGGACAGTGCTGTCCTCCGCAGCAATGAGCACACGGAGAAAGTAGTTATGAGGGCCGGCTATAGGCATAGGCCATAAGGGCGGTCGCCTAGAGCGTCATCCATGTAGGGGGGTTCCAAACAAAAGGGAAATAAAAGCAAAGAAATAAATAAATCCACGCTTTCGTGATGGTTGGCCCCGGTCTGTGGTCGCTATCTAACCCCTCCCACCCACCACCCCACACCTGGGTCCGCAGTTGCTAGCCGGTAGTCTAGAGCCGGTCCTGCTTGCGATGAAGCCTTATGAATGCGGTTAACCTTTCTTGCGTTTTTTTGGTCCTGCGTCGCACACCCAAATTTCAGAAGAGACGTTAAACGGAGGCTTGCGGCTCGCTGATCGTTAAAGGTTCGCGGCTCGCTGATCGTTAAAGATTCCACAGCGTTTATTGCGCTGGGGGTTCCCCCGGTGCCACAGTCACAGCTCCCTAACTAGCTCTCTTAATCCTTACATTTAATCACCCCCTCCCCGGTTTAACGGTCCAAATAAATGCCCCCATCTGCAGCTCTGCTTTTGTGGGGTGAGCACTCTTGCGCATAGTGACAGATGCACATGGCCCAGGTGGGTGCTACACTGTGGTTGCGACTGGATCGACTCAACCCCCCCAACCCTCTTCATTGCAAAGTGGGATCATTAAAAAGTAATGAAAGACGCAGTATTAAAGCAATGAATGCATTCATGTGTTCATTCGTTCAATTATTTATAAAAATGAATAAACTCACAGCTGGAAAAACAAATTGATGGAGATGAAGAAAGGGAGAGATGTTGGAAACGGCTTATATAGTTGGATGTGTAATTTGGATACGGTTTTTATAAATGGGTAGCTATTTTAGGCAGGGTGTTGTTCGTTGCTTGGAGATTGCCTGATAATCCCTCATGCAATACTGTGTGAATGCAACAGTAAAGTGTGTTTGCATCAGTAAAGCGTTGTTCTCATTTCTACAATCATTGCTTGTTAGC
This sequence comes from Synaphobranchus kaupii, assembly GCA_029718625.1. Classification (NCBI taxonomy): domain Eukaryota; kingdom Metazoa; phylum Chordata; class Actinopteri; order Anguilliformes; family Synaphobranchidae; genus Synaphobranchus; species Synaphobranchus kaupii. The sequence goes on along the minus strand of CM056390.1, from coordinate 7,633,420 downwards.
TTTTCTGTATAATCACAACCAAACTTGCTATATAAAGAACTTTAGGTTTCTTTTTCTTACATTTTTCAAGATATCTCCCATATACTAATACAGAAGCTGAACCTGTAGGTGATTGTGTGAACATGTGCGCACACGCACGCACACGCACGCACGCACACACACACACACGCGCACACATGCACACACACACACACACACACACACACACACACATACATACATACATAAATATGCTTTATTGTGATGTACTGTACTGGTAGTGGGCGGTGCAATGGATAACACGGTCCTGGGTTCGAATCCCGGCCAGGGGCCTTTCTGTGTGGAGATGGCATGTTCTCCCCGTGTCTACATAGGTCTCCTCCGGGTACTCCGGTTTCCTCCAGAGACATGCAGGTTAGGCTATTTGGAAACTTTAAATTGCTCATAGGTATGAGTGTGTGAGTGAACGGTGTGCGTGCGTGTGTGTGCATTGTGATGGATTGGCGACCTGTCCAGGGTGTATGCCTGCCTCTCGCCCAATGCATGCTGGGATAGGCTCCAGCCCCCCGGTGACCCTGACCAGAGATGAGCGGGTTAGATAGTGGATGGATGTACTGATATCTCGGTATTTTAAGGCTGACCATGTCCCCTGGTCAACCCAGAATTCACTGGAGGATTCTCTTAATATTCTTTCCAACACCACCTCTTTGATTCTTTGATAGGTGACCTTTATTGAGTCCCCCAAGCAGGGCTTGTGAAGAGATACTCATCACTTCATCACTGAATTAATATCTGCCTTTTCTGCAGCTAGTGTTCTGGGACATATCCTTCTCCTAAAGGGGGGAATTGACCATATCTCAAAGCTCAACACGCCCTTTAAAAAGACCCTTAAAACAAAACCCATCCTTCTCCTGAAGGGGGGAAAATGACCACATCTCAAAGCATCGACACACCCTTAAAAAAGTCCCTTAAAACAAAACAATTTTGAGAGATCAATTTTCTGATTATATCTTAATCTCACGACGCCTTAATTTCCTGATCGTTAATCCGCGGAAGAATGCATTTTGGACGCACGTATCCTTTGTCCCACACACCCACAATGCACCAGCTTGCATTGTAAAAATTAGATGACCTTGAGTATAGGTTATAGCTCCTTTGTGCATGCCTTATGTATGAATATTCAATGACAGTGCATGGAACATACAGAGGGAAAACTGTGTATGAAACTCACACAGGGTACTGAGTGGAACTGAAGCCAGAATGGTAATCAAGTACTGGTTAGAATGGTCAGTTGTGATCTTATACAGGAGGCCCTGTTGTAGAACTGCATGGGTCATTGATTTTCATATTACACTCAAACACACACACACACATAAACAGACACATTGCAAGCACCCTTATTAGAAAGGTTACCATATTCATCACCTCAAAGGAAGATTAATATATTTTTTATTACTGAATGATACACAGATGTGTTTCATATGTTGTTTTCCATATCAGTGAAAACATTAATTCAACATTGAGTCACAGCTGTGTGAGCTAATTGCTTCTCCTTTTTTCCAAAACACAGTCTTGATTGCTTCTCCTTTTTTCCAAAAACATAGTCTTGATTGCTTCTCCTTTTCCCAACAGTCTTCACATGGACTTCAGTCGTTCAGAGTTAAACATTCAAATGATTAAATGCAGTTTTTACAGTCATAAGTACACTACATGGCCAAGAGTATATGGACACCTGCTTATCCAACATCTCATTCCAAAATTATAGGCATTAATATGAAGTTGCCAACACCCCCCTCCACTCCAATCTGAACAAACCATTTCTGTATGGACCTCGCTTTGTGCACATGAGCATTGTCATTTTGAAACAGGAAAGGGCCTTCCCCTAAACTGTTGCCAGTTGCCAAAAAGTTGTGAGCACAGAATAATGTACAAAGTCATTGTATCCTGTAGCATTAAAATTTGCCTTCACTAGAACTAAGGGGCCTAGCCAGAACCATGAAAGACAGTCGCAGACCAAGGGGTGTCCGGATATTTAGTGTACCTTTTAACAATGTGTATGAAGAATACAAACTGTAGTTAAACTGTACCTGCCCCTATAATAATAATTTACTTTGGGGCACATAATGTAAAGTGAGCCTTTTTAATTCCCTGTAATTCCAGACACTGACCATCGCTGACCATGTCTCAGAGAGAGAGCGAGAGAGCGAGAGAGCGAGAGAGAGAGAGAGAGAGAGAGAGGGAGAGAGGGAGAGGGAGAGGGAGAGAGGGAGAGAGAGAGACTTTAACTTTTGACTTTTAGCATCTCTTTATTTAACCCATTTTACTTGGGTTCAAGACGTGAATCGTTTCATGTATATTTTAACAAATACAATCCACTATGTGCAAGATGTTTGAAATAAATATATATTTTTCAATGCTTATTTCTCTTTAAAAAGCTAAAACAAAAAATACATATTTCACAAAGCCTTTTAAAATAAATACTATTTCTCAGTGCTTGTACTTTTAAAAACAAACCACAAAAGAAAAAGAGACAGAAAGAGAACCTCACCAGTTTTTTGCTGTATGGAATGTAAGTAGGTGTGTATCTGTGCTTAAATAAGCTTTTATGACTCTAGGGTATTTTTAAAAATGAAAAAACAAAAATAAACTAAGGAGCAGCAGCAAGTTTATTCAAAAACCTTGAGCTGGGAGGTTGTTTATTGCATGTTTTAATTTGAATTAAATATTTTTAGAACTAGAACAGTAGAAGCGACACAGCAGAACTGACACAACCATCAATTTGATGTCACTGCCTTTGAAATTAGAATTTCACTTCCACAGTAGACTATGACGTTTTCTAGAAGGGTGTATATAGCGCCTTCATGCCCCACTAAGGAAGGCAGGATCTCACAAAAGTTGAGAAAAAAAACTTGCTTGCTAGCACAGCTAAAATGAGGGCTGTATAATTCAGTTGTTTCCTGTCCAGGGGCCTCATTTATATAAAAAAAAAAGTACTTGGACATCAACTTTAACGTAATCACGTTTCTTTAAATGGACACAAGCATTATTTATAAAATTGGCTGCGCTTGTTTAAAATGGCGTACTTCTGTCTATAAATATACAAATAAACTTCAAATTGAATGCAAGTTAACCTGTAATTGCGCCCTGTGTCTAAATTAAAGATCCGACTTATAAGTTGTTCCCCTTTTCAAATTTTATTTCCCCACTCCTAGTTCTGTCATGGAGAATTATTGCAAATTATTGCTGTGCTGAGATTTCCCATAGAGTCCGATCAATATAATTTGACAAACACGATGTTTAAAAAATAAAACACACGCCCACAAGCGACCTGCCAGGAGATTTCACTGCTTTCTGTGGCTTCAGGGTAACTGGTCACAAACATTTAATATAAACTTAATAGAAAGAACACCAATACGTGTTCACGTGCAGCTCTCAAGACTGCAATACTTATAAGTAACTAGCAGGTAATGTGCATACGTCAATTGAAGACCTGACGTGGAGCTACGACCCTTTCAAATGGAGTCACGTTGAAATTTTATAAATCACTACTTTGTTGTGATTTTCTACGTACGCCACACGTAAGATCAAATTTGATCTAAAGTACTTTTTATAAATGAGGCCCCAGATGGGTTTCTTGTGTGGAATAGCATCCTCTATTTGTACTCAATTGTCATTGCATAACGCACAAGGTATGTTTACAATATGCAGACATTTTATATTTAAATAATTTCATGACATCAATCCTTTATTTCTTTACAATAGAATTTAACGTACAGCCTCATGCATCATCTGTGAAATACACGCACAGAAAAAATGGTGTTGTATATTTAACACCCTAGGGTGTTTAAAATACACCAGCAGTGTTAAATTTACACCAACATTTGTGTTGTGCACACACACACATCAATGCTTATATAAGCAAATAGCAAACCAATAATGGCATAACATGCAGGGCTGGATGCTGAATAAGCTTTTGTATTGAACCTTTATTGGGTACATGGTAAAGCATCCCATGTATTTATTGTTCCATGTAAATACATGACAGCAGATGGCTCTGCTCCCATACAAAGCTTTTTGGGAATAATATTCTGACAGCCTGTCGGAACCCCCAAAAATCAAGAGCAGGGGTAATTGGGATTTCTCAGGACGATGACGGAAATCTGAGAAATCCAAACGGCACCTCCAGATCCGCCCTGCTGTGGAAATAAATCGCTTTTTGTAGCCTGTCGCTGGAGAAGTAAAGAAGGAACTTACTGCTTTTTTTTATTTTCTTTGTTTATGCTGTTATTTTTATTTATTTATTTTTGCCTGGCCTCTGAACCGGTTATTGTTTTTGTATTACTGTCCTGTGTTTTATTCAGTTAGCTGTGTCTGGCAGGTGCCTTCACTCTAAAAGCAGGCTAAAGGCGCTCGATCAACTCAACTCAACTCAGCTCAAACTTTATTTATAGAGCACATTTAAAACAACCAACGGTCGACCAAAGTGCTGTACAGGTCAATAAACAGTAGGTAATAAAAACAGTACACATAATACAATACAGTAAGAAAAAGTACACATAAAAATACAATACAAGGGTGTCTAGCTCAACCTGAATTGAAAGCCAGGGAGAAAAGGTGAGTCTTCAATAAGGACTTAAAAACCTCTAGGGTCTGGGCAGATCTAATATGCAAAGGCAAACTGTTCCAGAGCCTAGGGGCAGCCGCCACAAAGGCTCGGTCACCTCTGGTTTTTAGCCTAGTCCTGGGGACATCCAGCAACGCAGTCGCTCGCAGTTTCTGTAGACCCACGTCTGCGCGGCCCGCGGTGAGTATCGAGACGTTCATTAATTCACGTCACGCGGTTACTTTGAATTTAAAAACAGTCGATGGTGGTTCGCAACACCCAGTATTCCTGAGCCGTTGTCACACGCGTGTGGAGTGACACAGACAGATCGACTCACACGGATGACCATTTGGTTTATTCGCAACTTTTAAATTGAACTTTTTTTTTTTTCCACTTGAATTGAATGTGTAGGATAGAACACTCAGCCAGGGTAATTGAATAGTATTAATGGACTGTACAGGTGCTCAGCTTCTCGCGTCCTATGGGGGGGGGGGGGGGGGTTATCCGAGACGGATACACGCAGTGGGAACTAAAGCGGTGGCGTCCGGAGCAAAGGGCCGGATGCAGAACGCTAAGGAGCACAAGTATTCAGAGACAGCGTGGCAGTAAAAGTATACAGCCAATTAGACACGTGAACACACTTCCTTTTTAAAGGATCAGTGGGAAAACATTTCCTGATCAGATTGATGTAAAAAAAAAAAGGGGCCAACTGTAGCGCAGCATGATTTTGGAAAGGAAGACCCAGGAGTAGCGTAAGAACAACCATTAGAGCTGTAAAGATCAGACGGGCCTTTACATAGGGGCCCATTCAGATTGGAGATAGTCAACTTAAGACCAGTATATTTTGTGCATATCGGCAGTTTAAACCCATTTAGACGTGGAAGGGGAGTGCGATGTGCCAACGGGGCAGATTTTCAGGGTGTTTCCCGTGTGAGGGCAAGGTGAGTGCACCAAGGTGAGTGCATTTTAAATTCTTCAAGCACTTTTTTCTAAATACACATTTTAGCGCCCTAGAAAAGGAGGAATATCTAATGTGCCCCACTTTGGCTTAGCCCCAGGGTAGGTCTACGGTAACTGACATTACAAACTGCAGGATATGTGCAGGGTAAAGGCCAATACAGCTATAGAGTAGAGGCTGATATGTGCTTTCATAACTATCAGGAGAATATAACCATCAGTCTCTATTATGTAGCTGTATTGGACTTCACCATGAAAATGTACTGCGTTTGAGGTGTAAAATCCAAGGGTAAGAAAGTAAAAGTCCATGCCATGTGTTTCTTCCACCCGGCTTAGCCAGCTGATTTCACTAATTAGTTTGGCCTCATGGCTGACGAATTGTGCTAATTAGTAAATCCAGGTGATTGGAGCAAAACACTGGGGAGGACTTTTACTTTCTGCACCTGGATTTTACACCTCTGTTTCTCTCACATCAGTTACTGTGGACTTAGTCTAAATAGGGCCCATAGTTTTTAACAGCGATCTGTTTTACATGCTCACTCTCAGAGTTGAGGTGTTAGGTCAGTTTAACTGAACTCCAGATCCTTCGGGCCACAGTGTCTGCAGGTATTTGCTCCGGCCACGCACTACCCCACCTGATTTCACTCATTATTTCACCTCCTTGGTTCAGGAAGTAAGATCAGTAGTGAAATCATGTGGGTGTAGCGCATGGTTGGAGGAAATGCCTGCAGACATTGCGGTCCACAGGACCTGGAGTTGAGTAGCCCTGTGGTAGGGTACGTAATATAGTGTATCTTGGATGTTGGAACTGAGCTGTGGCCTCAACAGGTGGGATTTCAATTGGAAACATGGAATAGATTTCATGATTTTGCAGGTAGCACATTCCACCTCTGCAGCTAATGAGAAAAAAAGGCAATTTCTGGGATGCGTAGTCTACTGCCAAAATACAATGTCTACCTTCGCCATACACACAGTTACGGTGTGCCAGACTAGGAGAATGAATCCTTATGAATTCTATGATAGTTGGAGCTATCACCAATTATTAGCTTCCAGTGACTGACTGGTATGAATCAGTTCGATGACTTCGCTTTTGACAGTAAAACACAATGTACGATTGGCTCAGACAAGTGAACGATTGACAGTTACACCCATTTTTTTAGGGCACACGAGCCCTCTCTCTCTCATCATACATATAAGTGAGCTCTGTGCCCGTGGGGGTAGTCAGTACTACTGTAGGTGTTCTTTTGAAATCCCTATTGCAATTGACGAGGCGAGGGTGACACCTTTTTTTTTTCTTTTCTTCTCAGCTCCATTTTACAACTGCGCGAACATATTTCACATCTCTTACCGCAAGACGGCTCTTTTCTCTGGCTAGTTAGCCCGAGGTGACAGGAGCCGTGTTCATTTGCGGGGCGTTGCTCAGTAAAGTGTTTTTAAAATGTCATCCCATTTCTGATTTAATTGGTTGGGGGTGAAGGGGGTGATTTGGTTGAGCACAGCCGGGGTTGGTGGGAGATTGAAAATCATTGGTCGGGTCAGTGGAATTGCTGCTCGGTGCAACGATACTCAGTCCTGCTGAAAGAGGCTTTTTCCTATTGGCTCAGCTGCTCAGAGCCCAGATTTTTGCACTGGAGGGGACGGACCATGCAGCTCTTTCTAGCTTCAAGCCTCTGGTCTGGATAGCGCTCTCTCAGTCCTCCTCCTCTTCCTCCTCCTCTTCCTCTTCCTCTTCTTCACAAGCAGGAGCCCTTATTATCCTGATGTGGCTCAGACCTGCGTGTCCCTGGCGTCTGAGCAGGATTGGACAAGTGCGTGTCAAATCGCAATGCTCAGTCGTGCCAAATCTTACAGGTGTGTCTTGAGGCAGCAATCGATGTATACTCTCAGGTCAATGAGCAGTACTGGCAGGATGATGGAGGCAGTGCCTCTCAGTTTCTTTGCCTTTCAGTATCTGAGCCAATTGTTTGGAGCCTTCAGCTGAAGACTAATATCTATGAAAATATAATATGCAAAAAGAGTAGTAGTCTAATTATTCTCCTTTGGTAACTGTTACCTAATGCTGTAAATATCTTTGGATAAGTCCAAGCAGCACGTGCTGCAAGTGTGTGGTAGCTATCTTTTGACTGTCATTTTTTTTCTGCTTTAAAAGTATAAAACCACAGATTCCTGCTTGTCTTGTTGGAGGGCCACACAATGAGTTGTGTTGGGTGAGTCCTGGCCTTTCTGTGACAATCATACTGGCTTCGGTGTTGTGGGATGTCTACTACCAGATATAACACAAGGGGTTCATATATATGCACAGAAAAAATAAAAGATGTAAAGGCTTGTGTCCATGGAAACAGTGGAAAGTTTGTGAGATATGGTCTGAACAGTAAAAGCAAAAAGATGGCACCTAATATGACAGCAAAGAACACAAACTCACTTAAGGAATCACCTGAGGGCCGTAAAGTTACACCTGTTCATGATCATTACTATCCCCTTAACTAAAGCATGATATTTAACACACATTTTGTTTAACAAACATGTTGCAGGCTGTAGGCGTTGGGGAATATGTACTGGCTACAATATAGAAGTTTATACAATGGCTTGGCTGAATACCCAATTCTGATTGGCTGGGAGCGCATCAACCGTCTGACTCGATCAAACAAACAAACATGCCCACTCAAGCATAGTCAGCTTGATATCCATGAATGCCTGTTGAGAGTAGCTAGTCTAGTTATATCTTGACTACATTTATAGTTTAGCCTTTGATCACAATTTCCAATTGGGTGTAATTGTGAGGTCATACTTTTGTAGTGGATTAAGGGCCTTTAGAATCTGCAAAGCCTTTTGGCACACGCAAAAAACCAACAACTAATTATTAGTTATGGTATTTATATACTAATCGTTGGTTGTGTTATTAGTTTGTGTGCTAAAAGGTTTGGCACATGCTAAAGCTCTTAGTAAATCAGGCCCTTAATCCACTACAAAAGTATGACCTCCCCAATTACACCCCAATTGGAAATTGTGATCAATTCAATTCCATACTTACATTCCATACAGCAAAAAACTGGCGAGGTTCTCTCTCTCTCTCTCTCTCTCTCTCCTCTCTCTCTCTCTCTCTCTCTCTCTCTGTATGTCCTGCCCCGGCAAATTGGAGGAACGGCTTACAGATAAAATCAACTTTGCCTCCCGTTCACAAATGATGCAGGCGCAGAAAATTACCGGAACATTTACGGTGTTAAGATGCATGTGTGAAAGGGGCTTTATATGAGTTTATATGAGCAAGGAGTCTCAGGCAAAGTGAACCGGAGGAAGAGTGAAGGGTTTATGGGTCTGTGAGAGAACACCAGACCACCACAACTCCCCGGGGGTGTGGGGGGGGGGGGGGCGGGGGGGGGGGGGGGCTTTGGGCAAAGTAAGGCATCTTTTTAGGCACAAACCATTTTAAACAGAGGAACTGGTAGGAGACTCACTTCCTATTACCGTTCCATGCTGCGGGCTTGGCAGCGGGTCTTCACTGTGAAAAGCAACACCTCGCAGGAGGAACAGATCTTGGAAAAGCCGCTGTTCCGTAATCCACTGATCCAAGCCGAGCTAATACATTCAGCGAGCACGCGCGCGCCTGTCTGGTGAAGAAAGGACGTGTAAAAGCAGGCCCACCCAAGAGACAGGGAGGGCTAAAGGTCAGCATCAGCCCTTCAGGGGGAGACAGCTGGGCGTACGGTCCTCTTGGCTGGCTCGCAGATTCATCGAGGCAGTCAAAAGCAGCTCTGCCTGGCGACTTCAGAGAGGCTCTGGAGGGACAGCTATAGGCAGTGCCAGAGGAAGAACCTGTATTGTTCACCTTGTAGCATCGCTTCTGCCTTAGGAGAAGTACGGAAAGAGCAAGACGATGTTACAAAGATCCTTTCGCTCGGGAACCCCGAGTTGGAGAATTTTAAAGGCATTATGTAGACGGCCATGTACATCATCTATGTTACGGTGACTCACCTGGCCTCTTTGAGGGATCTGAAAAGCCTGGAGGTGGTCAACGTTTGGGCCCAGGCTTCTCCCAGACAGGACGCTGGTGGGGCTTGTCTCCCAGAGAGAAGAGTGTACAGCTGACCTACAGCGGACGGTTATTCACGGGGCCATAGCTCCAAACACAGTGAACCCAGCAGTGGGGAGGGAGCGATCTTTCCCTGGTCAGGAGGAGAACTTGGATCTCAGGGTCTTTCTAAGCTGCTAGGCAGTTGGATTTTCAGGTAGAATTTGCATCCTTCATTGGAGGGCCAAAGTCCACTGTTGTTACTAAAAGGAAGGATTGGCTGTTGAATGTTGTGTCTGTTTGCATACCATTTCCACTTTGATCACTGGGTGAAAAGACATTGTACTGGGTTGCTATAGTAGTGCTGTGTGATTTGGATGTGGTCAAAAAGCACCAAACAAATTACAATAAATAAATAAATGTGCAAAGGTTTTGCTTGGCAGGTCGGCAGTGTAGTATGACGGTTATGTAACTGCACTAGTAGCGTACAGTTCACAGGTTGGATTCCCAGGTAGTGCATATCTATACCCTTGAGCAAGGTCCTAACCTGCCTCGGCTGAGCGAACACCCAGCTGTATAAATGGATTGCACGTGAAATGCAGCCTGTGTACACTGATCTCGATAAGCACATCTGCCGAATGCAAATGCGCAATTAATCCGGTGTGGGCTCATTTTGTCATTCTCTGACAGAATAGCACTTATTTGTCTTTGGATAACTTGTTGTTTTTTTTATTATTTTTTTTATTCTTATTGAATGCGAGGATGTTCCCTGAGCTGCAGTTTTGTCCAGGAATCCAGTGCCCCCCCCCCCCCCCACCCCCCCCAAGCAGGTCAAGTCTAAGTTCTGAATTTTAGAAGTATACTAGGGGGAAATCAATGCAAAAATAAATAAATAAAGCAAAGGAGGGCCATTGCACAGAATCACTGAATGTGTTTGGAAGCAGCAGAGCTTGCAGATCCTTCTCTGAACACGTTTGGGCAGCCCGGCCTTGGCTGGAAATTTAATTAAAAAAGTCAAAACAACGATAGTAATAACTGCACGGATATTGCTTTCATAAGTTTGAATGGAATTAATCTAAGTTCGGAGGTTTGTTTTTTTTTAGGTCACTGCCCAGCTCAGGATGCAAAGATGAAACATTTGTATACTGTTTAATAGCTGTTGGCCAATATCAGTGTGGCTATATGCAATTTTGTTCTGAAATAACTTGTGACTTCCCTGTATAATTTTTATCTTTGGCATGAGATAAAATAAAAGTGTTCTTAGTCTTACAAAAAAGTTGCTTAATTCTTACTTACTTTTTGTGCTTTTGAATGTTTACTTCAGCAGACACATTAGCTGCAATTCTGTATGTAAAAATTTTGAGAAATTAATTATTGAGTGGACGTAATGGCATTTTGTAATTATGGCTGCCATGCCTGGCTAGCTGGCTGGAAGGTATCCCAGCCGGGCCCTTTCATTTCAAGCTCTTAATACCTCTGGGTGTGTAATTGTATACAATCATTTTAAACCTAATAATCTTACTGTCACTCTTCGATCAAAATGCAATAAAAGGCGTTTCGACTGATGTTAAATGTAATGAGGAGAGCAAAGACCACGACTCTTTGCTTTCCATCTCCTACAGAATTACATTTAAATGAATATATTATTGACTGACATTTTAAAGATAATGACCAGAGAGGATTTCTTATAAACAGACCAATGAATTTCCAGTACAGCCAGCCATTAGATGATGATAAGAAGTATGTGTGTGTGTTTGTGGATGTGTGTGTGTGTGCGCGCGCGTGCATGCATGTGTGTGTGTGTGTGTGTGTGTGTGTGTGTGTGTGTGTGTGTGTGCACGCCACTCTTAGAAGAACAGTGAAGGGTTCCAAAAGGCTTTTTTTGTGTCTCCATTGAGGAACCCTATCTAGTTCAAGGGATCTAGTTCAAGGGTTCTTGTTCAGGCAAAATCGTTCAATCTGGGAGCTCTCACACCTACCATACATGGTAGCATAAAGAATTTTAAAAAAGGTTCCCCTCGTTCCCCACAGTGAGAGTGTGTGAGATTCATAATAAACTGTGATTGCCTGAGGGTCCAGCTAACCTTATGCAAATATATAACCTTATAGCAAATATACAAAGTAGAACAATACCTCCTATAGTTTATTTATGACTCACACCAACGACATGGCCAACAAAAGCCAAGCAGCTACGACAACAATCTGTAAACTTCAGCAAACACACTCGATGTCAGCGACTGTGATGAGCTTAATTTTGGCCCACATAGCAACAGATTGAAGGAGAATGTGTTTGGCTAATTCGCTGTTTATTTGTAGGGCTCTGCGTGGTAAAGATAAGTCTATGCCCCCCCCCCAGTGTTGATGCGGGGGCAAGGCTCTGAATGCCATTTCTTTCTCCAAGTTGAGTTTGACCAGCTTGATTTATTGAGATAAACTTTTACAGCACTATCAAGGTGGCCCTGGTCATAGAGAAATCCCAAACGCTTAGAGGATACCACCCACATAAACCAGTGCCGATTGGATAATAAGGGTCTGTAGGAAAGTTTTATGCCAGAGCAATATCATAAAATAAAACAATCTGAGACAAGAAAGAGGCAGCATATTGGCTAGAAGATTGCTCTCTCTCTCTCTCTCTCTTTCTCTCTCTCTCTCTCTTTCTCTCTCTCTCTCTCGCTCTCTCTCTCTCTCTCTCTCAGATGGCCATGAACACAACTTCTAACTAAATAGCCCAAGGACCCTCGTCTTCGCACTACGTTTATTACAGTTCGCATAAATCACCTGTTTTCATTCTTCGTTTTGTGGCTGTTGTGGTGGTGTGTTTGTGTGTGGGAGGGAGGGAGGGAGGAGCGGGGGAGGAGGGGACTTGGGGGTTGGTGGGGGTTGGATATTTTATGCATCAATAAACTTTCCCAACTGTTCTTTGAGGGTACAGCACTTATTGCTTTGGAAATTGTATTTGTATCAGAACTGTAATGTCTCTCGCCCTCAATTATGGCAGGAAATGCACTGCGAAAGCTACACATGCATTCATGTACTGAAATGTGGTAACCAAAACAATATGTCTATATTAGCTGAAAATAATTATGTTAAAAGTGCAAGAGAATGTTGTATTTGGTTGTCCTTGTGGTTCCACTGGGTTACCAGAGCAGATATACTGTATGCCATAAATAGACATGAGAGTTACAAGTGTGTTTTTTCTTTTTGTTTTTCTTTTTTTTTTTTGGGTGAGCTTTTAGGAAGTCAAGCAGACTACTACTTGAGTAAGAGTGAACAGGCTTTCGGTCAGGATAGCACTTCCCGTCTGTATTTTCAAAATTTCTAAATTTAACCAGAGCTCTCGTCTCATAAAAAACGTATTAAATATGCATGTTCTACCCCCTGTTAGGCTTGTCATATGAATTATGGTGGTGGGATACCACAGGCCTCCATATCCTTACCTCGTTTGGAAACCCCTGCTCAGCTTTCTGTTTAGCCTGAGAGTATGTATTTTTTTTATGGACTCGTTTTTTGGGTCTGAGGAGCCCGGAGGCCGGGAGGGAGTCGGGGTCAGGTGCTTGACGGAGGTGGTTTCCGATGAGAAAGCGGGTTGCAGTTGCAGTGCGCATGCAATTACATTGTGCTCCACAGAACCCGGTTAGTCCTAACCACCCAAACCCCCCCCCCCCTGCAGCCGCCCCCCCCCCAATCGGCAAGGGGAGGGGGGGACGGCAGTGTAAGTTCCTCATTCATTCCTCGTGGACTTTCTGTTCCCATTGAGTGAATATAGACTTTTGTCATCTTGTCGTGTGCTGGGAGGGTTCAGTGCTAATTGTCTGCCACCTGTATGAACTTTATACCTTTGTTCTCTGATTGAGGCTGTGTGCTGATGAAGGCTGTGTAGCCGAAACGCGTTCGCGACTGCTGCTATTAAATACGGGCGGCAATGTAGTATAATGGTTAAGGAATTGGACTTGTAACCGAAAGGTTGCAGGTTCGATTCCCAGGTAGGACACTGCCGTTGTACCCCTGAGCAAGGTACTTAACCTGAATCGCTTCAGTATATATCCAGCTGTATGAATGGATAAATGTAATGGATAAATGTAAGATGTTGTGTAAGTCGCTCTGGATAAGAGCGTCTGCTAAATGCCTGTAATGTAAAAAGGACACCCTGAACACCCTAAAGCCTTTTGTGGTTTTGCACAGTCGGGAAGACTGTCCGTGCCCCCCCCCCCCCCCCCCCCCAAGGCCCAGAGTGTGGAGATGGCAGTGTTAGTGGGAGGATATGTTATTGACAATAAATAAATAAATATATTAAATAAATGAATTTCATACAAATAAATACATTTTCATTCTCTCTCTTTGACAACAATTTACGATGGTTGCTTTGCAAGGACTGTTTTGAATGGGAGGGTCACGACTCAAGAAGCTAGCTTCCTGTCCTTTGAGGAGATTGCAATAATAACTGTGGACCCATTCAGTAGTGTTCTCTCCGCATGGAGACGTATTGCGTTAAAGGAACACAATGTCCCCCCCCCATTGATTAATAGCATCTCTGTGTAGTTCCTCACTGGAGAAAAAAACTACCTATGAATTTATTTTGTGATACAATGCATTCCCTGTAATTTTTTTTCTTTTTACAATAAATGTTTTACTGTAATTAAAACAGTTTGTGTTTGATTAGCATTTAACTTGCACTCTAATTGTCCCTCCATTTGTTGAATCATTGAAATTCATTTTCACTGAAGCGCAGCTGTTTCTTGTTTGACAAAAAGCCGACATTGTGCCGAAGACCATGGGGAAATGGGCCGTTCAAAAACACAGAACCTGCGAGTCTCTCAAAAGATTTCTGTTTGCCTCCTGAGGTACCTGGCACCTCGTTTCCTGTGAGAAACATTTTTAAGAAATGTACCAAAAAAACAAAACAAAGCAGCATAGAATTAGTAGTAGCCATTGAGAAAGGAAGAGTACCCCACCCAAACTTTCACTTCAAAAACAGTACTTACACGGCCATAGGTGGGTCAGACTGACACAGGAGAAAGTACTTTCAGTGTAATTAGCCAGTGGAAAACGACGGCCGTGTTTCTAAGAGGACACTGGTATTGACTGCTGAGCGCTTATCCAAACAAGATTAATTTGTCTCTATTTACAACTGAATGATTCTCTCCACAGGGGCAAAGGCTGGGAAACTGTCTGTAGAACATAATGCATTTTCCCTACAAGGGAGTGTGGTAAAAGCCAGAAAAAGTTGCATGCAGTTTAAATTTCACGAGCACAGCTCCTCAAACTCATCCGCAACATAAATGCCGGCCCTGATTTTAAATGAACTGGACACAACTAACGTTTGTGACATTCACATGCAAAGGCTGATACGGTAAGTTAGCTAAGCAGCCAGCTGCGTCTGTAGACAGCCACGATTCATGATTGCAGTTGACATAGCGAGCATATATTGCATCACTCTGTGCATTTGGGGGCTCTAGTGGACAGAGTAGAACTCTGTAGTGACAGCAGCCCTTTTCACACACATGCAACCTTGTCTGGCATCATTACGGACCTTTGCAGTTTAGGGGTCACGTGTGAATGAGAGCCCGGAGACGGTGTCCCGGACCTGCCAGGTGGTAGCTTGTGGGCACCGTCATGTTGTTGGGTGGAGGGAATACACTGGTAACGTGAGTGTCCCTGGCCAGCTATCCCTACCAACCCTGGCAGTACAGGGCTGACTGAACGGCTAATATGGCCTCTGAGTCATCTTAGCTTGGGCCGCTAAGGGTCACATTTGAAATGGAAAGTTTATTAAAAAAGGATATTTTACAGACTGTCTGTCTAAACACACATTTTTATTGGGGTTTATCTCCTCACGGAAACGCCCTATATTCCTGTCCGGCATTGATTACCCTTTGAGACGGATCAACAACAAGGTCTCCCGGGGGGGGGGGGGGGGGGGGAGTCCTACCTTCTCTTTGTTGATGTTGCGCGATGGTGTATTGACGACGTAATCCAGCGGGGACGCCTATAAATAGAGGTGCAGATGTCCTTTTGCAGGTGGGACAGTCAATGTCTCACACAGAATTCAGTGAAACAATGGGCAACATGACATGGCAAAGACACGTACACAAAGGTACAAATCTGCGTAAGCGTGCCAAACCACACCCCAGCTGTCACTCACTCGCCTCAGGATCCGCACCTAATAAACGCACTGGTAACACTTTATTTTAAGGTTGCATTATAAAGAATTTGTAAACCAAACTAATGCTTTACAAATATGAGTTATTACAGTATGTCTTACTAACTTATCTGTACTTAATTTAGTTTAGGTGGTGCAGTTTATGAATGCATCATATATATGATTTCACAACTATGAACTATTAACTAATGCTTCACAAATATGAGTTCTTATAAGTCATTATTAGAAAACACTTTATAAATGGTTAATAGATCACTTACTAATGGTTTACAAATTGTTTATAATGAAACCTTAAAATAGTGTTATCAACACATTATGGTATGATTCCAAATCTTTGTTTGCTGTTGTTAACAGGATTTTTTTGTTATTTACTGAAAGAACTGAAACTGTACCCAGCAGTCACAGTCACGTATGTCTATAATATATACATAAATATATAAATAAACGGGTGTGTGTGTGTGTGACAAATCTCCATGACAAGCGCCAGGCGTGTACACAGTAAAATACTTTGTGTTAATTTAACTCATAACAGAGTTTATATGAGTCCAAGTGGGATCGAATGTACTCTGTCAGAGTCGATTTAACACTGAACATTTTACCGTGTATAAGTGCATAACATGGAGCCTTTGAGAAAACTGCTTTTAAAACCATGGAAAGAGAAATGGAGGATCCCGGATGATCCTGAGCCAAACACAGTGTTTTTGGGGGCCACCTTACCACAGAAATACCTCAGTTTCTCTGCTGCTCGTGTAATTCTGCATAAACCAGCCTACTCCTCTCCTCCACCCATGTTGCGATTTGGAGGATTTGATTGGTTTTGTTTGAGGTGCAAAACAGATCTGGCAATAATAAATCATAATCTCACCAGTATGTCAAGAAAGCTTACTCACGCAATGTGCACAAACAAATGTAATGCTTGCAATCCCCCCTGCTGTGCTCTGAGGGCTGCATATTCCCGTCGCTTCTCATGCGATTGTTCCTGACTGTTTCCTCATTCGTTCCGCTCTAGATTGGTTGTGTGACCCGTTCTGGGGGCGTCGACTTGCAGACGGTGAGAAACCGGCCTCTGTGTGTGAGGGACCCTATGGCAGAAAACCGCACGATATAGGTAAGGGCACAAAACGCAGTTACTTCCGTTATATTCCATTAACCCCTTTGAAGAGCGGGCTTTTTGGAATTTTTATTTTTTTTTCTTCAACATTCCAAGTCAGTGTTCTAGAACTCTATTGCTTTCAATAGAGGCCTGTCACATAGAACCAGCACTGTAGTTACCAATGGTTACAGGGACGCGCCGCCATGTTGAAGGACCAACTCTAACAGAGACGCTTAACGTTATGTTGTTTCTGATGTTGTTGGGTCACAGACATCAGGAAGTCATGGCATGCAAAGGATATGTGACCAAATATAAAAAATTTAAAGGCACAGTCGACTTAGTGTATGTAAACTTCTGACCCACTGGAATTGTGATATAGTTAATTAAAAGTGAAATTATCTGTCTGTAAACAATTGTTGGAAAAATTACTTGTGTCATGCACAAAGTAGATGTCCTAAGTGACTTGCCAACACTATAGTTTGCCAACATGAAATCTGTGGAGTGGTTAAAAACGAGTTTTAATGACTTCAACCTAAGTGTATGTAAACATCCGACTTCAACTGTATGTAAGTCAACAATTTAAAGAGTAAGTGATAATTAGCACTTACATAGTGGGAATGTAACCTTCAGGCAGCTGCTACCTGAAACAAGGACTAGAATTACAACACCACATCACAGGACTCCAAATTGAGTTTGACACATCTATTAATTAAAATACCACACACACCCATGCTCATTTATGGATCGCATACATTGTCAGTGGTAATCGTTCTGCTAATGCATGATGCAGGCCCCATACAAGGATTTTGCTTGTTCTGATTTATTTTATTGTTTCCATTTTGCATGTATCAAGCAGGGTGTTGTGCTATCTGAATGTTTGATATGTGTAGACATTTAAACAAAATGATCATGTTAAGTAGTTAAATTATCACTGAGCCTGTGCCCACAGTGGTTGCTCAAGGACAAATGAGCCTGGTCTTTCTTAAAGCTAAATAGCAACTTCTAAGTTATCTTTGTAAATGGACGCCACCTGTAGCTACTGTTTTTGTGTAAACACCCCTTTCATATTGCAGCAGTTGAGTTATACCATTGTACCGTGTCCATTCCCTGCAGATATTCATGCTAAGGCCTGGATTATTGCTAACCCTATAAGGTGTAGGATCACAAATATGTGATTAGAATGTTCTTAACTGAGCATTCTAATGCTGATGTAACAGTTATTCCTGGTAACTGAAAACAATGGAGTTCTAGAACACTGAATTTTGAAGAAAAAATAACACATTTAAAAAAAACTTACTCTGTAAAGGGTTAAAACTGATATCAGAACGTTATCTTCCATGCGTTCACAGTGGAAGCCTTCTTCAACTTAGGCTTGACATTTCCTTGCCCCTCAGCATTGGCAATGCTGACTGGCTCACAGCTGGGGGTGGGGCGGGTAGAGCGGGGGTGGGGGGGTGATATTTACCTCTGACCCCCCCAGACTACAGGTGTGTTCTTTTGATGGAGGCAGATAAAAGGCAGCCTCAGGACTGTGCGGACAGGCGGGAAGGGTAGATTCGGATAAAACACCGACATCCAGTGTAAAAAAAAATAAAAAATTTAAAAAATGTGGGCGGGGTTTATGGGACTGCACTCGAATCTGCAACAAAAATGTGTGCTTCCTCCTGAATGAAAGAGAGAAAAAGAATCCAAAAAAAGGATTTATGCGCAATGGGTGAGGTGGGGAATTGAGGGGAAAGATAAGTGCGGAGTGTCTGGAACAGGCCGTATTGACTGGGAAAACATGTCGGCTCGTTACATCATATTCTGGAACGGGTTTCAGCAGAACGCGGGTGATGAACCGCGGACGAGAACCGGGCCTGGGAGAACCTCAGGAGTAAGTGAGCGGCGGGGGGGTACGACGGCGGACCCCTGACGGCCATTTCCATCGACGGTTTTCAGATTGATAAACTCTGCTCCAGTGGCTCGCTCAGCCCTCTGTAAGAAAGGCAAGGGGAGCCCGTAAGGGACGAGGCAGTGTATCTGATCTGTGAGTCATTGCTCTGGACCTGCTCACGTCCGCCTCTCCCATCGGGAAATGGGGGCACAATTGATCTGCCATTACGAGGGCCTGTAACTCCTGCTGTGGTACATGAAACTCATTTGCATCTCGAAAATGGAGAAAATTGCTTTTGTTCAGTTCTCAACCTCGGCTCTGGGGGCCCCCTGTGTATGCTGGTTTCAGTTCCAACCACAATCGCCATCCCTGAATATTATCAAGCTGTTAATTGTTCTTAATTAGGTGTTTTTCATGCTTAGAGGGAATTTCATCATGAATTAGGAGCCTACTGATTCACCTCACTCTTTAATTTGATTAGTTAAAACATTTTTGTACCTCTCTTTTTGTAACTGCTAAACTAAACTATTCACCAATAAAAAAAAAATTACATTAAGAAGTATATTTATGTTTTAGTGTGTCATAGCATGACTTTAAATGGGTAGTAATAATAATAATAATAATAATATACATTATATTGCAGGTTTTGCTACTTAGGCTCTTAGGGATTGATTTAGTCCTTAAAAATATTTATTTTAACTGCCAATGTGAACCTGTATATTGGTTTGGATTGAAAAAATAACTGGTTATGATTTCATCGTGAGGCAGTTTATTTAGAAGTTGAGTTGAGAAGTGATTTATTGACAACATCAACTTTCCCAGTAGGAAAAAAAGTTTAAGTATTACATTTTTTTTGGTGTAGATATAAAATTGCAGATATGAGTTGCAAGTACTGATATAGCTGATGTTGGTAAAATACAAAATTCTCGCAGCCTCAAGTTGTTTCCATTTTTTCGCGGCTCAATATTTCCGGTGTTATTCAACCTACACTGGCTCCTTGTCCACTTACGTATTGATTTTAAAGTTCTAGTTCATACCTATCACTTCTAGTTCATACCCTCAAAAATGTGTTGTTTGCTAAATAATTTGTTGAGCTCTCTTTGCCTTAGAGAATAAAACACCTTTTGTTTTTAATTTCTATTTTATGTAATTTATAAAAATTGCTTAGGATACCCAGAAATATTTAATATTGGACTGTATTTTTTATATGAATACTATTGCAAGTTTCTGAATACTATTGCAAGTTTAATCTCAATTTCACCTGCAGTATCTAGTACCGAGTTATACACAGAAGAACACAAGATATTGTCCCAATATTACGAGGGGAAAAATGAAATTGGTGTAGGGAATTCAAATTTTTATTTCTTAAGCACTATCTGAGCAGGCAGTGTATCATGCCGCTCAGTAGTGTTATACTAGCCCTAGACTCACAATAGATGAAAGGCAATGAAAACACACAAATGGAATTTGGCAGGGAGAGCAACAGTCAGATTAACGTGCTCACACGGGAGGTGTGTGTGTGTGTGTGTGTGTGTGTGGGGGGGGGGGGGCATTGCGGACAGTGCTGAGTGAGTCATCTCTTTGACCAATCAATTGGATTGGCCGGGAACAGTCCAGACAGACATATTCTTTCCACCGCCTCAAGAAAAGAAAAAAAAAATTGTGACCACTTTACTGCACTGGAATCATCCATGCCACGGCATACTCTCCTATGGACCAAACCAATTGGATGGAGTTATGTGGCTTGTGTGTGAGTGTGTGTGTGTGTGTGTGTGTGTGCGTGCGTGCGTCCGTCCGTCCGTCCGTCCAGCAGAGCAGGAGAAGAAAGCCGCTAATCACATGTGCTGTGGTCGAACTGAGGATCTGTGCAGAAATAGTTCTTTATTGCGTATGAAATCATATAGTAGGATTACTCTGTTTGAAAAAAGAAGTAATTTCCTGCTTGAAAAACATAAATCATTGTTTTCACTTCAAGGAAAAAGCCTCTGCTATCACTGTTATTGGAATATGAATTAAATTTGACCAAAGGGGAAGCTAGTAATCTAATAATCATAACAAGTACAACAGATTTTGGATTCTTTTCAAGAAAGTTTTTTTTCACAATACTTTTTTCCGCTGAATATGAAAATTTGATTATATTTCTTATCAGCTTTTCAGTATGTCCAGTGGGAGACATGATGTGAAACTAACCCTTAAGAAGTGAAATGTATTTAAATAAAGCAGAATGAACAGACAGACCCACATTTTACCGGTGAAACAGACTTCAGTCTTTTCATCCTTAAGAATGAAGGCATGTATATCATATTTATAATTGCATCAATACATTTCAAATGCATATGCACCCACACATGCGTCCATACATTGCCACTATGCATCTGACAAAATTAAACATGTTTAGGAGTTTAATAATCTCATGGTTCAGAGACATGTCCATTGTTTGAAATCCTTCTGTCAATATTCAGCCGTTGTTCTACATTCAATCACTGAAGGAATGATAGTTGTGGAGCATTGTGATAAACAACAGCTGAATAAACAGAACAGAACAGAACAGCTCCGGTCGCCAGAATAAAGAAGAGAACAGATTTGTGTAGAAGCAAATACCACTGTGTACTGTGCACATTCATGCAAGGTCTTTATTAGGTGTTTTCATTATTATTATTATTATGTATTTTTATGAAAACCCTTTAGTAAGGCTGTACTCTCGGAGAAGAGTTCAAGAAGGAAGATTAGTTGTGAAAGCATGAAACCATTGAAATGTCTACATATACACTCAACGCTAAAATGTGTTTAGTTGCAGAAAGCTTTCATATTCTGCTGCCATTTAATAGGGAAATGCAAAGGAAAACAAGTGGAAAACAGTTTTCACTGGGTGGAATAAAATGGACTATTTTGAAGTTGGTAGCAATTAAAAGTGCACACTGAGTTACACTCACTGTCTGTAATCACTTTGAAGGTCAGCAAAACCAGTGACACTTTATCAAATTAATTTTGTTGAAATGCAAGCTACTATCTGCACTAATTACCAAGTTATGGGGTCCCAGTAATTGCTTAGTCCATTAGAAAAAAAACATTCCATTCTAAACAGTGATAATATGGCATTATTTTGAGATGCTTTATAGAGGTATTTATGGAATTGATGTTGTGCTGTTTTGAAGCTGCTATGTCTCAATGCAGTTTGAGGGACCTGACACATTCCATCACATTATGGGTGAATCAGAACCTGCACAGATGAATTCCCCACTGAACAAGCCGCATCTATCCGGTGTCCAAGGGTGGCCCACTGCATGTGCCTATACTCAGATTTGACTGGTCCCTGATCGCAGAATTTCTCCAAAAAGGTGTCAAATGAGGCATTCTGTGGTTTTGCGTTGTGAGTGGCAAACTAAACAGTACTGTGTTGAGCAGCTAAATTAGGAAGATAGTTTGTCCAGTGGATTTCACACCTCCTCAAGCAGCCATATGTGTCAGTTAACTCGATTAAGGTCAGTTAACCGCAGATCAGTTAACCGCAGATCAGTTAACTCGATTAAGAAACAACAATGCCACTGGAGGCAAACTCTGTACCTGCAATATTAGCCCACATTGCAACAGGCCGTCACTAATCAGATTGAAATTGAACATCTATTGCTTTTAGGTTTTGCAAATGCTAATGCTAGGGCGGCACGGTGGTGCAGTGGTTAGCACTGTTGCCTCACAGCAAGAAGGTACCGAGTTCGAATCCCGGCCGAGGGCCTTTCTATGCGGAGTTTGCATGTTCTCCCCGTGTCTGCGTGGGTTTCCTCCGGGTACTCCGGTTTCCTCCCACAGTCCAAAGACATGCAGGTTAGGCTAATTGGAGACTCTAAATTGCCCATAGGTATGAGTGTGTGAGTGAATGGTGTGTGTGCCCGGTGATGGATTGGCGGCCTGTCCAGGGTGTATTCCTGCCTCTCGCCCAATGCATGCTGGGATAGGCTCCAGCACCCCCCGCGACCCTGACCCGGAATAAACGGGTTAGATAATGGATGGATGGAAATGCTAATGCATGGGTAGTATAGTTTGGAATTAACAATAATATCAGGGCAGTATTGGTATCTGCTGATAACAGCCTAGAACAAACTTATTGCCATTGGCCAGATGATAATATTCGGGCTGATACGATGAGCCAATATTGTGACGCAACATACATGCACCGGAGAGGCATCGCATTTGATGTACTGCACCTTTAAGGATTCCCCCCATCCCCTACCCTATTTACCCCTATTCATTACACAAAATGAATCTCTATCACACACACACACAGCTTGGTAAGTTAATTCTCACATTTATTTGTAAATCAAAGTTAAGGAGAAATGTTTATTGAACACAAAACAGGGCATTCCCAATTAATTCACAAAGGCCTGAGATTAATTATGTGGTGCTATTAACCTTAATAGTTAATTGGAGAGCTTAAGCCCGGATAAACCCAATGAAGTATGAGGTCATGTCTTTGATCATAGCAGCTATAATAGCAGCTGCGAAACACAGACATCGCCAACAAAAAAGGGAATTAACAGAGCAACCGTTTAGCTTTCCCAGCTTACTGGGAAACATATTATTAGATTTTGTAGGCCCAGTTGTTTCCAAGTGATCCACCCGCGTCAGTTGTCCCGCTTGCTGTAATAACTGCTCAAGCTTTGGTTCCACACCTGTTTGTCATGTCCGCATGACGTGACGTCGTTGACAGAAAGTGTCTCTTTCCATGCCGTGCTCTCCTCACGCCTCACTCCAAAAGTGTCTGATCACACCCAAATAATGGTTTACGCCTGCTTCCAAACTTGATTCCTTTCTTCAAGTCCTCAAGTGAAGTGTTAAAGGGATAGTTCGGAATTTTGGACATAATGTCTCAATTACGACTTACCCATGATGTAGTTGATTGATGGAAACCATTTTCAGCTAATTCCATGCTGCCCTGCCACCGTACTTTCACAGAGAATATAGGTCAGCACAAAGTAAAGGATTCAACGATAGTTTGACTTAAAAAATGATGGTATAAACACTCAAAATAACTCCGATAGACTGTCATCATATTTTATTTGCTTTGGGTGCACTGTGGAGTGTTTAAGTGCGTTTGGTAGTGGATGCTACCGGTTACCTTAGAGTTGCACTAGCATTAGCAACATGTGTATGTCCAAAAGAAGGGACAGCATTGAATTAGCTGAAAATAGTTTGCATCAATCAACTACATCAGTGGTCCTCAACCCTGGTCCTGGGGACCCCCTGTGTATGCTGGTTTTCGTTCCAACCACAATTGCAATACTTGAATTTTAACAAGCTGTTAATTTTTCTTAATGAGGTGTTTTTAATGTTTGGAGGGATTATTTACATTCTTAAGCCACATTATGTTAGTAATAGCTATGCATGCCATGAAGAATAAAGTCCAATATTCACATTGTGCTGTATTGTAAACAATTAAAAGGAGGTAAAAAATGTTTTAACTGATCAAATTAAAGACTGAGGTGAATCAATTGGCTCATAATTGGTGAAATTGTGGACACATGGCCACTAAAACTAACCGTTTGGTAAATAATGAAGAATTCAAAGACAAATCAAATGATAACGAGCCAAACCTGCATTGTGTTAACAAGTTTAAGGAAAAAATTATGAAGGAACTTAAACTTGTGTTCAATTACCTAATTAGGAGCCTATTCACCTGAGTTCTTACCTCTTCTTTGTAATTGTTTGCAATATAACACAATGAGCATAATGAACATGGGATTTTTTCTTCTTCAAATCATGCATAGCTATTGCTAACATAACGTGCCTTAAAGTGTAAAGAGTTTAAAGTGTTCTCTCTATACAATTAAAACACCTAATTAAGAACAAATAACAGCTTGTTAAAATTCTGGTATTGCAATTGTGGTTGGAACGAAAACCAGCATACACAGGGGGTCCCCAGGACCAGGGTTGAGGACCACTGAACTACATCATGGGTAATTCGTAATTGAGACATTATGTCCAAAATTCAGAACTATCCCTTTAATATTAATTGTCCTGCTGAAGCAAGGCTCTTACCATGTGTATGTTTCCCCTCACTGGTAGTGTAAGTAATCACTTTGCATTTGATCTGTTGTGTGTGTGTGTGTGTGTGTGTGTGTGTGTGTGTGTGTGTGTGTGTGTGTGTGTGTGTGTGTGTGTGTGTGTGTGTGTGTGTGGGAGATGAGATTTAAGGTTTTGGAAGCTTAAGAGCATTGGCTGTGAGGAACCTTTGTTTCGCACTTGCTATTTATAGGGTTATTTCTTTGCTAATTGCAACCAGCGGCAATTGTTTTTGTTTGACTGCATAATTAGCTGCTTGAAATAAGTAATTGAGAGAACCGGTCGTAATATTTCCCCTTATACAGACGCCAATAAATCATCCCGCAATATGCGGTCACGAAGAATTCTTTATGAATCTACCCGCCCACACGCCCATTACTTATTCATCACAATGGGGTGCAGAACCACTCTGGACGTTTTCCACAGCCATGAAAATATGTAGCGTTTAACCGGCTTTTGTTTCTTGGCAGAGGCAGGGCGGGTCAGGGAGGTCGTGACCTCCAGGTCAGAGAGTCGCAATAATGTGCAATTTGCGTGGAGCGTGGTGGGTGTCGCCATCAGACAGGCAGGCATTGTGTTTGGCATGCTAGCCCATTGTTTCTGCCACCGTGTGGACGTCCCAGTCACAGGTTAAAGTGAATGGCTTTTTGCGAGCGCACGCGTTCTCTTGAAATGCTCTTGGGCAGATTCCAAGAAGCAGGTTGCAAGTAAATTCATTAATCTGCGAGACAAAGAAACATGTTTTCAAAGGAACGTTGCCTTTCAATTCTGGAAGTTTCTGTTCTATTCTTTGACTTCAGAGCTGTGTTTTTTTTTCACTCTCTCAATTGCTGAAGATGCAAGAGTGTTTAGACTTTTTAGACAAGTGTGAAGATAGATGATAATGTTGTTGCTGGAAGATTTAGGCATCTTCCCATCTGGTCCATTTTAAATGGTGAATGTTATCCTCTTCAGTAGGTTCAGGTATGAGGAAAGCTATGGTCATCACTCATTGTCCAATTAGCATCTGAGACCAGGGTCATGTGACCATGTAAACATGAGTGGCAGAGCTTTCTCTCCTGTTGTGACACACAGAACAGGAGCCTGTTTCACAAAGTAGGATTATGGACTAAAACCCTGAATCATCCGAAATCTGGCTCATGGACTGAAGTAAAAAAAGAGCTGTTCCAGGTTTTACTCAGTGCGGTTATACAGCTAACTCAGTAATCCTGCTTTGTGAAATAGCCCCCTGAGCCTGTTTCATAAAGTAGGATTTCGGAGTTAGATGCATAACTGCACTGAGTAAAACCCAGAATCCTCCCAAATCTGGAACATGGGCTGAAGTAAAAAAGAGCAGTGCAGTTATCCAGCTAACTCGGTAATCCTGCTTTGTGCAACAGGCCCCAGATTAATCTCCTTTGGGATTACTCAATGGAGTTCCACGATGCATGGACCTGCTGTGTCAGTATTCTATCAGGGCTGTTTTACGAGTCATTCTTTGGTCAGGTGGTGTTAGTTTGTATGTGGGGTCATCCGCAACCAGATCCCTAGAATCACAGTGTAACACATGACCACAGTGCAACACCGGAATGGTAGAATGACTTTTTAGACAACTATGCAATAGAGTTTTTTTTTTTTGGGGGGGGGGTCTGTTAGCCATTTTAGAACCCCTGATAACTGAGTGACTGATGGGGTTCATTTAGAATGCAGTGATATTTTTATGAATGTTATTCGATAGAAATCCAGTGGTCTCCATATGTTACAACTGTAAAATGTGACTGCTTTATGTAGCAAGGTTGGCAAGCTGTGGTGCTGTGGGAGAACACAAGTAATGACTATGTTTGCACCCATCACTTCAGGAAGGATCAGGCGTGTTTTTCACAGAGTAGCTTTTGGCTTCATCATAAGTGCCTAAAACTCCATTAAAATGATTATACCTTTGCTAACATGCTTTGCCGTATGGCTACAGTTAAAAAAATGCAAACAACGTCACAAATACCCTTCCTATGCATTCTGCATTTCATTCCATTTAGAATAGCATGTCTCCATTTCCTCCATTTTGAGTAGTTTCTTTCCCTGTGCTTGTCTTACTGTGTTTTCCTGAGGTTTTATTCAGAAGACATTTCCTTTCCGTGTCTGTGAGGGGGAGTGTAAGATTCGGAGAACCAAACGCGACCGATAAGGATTTCTAAAAGTGTATCGAGAGAGAGATATACGCCACAAAACGCGGAAGAAGCCGCACCAGGACTGGTTAACACAGGATTGGGAGCAAAACTTCCCAAGCACAAGGCAAAACAGAACAACCTCCAAAAACTCGTATGTCAACATAGCAAAGACAATCTCGAAGTGCGGAAATGCGGAAGTCCCGAGGTATTTATAGCCGGCAGGAAACGCAAAACAGGTGAAGGGAATAATTGTCAGGCAAGACACAAATACCGGAATGGAGGTGGAAAAAATCCGATAGAGCGTCCTGACGACGCCAAAAAGGAAACCAAAAACGTAGAAAACAAAGGCTGCAAATAGCCAACAGTGTCCTGTTTGGATTTCCGTAATCATCATTTCCCTGGTACTGGTTTAGGTTTAAATATGCCTATTCTGATATTAAAGCCTAAAAATAAATAATCATAAAAAAATAAAACAGTCCTTCAACTGGCAGCAGAAAGCACAAATCCAAGCAGAGCGTAACACAAGGCACGTTGAAATGTCGCTTGACCTTAGTCACTCAAATGAAACATATTTTTTCATCCTATTCTTGAAAATGAACTCTTGCTCTGCCTTGAGGTGCCTGTCCCGCCCCCCCCCCCCCCCCCCCTCTCTCTCCTCCAGAGTAACTTTGCAAAGGTGAAAGCAACAACCTGTCAATCACCACCCTGGTGTCAGTCATTCCAGCGGGTTTGTCCCTGGTGGAGGCGACTGTGCTGCCGTTGTTAGACACATGTCAGATTGGGCCTCACGTGCTGCCAATCATTCCTGACTGAGGTTGCCTTAGTCACTCTCAGGGCGTCCCCATTGCTGCCTGCCTGTCGCCAAATGCACCGCCCTATCCACGGCCAATGGCACGCATTCTTACATCCTTCTTTTTTATATGCCAATTCTGCCCATTGCTTTGCCAGGCAGAGAGATACAAAAAATATATATATATATTTTTTTTTTTTAAGTTTTTTTTTTTTTTTAATGAAAGCCCTCAAATACAGAGTATAAAGAATAATGGTATTTATTGAAAAACGACAAGCAATCCCATGCTTTCCTACCTACCCTGCTTCTGTCAAAATTGTCCACAGCTCCGATAACACGTGCTTGCTTTTCGCACAGTGTTAGAACAATTAAGAGGTGTGTGACTGACTTCAATTAAACATGTATTGCACAAGGCATGACGACTATGCTATGATTAAAATGACAAAGACAATTAGCGGATTCAGGTTGAGGTGGTAATGTGCTAAGCAGAAACCGGATCGCTTTTGTATGCAAAGTAACTTCGTAAGAAGTACCTTCGTAAGATGACGTAACTTCACAGAGACAACCAATTGCGAAGGTTTATGGCGAGGATGAGCCTGCGTCTTTACCTGAAGTCCACCCTGAGTAGTCTGGGGCTGCAGTTAACCATGAATTTCACTCTGGATGGAGATTTAGATATCAGTGCTGTTACTCTGGACTCCAATAGCTTGTCTTGTCCTGCAAATGACGTATGCTTCGGTAATCTGCTCTGAAGAATTACGTACAGTATCTCGAGTGGGACGTGTTTTAAGTTGTCGGAGGCTGTGAGAGCATTGTGAATGTGTACACTCACAAATAAAGTATGAAATGGTTCCTTAAAAGGTACAAGTGCATGTCACTGGAGTGGTACCCTATGGGTGCATGCAATTGTACCCGCAATTGTACATAATACATGTTTACCTTTTTTTTTACTTGTAAAAAGGGTACTTATTAGTGCCCGAATAGAACATTCTTGTACTTTCAGGGTGCATTTTGGTACCTCCCCTTATTTCTGAGAGTGCAGGTGATGGCCCATCTACTGTAAAGAGCATGAATGTGTATCCCTGTCCATGATTCACACTGGGCTAAATTACTCAGACCACATTAGTGCATACTCCTGGGATAAAATTCAAGTATTAAAATGATCCTTATTTATATTTCCGCAGCAGCCAATATACCCGTACATAAATGAGCTGGCGCCATCCGGAAAAAAAAACGTAAACCACTTTCAGAACATTGCTTTTGTCTATAATAGCAGTGTCCGTTTCTTAGCCCCCTAGTTTAATTACACAGCATTTCACTGTAAATTAAAGCATTAATTTAGTCTGCAACATAACATGTGTTCTCTTGCCAGAACACTGCAAAATAATAAAAGGTGTTATTAATATTTAAGTTGTCTTTAATTGCTCATTACCTGGAGATTGCCCTGTTAATAACTATTTTGTGGGATAATAAATTGCCTCCATATAAAACAGTTCACAAAATTTCAATTCCTCTTTAACATCCCAACAACAAGCTTGCAGTAAACTTGCAGAACCTTGGAACTGTTTTCAGCATAGTAAAATTAAATTGCGTAGTGATTAGAACAAGACATTCAACCCATCTACACTCTCCATTCACCTCCAAACTAGAGAGTATCTAGGACTGCGTCGCATCTTGATTTCAACACTCTGAGGGTCCTTGTCTCTCCTTCATTACGTGGCAAGCTGTTCCATACTTTGCAGCTCTATATAAAGAAATACCTCCTGATATTTTTCTGTAATTTGCCATTTGCTAATTTCCACATTTGCCATCTTGTTCTACTGTCAGATCTCAACCTGAAAAGTCTGTCATAGTTCACTTTGTTTGTGTTTATGAATTTTGCACCCTGCACATTTGTGCTGCCCCGACCTATCTAATTCATTTTCACAGCTTTTATTGCCTTGCAATATTTTATGCTTAGAGCCGCATCACATCAAATTGCTGCAAAAGGTGTTGCGGGCCACACTTCATTCATTTCAAATCAACCAAATTAAACAATGTTTATAGTAAGTAATCATGATGCCAGGTGTGGGTGGATCTAAAGCAGTGGTCCTCAACCCTGTTCCTGGAGATCTACCATCCTGTAGGTTTTCACTCCAACCCTAACAAAGCACACCTCATTGAACAGCTGGAGCTCTACCGTCCTGTAGGTTTTCACCCCAACCCTAACAAAGCACACCTCATTCAACAGCTAGAGCTCTACCGTCCTGTAGGTTTTCACTCCAACCCTAACAAAGCACACCTCATTCAACAGCTAGAGATCTACCGTCCTGTAGGTTTTCACTCCAACCCTAACAAAGCACCCCTCATTCAACAGCTAGAGATCTACCGTCCTGTAGGTTTTCACTCCAACCCTAACAACGCACCCCTCATTCAACAGCTAGAGCTCTACCGTCCTGTAGGTTTTCACTCCAACCCTAACAACGCACACCTCATTCAACAGCTAGAGATCTACCGTCCTGTAGGTTTTCACTCCAACCCTAACAAAGCACACCTCATTCAACAGCTAGAGATCTACCGTCCTGTAGGTTTTCACTCCAACCCTAACAAAGCACCCCTCATTCAACAGCTGGAGATCTACCGTCCTGTAAGTTTTCACTCCAATCCTAACAAAGCACACCTCATTCAACAGCTAGAGCTCTACTGTCCTGTAGGTTTTCACTCCAACCCTAACAAAGCACCCCTCATTCAACAGCTGGAGATCTACCGTCCTGTAAGTTTTCACTCCAATCCTAACAAAGCACACCTCATTCAACAGCTAGAGCTCTACTGTCCTGTAGGTTTTCACTCCAACCCTAACAAAGCACCCCTCATTCAACAGCTGGAGATCTACCGTCCTGTAAGTTTTCACTCCAATCCTAACAAAGCACACCTCATTCAACAGCTAGAGCTCTACCGTCCTGTAGGCTTTCACTCCAACCCTAACAAAGCACACCTCATTCAACAGCTGGAGATCTCATTGAGCTGCTAATTAGTAGAATCAGGTGTGCCAAATTAGGTCTTAAAATGAAAACCTAGAGGATGGTAGATCTCCAGGACCAGGGTTGGGGACCACTTATCTAAAGAGTGTCATTGTCCTGCATGAGTCTTGCTTTACAAACCATTTGTCTACATTTACTTCATTGAACTATAATTGGTTTTGGGTCATAGCTGAATTTATAGAAAAGAGCAGGAATTCCGGACATAAACTTTACATACAATAGGAGTTTATTTCACAGGATGACTGTGAAGAAAACCGCTGAGTAATGAAATGCCCTCAGGACAGACTGAAGCCACTGAAGCCTGTCCATGCCCACCTCATTAACAAAACGTTCACGTGTAATGCGTGAACATGAAGCTTGTACACCCTATCGCCTTGATGAGAATAATCCTTTCAAAGCAAGATGAGCAAAACGGGCAAATATACAGAGCAGCTAACAAATAGCTTCCTCCATTGTCTACCTCCCTCCAGTTGTGTAATGATATAAGTTTATGTTTGCATTTAATATAGCTGTGTGCTATATTATATCTGTTGGTTATCCATTGCTGTTGGAATTTTTTGTTGAAAAAATAAAAATGAAACATGCATTATTTGTATTACCTTGAGTAATCACAGATGCTAAAACTGCACACAGTGCATTATGTGACTAATCACAGTTGTTCTTAAACTAATAACCTCACATTTTCTTGTGGATAAATATTTACTTCCGCAACCAAAGCAGCTTTTCCAGCCCCATGCCTGGATCCTGCATCCTAACACCTGCGATATAAATGAAATTTCATCCTCCCGCATGAGCAAAATATTTAAAAAAAAACCTTTCGGCATAAACAAACAGTTATCACTTACGGAAGCAGTAAACAGACTGTGTTTTAGGGAGGGGAGCGCCGGCCTGTATGCGCGGCAATGGGCGGCCTATGTTCTTGACCACCCCGCGCGACACAGCCATCGGTCGGCACGTTTCAACCAGAGAGTTCTTCTGAAATTTCTTGTGTGTGGGGGGGGTGGGGGAGACCTGGATGCTGGGGATAGGCCAACTCTACCCGCGGTCTCCTCGCGGTTCGTTCTGAGAGAAAACCGGCGCTAATCAGCTTTCTTTCGCCATGCGACAACGGCTGCCGGAGAGAGGAAGAGTGCGCACGCAGCCGCCAACAGCCGAAGCTCAGCGTATTGGCGGAAAAAGGTGAAATTGAATTGCGAGGGGTGTCAGCTTTCCCAGCCGCACCGGGCCTGTCAGGATGAAAAATCGGATTAGTTCTCAGTTTGCTTCCTTTTTGAAGTTTTTTTTTGCACTGAAGTGGACTGAACGAAAAATAAATAAACAAATAAATGAATGATAACGTGAACGCAGACGGAATGCCAGGCTCCGCCTGATCGAAAAGGGCAGAGGTCTCAGTGCACCAGCGATGGATCGGTGCCGCAGAGCCCGAGCTTTTCGGCGGGAAGATATTTTGAGAAAAAGCTGGGGGAAAATGGCTGCCGGTACCATGTAGGGCATTTTCAGATTCACCTGCGAGAGCTCACCTGGCGGGTGAGGTAACAGGTGAGGACATGAAAGGGGGGGGGGGGTTCCCCACTTCTATAAACCCCAATTGGCAAAACCCTTCCCCACCTGGCCCACTGCCACCTTGTTTCAGATCCGTCATATAACACGCATCAGCCCCATCTACTCAGCATGACTCTTTGCTCGTTCACTCGAGGGGTTCTGTCTCTCTGCCTCTCTGGGGTTCCCTTATGTCGAGGTGAACCCGGAAGCTTTGTGTGGGAGGCCGTGGGAGGCAATCTGATAGGAGCAAAGCCAGTTTACATCATTTAGGATACGGAGCTGAGGAAGATGCTCCACTTCCAAAATGTTCTAATGAGATTAGACTATAGACTGTAAAAATATACAGGCAGAGTGATTGTGACACCACCCAAGCCGCGGGAATGTGGTTTTTGTGCCGCCATGCTGTAACACATTAGAGCCAGAGATTGCCCCATAGGGAAAAGGGGGGGCCTTATATGCCCATGAAGCTCATGGCGTGCAGTGACTAGGCAGTGGTGCAAACTGTCTCTGATTGGGCCTCAAAATATAAAAATGTTGTCCAAGTGGCACAATAACTTAACAAATCAGCACATGAGGAGACATTAGACAAAAAAAAAACGACATGTTTTTGTGGGGAAAAAGTATTCCATTCGTATTTTGACCACATTGGTACCACTGACTTACATTGATAAAGGGGACTGAAAGACCCATACCGGAGCCAACCACATTGGCGCTAGTGAGCAACGTCACTCAACAAGACCAGGAACTGAGCTTAAAAAATAAAGCACGGTTTTGGCCCCCTGGAGACTTTTTAGGGTTCTTTATGGAACCCTGTATGGTAGGTGCACTTGAACTGCATAGGGTTCCTCTATGGAGACACAAAAAACCTAGATAAGGTTCCTCTATGGAGACACATAGAACCTAGATAAGGTTCCTCTATGGAGACACATAGAACCTAGATAAGGTTCCTCTATGGAGACACATAGAACCTAGATAAGGTTCCTCTATGGAGACACACATAGGAGCCTTTTGGAACCCTGAGGGTGTACGGCACAAAGAAAGCGGAAGCCGCTTCTTACTAGAAAGTGTTTAGACGGCTCATGAAAAGAGCCATCACTTAGACTGAGTTATCATAGGGAAGAATCTCTCCTGGATTTAGCCTAACGTGATTATGTGATGGGGTGGGGGGTGGGGGGGTGGGGGGTGATGGGGTGGGGGGTGGGGGGTGGGGTGGGGGGAATCTCTCGGTGGTTCACCATTAAATCGCAGCGCTTATCTCTCGAGCTGGAGGGCAGCTCTCTGTTGAAAATTACAACCTGTGGGAAAACACCCCCCCCCCCCACCTCTTGCTTTTTCCCTGAAACTTTCAGTTGTTTTTATTACCATTATTTTATAGCCTAGTTTTTTTGATACTGCCATTATTACTTATTCATCAATTAACTCCCAAAGTGACCCTGGGGAAGGTGCACAGAGAGAGACACAGAGAGCTGCCAGACAGGCTAATTACCGGTAATCACACTGCCAGGAGAGAGCGGAATAGTCCTGTGGCATTGTGGGTCACATTGTGCTGATTGCATCCGCGCCATGGGAGAAGATCTCTGTCCTCGCGAATCCTTTTTTTTTTTTTTTTTTACTTTCCCACCTTTGGGGTGGGCGTCATGGTAACATATAAGGGTTTTCTTTTTTTTCTTCTTCTAATTCTTCTTTTTTTGCTCCCACACTGTTGGCATTATAAGTGTGGCACCCGAAGGCTGTGTGTTTCACGCAGTCACGCTGGGGATCCCCATCTTCTGCTGCGCCTCAACAGCTGAGGTTTGGAGATGATCTGTCTCCCAGGCCACCTCTGGTTCGCCCCAGCAGAGCTTAGCTAAACAATTAGCCTCGGTCGTGCTTCTTCACATTTTGTCTGTTCAAGCTGTGAATTAGTTCAGTAAGGAAGGCGCAGGACGTTTTTTTTTTGTTTGTTTTTTTGCTACCTGTATGTCAACATCAGGAAGAAAATGCCTGTAACTATTCAAAAAAAAAATGCAGTTGTATTGTTGTCTTTATGCAGTACCCCACTGATTTCCAAGTAAAAACAAGAAGGAAGCTGAAGCAAACAGATTTTTTATTTTTTTTTGTTGAATAATTTAACTTTTTTAAGCAACATGACTGGTTATTAAGGCAACCTTCACAGAGAAAACTGCTGCAGCTCCAGGGACTCCAGATAGACTGTTAACTTCACCAACTGCCTTGTGAGTGTTGAGACCCTTCAGCTATTACCACCTAATTAAGTGCAATACACAGACCGCAATACCTCCAGATGCAATGTGAAAATACACAATGCACTCTGGGACTGTTACATCATCCCGTCTGTGGTGTACTTCCAAACAGTTAAAATAGAACTCCCTGAAATACTCAACTCATTGAGAGAGAGAGAGAGAGAGAGAGAGAGAGAGCGAGAGAGAGTGTGTATATGTTTGTGCGTGTGTATGTGTGTGTGTGTGTTAGAGAGTGTGTGAGCTTCTACTCCTTCCTAGGTAGGTGTTTGCATATGTTCCTGTGTGTACTGTATGTGTGTTTGTGTGTGTGTGTGTGTGTGTGTGTGTGTGTGTCTTTGAAAGTGAGAGTGTGAGAGAGAGAGAAAGAGAGAGAGAGAGCGTGTGTGTGTGTATACGTATGTGTGCGTGTTTGTGTGGGTGGGTGTGTGTGTGTGTTAGAGAGTGAGTGAGCTTCTACTCCTTCCTAGGTAGGTGTTTGCATTTGTTCCTGTGTGTACTGTATGTGTGTTTGTGTGTGTGTGTGTGTGTGTGTGTGTGTGTGTGTCTTTGAAAGTGAGAGAGTGTGTGAGAGAGAGAGAAAGAGAGTGAGAAAAGGAGATAGATAGTGTGTGATTGCGTGTGATTATTTAGGCATGTTTTCCTTCCCTGGTAGATGTTTGCTCATGTGCGCATGCACGGTGTGCACACGGTTGCAGCCGTCTGCAGCGCACTGCGCAGTGAATGCATCACTGGGGAATGAGAGGAAAAGTACCGTGTTTATTTCTCTAACCCCTTATCCTCTTCTGCAAACAGTTTAATTCCTCCGACCTGTGATATATAGTGTGAGCAATGCATATGTATATGTGCTTCGGTGCGTTGAGCTTGAGAGTCTCTCTTTCCTGGAGATTTTTCATTCCTCCCAGGCTCCTCTCTCTGTGTCTGAGCCACGAAGCTCAGTCATCTGTGGATATATGATCTGCCGCATGCAGGGAAAGACTCACACTAATATTACATGAATGACAGACGCACCAGCGGCTTTCCTGAAGTCAGAGGCAAATGATGCCTGGCTGCTGAGTTGTCGATTTACAGTTCTGGCCCCAAAACCTGTCCAATTTTTTTGTATCCTTTTTGCCCCGCATAGCCGTGAAATTCATACCCTGGCAGGTTTACACCTTTTTGTTTATTAATTTATTAATTTATTGTTTAATGCTCAGCCCCAGAGTAAATTATTTTACTTGGCTGCAGCTCTATGCCACAATCCTGCTCTGCTTCACGTTGTGCACCAAATTTATATAAAACAAAAAATATATATATATCTATAATTTAAGTCAGAACCCTATTGTTTGTGTTTTAGTGAATAATAATAATAATAATAATAGCTTTATTTATATAGCAATGTAAATTGGTTTCCAAACGTAATAAAATAAAATATAGTCAAATAAGACATGATAAAAACATAGTTAACAAAGAATGACAAATATAAAAACATTAAAATAAAAGTATTAGATTAAAAAATAAATAAATAAATAAATGCATTTACAGTAAGACGAAAACAGCATTACAAGATGAAAAAGTGAAATACATTCATGATCACGCTCTTAAATGCACCGCGCTGTTGTGGGTTTAAGGGTTTCGTTTAGTTTTGACCCAGAATCGTGTCTTATATACTGTAGGGCGCAAAGGCTTAGAAAACAGTGACCCTTTTAAAATAGAGCCAATACATTGGAAAGGTACTTGTTTTTCTAGTGCCAGAAAACCTTTTGAAAGCTATTGAATGTCAGTGCTGGTAAATTAGCCAGACAACGTGAAAAGAAATCAGATTTTGTAACCTCTGATTCCAATGCTGAAAATTAATTTAGTTTCTCAGCAAGGGCTCCTTCTTACTTCCGCCCCCCTAATATTGTACGGGAGTGCTTCTTCTGCGAGATAAGGCTGCGGGGCTGGCCAAGCGGCATTAATCAAAGTCACGGGGCAGAGTGGCTGTTTGTGAATGAACGCGGGGGTGATTAACGCTAGAGATGAAGCACGGAAGAACGTCGGGGAGAATGAGTTTTAATAAGCTGACCTTTACAGAGGGGGGTAGCCGTTATGAAAACTCTGTCACCACTGATAAATGAGACCACTGGCGCTGGCAAACATCCAGACGGCAGGCAGGCGGGCAAAATTAAAATGGCGTCACTTCAAAAAAAAAACAAAAAAAAAAAAAACCTCACATCAAAAAAAAAAAAAAAAAAAAGTCAGGCGATTCAGGCTCGCAGCATGCTCGGAGAAATCACGGCACTTTCGCTGGCCTGATTTCCCTCTCAGAACATGCATGCACACATGAACGCATGCACACATGCATGCATACACAAACATACACACATGCACTTACACACGCGCACACAAATGTACGCCAACATGCAACGCACACAGACACACACGCATGTACAAACATATGTACACATGCACACACACAGGCACATACCAAAATGTGTCCATATACACATCTACACATGCACATACACACAAACGCACACACACACACATACACACACACACACACACTCATTGGGCCTTTATCGCACATTCCATATGATTCCCGCAACATCATTTACCAGCACGCTGTCAGAGAGATGGACAGCATGGACAGTAGACTCAGACACTGGGGGTCCTACTGTTACAGGAGCTTACATTGTGAGGCTCAGAGATACGTCCACCTGAAAGCCGCTTACAGCCGTTCGCTAACCTGGCAAAAGAAGAGGGACGATCCCGCCTGCCTCTGAGGTTATGAAGCTGGGGTAACATGGGCCTGATCCTCTTCCTCTCCCTGCCCTGATCCTCTTCCTCTCCCTGCCCTGATCCTCTTCCTCTCCCTACAGACGTCTGACAGAATGATGGAAGCATCACATTAAGCGCTCATCTGCCCCGTGCTGACGCACTGATCGCCTTACCCTCGGGAGTTCCGAATCCGCTATCTACATCTCACAGGCTCAGCTATTGACTGTTCATCTGAGACTTAGAAGGGCTTTTTCATGCTCTTTGGAGAGAGAAGGGGTGGGGGGGGGGGACTTAAAATGGAGGTCAAAGGTGTAGCTACCTGGATTATTATATATTCATGTTAAATTATATTTATGTTTAAATAACATCGTATATGGTATGTCGATTGCCTACGGACCTCGTGTGAAAGACCGTTGAACATGTCAGCAGGTTAGCATTCCAGCCTGCTCTTTATTTTATATTTTTCTGTGGAAATTAAACCTTATAAAAAAAAGTTTCTTAAAACAGGAATCTGCAGTGTGTGAAAGGCACCCTGACGGCTGTCAAGTGCAGTACGGTTGAGTTCACTTTAATGTCCCTTCCAGCGAAACTTCTTTTACAGCAGCAAGTAAAAAAAAAAAAAACAACACATCAATGATACAAAAGACACAGCACTAAAATAAAATGGTAGTACGTACAAATACTCCTCGCAACATTTGACATAGGGGCGTGGAGGTAGCGGATTGACGTGAAAATAAAGCCTTGTGCAAAGTTAGCAAGTAAATTCGTTTTTTATCTATTGCTCTGTACTCTGGGCAAAGCTGTCAAGGCCATCGTGGTATTTGTGTGAGTGTGTGTGTCGCTGCTTCCTTGAGCACATTTAACGGTTTTTAAACTAAATGAAGTGGTTCGAAAGACTGCCGACGTCTAGTCGTATCCTAGACATCGGCAGATCGTCTAGGATAGACGATCCTGATCCTCCGGCGTTTGCCAGACCTGTGCCGTGTGTGCATATCAAGGCCCCCGCGTGATTGATGGGAGTTTGTGACTGTCAAGTGCCACTGGATGTAAAAAGCCGTCAGAAGCGTCTCGCTCGGCCTGTCGCTCGGCCTGTCTCCGCACCGCATCACCGAGCAGAGGGTATAGGCACTGTGCCTTGTACTGTATTCTGGAGGTCATTTTATATATACAAGGTCTCTCTCCCTCTATTTCTGTCTCTTTCACACTCCCTCCATCATCTCTCCATCGTCTCCCTCTTCATTGTGGTGTTTTCCGTTTTGTATTACATGCATTTTTCCACACAGAATGGCAACTTAAATCAGATCAGGTGACCAGGCCGTCGTTACAGAATCACCTGTTACAGAATCGCGCTTACGTTCGCTCATTATCGGGGTAGATCTCATCACGTTGCAAAGCAATTTCAGCCGTCACACACCTTCTCAGAAATAGCCTGCAGCATTCTATGGGGAACGAGCTGGGGAGAATGCCAGCTCAACCCCGCCCCCACCCCCAACCACCCCCCTCCCCCTAATCTCACCTGCCTTCTCATTTCTGCCACCTCATCGGTCTGTATCCAGCCTCACCTTTTGTATATGTTCCATTCAACCCCCCACCCCCCCCCCTCCTGCCCGAGGCTGATACCACCCTCCCCTCACACTCCGCCATTTAAGAGCTCACAGGGGGGAAGTCTGCCGTGATTTAGGTTTCAAATGAACGGATCGTAATCTCTGGGAAGCCCCCGTGCGTCGCCTGAATGCTTGCACGTTTTTTTTTTTTTTAAAGCTTCTTCCATGACGGGCACTTCCCCTGGACGCCTCTCTCAGGGGCCTGTCAGCTCTCCGACGCTCACCCTTCTGTTGTAAAAGAAAAAAAACACTTTCACTGAGTCCCACCCCTGCACTCGCTCAGCCAATCAATGCACACGCTCTTTAGCCCTCCTCCCTTCTATAGCCCGCCTCCCTTCTATAGCCCGCCTACCTTTGAATCAAAAAAGCTTTTATGGATACCTCCTCACACTTTTTAACCTTTAATCCAGACCTCCCCCTCCCCAACACACACACACACACACACACACACATACACACATACATAATTACATATATACTGTATATACACACATGCTCATATGATGATTGCTGCTTCTTGGCAGAAGATAGCCATCTCCTTAATGATTGTTATTTTTATTGGATGCTCTCTCGCTATCATGAGCACGTAAGTGACTCAGGAGCCCAGCCTTTGATTTGCAAGTTTTTTGGCAAATGTGACATTTCCTAGCTACATACATTATTATTATTATTAATATTATTATGTCTGGTAAATTTCAAGTAGTAAAATGGTGTTGATGGTGCCTGTCTGCCTGCTGTAAGGCCAGCGTTATAGATTGAGGCCAGGTGTGCGATCGTGTCTTCCCTTGGAGGAAACTGTGGCATGCTGGGATACCAGACAGCTGTGCTTATTGAAACAGTTGAGGGTGTGTCTCAAAATGTTGGTTTTTTTATACTGTAGATCAGGCGTTTTCAACCTTTTCTGATGCAGGGATCCCCACCCAGGCTCAAATGCATCCAGGGGACCCCCATCTTAAGTTAAAACGGTTATATTAAAAAAAAGATTTAATATTTTAAAATATTTTCACAAATCTCTATTTAGTCATTGCATATCAAGTGTGGCCAGGGACCCCCTGCAGTACCTTCAAGAACCCCCACGGGTCCCCTTTTGAAAACCCAGGCCGTAGACACAAAAAAAAAAAAAAAAACAGAAGTTGTATTGAATCCTGTCATTTATTTTGCTTGAAAATGTAAGGTTTGATCCCATGCTGCATTTGATTTTAAAGAGCAGATTTTAAAATCCTTTGGGTACTACACCACAGACACTGAACGTTAAGTCCAAATCATTATGTGATTTAGCGTAGTAATAACATTTTCCCTCAAATTCACTTTGCTGTACCACCAAGGTCCTTATTTGTGTAGGACAGATGTGACCACATGACCGGTTTCTGCGAATTTAATTTAATTTGCGCGTTACATTCCTTCCTGTCTGTTCTTCATTTCCAACTATCTTAACGTGGCAGGCTGTAAAAATGGAGCAGCATTGCATTGTGTAACTGCAGCATGTTTCACAGAGGAACAAGGCGTTAGTGCAATTATAGCCTGCTGCAGCTACGAGGAACAAGGCCTTAGTGCAATTATAGCCTGCTGCAGCTACGAGGAACAAGGCCTTAGTGCAATTATAGCCTGCTGCAGCTACGAGGAACAAGGCCTTAGTGCAATTATAGCCTGCTGCAGCTACGAGGAACAAGGCCTTAGTGCAATTATAGCCTGCTGCAGCTACGAGGAACAAGGCCTTAGTGCAATTATAGCCTGCTGCAGCTACGAGGAACAAGGCCTTAGTGCGATTATATCCTGCTGCAGCTACGAGGAACAAGGCCTTAGTGCGATTATAGCCTGCTGCAGCTACGAGGAACAAGGCCTTAGTGCGATTATAGCCTGCTGCAGCTACGAGGAACAAGGCCTTAGTGCAATTATAGCCTGCTGCAGCTACGAGGAACAAGGCCTTAGTGCAATTATAGCCTGCTGCAGCTACGAGGAACAAGGCCTTAGTGCAGTTATAGCCTGCTGCAGCTACGAGGACTCAAGTGATGGGGCTTGTACAGAGTGATCTAGACCAGGAACACCAGCTGCATAGGTGTTGTTTCACAGTTCCCACAATTCATTTCATTTTTTTTTTTTTTAGTTTTTTTAAAGTATAACAGATTGCGCTAATAACCTTCGTATCCATGTAAAGAACAGACGGCGCTCTCTCCATCAGGCTTCTGGGCTTCTAAAAAAAAAAAGGCCTCGTGTTTCCTCGTGTTTCACGGGGGGCCGTTCTCTGTCATTATGAAATCGCGCCGTTAAAAAGCTGATTAATAATTGATTTGAGTTTGAACGTATTCTAAATTAATGACGAAAAGCGTAAGTAGGAATCGAAGGGGCCGGGGGTGGGGGGGGGGGGGGATTATGTGGCGGGTGGCCATCCATTTCAATAACCGCGTCACGACAGCCCGGGCGGCCTGCTCAGATATGCAGACCGCACACCACCACCGCTCCGCTCCGGCCCTGACACCTGAGCCAGCGGCCATTTTTCATAACGTATCCTTCCCCCCCCCCCCCCCCCCCCAGCCAAGCGGAGCGACGGAGAAGATGTGTGTCTGTATCGCTCGTAATCCGGTTGTTTCCGTGGCGCGGCGGGAAAATCCTTCCCTTCCTTCGGGACACCCGATGTTCCTTCCCAGCTCCCGCTGCCAGTCCCGCGTATGAATTAGCGCCTTAAGAATGTGACGTTTTATTAAGCTTTTTTTAGAAGTACCGACACAACACAATAAAGTGCAAAAACCTCACCTCCCCCTTCATGTTTATTTCTCCCCCTCATCCTCCATTGGCGTGTTTAATCCAAACACTTCCTGAAAGATTTAAATGCGATGCATTGGGGAAAACTAGGCACTGCGCCCCATCACCATGTAACAGTTTACTGAAATCTTCTCTTGCATAGTCTTCCCTGAAGCTCTCTGCTCTTCCTGGAAAACACTACAGAATATAAACAAATCAGCCCTGCATGACATAGGCAAACCCCTGCAGTTCGTAACAGACTGAATACATTATAATACATTAATATATGATTGCAATTGTGTGTGTGTTTGTGCGTGTGTGTGTTTGTGTGTGTTCGCCTGTGTGTGTGTGTGTAAACTGTTTTATTTTTATTTTTTTGCTTTCAGACAGATAAAAATCTGTATTTCACTAGGTTGGTGGAGAGCTCCAAAATTCTGTTGTGGCTGAACAGAGCACAGTTTTATGCTAGGCATGTGCAAGTAATTGCCTGTATGTTTACACATTCTTCGGTATCCAATTAAACAGCTTTAGTAGAGCCTTATATAGCTTTTTTCCTCATTTGTATTGTGAAGACCTTTAGCTCCATTAAGGTAAGGTACAGAAACACCTCACTTGAAGTGAGTGTTATATAACATTCATTGCACGTTCATGAGTACTTAATGCATCATTAACATTGTCACAAGCACATGACTATTTTAATGATGCCACATCATTACCGGCATCATGCTTATCATTATGTGCTGCGTAACCTTATGTCAGCTGTTACAAAGTTGGCCATAATGTTTATGTATGTTCATTAAAAAGTGTTTTGCCATTATGTAGAGCTGGTAAAGGCATTATGAAGACCCACTTAAAACGAAAGACTCCGAAAATGGCTGACGAAATGAAATGACTGTTGTAGGTAGCGTGGCCTAAGCGTGTTCGTGTCTCTCGTTTTTTTTGTGGCAGGTTCCTGCGCCTGAGCTACCATGGACAAAGCGCTCTGCAGTCTCCTGCTCTTGGTAACCACGGTGACGATGGCCCGCGCGTGCCCCAAATACTGCGTCTGCCAGAACCTGTCGGAGTCGCTCGGCACCCTCTGTCCCTCCAAAGGCCTGCTGTTCGTGCCGCCGGACATCGACCGGCGGACGGTGGAGCTGCGGCTGGGCGGGAACTACATCATCAAGGTCACCCAGCAGGACTTCGCCAACATGACGGGCCTGGTGGACCTGACGCTGTCGCGCAACACCATCGGCTCCATCCAGCCCTTCTCCTTCATCGACCTGGAGACGCTGCGCTCGCTGCACCTGGACAGCAACCGGCTGACGGAGATCGGCTCCGACGACCTCCGGGGGCTCGTCAACCTCCAGCACCTCATCCTCAACAACAACCAGCTGAACCACATCTCCAAGGAGGGCTTTGACGACCTGATGCTGACCCTGGAGGACCTTGACCTGTCCTACAACAACTTGCGCGGGGTTCCCTGGGGCGCCGTACACAAGATGGTCAACCTGCACCAGCTCAGCCTGGACCACAACCTCATAGAACACATCTCCGAGGGCACCTTCACGGACCTGGACAAGCTGGCCCGTTTGGATCTCACGTCCAACCGGCTTCAGAAACTGCCTCCGGACGCCATCTTCACCCGTTCCCAAAATAGCGTGGCGTTGACTACCCCGTACGCCCCGCAGCTGTCCCTCAGCTTTGGCGGTAACCCGCTACACTGTAACTGCGAGGTGCTGTGGCTGCGCAGGTTGGACCGGGAGGATGACATGGAGACCTGCGCTTCCCCTCCCGGCCTGAAGGGGCGCTACTTCTGGTACGTGAGGGAGGACGAGTTTGTGTGCGAGCCGCCGCTCATCATGCAGCACACGCACAAGCTGCTGGTGCTGGAGGGCCAGACCGCCAGCCTGCGCTGCAAGGCCATCGGCGACCCCGTGCCGGTCATCCACTGGGTCACCCCCGACGACCGGCTGATCGGCAACTCCTCGCGGGCGACGGTGTACGAGAACGGCACCCTGGACATCCTCATCACCACGTCCAAGGATTACGGCACCTTCACCTGCATCGCGGCCAACGCCGCCGGAGAGTCCACCGCCTCCATTGAGCTGTCCATCATACAGCTCCCGCACCTCAGCAACGGGACGGGCCGCACCTCGCAGCCCAAATCTCGGCTCTCCGACATCACCAGCTCCACCAAGACCAACAAGGTGGAGCCCAAGGCTCCACCCGAGAGGGTGGTGTCGGTGTCGGACGTGACGGCCGTCTCCGCTCTGGTCAAGTGGTCGGTCAGCAAGGCGACTCCAAAGGTGAAAATGTACCAGCTCCAATACAACTGCTCTGACGATGAAGTGCTGATATACAGGTAAAGACCAGGACTGTGTTTTGGGGATGAAATTACTGTTCTGCACAGGACACACACAACATCAATTTGTTTGAAAGTAAAAGCAATTCAA
This sequence comes from Synaphobranchus kaupii, assembly GCA_029718625.1. Classification (NCBI taxonomy): domain Eukaryota; kingdom Metazoa; phylum Chordata; class Actinopteri; order Anguilliformes; family Synaphobranchidae; genus Synaphobranchus; species Synaphobranchus kaupii. The sequence goes on along the minus strand of CM056390.1, from coordinate 7,589,433 downwards.
GATCCCTTCACCTTTTGCTCACATGCTCTGCTCAGCTATTTTTGTACTACAGTTCATAGCGAGCATGATTCCACAATTCATTAGGTTCAATCCCCTCTGGCATTAGCTATACATGAAGCGGATTGTGTAATGTTGTGGAGTCACATTTTAAATCTAATGCGAATCTAGCTAGAAAGGGAATCCAATTACCAAATTACTTCTGCTTAATTTATTAATTTGAGGTCTTGACAAGAGCTGAGAATTATTGTTGCCTGGAAGAAATTGTTCAGCCCCAATATCCCAGAATGTGCATTGACACTTCAAAATTTACAGTCTCTTAATTCACATTGTCATCACAGTCATTTAGCTGACGTTGTTATCTAGAGTGGCTTACAACCCAAGATAATATGAATCCCATGTGAGACAGACCTGACTATCAACATTATAGACCAGCAAGTGTACATGCAATAGCAATAAAAAAAAAAAACACTAAGACCTTTAGCATGTGCAAAACATTTTAGCACATGCAAAACCAATAACATGACCAATCATTGGTCATGGTATTTGTTTTGCACCAATCATTGGATGTGTCATTAGTTTTGCATGTACTAAAAACATTTTGCACATGCTGAAGGACTTCAGGCCCTAAATGTCAACTAAAAGTCAACTATTCCAACCTAGAAACACCTTCACAAATGAATACGGGGAACCATCCAATACCATAGAAAACCTGAGTTTAAGACATATTTTGAGTTAAAACACTGTGTGAAATGTTTCTTAAAAAGAAACAATGTAGAAGAAAAATTAAGAAGGTCCTTACAATGTATGTCCACATGTATTGCTTTTAACATAAAACAAACCAAGGTTTATGTCGCCATACATATCTCAGAAAAGCGAAAGACTCCGGTAAATATGGAATAAAATGTACTTTTTGTCCGAGTAAAAATGAGATGGATGTTCTCCAAAACAAAACTCCCCATGTAGTCACAGTTCAATTTTGTCAGCTCTAAATATCTGAGTTATATTGCTATGTAGTACATGGATTTATGTTTGAAAGGAACATAGTAAAAAGTAGATCTCAAATAACTGAAAGTAGAGAGTTTCAGCTGAGCAACCGTGCTCTTTCCCCATAGTCTAATGATTCAAGGTCTGTTTTACGTACCCTGAAACATGCACGTAATGTCAAGTGGAAAGCTTAAGGCTCATACATCAAATCAGGAAATAGCCCGATGCTCTCAATCCCCGAGAGCCAATGGCGTGAAGTTATCGAACCGGCGTGCCAGTCTCTCGACAGAATTCCATTATAGAGGGAATTAAAGATAATGCATAAAGACCAGATTTGAGACGCAGCCCAAATCTATAGGTCCTTTACTGTTTACCGTTGATGCGGTTTTTTTTGCGAGTGGCGAGATTGCGAGAGTCCCCCATGAGATTTACCGTCCAGAATTTGCAAATGACAATATCCCGGCACAGTGGGATTGTGGAGGAATGTAGTTAAAGCAGCATTGGTAGTGTTGCGTTATGCGGCCGCGATAAGTTATGTCTCCTGTAAAACTTCCCTAATACTCAAAAAATTTAATATCAATTAACCTCCTTTGCCATACTTTAAAGTCAGACTGTCACAGCCGATGTGATTCAGTGCCCGTACGTGTCCTAGATTGCGATCCATTTCAAAAACGATAGCAGAAGCCAGGGAACCTTTGTTCATGGTTATTACCTTACAGCAGCAGTTTATTTTCTGAACCAAACGTCAAACATATGGGAAGTATTCCGTTATTATAAGGCATATGAAATAAAGATTCATGGATTTTCGCCTTTGGAAATGTATTGGTAAGCTGCGCCTATCATTTCTTTTCCACCAGTCATATCCTGTGCTATTTTTGTTTTGCATTCATATCTTAATATCCCAGGGCAATATGCTGTTTTCAATATAGTGTTCTCTCCTTAATGGATCCAGCAGGAAATGTGGGTGGTGAATCAACCATATTTGCACGCACCATATATCAGTTTATTGCTATTCATTGAGTATGGAGCACATGCAGACTGCATTAACACTGCTTCCAAAATTGCAGTACAGTTCTACATATTTAATGCATCTAGGGAATTGGATGGCCTTATATTAGAAATTGACTGTTGCACATTTGCAGTATAAGTAACATTGCTGGTAGTGTTATAAAATTTTTCATGTACATATGTTCAGTAATGTTTCGCCTATTATAGATAATATTACAAAATAATCTATTGTCAATAGGGATATTTTCTGAATACATGTTATTACGAGCTGTCAGTCATCTTCGAGCTATATTAGCAGTTGATATGAATGTGCTTTTCACGTAGCTGCTGTGTCTTAATAAATAACATGGCATATTTTCGAGAATGTGGGTTTCTCGGCTCAGGTAATGAATTTTTGGGCTTCAGATTTGTGCTGTTTGTTCTGTGAGGCCATACTATTACTGATTAAGCATAAGTGCATGGTCTCTTGAATCAAGACATATTAAGTAGACTCTTCTTTATATTTGCTGCATATATATGTATATATACATATACAGGTGGAAAAATCAATATGAGTATATCGCAAATACTGGGCCACCATGCTGCCAGAACAGCTTTTGTCCTTTCTGGGTTAGAATGCATGTAGGAGTTACTGGAGATGACCCCACCTCCTCCTTTTTTCTGATTGGGCACCTGATAGAACCAATCACATCTAATGGTGCATGCCCTCAGAAGATATTCCAATAAATAAAACTCCTACGTGTGGTTAGAATCTACCAGCATCTGGAAGTCTGCAGGAGGGATATTGTTCCGTTCTTTCAGAGGACTGTCTTCCTGGAAAATGACAGGGTAGATTGTGGGATGAAGGTCGTCACACTGAACAAAGTGATTAACCTTGACATTGCCTTCTATGGGGGATGAATGTACACTGCCTGGCCAAAAAAAAGTTGCACACACCAATATTTCGTCAGACCACCTTTAGCTTTGATTACGGCGCGCCTTCGTCGTGGCATTGTTTCGACAACCTTATGCGACGTCACAACATTTATTTCCGTCCAGACTTGCATTCATTTTTGGCCGAGATCTTGTACTGACGACGGGAGTGTCGAACCACTCCGTGAAGTCTTCTCCAGCACATCCCAAAGACTTTCAATGGGGTTAAGGTCAGGACTCTGGTGGCCAATTCATGTGTGAAAATGATTCCTCATGCTCCCGGAACCACTCTTTCACAATTTGAGTCCGATGAATCTTGGCATTGTCGTCCTGGAATATGCCCATTGATGGGATAACCTGGTCATTCAGTACATACAGGTACTCAGCTGACTTCATTTTATTGCTGCATAACGTTGCTGAGCCTAGACCTGACCAATTGAAGCAACCCCAGATCATAACACTGCCTCCAGAGGTTTGTACAGTGGGCACTATGCATGAGGGGTGCAACGGTGACTATTTATTTTGGCCAGGCAGTGTACCATCCAAGGAAAATACACCCCATATCATCATGGAACCACCAGAACCATGTTGTAACCAAGCATGTAGGCTTCTTCAGGCATACCTATCTGTGTGGATGCATCTACTTTTAATGGTCTTTTGTGGTCCTCATTTATTCAAGTATTTCCAACTTTTTTGGGCACAATCTGTAGGCTATAGGCAGATGTGCTGTGGATGCATTTTTGTAAATGATTACATCTGAAATGCACAAGCAAATTACCGGCAGGCATACAATTAATTTGAACTCAATTCGTTGCAACGTTGGCATCAAATCAAATAAAGTGGTTGTAAAATTAACGATTTTAGTCTTTACTCAAAGCATTAACATACTTTCGAGCAAATGGTTTTACAGGCAAAAAAAAAACCTTTTCATTTTCTGTTGTGTAATCAGGTAGGCAGTTGTGGTTTAATGGGTAAGTTGTTGGGCCTGCAACCTAATGGTTGCAGGTTCAGTTCTCAGACAGGACATTGTCATTGTACCATTGAGAAAGGTACTTGACTGGAATTGCTCCAGTAAATATCCATCTGTATGAGTGGATAGATACTATGTAAAAATGCAAAAAGCCGCATGTAAGTCACTCTGTATACGAGCGCCTGCTAAATGCAAGTAATGTATGGTGAACTGCTCACTAGCTATGATGTTGCTGTTATAAACTTTATTTTATCTGGAACAATGCTTGGCCACTGTATAGCATAAAATGCTAAAAAGTTGTGTAAGTCGCTCTGGATAAGAGCGTCTGCTAAATGCCTGTAATGTAATAATCAAAGGCTTAATCTCAATGCAAACAATCCAACAGAGTCAATCACATAACATATACATAACTCTATACTGTAACAGTAGCATTTAGCACAATTACAGTATAACAGAGCTATGTATTATGTTGGATATGTGATTGACTGTGTTGCATTGTGTGAAATTATCCTGTTCACATTAATACAGAAAAGTTCATAGAAACTTCAGGTAGAACATAAATTTAAATTATATTTCAGAACTTGTTAAAACAAATTTGACATCTGGGTTCTGTAAAAAAAAATAAAACATTGTTACCAGAACTAATTAAATACCTAGAAATATGTTTATTCTGATAAAATTAATGTAAATTACCTTAATGCAATTTACCAAGGTTGTCTTCCATTTCTGAATATGTAATTGTGTTTGTAGAAACCTGAAGAAAGGTGTTAACTTTAGATTAGCACCAAGCTATTATTACGGTGTCTCTAATTACCCCCTAGTGGATACTGTCAACTTCAGGGATTGCAGTGGAGGACTGTCAGCTTGTATGCGGCTTGCAATGGTTTTATGTAGAATTTCTGCGACCCACGCAATGTTATATTCTTCTCTGTGCCTGCCTGCTTCCTTTCCGTTTACACTGTGCCATCATTTCCACAGAGGGAAAAGCACATATTTAAATTAAATAGACACCCCCCACCCCCCAGAATTAATTCTCTTTTCTGTGGACTTATCTCAAGAGGCCACACTGCTCAAACAGAAATGAGCCTGTTCTCATTAATACAGAAAAATACAACATTTAAAAAAATAATAATAATGTGTACAGTTTCAGTGATCCTAATAGAATTGTGATCAGCATAGAATATGTCTGCTTATCTTCAGACATGATTTACGAGAGTTTTGAGAGTACATTGAGGCAGGGACATCACTAGGATGCAAAGACATGGGGGGCTTAGCCCCAAGGGGAGGGCAAGAGATGCGAGCGCAATTTTTGGTATATACTGTATTAGAACTACAGTACACATATGTCAACAACCAGTGAAGAAGCCAAGATGGCAACAAGTAAAAAGATTTAAAAAATTTAATAAAATAAAAAATGTATTATTCTCTGGAACTGACAGGGCTATGTATGTATGATTGCTTTCATTATATTATATTTTCATGTGTGTATCTGTGGGTATATGCATACGTATGAGTATGTGTATGTATAACCTAGCCTACATTTAGGCTACACCCATAATTTATTAACTTATTACAGCCAATGAATGCAGAAAATTAAGTTGGTCAGACTCAGAAAATATCATGAAATAATTTAGTTTAGGCTGTGCCTTGGTGTCTATAGGCCTGACAACAAATGCCTACAAATTTATACTAGAAGAAAATAAAATAAAAACTTCCTTCTAGACCTGTAGACCACTAACCTCCATCACACTGGCTCCTTCAGAATCAGCTGCCCTGTCAGTCTCCTGCCTCTCTCTCTCTCACCTGACTGGGCTGTGGCGGAACTGCCACCTCTCTGGAAGAATCTTCGTATATCCATCTGGTCAATGAATTGAAGGATATACCGGTACAATAGCATTATGACGGACAGTTTTCACTGACATTAACTGATTCTAAACAATAACATTATATGGGGACTGATATTATTGTTTCGAAATACTAGAGAGATATATTCATGGCAAAGAATAGAGAGGTGTCGATAGAGTTAGCTAGCTAGCTATTTCTTGTATTTTTCTCGTTCACGATAGCGTAATCCACTTGTGTGTGTAGCTAACGTTATAGCATATGGTTATGAAAAAGCGCCTAATGTTCCATTGAAAAACTTTGCGTGTGTGTTCGCTGCACATATGGAGGTAACTGCTTTTCATTTTAATGATGACTGGACCAAGTTAAACATTAACAAAACAAAAGCTTGTGCATCAATTTGAAGCTGTTTGCTGACGTTGATTGTGGGACTTTAGCTACGTTAGCCAACTTGACAGTCAACAATAGCTTAATTTAGTGTTAACATCATAGCCTACTACAATATCCCCTTTCCTTTACCTCAAGTAAACCTAGCTAAAGTTAAGCAGGTAACAATCGTTAACAACTACTTACAATTTCACTCTGTGCATCATTCACTTTGAATCTTCACATCACGGCTAAACTCCTTCGCCACTAACGTTATCCTGTCACAAGCCGTTGCCAATGCCGATCGTTACTTGGCAAAGCGAGAAGCTGCGAGAAGCAATGGAATGCAGCCTCCCCCAAGGTCCTCGTGCCCGCGATTTACATTGTGAAGTAGGCTACGACAGGCTAGTATTGGATGGGGAGACAACAACAACATACAAACCAGAACGATAATTTTAAGCCAATAATGCCAAATTATTTGGGGGGGCTTGAGAACATTTTAGGGTAGCTTCAGCCACCCTAAAGTAGGCCTAACGACGTCCCTGCATTGAGGTGCGCATATGGGAAACATGCACTTATTTACACATTATAGAGGGTGTTCTTGAAGAGTAATGTATGTTGTAATTTATCTGTTTTATTTGTTCATTTATGTACTTGTTTATTTGGAGGGGGACACATTCAGCTCTGTCCATCCATGAAATGACAAAATGAAACTTAATTAGGAGGATAGTTTCTTGGAATACAATAGGCAAACATCACTAAATGCACCCTACAATGAATAATAGCAAGCCATGAGGTTCATTGTATGGGTGTCATCAAATTTCCGTATTCAAATTAATAGCCCCAAAGTTACCATAATGTTCCAGGATGTATTCTTACTTGGGTCATAGTTGTATCATCAATTTTTTCTTGGGTTTTTTAGCTGTGGTAGACAAGGCCGTGAACCTGCCTCTGATAGCGAGGTCTAGCACCAATGTCGATTCACCTTGGCAAACTTTGTGTTTTACAAGAGCACTTACTTAAAAAAAGCAAAAAAACTGTTACTGACAAAGCCTTCAAACCTTATTAAATAAAAAAGGAGAACCACAGGAGATCCAACACCCCAATTCGTTCCTGGGGACTGAGGATATCTTCAGAAGAACAACAAAAGATTTCAGATACTGCTGGTAATACACGTAAAAAAATGTGCCTTTCAGTCCTCTATGATATCACGCAATCGGTGCTGCCAGCCATTTTATGAAGGTTCACTCTGGTTCAGTGTGTCTGGACTACTACATTAGCCTAGCGACACAGACAGGTTGGAATCAATCAGGGACGCACATGCAACGCGGAACCCCTCGTATAACTGTCACCAGCCATGAGGCGTCTGCGTAAGAAAAGGCAATTATAAGCGAGTAATAGACTCCATTGCCAGAGGAGTTAGGTGATCGTACTCAACCTCCCGATATGGTCCGTCCATGCCACGCCTCGCTGCGCCGTGGAAACGAAAAGCTCTGATCGGTCTCAGCCCACCGAAGTTCGGAAATTAAGAACAAGCAAGGCAACCGCGGACTCCGCATTCGAGGCTGTCAGCGAAGCGCGTGAGATGTGAGCCCTTCCCAACGCGCATAGGAGCAGGGAGCGTTTTTTTCTTTAGACAATCGGGGGGCGGGGGGGGGGGGGGGGGGGTGGTAGACAGCTCTGTTTTCTCTGCTCTGGGAAGTGAGCAGGGAAGGATTGTGCCAGTGATCAGAAAGCGCGGAGATCCAAGAATGCAGACTGTATTAGGGAGCTGTTTTATCTCCTCTTCTTAGCTTCTCTCTCTTTGTGTTATTCTGAGCTGTGGAAGTACGCCTGCTCAAGCTGCAGAGTTACTTCCTGAAATAATAGCCATTAAGCCTCACTTTCAGAGCTGGCTCCTTAAGATAATAATAATAATAATAATAATAATAATAATAACTTTTTTATTTCCCTGCCCTCAGAAGATATTTTCTAGCAGGTGTGAAAAGTTCCTTACGGACATTTTTTTTAAAAAGGTGAAACAAGTAAAGAAAAACAGTGATGGTAATTACAAGAATAACAAAACTAAATAACAATTAAAAGATACACAATAATAAAAGAACAATACCAAACTTGTACAGTTAAAAGCGAATAAAAAAAGAGGGCACTGGGAGGGCGGCCTACACACGCCCCTTGCTGCGTAGAGAGTGAGAAGCGAGATGTGGCAAGGCGTTCGGTTCCAGATGCTTCCGTACACTTCCGCACGCAGTACTGGCCTACAGCCAGTGTGCACAAGGGAACACCTGAATAGGCCTATGTCTGGCATATGTATCGCATATGTCCGTTTTTCCCCCTCATCATGGACCAGTATGGCAGCCGTCCAGCTCACCGGTCCCTGCTGCGTGTCGACCCGTGTTTTCTGAGAAAACGCGACCGACAGCGTGCTAAACGGCATAATTAGTGCTCGCTCATTCACCGGAGTCAGGCTGTGCAAACGTGGTACAGTCAAACCCCAGTCACAGCACTGCAGTCATTCACAGTAATACCATGGCCAGTACAGAGTTACTGTCTTGACTCACAGTTTGCAATCTGAGGAGTGGGGCACTGCCATTGAGCAAGGTACTTATATAAATGTTCAAATAATTTTTTGTTAATTAAAACCAAATGTTGATCAGTTATTCCATGGAAGAAAGAACAAGCCAGCAGATAATGCTAAGGGGTTCCAAAGAATCCTCTGGAAGGTGAAGACACGATTTAAAATGACCCTTTGGTGAAAAACTGATTGGTGATAATGCATGCTTTAAGCTCTTTATTCTTATGTAGGTTATGTAGATTTGGCTTCTTAAAGTCTAAAGCAGCTCTTGCTTTAGACTCTTGAGTCTCAAATGACAATATCACTCCCTGTAATCCGGCTGAGATTTTTCCACTGAAACCAACATTAAAACTAAAAAAACTTTATGGGAGAACTAAGTAGAATGAACATACCCTTCAGCTGAACTTTGCCTGCACTGTCGTGACTGGATTACCTCAGTAACGCACGTCCTTCGTTGTAAATGTCCTCTAAAAAACCATCTGCCTGGTCACAGATGAGATATTTCACTACTTAGTAATCACAGTCTTCCTCTTCCCACATGAAGAGACTGCAGGTCACTTCACAAGGGCAATGCCGGGCCTGTCCCAGGGCCTGTGGAAGGGTCAGAAATAAAGGAAAAACACCTCTTAGCATTAGCCTGAATTCAACTGACCTGTGAATTCAACTTGAAATTAGTCTCTAGAGGACAATATAAGACATAAGAAACCTTCCCAGCCTGTTCCGACCAGATTTGTTGCTACGGAAAACCCGTCCCAGGTACAAACCTTCTTTCCTCTGTATGAATTTCAAATTCTGAATAATTTTGCTCTTGGTTGATAGTGGATCTTCCACACTGACCCCTTTCCCCAGTTCTGAGGAGTCTTGAGGTGTGATTTCCGCACTTCTTAAGTGCTTTTTTTCTGACAGCCATGGTCTAACCCCCTCTTATTGACGTGACTAGACAAGATATATGATCAGCCAAAAGGAAATGAAATGGAAAGATTTTTTTTTTTCTTATCGCTGGAGAGGAGAAAATGGCAATATGTCTTTCTTTAAAAAAATTATGCAATAACTCATAAGCTGCTAATGTACATTTTATTTGAGAGGATGGATTACCGAAATGAATTGCACTGTCTTACTGCCACCTCTATGCCGAGCACTGTTAAATTTCACATCGGATAGCCCCGGCAGGAAATGTCCTCTAGGCGAACAACAAGTTCAAGGTGGCTGTAGAAGGCCTATCCATTACTGTCTCTCATAGGTGCCCCTTGCCTCGAGGAAACTGATGAATGAGTGGGAAATTGCATTAGAACCGGACGGCTGATTGAATGCCAGGGTTTTTTTTGAAGTTTCCCAGGACTTCGGGAATGATTTTAGCTGGTTTTAATTTGTTCCCGCATATCCGAAAAGCATAATGGAAAGTCTGTGTGATCCATAACCCTGGGTGCACGGCGAGCGGCGGAAAAGCCAATTACTGCTGGCTGTCAGGTGAACTTGACTACAAAGGAAGAAATTAAAGCTCACGGTTTTACTCCCAGTTCTGAAGTTCCGTCACGTTAGACCCGTAACCCCATTGGCTACGGGCCAATTGTTTTGTTTTTTTGTTTCGTATTTGTTTCGTTTTTTATTACATTTTTAGCAACCCCACACGGCAGCAATGCAGTCATTTAACATATGTATTACTGCCGGTGTACATTTAACACCCTGGAGTGTTTATATGTGTCCACAAACATATATAAACATCCTAGGGTGTTAAATGTACACCACCGTTTTTTGCTGTGGACATATAAACAACAGTGGCAATTATATTTTGGCCATGCCTTTCTGGTATTTTGGTTTTGTTGTTTGTTGCTGCTGGTGGTGCAGATAGTAATGAAAATACCCCTGAGGGACCTTTATACCCATCATTAAAATGTGATTATTTTCTATATGCAGTATTTTCTCTTCAGACCACTTCATATCATTTTGTTTATTTATTTTACAGGGAAGGAAAGTTGCTATTTCGATGCTACCACTTCAAATCCTAATTTTTCTCTTTTCAATGAACATGCCAAGGAGAGATGGTGAAAGCCCACTGCCAAGTTCTTTCGAAAACTACTTTGAGTCAAAATGCTAACCGTTTGCAGTCTTGTTTCATTTTTGAGTGCTTTTATTGAAAATTTACTTTAGTGAAAATTTTATTATTGTCTCCATCCATTTATGATTTAAGCAATTCATTGGATGTATTTTTTAAAATTTCATAATTAAAGTTTAATGGACCAAATTGTATTAAATGAAGCCATGATTTATTTTTTTTATAATTCAGTGCCACAGAGTGTTTCTGAGAGTGTCTCATGTCTGTTACAAGCTTTTATCTCTCCAATGAGCCACACTGTGCGTCCTCCTCCTATTGAACTGTGTTAATTGTGAAGGTAATTCACACTGCCCTGTGTCTCCCCTCTGTTCTCCCCAGGATGATCCCGGCATCGAGCAAGGCCTTCCTGGTGACCAACCTGGTGTCTGGGGTCCAGTACGACCTGTGCGTCTTGGCCATCTGGGACGACACGGCCACCACGCTGACGGCCACCAACGTGGTTGGCTGCGCGCAGTTCGTCACCAGCGCCGACTACCCGCAGTGCCAGTCTCTGCACAGCCATTTCCTGGGCGGCACCATGATCCTGGTGATCGGCGGCGTCATTGTGGCGACGCTCCTGGTGTTCATCGTCATCCTGATGGTCCGGTACAAGGTGTGCAGCAGCTCGCAGTCGGGCAAGCTGCCGGCGGTCAGCAACACCTACTCGCAGACCAACGGCGGGCAGGCGTCGCGCAACGGCCTGCCGCCGCCCGCCAAAGCCGCCAAGGTGGTGGTGAGGGACGAGCTGATGGAGTTCAAGTGCGGCTCGCTGTCCTCGTCCTCGGGCTCCGTGCGCAGCCGAGGGGACGGCGATAACTACAGCCTGCGCAGCGAGAACAGCACCCTGTCTAACAAGTGGAGGCCCGGCCCCTCCAGAGCCCGGCCCAACCTCAACCACCTGCTGGGGGCCTTCGCCTCCCTGGAGCTGCGGAGCCAGGGGAGGGACCCGGGCCCCTCGGGGGCCGCCGTGGGGTCGGCCTCGCGGGCCCCTCCGCCGTCCGACAAGGAGCCGCTGCTGGGCCGCACGGACTCGCGGCTGAGCCGGCTGCTGTCGCTGCCGCTGGAGAGCAAGCCCAAGAGGAGCCAGTCGTTCGACATGGGCGACTTCGCCAGCGCGCAGTGCTACACCTACCCGCGCCGGATCGGCAACATCTGGACTAGGAGGAGCCTGTCGGTCAACGGGATGCTCCTGCAGTACGAGGAGGCCGAGCTGGAGGGGAGCAAGGCCACTTTTGAGAGCTCCGATTGGGTCATGGAGAGCACTGTCTGAGGCGGAATATGAGGGGGGAAAGAGGGGGGGCACACAGACAGAGTTGAGGGGAGGGACCAGAGATACATTGGAAAAGAAATGTAAAAAAAAAAAAAAAATAAACAAACTTTTAAAAAAAAGGAATACTTTTTGCGAGGGGGATACCTAATTTGCGGTCCTCACTCACCGTGCTGCATGAAGTTCATCCATGTGAATACCGTCGTCCTTTCCGTCATGTGAAAAATACCACTGCGGTCAAGGGGTGGAATTACTGACCTTTCTTGGGCGTGCGCGCGTGCGTTCGTGGGCGTGTGAGTCAGACCAACCAGGGGGGGGGGGAAGTCACCCAAACGCATCCCCATGGAGAAATCAAAGGTTTCAGGGGGCGCACGCGGAGCAAGACCTCGGATGTAGCCAGTCCCGGAGTCGTGCGGATATTTTTGCGATTAAGGTGAGAGCGCAACGTGGGCGAATCGCAGAGGACCCAGAGGGCTCAGGGAGGATTGCTCGATCTCCGTCAGCAGAGTGCACACGTCTGAGAGGATTACCCAGTCAGGGAGAGCACGGATCACACTGCGCCACACTCCTCCAGACACAAAGGACTACTCAGAGGAGAAATTAAAAAGCAAACGTATAATAAATTGCATTTTTATTTAATCGTATTTTTTTATTTCAGTGACTGAATGTGCATTTATTTCAAAAGTTATACTCTCTTGCGAAGAAGTTCAGCTTCTTGCATAACTAAAGTGGAATTATAAGTATTGTTTTTCCCTTCCGGTTCTTTCATCACCAGACAGCTAACAGCCATTTCCCACACCCCCCCGCCCCACCAGACACACACAAACACACACACACACACACACACACACACACATTCACGTGATTGTATGTCATACCAGCCTCATTTAAATATTTTCCAACCCCACCAAAAAAATTTATAATTTTATTCACAGCCAGAATAAAAGCTCTACCATCCCAAAAAAATGAAGTAATCTTGTGATGTAATTAATAACATTTGGGTGACAGAAAAAGCGTTTGATTTTTCAGTTTCTCTTCTCACTGCAGAACTGTAACACAATTGGAACCAGAGTCGGTAACAAATTCACTGTGTATGCAACAAAGTCATTTGAATATATACATATAATTAAGGAGGGCCAAACTGTAAGGGCCTGCATAGTATGATGAAACAATACAAATTAAACCATCAATCAGTGAATGTTGCTGGGAAATGATGAGCAGAAACAAACTGCATTTTCTCCTCCAGGGACGCAAAATTAGGCCGCTGATGTACAGTGATTGTCTCCGTGAGCAAGCGGGTTGAGACGTTGTTTTAAATGAAACATTAAAACATTCACGCCGTCCGACTCTCGGCGAATGCCGTGGGGGGCGAGAAAACTGTTTTGATTGACAGAGCTGGCGGAAGCACACACCGGGATGGAGGGGGGTGGGGGGGGGTTGTGTTATGTGATTCCCAGAAATTCAATCTCAAATTCTAATTCAAAGAGACCAGTAAGTTACGAAGGATTAATTACAATTACAATTAATTGAATTATTATTATTATTATTAAATGAGGAAGACCCACAACATTTTCTTTTATATAATACAATATATGTATCTATTTTTTATTTATTGGGACGCTGATTTATTTTTCTATCTCTCGCTCTGTTAAACTGCATACATATCATAAACAGCCAAAGCAGATGCATCTCCCTCAGCTCCTCTCAGATAACAGCCGGCTCCTGACAGCTCACACAGCATACAGTAACATGCTACAATCGCCATACTGTTACATGATACAAGCACAGGCCCTCAAAACATACAGTAACATGCTACAATCGCCATACTGTTACATGATACAAGCAAAGGCCCACAAAACATAGCCTACAGTTACATGCTACAATCGCCATACTGTTACATGATACAAGCACAGGCCCACAAAACATAGCCTACAGTAACATGCTACAATCGCCATACTGTTACATGATACAAGCACAGGCCCTCAAAACATACAGTTACATGCTACAATCACCATACTGTTACACGATACAAGCACAGGTCCACAAAACATACAGTAACATGCTACAATTGCCATACTGTTACATGTTACAATCACCATGCTGTTACATGATACAATAACAGGCTCACAAACTATACAGTAACATGCTACACTCATTGTACAATAACGTGCTACAATCGCTGTACAATAACATAACATGCTACAATCACCATACAATAACATGATACATTCACAGGCTCACAAACCATGCAGTACCATGCTACAGTCATACTGTAACATCCTACAATAAGGGGCTCACACTACATAGAGTAACATGCTACAATCACAGGCTCACATGCCGTACAGCAATATGCTACAATCACGGGCTCACGTGCCATACAGTAACAAGCCACAGGCTTTCATATAATTTTTTTCACATGAGTATTATGTACTGTTACATGATACAAGCACAGGCTCTGAAAACATACAGTAACATGCTACAATCGCCATACTGTTACATGATACAAGCACAGGTCCTCAAAACTTACAGTAACGATGGATGATGGATGTGTAGGTGTTCTCTGAAGGTTTATTGGTGCGTTTAATGTCCCTCTCTTGGTCTGCCCATTGCATAGACATCTGGTTTTCACTGGTTTCTCTGTTCGTTACATTTCGATGTACTGTTCTGTATACTGAATTTTTTGTACAATAACTGAGTGAGAATGTACCATGGGGAAAATTGTACAGTAGTTCTTTTATTTCCATGTTTTGGAAAAAAGTGCAAAGGTGCATTTCTGTATCGTTACAACATAAGCGTGTACTTGACTTGCATAGTCACGTTTCTCACCTCAAGTTGTAGAGAAAAAAAAATGTTCTGTGGTCAAAACTTTTTTGCTACAAAAAAAAAAGATAAATATGATAAATTCCTAAGAATGGTCTTGTGTTAGTTCTGTTCCTGTTCACTTTTGGCCAGAGTGTTAATTTACAGAGTTTGTGATCTCAACATGGTACCAAATATTATCGTGCCTTATGAGCAAGTAAAAATCCAGGATCTGGCAAATAACAATTGTATAATAGCTATATTACACTGGTCATTTCTATTAAACTAAATATGCTAAAATGATCTACTTACATCTATTGTTAAACAGAATTACATAATTACAAAGGAACAACCCGTGCCTGGAAACAATGATCATAAACAGTAAATTGGAATAATTTATCATGCTTTCGTTAACTAGGAAATATCGGGTTTGGTAATGCCATCTGCAGTACTAATCAGTCTTTGCTTTTGCTTTTCCTCCCATACATTTAGTTTGGAAGTCAGAGATTTTTTCGATATCACTGCTCGATGACGGGTAGCTATGTTGACGTTACATCATATCGGGGGGTGGTCCATAGAGTTCCCTTTACCTTGTGTTATGGTAATGAGTCATTGCGTTTCCTTGTTCTTTTCTGGTTTCACTCACACATTTTTACTTTTAGTGAAAGTGTCACGCTGGGTACATAAGCCATTAACATAGACACATGGAAATTATGCATAACCTGAGGTTTAATACAGGTGGCAGTTATTAACTGCCATTGTGAAATGTGCTTGTTGTATTGTGTGAAATAAAAGGGAAGATTCTGGAACCACCAGAATGGGAGAAACGATTATTTATAAAGAACAAAAAAAAAAAAAAAAAAACTGCAGTTTTTGGCAAAGTTTTGTGTGCTTTCTGATAAGGCAGGATGAAGAAGACAGAGGTAATTAGAGCATGTAATTAATCTCTAGTGGCCTGGAAATCTGGTACTTCTAGGAACATAAGTTTTTGACAATCTCTTGAATGGTGGCAGTAGCTAATTCGTTGGTTAATCAGCAGTTTCATAATAATTATGAAATTCATGCACTTAATTACTGGGTAGCAACAAATTACTATTTATCATTTCTTGGGTCATTACTTAGATGGATGAGTAGGTTATTAGTTTTGCATTATGAAGTCTCTGGCTCCTGTAATTCTAAATTATGAAGACTGCATAGTACGTTAATCAATAGTCAATAGCATCATCAAATTAAGGATAAACTACTTGTAGTGAGAATTTTGAAAGAGAAAAATGTGTTTGGATGAAGCAGCAAATGCATTGCCTTAAGAAAACTGTGTTAGAAATGATCAACGCACCCAATTATATGTCCTGCTCTTATTTTTATTTTTTTATTTTTTTTAAATTTAATATAAAGAAGTCTTTTTTCCCATTAAAAAGTGTATATTCAGATATTCTTTCCGGATCCTCTCAGATGGGGTGCTGTTAGAACGAGGAGGCATAGATGGAAATTAGCAAAAGGTAAATACCGCACAGATATTAGGAAGTACTTCTTCACACAGAGAGTAGTCACTGTGTGGAATAGCTTGCCAGGTCATGTAGTAGAGGCAAAAACTCTGGGTGTTTTCAAGACCAGGCTTGATATGGTGCTGGATACTGTCTAGATTGTACAGGAGCCCTAGGTACCTGTGGCAAGGCGAGTGCCACCCCTCGATTCAAGAGGCGGAAGACAGCAGTTCGTTTGGAGCTTTTACTCCGTTTATTTTCCGTGCCTTTACTGGCGTTTTAACAAACACACCAACACAAACAAATACACACAAGTTCCGTCTTTTTTCCCGAACTCCCAGCAGTCTCCTTTTATATCCTCAGGCTCACTGTCGAACAATCAAAGCAATTGGTTAATTACACAATTAACAAACAATCATCAATCACCCATTGCATGATTTCCGGCAGCTGTGCCGGCTCCACGAACCACACGAGTTCACTCTCTCTCTTGCCGGCAGCGCCTAAAACCATGCCCCCCCTACCACAGTACCCTTTAGTGGTAGGACTATTGTGAGCATTGTTGGGCTGAATGGCCTGTTATCGTCATTAAGTTATGTTATGTTATTAAATTTTCAATTGTTCTCAGTGTACAGAAACACAGGTGCATCCCGACCAGTGTAATTTAATAATTATGACATTGCACATTAAGTGTCATGATGAAATTAACAGTGAGGTGGCACTAACCTTCGCGTATAGCAGTATCAAAGGGTGTCAAACTAAATTCCCAGGGGTCCACAGTGTCTGCGGGTTTTTTGTGGTTTCCTTTCAGTTGACTGCCAATTAAGGCCTTGAGAACAAGATATGAGGATTTCTTTAACCAATCAATGATTTAAATGAACCAACCAGTGGGGCCAAGAACACCCCGAAAACCAGCAGGTACTGCGGCCCTCCAGGAATGGAGTTTGCACCTGTGGAGTAGAGAATGGTCTATATACATCATAGCAGGGCGATGTAGCTCTACAGGGTATAGAAAGCCCCTCTGTTTATGCTGGCAGGGACCATTTTGCAGACCCATTTTAGGGCACCATGAGCCCTCCCTTACAACAGCAAAGGCATTAAGGTTATCCCCAAGTCCATCTAAGCCCCAGAGGCACATAACACATCTTATTCCCAATCTAAATCTCCTGGAACTAAAATGCCTTCCGGCAGGGCAGTAACAGCGAAGGCATGCTAGGGAGGCTTAAATCGGCAAAGACGTCACCGTTTAAACTGTTCCTTTGCTGGACATATCAGATAGTCCTGAGGCAGCAGTTAATATGGTGGGCAGGTGGCGGGTTGGCGGGTTTTCGGGCTGCGGGAGTGATGCGGACGTAAGAACCATTGGGTGTGTGTGTGTGTGTGTGTGTGTGTGTGTGTGTGTGCGCGCGCGTGTATGCGTGTGCGTGTGTGGATGGGTGTGTGTGTGTGTGTGTGGATGGGTGTGTGTGTGTGTGCGTGCATGTGTGTGTTTGTGTGTATGTGTGTGTGTGTGTGTGTGCATGTGTGCGTGCGTGTGTTTGGGGGGGGTGGGGGGGTTGATTCGGATGGCGGGGGTAGGTAGCTGGCTGGCTGGTTTTGGGGCGGTGCTTGGGGTAGTTGGGTGGGGGAAGAGGGTGGTTGGGTGGGTGGGGAGCTGGATGGCTGGCTTTGGGGGGGGGGGGGGGGTTATTGGGGTGGCGGGGGTGATTGGTGGGGTAGGTAGCTGGCTTGTTGGCTTTGGGGCGGTGCTTGGGGTAGTTGGGTAGCGGTGGGGGGGGGGGGGGGGGTTATTGGGGTGGTGGGGGTGGCGGGGATGGTTGGCGTTGAGCACAGAGGAACGTTTTGCCTCCCATAGGTAACCGAGGGATTTCTCCGATATCCAGCAGCTCTTTAATTGAGAGTGCCTTCACCAACTCTCCTCAGCACTGTCCTTATTAGGACTGAAGGAGACATGCCGGTGGGCCCAGGCTGAGAATAGACTTTAATTCATATAATCTTTCAGAAAAGGTGCTTACTGCAGCATTGTACAAATATAATCTCTGGCCCGCAGACGACCGAACACACAGGTGCACAGGTGCGAACAGACGACGGTCAGCATCCGTAATTTAACAGGATTCCTCCTGCCGCTGGGGAGGAGCAGGACTGCTTTAAAAATAACTGATGGAATTTACATGGTTTTGATGAATACTAATTGCGAGCGCTAAATGAATTGTTCGCGCACCTGATGCAGTCCCGCTACTGGAGAGGAAGTGAGAAGCAGGCATAGCTGTGATCTGATAGGAATGAAATCTGGCAGCCCTGAACACACTGAAATAAAATTAGACATGTAAGTTGCCAGAAAAGAATTCAATTCCCCCAAAGACCTGCTGTCTTTCCTCACCTGGAGCATCTCGCTTTCCAGAAGGTAGAATTTAAATCATCCTGCTGGAAAAAGAAAAAAGCAGAGAGTGATCAGGTGAGGAATGGCAGCCCCCGCTTGCTGTAGTTTTTTCTGTTTCTATGATCGTAAAGAGGAAGAATAAAATGTGTGGAAAAACTGGAGTTTTTCCTGAGATGATGACTACTTTCATTATAATCCCTATAAAAATAAATCATGCATTTTTTAAATGTCAAATATTTCCTCATTGTGTAGGGTTTTAAAATATGTATCATACATTTATTTTTTCCCCCAGTTGCTTCTTGAAAATAAACACACTGTATATTATAATGTGAAATCAAACCCGATAGAAGCTAGGGTTGGTGGAATTGTAGCTGTAAAGCCAGTTTGAAAACTCACTGGTGCTCAACAACAGGATTTTAAACTGATCCCAGATCAGTTAGCTGGAGTCTGTTCTTTGCATGGACATCACAGGGAACCAACCCCTCTCAGCATCCCTGCCTTCATCTGTCCCCCTGGGTACGGCCTGGGTATTTACCCCCTATCCCCCTGGGTATGGCCTGGGTATTTACCCCCTATCCCCCTGGGTATGGCCTGGGTATTTACCCCCTATCTCTCTACAGACACATGAGACAGTGCCTGTACTTAAGGAGACTGGGCACCACATCCCATCATCCTTTGGGAATTGTGTCCATCATCCTTTGCTGCCGAGATTTTTTTTGTTGTTGTTTATACTTAGAATGTTTCTGAGGGAAGGCGCAATACAAGGCGTTGATTGTTTTTTCTTTGTTTTTTTTTGTTTGGTTTTCTAAACATAAACCAAGATTCTGTATTAAATGGAAAGTTTAAGTGAGGGTCTTGAGTTTGTTACTACATCTGATTCTGCACACAAGGCAGGCAACTGCAGTTCCATTACCTCGCCTTCATCGCAGAATAAGCTTTGCCTGAAACATAAATTCAGTCTATTTTATATCCTCCATTTTATTTGTGTATCTGCCTTAAAACTGCAGTGTTAATTCCATCATTGTGGGCGAGTGTATATGATCACACTCTGCAGTGCCTTCCGCCCGAGGTGTCAAAAGAGCGCTCTCCATGAGTAGATGGTTCAGGCCGAAAAACAGGCACCTGGTTGCCAGGACGACTTAGGTAAGCCAGGACAGGTACGTTCACTCTTCCAGTGATGTCATCATTAACAGTGCCCCAACGGATCAAGTCCCCTTCTGGAACAGAAAGCACCAACACATACCGTGTAATTTCCGTGTTATATGTGAAATTGCATATTTTTCTCCCTCGAGCCGGGCCATTCTATTTGTCAGAATCAAAGAAACATCTAAAAAGGAAAATATTGAATACTACCTCTCTGTTGAGTAGTAAAATCAGTCAAAACTTCTTTAAGGGTGAAAGTAAATATTCCATACTATAAAAATAGTTCATAACTATATTAAGCCTGAGGTTCTACTGGTTATATATTTGATTTATTAATTTATTGCATTTGACTGTACAGCTATAGGTGTGTAAATAATGACTATACAACCTAGGGAGCATTAGTCTGTTACCTATCCAGCTGGTAAACATTCACAATAAATAATATATTCTAATTTCAATGCCACATCACCTTATAAGCCCTAACATGTTAATTTTACTGTTACTTTCATAAACAGGCCAGACTAAATCACCAATAAGCTTACATTTGAGAATTTCTTTGCACTGTGACTTCCTGCATCTTAATTTTGGGTTTGAAATGCCTGGTTGCACATGACTTATGAATAATGACGTATTACTGCATCTAGGTGAGGTCCGGTGGAGTAAATTAGCTGAGCACCTTCAGGACACCTTGAAAACATTCCAGCTAGAAGTTAGATGAGTGTGCTAAAAGTAATTTCCCAACTTAAAGTAAGACTGTTGCATTGCTGAAACAGCAGTTTTCGCACTGCGTCTATTCCATTACTGATTTGTGCTGCTTGTCTTGAAGGTGGGGTTGAAATCCCTGATTGCACATGGGGCAACGGGGCTTGACAGAGGCCCCTAGACGAGGTTTGGGAGATTACATTAGGAGAGTTGTGTGCTTTTTAATACTGTGGGTAATCATCAATTTGTTCAGCTTTCAATACCGCAACAGAATTAAAGTTAAACAGATTGAAAAGTTCAAACTAATTTTTTTTTTTTTTTTAACAGACTTCCCGAATGTTGGCAGAGAACAGGACTTAACTTCCTTAAGGTGATTACATAAATAACTCCTGTGACCTTGTTGAACCTTTGCAGTTGGTTCTATTCCCTTAGCAGGTACGGTTGCCTCTCTTATGAGGTTTATAAATCCCTGTTAGCGCCTGACCCATGAGGCAGGGGAGGTTAAAGCTGTACGTGATGTCAGGGAGGGTAAATAAGGAGTGAATCCTCCTTGGAGAAAACCGAAAGATGATGAGCTCTTCCAGAATTCCAGAAAGTGCTGCTCCGATGTATAACCAAGCCACGGTCAACAAATCCATGCTACTACCGTAGCCCATTGAGAATTTCCACCATACTTTGCTTGTGTAAGGATGTGTGAGAACTAAGTGTCCATAGGCCAGTGTAAGGTGACATGACCACCCCCCCCCCCCCCCCCCCATCAGGCACATGATGGTGTGGGGACAACTCACCAGGCAGTTCAGAGTAGCTGAAGTAGGGTATTCCTCTGTTCTCAGAGCGTCTTGTAAAAGGACTTCTAAAGGAGTGTCAGGCCTCTTTTTAAACACTGTGTGTTGTGCAACAATTCATTCACTCCCAGTGTCAAAACAAACCCAAAGCAAGACAAAGCGAGCAATGTTACGTCTCTATAGTTACGAAAAAGCATGATTGCTGAAATTATCCAGCCTCTGATTTCTTAACCGTTTGGCACACAAAT
Organism: Synaphobranchus kaupii; assembly: GCA_029718625.1. NCBI lineage: Eukaryota > Metazoa > Chordata > Actinopteri > Anguilliformes > Synaphobranchidae > Synaphobranchus > Synaphobranchus kaupii. The sequence continues at coordinate 7,567,882 of CM056390.1, read as the reverse complement.
TTTAAACAACAATGTTGGCATGCAGCAGGGAGCCTTCTTTAAAAAGAATAATCTGTTCTGCGTTTGTTTTTGAATTATTTCTTTCTAGCTGTTAAACAGCAAAGACTGCCCATGTGTGTTTCCCTGTTTGATCTCCATGGTTACCGGGATGTGTTTCCTCTTTATGCTAAAGCAATCACTATTGCTAGAATTATTTAGAGTTCATCTTCTCATGGTAATTCTCACACTCTATGTACTGATTTGTATAAAAAAGCCCATTATTGTCTATACAGCGAAGAAGTCTGCAATTTTGTAATGCTTCTCTAAAGTAATTTAGAAAATTATATCTTAACAATCTAACTAGTCTACTTGCTAAATTGTTCAGTTTTCTGTCAATGTTGTCAGTTTGATGTGAAATTTTTTTCATTTGTCAGGCTTTAAATGGTTTATTATATTGTCTTTTAGATGTGTTTCTGGCTTTAAAACTACATAATGGAAGTCACAGGATGATTATTAGCTGGGATGATGTGCTTATGAAATGTCAAATTCAGCGGTATTCTCTGGGGAGCAATCAATCAATGAAGTGATGTTAAATAAGTTCTGCTTAATGTGAGTGGCAGAGCAGAATTACTCATCAAAGTTGCACTGATTCATTGTAACCTAAGGTTGCGCATATTCCCTTGGTATACATAGGCCTGGGTCTGGCATCAAATCCCTGTCAACGCATGGCCTGTGAGGCATGATGGGACAGAGCACATTTATGAGGTCAGGCACAGTGCATTGTGGGGTGGGGTGGAGTAAAATTGAACTGGGCCATGACCGAATATGATCCCTGTTCCCTGTCCCCTCACTTTTCAAGCATTGTAAGAAATAAATCCCAGTGAGGAAGTAAAACCCCAATTCCGAAAAAGTTGGGACAGTATGTAAAATGCACGTAAAAGCAGAAAGCAGTGATTTGTAAATTCTCTTTTACATATATTTAATTGAAAACAGTACAAAGAAAATATATTTAATGTTTTACCTTATCAACATTATTGATGTATATGCTAATTCTGAATTTGATGCCTGCAACACGTTCCAAAAAAGTTGGGACAGGGGCAAAAAAAAAGACTGGGGAACTCAAAAAAACCCTGTTTACCTGTGGTTTGCCATTCCACAGGTAAACAGGTGAGGCTATCATGACTGGGTATAAAAGGATATCAAAAGACTCTTGATATTTTATTTTCAGGTACTCTTAGAAGCGATACTATAACCTCTGCATTTGAATGGATCTCTATGGGAATTGGGAGGTGGGACTAGATTAAGCTAGAAATTACGGTCTCATGACGACCACTGTCAAATAAAGTGTTACCGAAATGACACGGGAATAGTATGGAACCCATGGCTGGCTAAATGGCTGTGTCTGAGGTATCAAGTGTCTGAGGTATCAAATGAGCCTCAAACCATCACTCTGCTGCCAGATATGCAGTAGATATGGATGGATCACTTTAAGGGTTGTTTTTCCTGACTCATTTTCCTATTGAACTCTATGGAAAAATAAGCCAGGAGAAACAACCTTCCAAGTGATCCATCCATATCTACTACATATCTGGCTGCAGAGTGATGGTTTGAGGATTGTTTGATACCTCAGACCCATGATTACTTAGAGCCACTCAGCCAACCATGGATTCCATACTATTCCCATGTAATTTACAACTTAATCTAGTCCCACCCCCCAATTCCCATAGAGATCCATTCAAATGCAGAGGGGTTATAGTATCGCTGAAAATAAAATATCAAGATATTCTTTAATACCCAGTCATGATAGCATCACCTGTTCACCCGTGGAACGTTGCAAGCAGGTGTTTTTTAAACTTCCCAGTCTTTTTTTTGGCCCTGTCCCAACTTTTTTGGAACGTGTTGCAGGCATCAAATTCAGAAATAGTGTATATTTTCAAAAATCTATAAAGTTGATAAGGTAAAACATTAAATATCTTTTCTTTTTTCTGTACTGTTTTCAATTAAATATATGTAAAAGACAAATTACTGCTTTCTGCTTTTATGTGCATTTTACATAGCCTACTGTCCCAACTTTTTTGGAATTGTAGTTTGTAATATATATATATATATATATATTGAATTTTAGTTTTATTGAGAATATCAATCAGTTTACATATGACAATGGTTATAAAAGTGTAAGATTATGAAGGAAGATAGAATTAACAAAAATAAAAAGAGAGTAGTTTGTAATATGTCCCCTTCTTGTACTAAAATTGTCGGATGAGTGTACAGTTCTGTGGATGAGTGTGCTCCTTAATCCCCTCAACAAAACCCCCGGAAATAAGGGTTTCATCCTGGGATTTTAAGTGCCCCCATTTGCGAGAAAAAGTTGCCCACTCAAAAGCTGTTTGACAAAGTTGACTCAAATATGCTCCCTCAAAGGGGTGAAGGGATCATATTCGATCATGGCCCCGCAGATGGTTTTGGGGAGGTTGCTACATAATACACACTATTTAATATTACCCACAATGCAATGCCATTATATCGGTCATTATCGGTCATCCCCGGCACTGTGAAGGTACATTAGACAAGGTGTGCCTTCAATTTAATTTCATACTGTATAGCTATATTTCTCAAATTATTCTATGTGTGTGTGTTTGTCTGAGCATCAGAGTTGGAAATCCAGGGGACATAAAGTAAAAATCCTACCATGTGTTTCTTCCACCCATAGACCCATAGCCAGTTGATTTCACTGATTAGTTCTATCTCCTCTGAGGAATTATGTTAATTAGCAAATCCAGGTGATTGGGATTGGAGCAAAATCCTGGGGAGGACTTTTACTTTATGCCTCTGGTGAGCATGTGTGTGAGAGAGAGCAGGAGTCACTGTTGATTGTTACATTACAGGCATTTAGCAGATGCTCTTATCCGGATCGACTTACATTTAACACTGCTGGTGTACATTTAACACCTAGGGTGTTTATATGACTCCATGGATGGAGGGTGTTACCATAGGGTGTTAATTGTACACCACCATGTGTGCTGTGCAGTTTCAGATACCTCAGCAGCATCATCTCCAATGACTGCACTCTAGGAAAGAAATTAAGGAAATTAACAATCACCTCAAGCAAGTCTCTGCATAATTTGGGAGACTGAGGCAAGAGGGTCTTTCAGAACAACCACCTCAATCTTAATACCAAACTCCTAGTTTACCATGCAGTGTGTGTTTCCACTAGAAGATCCTCTCAAAAAAGACAAAATCACACGCACACACATACACACACACAGAAATCCACACTAACACAGCTGCATTGATTCCGCTGTACATCAACCCCAGCTCAGATGGCTGGGACATGTGATTCGCATGCCTGACGCCTGCCTCCCCCGCCGGGTCCTCTATAGCCGATTACACCAAGGTGAGCGCTCAGCTGGCGGACAAAAGAAAAGGCGTAAAGATCAAACGAAGACCACACTGAAGCCACATCTGTCCTTCTGAAGTGGAAGACCTTAATGCCCATCGCCTGCTGCAGCGGGCTCACGGCACGTATGGAGAAAAAGCGCACGCAACATCGAGAGAAACGGCGTTAAATGAGGAATGTCACCTCCAACCAAATATTCACATGCCGTGCATGCCGTCGTACCGTTGCATCCTGGGTAGGAATGTACAGTCATCACAAGGCCCACAAATGAAAGAGAAGATGGTCGTCATCGGATACGGTGGACAACCATAAGCAAGTAAATATGCGTGCGTGCGTGCGTGCGTGCGTGTTTAACCCAGGTGACAATTGCATCATGATTAGCATTGGTACATAATGCATTATAGATTCATTATTGTCACTCAGCCTGTTTTTTTTAAAATCATATTTAAAAAAGCATACCAGCATACCAGTTATCAAATTTAATGCAGAATTTCCATAAGCTGCACATTAAATTCATGGAGAATCTTCATGGAGGCTAATGAATTAGTATATTGCGACAAAGCGTCCTTTATAGAATTGAGACACCGCTATTATAAAACATATATAAAATTTAAAAAACTATATTTCTAAAAGAATTGTATTCACAGTTTGAATGAGTCCAGGGGTACCGAGGGGTTAGAAATGCAAGTCAGGGACATTGATGTCAGGGCCTCTTCAGATACATACGCCGCATCTCTAATAACAAGAAACTTTAGGGTTGGAGAAAATCCTCTCCAAGGAGCAGAAAAGGCTGTCTGTTTTTGAGGAAAGCACAAGTTATTGTTGTACACCTGCAATATCCATGTCAACCTCAACCTCAAAGTGCTCAATTTTGAGAGAATAAAAATGTGCATTCCCTATTACTATAGAAACTAAATAATACCAAGAGACGACATTATGAAATAGACATATGCTCAGAATAAATGCATAATATCACTAAAACGTTGAGGCTTGGACCTCAAAAATGTATTGTATTAATTGTAAAGCTAATTGAATTTTAGTTTATAAAAGCGTAATGATAACATTTTACAATCTGCAAATTTAAACAAGACATTCATCAGATGATCCATTGTTGTTAACTCTAAAATGTAAGGTAGTCAGCACAACAACGTTCTGAATACTTAATATATTTACATATGATTCTTTCTTAGTTGAGGTACCTTTTTCAGATTTCAAATGGATTGGATTCCAGATGGCAAAAATTGAAATTTTGTGAGCTCTAATTGCAGTGGACTGTCATATTTTTTCTAAACTTATGAAATAGACTGTCCATATTTCCAAATATAACTCATAGGTTGCCAGCTGTATTAGTTGTTCATATTTCCTGTCTAACATTCATTTATTGACCCGTCACAACACCATATTAAAAAATCATATCAGCATACCACCTCTCTATGGAGGACTTTATGCAAAAGCTCATAAAATGGTGCCAAGAATGGCAGTAAAGAATGGGAATAACCTCATACTCATGCCACAACAATAATGCATTATATACGTATAAATATGACCTGAACTTTGGGATTCAAATGCATGCTCATTCACCCATCAACACTATCAGAACATCTGAATAAACATATCCCATTTGTGTGAAAATATAATTTTACATAAATTTTAAAAAGAATATGAGATGTAATTTGTGAAAGGTGAATATATTGCTGAGAAATATCACCAATATAAGTAAAAATATGGAACAGATGGATGCCATGGCAACATGCATCAATGGCGTGATCTCTGGACACCATGGTTCCTTCATTGAAGTAACGGATTGCATGAAGTACGAGAGAAAGAGAGAGAATAATGGAAGAGAGAAAGAGAGAATAATGGAAGAGAGAAAGAGAGAATAATGGAAGAGAGAGATGGATGGATGGATGGAATGGAGAGAAGGCAAGATATGATGGATGGGGAGAAAGAGAGACATGGAAAGATGGAGGAAGAGAGAATGTGCGATGAAAGATAGATATGGAGGGTAAATATTGTGACTGGGTGTATTGTGTGTTGGCATTCATTGTTAAGGGTATTTTATGGCTAGGTGGGCAATTCCGCGGTAACGGAATTACAATTTTGGCCTTAATTTTACTTGCTGTGGATAAGTCTTAAAGCCTAACTGATTACAAAAAGCTGTATAACTTCAGATGATACCCCTGCTATCATATCAAGATAAAAAATTGGAAACTGGAAGGAAAAATAAAAAAATAACACCTAATTTTCTGCCATAATTCCATTGTCAACGCTCTTTCGGTCTTGGACCCTTCCACATGCAGGAAGTTTCCCATTTTTTATTTTGACATGATAGCAGGGGTATCATCTGAAGTTATCAAGCTTTTTATAATCAGTTTAGCTTTAAGACTTATCCACAGCAAGTAAAATGAAGGCCAACATTTCTGTGAATTGTAATTCTGTTACCGCGGAATTGGCCAGGTTGGTTTACTTAGTATCCATTCATACAGCTGGACATATACTGAAGCAACTCAGGTTTGGTACATTGCTCAATGGTGTCCTACAATATATTTACTGAAATATATTGACCTTGACTTGTGGAGGGTGTTACGGCCATCCACCTGCCGGTCGTAACATTAAGTACTTGGGAAAAGGAAAAGTACAAAAGTAATGGGATTTTATTATTTATCAGGTCTCCAAAACAAAATGGCGCATCAAGGTTGTAAAGCTGGATGGGCACGGAGCAGCAGAAATGAGCGGATATATATATATATACGTATAATCCACAATTACAAAAGCATCTACACAGGTGATTCCTATTAATTTGAATGCATGTGTCTGCTTAAAAGAGGTCTAACCAGCAGCAGTTTGCCAGGTAAGTCTCCAAAGCAAAATGAGGATACAAACAGAGTTCCAAAGGGGCCAAATAGTTGGTGCCTGAATTGCAGGTGCGTCAGTCAGCAAAATTATTTAAGGTGGCAACATCCCAACACCAAAAACAGCATCAGCAAAAAAGAACTGTGGCCATAAGCCAAAGCTCTCCGACAGGGACAGCCGGACACTTGGTAGGATATTTGCTAATAACCACAGAACCACAGCTCTAAAAATCACCACAGAATTAAATCAATCCATATCTGAACCAGTCTCAACAAAAACAGTACATTGTGAGCTTCACAAAGCTGGTATTTATGGCAGGGCTGCCATTCGGAAACCATTTGTATCCATGGCTAATGCACAAAAACGCAAAAAAAAAGAGTAAGAAACACAAAACCTGGACCCCTGAGCAATGGAGAAAAGTGATATGGTCTGATGAGTCATCTTTTACTCTTTTTACTACATCTGGATGGGTTTATGTTTGGAAAAAGCCTAAGGAGGCATTCAATCCACAATGTCTGTTGCCAAGTGTTAAGAATGGTGGTGGTTCTGTAATGGTATGGGCAGCCATTTCATGGGACTCATTGGGTCCAATGATTGCTCTCCATGGACGTGTATGGGTGGAAACAATATGAAACGATTTTACAAGCCCAGGTGCACCCCATGGTGTAAACACTGTTCCCTCATGATGCCCTCATATTCCAACATGATAACGCCCCGTTACACTCTGCTAAAAAAACATTAAAGAATGGTTCCAAGAAGATGAGGATGACGTCAAATGCCTTCCATGGCCTGCACAATCACCAGATCTAAACATAATTGAACCTTTATGGGACGTTCTGGAGCGCAGAGTGCGAACTAGATTTCCACCTCCTTCATCCCTCAAAGAACCGGAGATTGTCCTTCTTGAACAATGGGCCAATATCCCACTACACACAGTTCAGAAATTGTATGACAGCATTCCTAGAAGGTTTGAAACTGTTTTGAAGGCAAAGGGTGGGCCCACTCCTTATTAGTTACTAGATTTCTGATATTTTGTATATGAATAAATACACAGAGTGATAGTCATTCTGTTCTGGTTTATTTTCATTTCCATCTGGCTCTCCATCCTGCCCACTCCTCTTTGACAGCTCAAAAACATGTACTGTCACATTCATAGATCATAGTCCATCTCTGGAGCAGAGAAATTCACTTTATGTGCTTTCCACAATTTTATGTTTTCAAAAGAAGAATTACCGTCACGCCATTCGAATCTAGAGTGATGGGCCAAGGCAGATAAAAAATGCTTTATGCACACAACTGAGTGGCGTTACATATATACCTGGGTCTGTTACGCAGTGAGCTAATCTTGTTTCTTGTCAGAAGTGCCCTGAACTTGTCTGCTGTTGGCAGCTAGAAAGATCAACGCTGGGTGAAACCCTCATTAGTAGAACCTCCAAACACCACTATGCCTCTTCCTTAATTGAGCTCATTCTTGGGCTTCCCTTTTGGTGAAGCCTCCATGTGATTGGCAGAGCATAACACTTGGCACAGCCAATCAGATTGCCTGGATTCTACTTGATTGGACTGTAGTGTGAGACACATTATTTTACGATGCGGAGTGTAGAGTACACGCCTCTGTAGCCTATACCTGCATTAACAGCCCAATACGTCTCTTTGAATTAAAATGCAATTGCAATCAGCTAGATCATGAATTTTCATTTGCAATTGCTGAACTGCATATGTGTCCTTAAATGGTCATATTGTGGTGCAGTGTATTGTCTCTTGAGTGATGATAAGCAATTTAAATTACCACAAGAGCATCACCGCAATCTGCACCTAGAGATTAATATAAATTTTCTGTCTTTTGCAATTACATTTTTCTCTATCTCTGTCTTACTATCAACAAGGACAATTACACATAATAGTCTCTCTTATGGTCTTTCATTTAGTCTGACGATTAAATGCGTTTCTCAACCTTTGCAATATAAAAAACACGCAAGCCCAATTCATATTAAATTTTATATGAAAATATTTGCATTATTTAAATTGAAAAAATTTAATTTCCACGATATAACCCCTTTAATAAAATTCACATCATGTCCACATATAAAACATGAATAAAAGATGCACTTTTGCATGTTTCAATGCCCTATTGACAAACATGAACTTTCATTGAACCCTTGATCTATATGGATTTTTATTGTACACTGATAAAATAAATCTTGTGGGTGGACACTAAGCAAAAACTGAATTATTAATTTCTGGTCCTAATGGGCCTTCCTTGGAATCACATCACATGCAGTTGTTTGTCACATATCCAGCACTCCCTAGGGTATTGACAAACCCTACTGTGCTAAAAGACTGTGTACAAGAGGTCACATTGAGGGCAGATCTATTGCAATGGGACTGGCAAAAATGAATAATTAAAAATGACCTTCAAAAGAATTTTAACTTGAACCAGGCTTCCTGAAATATTTCTGGAAAATCGTTTCGACGAATTTCTAAACCTTATTTACCCAACTATAAAATGGCATGCACAAACACACGCACACACACACACACACACACACACACACACACACACACAATTAGCATGAAGGCACAAAACTGTCAAAGTCAGATGCAGTGGTGTCAAAATAGTGTAATTATAACAAATATCATTTCCAAAGTGGAGATTTTCTGTGACACATGAGTTTAGAAGGCAATTAAAACTGTTAAATGCACAATTGATTCCAGATTTTGTTTATGTTTTTAACTTCCTAGTTATCATATGTACATACAGTAGATGCGTTAGAGAAAATTCATTCTCAGAAATTAATTTTAACCAATTTGAGTAAATATTAGTGAGGAAAATGTTATTCCTTTTGAGCCAATAAGTTTAGAGCTCTGGAGCTTAGTGGCTCTCTGCCTTTAAGGCAGTATATACAAGTGATGCCAAACCTGTGATGTTTTTATTAAGTGCATCATCCAATAACAACAGATGTCTCTACTATCATAAAAGGTGCTCTGTTTCTGCATGTAATTTGGTTGTCCAGGCTAGTCTTTAAGGCTTAAGAGATGTTGTGAGGTCTCGTAAATCCATGGGCTGCAAAGAGTGGTCTTTAAGTTAAACACGAAAGTCAATTGTGCTTACATCCAGGGGTAGAAATTAGTCTCCACACTTCTTAAAATGTTCCCACACTTCAGGCCAGTAGTGGTGCCAGAAATCCCATCATGGGTGTACTGGGGGGTTGAAGAGACGAGACCCCTGTACAAACAGTAAACTATATGAATGGCCCCTGGTTTGTCAAGTTTAATGATAGGAAAATAATATACAGTGTATAAAATCAATGAGTTATCCATCCCAATTGTGTTGGACACTGTAACCATAGTGACAGTGTTCATGGCGCATTCTTGTCTGACATGCAAAACTCACAGTGCTGTTGAACACTTACATAGAAGTGGCTTTGTGCTGATGTCTGGATTAAAACGCAATTGTATTATGCACTCAACTGAAAGAACAGAAATAACTTTCACTATGTGAAAAAAAAAAAATCTAAATGGCAGAACAATTGTGTGGGAATCCTACATTAGGGAGAGTTCCTGGAGAGTAGATGGCTTTTTCTGGCTTTGTTTTCACCTTACAATCAGCAACCAGTCGAGACCCAAGATCACAAGTGAGATGAGTTAACAGCTAATTGGCCACCTTTACGTAAATAAGTGCTTTTACTAAAAATAGAAATCAGAACCGTCTGCGGGACCAAGGATGCAGTTGGACAAGGTTTGTTTCCATTAGTCGTCCCTCTCTCTCTCCATTTGAAATGGATTCACCTTTATACACTACAAGCATTTAGAAGACGCTCTTATCCAGACTTAATATTATCCATTTATACAGCTGGATATATACTGAAACGAGTACCTTGCTCAAGGATACAACGGCAGTGTCCTACCTGGGAATTGAACCTGCAACCTTTCGTTTACAAGGCCAGTTCCTTAACCATTATACTACACTGCCGCCGTAGTATAATAATTTGTCTTTGTGTCTTGGTATCGTAGGTGTGGTTCTGAAGTCACTGATCGTCAGTTGCTCTCCCCCTAGCCTGCCGAGGTCCAAACATGTCACATGTCTTGCTGGTAATGAGCACCTACGCTGTGAGATAAAGCCAGGCTGGCGACTGTGGGCTCTTCTGCCGTCTTCAGAAATCTGCACTGCACAGGGAGCAGAGAGCCTGCAACTGCCACAGAACAGTTCCTTACTTTAAAGGGGTAATAAACACTAAATCACATATTTTGAGTTATAAAGAGCATCTTCTCCCCGTTTCATAAATCACATATATCCTATTGTTTAAACAAAAAACAATAATGTAATTAAGCCGCGCCACCGCATTTTGTGTCAAAAAACAGGCATTCGCTGAAATCCAAACTGAAAAGTTTTGTTTGAGCCACGCCCCATCTCCCCCTCTTCTTGATTGATGGGTATTCAAACTGCGCAAATTACCGTTAGCCCTTTCATTTCAAACGGGTTTCCCCCATTGCTGGCTCCGCTTACGTGCCTATGACACGTTACCGAACGGATCTATCGCCCCTCCCCCAACTGTAACTCCTCCATCCTCCCCGCTCCCATCTGTGTTCTCTCACTTTCGAAATTGTGAAGTGGGCGGAGACGGAACAAAAAACAATGTTTATTACCCCTTTAACCCTTTTTATGTGTGAGATCACAAATATGTGATTGGGGTGTTCTTAAGGAAACATTCTAATGCTGATGTAACAATCACTACTGGTAATTGAAAACAATGGCGTTCTAGAACACTGACTTAGAATAAAAAAATAAAAAAAGAAACATTCCAAAACCTATTCTTCAAAGTAGTTTTAAGCACCCCGCACATGAGAGCAGGAGCATTGGAGTACTGAAATGGTGCCCAGCGAGATCCACTTTGCACTTTCCGGCTGGCCTAACCTCGCCTTGCGGGAGGCCGAATATCACATTTGTGATTCTGGCTCCGGCAGAATAGTAGGTCTATTATGTTCATTATCTACTATGAACCTTGCTACTGACTCATAACCCTCCATTTTCTAAAAATAAAAAAATCATTATTTAAATATAAATGTATAAGGTATGCATATCATTTTTTTATATATATATCTGAATCTTGATTGGTGCTAGTATTGGTGAGGAATTATAATAAATGAGGATTACAGAGAAGTGGCTTGGCTTGGGGGGCTGGGATTAACAGCACTCAACAACAAGACTACAATCTGTATCCTTTTCGGTACAATCTATTACTCTGCTGTTGAGAGGTAATTCAAAAGGTTTTATTTCAGGCTCTATACAGGGCTAAATGCTTTCTAGACAGGCAAATTGGTAAGTCCAGATGGACGGAATGGTTATCCTGTTTTCATCATCAATATTCTTATATTCTTGTATTCAGTTTACGTGAGTGCTGTCTTCCACTGAATGCCAGGGCTGCTAAAATAACCGTCATAGCTCTACGTCTTATTTATTTTTTTCATTGAAAATGTAAAGCCGCATTTGTCTGCTGTCTCATATTTCGCTTTACAGTAGACATTTCATTTTGCGTAAATACAATTTCTTCTTCTAAAATCCGATTATCCATCCGTTGAAACACAACCGTTCCATAAACGGTGGAACGTTCTCCCTATTACTTATCGAATTTAAAAATGGAATGATCGCGGGGTTCTTTTATTTATTCATTTATTTAATTTATTTTTCGAAAGTGATATTCTCCGATAATGGATTTGAAACCATCCATTTTCTGTGGGGAGTGCCTAATGGGCCCGGAAGAGCCGCACAGCTCCCCGTAAAGAGAAGACATCAAGTGGATCGCCCCAAGGTCAGGTCTAACCAAGAGCTCTCAGAGCCGAGCTTTAGCAGCATCGATGGACACAGTGTCCCGGCGGAGCCCGCCCAGAGCCCCGTGAGAAACAGATTGCCGAAGATATTGGCCCCGACTTTCCCATTCCTTTTCCGTTACTGGAAATAATGGGCAGGAGAGAGTTTCAACGGACTCCATATCAAAACAGTGGGAGTCTTGCGCAAAGGAGGGGGAAAAATAGCCATCAATCAACAAGCGCGACTGCAAAATGTATTGCTATAATATCATTCATGTATTTTTCCTGCACTACGGACTGCAGATAAAGAAAATACAAAATAAAACCGTGCGGCGGCTTGATTGAATGGGTCGCCAATCTCACTGGCACCCTATGAAACATTACGGGCTATTTCCAGTGAAAAATAGGCTTTGTGATGCCTAAAGCAGGCGTCTACCCGCACAGGAGGTGGGTCAGGCAGCGCCGGCTTAATGAATGAGATCACGAGAGCATCGGGCCGCTGCTGCTGGAGGGAGTCAGGGAGGTCATACCGACGCCATTTCCCATCGATCGTCAAAAAAAATAAAAATTCCTTAAGTTTCATTCCCAGCACTTTACTTTTTTTAAACGAAAGTTCCATAGGTGCTGCAGAGCAGTCCCACGCCAAATTATTGCAACGACTCGGGAAATGGGAGTGTTATTTACCGGGTCATGCGGCGAGCCCTTTCTGAGCACCGTTTTTAAAAATAACGCAGCCCGGTGCCTGTCCCGCCGCGCCTGTAACAAGAAGGCAGACCGAAGGGGCTTCCGAGATGTGACTGTGGCATTGTGACACTTCTCCGGGAGCAGACCTTCAGGACCCTGCATAATACCCTCAGCTCATCTCAGCTCATCTCTTTCACCTCTCCTGAGGACAGCAGACGTGTGGAGACAAAGGACACACGTCTATAAGAAGTCTAGATCATTCCCGCACTGCATAACCAGCAGGCAGGCAGCAGCCAGAGCTCTCTCAACCACTTTGGCTCTGGGTACCTGCATTAAGGGGATGTTTCTACCTGTAAACATGAATCATTTGGCAGGTGGGGAAGAAGTTAGAGCCCTCTCAAGCCTGTACTCCTCCATAAGCACATTGCTGGCTGCATTTTAAAGGTTCCTTACCTGTGTCTTTGTATGATTATATCTACATGTTAGTCATGTAACAGGTAGTCTGTGTACATGTTGCTTATCTGTTTTGTGTTACAGTAATTTCAATATCTTGTTATTCTTACAAAATATTCCATTGGAAGTACAATTTGAATATGTTCTAATGAATATCAACTTATCTGTGTATTAGATGTACTTTCATTTATTTTTTTGTTGCAATATTTAAACGTATATATTTTTAAAAAGTTATTTATTTATTTATTTTATTTTACTTAAGAGAGCACATTCTGACCGGATTACTTGGCTATGCAGAGTGCATAGCGATCATTATACAGCAGAGATATAATGATCGCTTATTGACAAATCAGAGTGTCCTCCAGAACTGTAGTGCAAATCTACATCTACGTATGCATATTAACTAAATGGCGGTTCTAAAGGATTTGAAATCAAAGAACAACCATAAAACCATTTTTATATTTTTATTACCAATAGCCTCTCAACATGAACCATTTCATGACCTGTTTTCACAGTTTTTTTTTTTGCGCAGACCTGACCTCAACCTGACCTCAACCTGACCTCAACATGACCTCAACCTCACACATGTGAGAAAAAATCACAATGCATGGAAAATGTCTAAAAGCGCTGGGTCAATTCTACAATATGTCTCCAGTTCTACTGGGTCACCACAGCGGCTGGGCTTTAACTAACTTCAACTGAACTGTGTAGAATGTAAGGTGAGGCGGGTCAAGACCGCCAGAAACTGATTTATCCCGCAGGGCAAGCTGTGGCGACTCCACGACTCTTTCTCCCGTCCGCAGAAAGCTCCCACAGTTTGATCACGGCCGCCGTTCATTTTACACTGTTCAGCCACCTATATTAGCCCTTATACACGGGGGGGCCAAAATGTACGTTTCAATCACCGCTACCAATAAGCCACTTTTGCCCTCCTGAACCTTTCCTCACCCCCCTGGATCAGCGGAGCACTGTAGCCTCGTCTTCTCTCTGCACGTTGTTAAAGTTGCTCCGTGGAGTTGTCACGGGCTTCTTTGTGTGATCTCTCTCCCTTCGAATCGGCTCTGAGCGCACGCTTCAACATGAAGGCAGAGCGTTACAATAGGAACGGGCCTAATTACTGTTGAGGATTTGCACAAAAACCGCACACTCATTAGCTCTGATCGCTGATCCCTGAAGGGCAGGAGGTTGTCTCTTCATCGGCACGGGTGTTTCCACACAGTCAAATACCGCAGAACGGGGTCGGAAAAAAAACACGGGTTAGTTGAAGTTATCCAGCTCCATTTTTTTTATCATAGAGGAGGATTTCAGGGGATTTGCACAGTTGGCGGCCATTTTGAGTCAAGGCTCAAACGATGGATATGTTGAATTAGAATATAAACTCAGAACCGGTGCAAAATAATTCCAAATCAATGGTCTGCATTACATTGGCTCCCACAGGGGCAGTTTCTAGCAAGATAAATATGTTTGAATGCTACATACTGAATTAAAAATTGAGGGTTAAATGCCACTTTGAATGACATTGACTACGAACAAATGCAGCTTCTGTCCTTTGCGATTTTGTAATGTAGCAGCCCCATTGGACAGATGAATCAGAGGATTACCCTGGATCTATGTAATACTGACAATGTGGAGTCCGTTTTCGCTTATTGTGTTGACATTCATGGTAAGATTTTCAGATAAGTCATGCTTGGTTTAGCTTTTCTATCGCTTAGACGAATGAGAAGATTTAGTGAGAGATAAAACTGTTTGTAGTTACAAGTAAGTAAATAAATAACAAATAAATAAATAAATGTATGCTTATACATTCAATGTATGAAAGACAGCTAATTTGTATATTCAACCTATTAATTTAAGCTTTAAAACAATGCACAGATCATTATTTTTTTTACATATTAAGCCAAGGCCTGCCATGTCAGCTGGTTTAAAAAGTCTGATAAATGAAAAGACATTTATGTATTAGCCAAATAAAATTAACTTGTAGTGGTACTTCTGCTGGTTACTTATTTGAGCTAACCTGTCACATGGAATCTTAGATTAAGACCAGATGCCTCATTTGCATGTTTCTCCAATTCAATAGAGGGTTACCGTGAGGGAATCACTTTTAATCTAATCTTTCTTATTTTGTGAGGAGGGAATTTTAATACACTCACAGACATTAATATCCTTTAAACCAGCCACCACTTTGTGGTTTAATCGTATGCACTTCATTGCCAGGATGTGGCAATGCCATACTTTGTTTGCGTGCTTATTTTTTTGTGTGTTCGTCCTTCGGGTTATGCAAATGAGGATTTCCAATGAAAGCTCTGCCTCTGTCCTTCAAAGCTGGGGCACTGTTAATTGTAAGACATGAAATAAAATAAAAAAATGTAACTTATTCACCAATCATGCATGTATTAAACACTACCGAAAAAGGAGGCAAGGGGGTAGAGGGAGAGAGGGAGGGAGGGAGGGAGGGAGGGAGGGAGGGAGGGAAATGAGCTGGTATCATGCCTGTACTTTCCTTCCTTTTGTTTAGGAAGCTGTCTTCTGTCACAGTCAATGTATTTTTACATTCTCAGATTGCGAGGCCGAGCTAGCCATTTTTTCCCATTAGCCTACACATCACCGGTTTATTGCCTATGCACATTATGCCTTTGTTTAGATCGGGCTTCTCCGCTGGCTGGATATTATGACGCGCACAAGTACATACGTCTTCATTTGGACTTCATGAAAAGTGGTGTGTTTTGATAAACGGAAGGTATAAAAACTCAGGGTAGATCACGGCTCCTCTGGGGACTGAGCGGAGGGAGTTATCCTGTATAAAACTGGCCACGGCGTCAAGCTCCATCGAGCCTCAAAGCCCTTAGCCGTGCGTCATTCAAAGAGTAAATCACTCAGAAATCTCATCCCGATACATTTGCAATATCGTTTAGTCAAAATGAAGGACTCGTCAATACTGCATTTGCTCGTTTCGAAGATCTAGTTACCAGAATTAACCGATAGTGCCAAGACAGTGCTCTTTTTAAATGGCTTTGTTTGGCTGGCGGCCTTATCTGGAGAAGCTCAGAAAACTCATATTTATATTATCCAGTCACATAGATGTGTATTTTTACTGAATAATATGGTTAATTGCTTAGGGGTACAACAGCACTTCATCAAACAGTATTCAAATTAATAATAATAATAATAATAATAATAAATATAGCTGCAAGCAGCGATTCCCGGGGACCGAGCGGCATGAGTAGCATTTGTCAAACACAGAGACTGCAAAATGGTAGACAACTCTAGACAGGGTTGACCCAAAATACAAATATTTGTTTCTAATCAGGGCTTTTGCCATTGTTGATGGTATCTTAACCCGATCCATTAAGGGCTTGCATATTACGTCTTTTAAGTACAAGTGAAACAATGAACAGTTGATACTGTTAGATATCTTAACTTTTGCAATAAAAAGGCGTTCGTTACTGTGAAAAAAGCATTAAAAGAAGCATAGCATTTGCACAATAATTTTTCCAAACATTAACTTAGCCATTGTTACCAAGCAGGAATCGAACCACTGACCTCACACACAGAAAGCCAAGATTGTAACCACTAGGCCAAAGCAGGTTAACAGAAATGGGCAGGCCAAATAAGACTTTTGTGTTGCGGTATCAGATTGTGTTGGCTTAAAAAAACACCAACCTACTAGACGGTAGTCCAATGCCTTAACCACTAAGATACAGGAACTTTCATAGTTGGTATGGTAGGTAGACGGCCTGTTAAGCATAGATAGTGTACTTGGCGGATGGCATACCTGCCATCCCAACATTTGTATTTCTATAGCGCCACCACGTGGATTGATTGGGTTAAAACTGCAGGGCTCAAGTCTTGATCTAACACTCAATCAACCCACCAAGTTTCAGAACTTTATATTAAACGATTTTAGAATTACTAGCATTTTTGTGATAAGCCACGCCCAATGCAAAATTAATTGGCTTGTCATTCGGCCATTTTTTGACATAGGCCTTAGAAAAGTATGAAGGGATGTGGGATGAGTCCCTCGAACAGGGTTGGTGCAAATTGGTCAAATTCTGTAGGAGGAGTAGCATTTTATGTGTTTTACAAAAAATGCTAATTGGTGGAAAATCAAAGATGGCAGACTTCATGGTTCCATGAGGCAAATTTGTTGGGCATGAGCAGCAGGACATGTACACCAAATTTTGTGATTCTAGATCAAACGAGGTGTATGCAGTGGGCGTATCAATGATTTTTAGTGAATGTGTCTATATTTTCTTAACACTTGTGCTGAGTGGGTGAAATTGAGCCTACATTGAGAGGTGTGGATTAGCACAAACGCATAGCAAAAACATTTTAATGATCTGAACAGTCCTAAAATGGAAAACTATTGCATTTATTGCTTGACCTCAGATTAATCATCTTGAAAAGCATTATACTTTTTCATCAGAACAACCAGAAAACTCCACAAAGTATATGTAACTGAGACACCAGGGGGCTTGTTTCAACTTGCTGACTAATATCTGTGAGATGTGATCTTTTTTTTTTCTCTCATTATGTGTAGTGTTTTATTATTATTTTAGTATAATACAAATGGACATCACTAAATTCCCTTCAGTTAAATGAAAACAAAGTGAAAGTTGTTTTAATTGGTCTCAAGAGGCAAAGAGGTTTGCGTTGCATAAATCCAATCTTTGAAATTCTGAACTTGAAGTCTGAGGTTAGAAATCTGTGGGTAAACCTAGACACAGAACTACAGTATGAAATCCCATATTAAACACATCACCAAAGTCTCTTTTTATCACCTCTCAAAAATATAGCCCTGTCTGATGCTGAGAAAATTACCCGCACTTTAATGCCATCAAGACTGGACTAATGCATTGCTTTGCTTCTGGCCCTCCCAAATTATGTTGTTACCCAGAATGCAGCAGCGAGAGTGTTGACAAGGACAAAGAAGTGGGAACACTGTACTCCAGCACTTATATCCCTGCAGTGGCTCACTGTTACAAAATAGATTTTTACGTAATTTTATTTCTGGTTTTAAAAGGAAAATACAGAAGGACTATTGAGAATATAAGAGTCATCTTGCAAACTAAAGAGAACACTCAGATCAGCCACAGTTAGACCCCCAAGTGCCCTAACGTCTTGTTTTAAGAACAGGGGACAAACTGCTTTTGATTCTTATGCCCCAGCACTCTGGAACAGTCTCCCAGAGTGCATTAGAGATTCACCCTAATTTTCAGCTCTTAAATCAAAGCCGAGAACATACTTTTGCAGCATTATGTTTTTATTAGAATTTTTTAAATATTATTGCTTTACAGGGTAAAAGGGTGCTTTTCGATTCCCGTCCGTGGCCTTTCTGTGTGGAGTCTGCATGTCCTCCCCATGTCTGTGTGGGTTAAGACACTAAGGACTTGATTTACTAAGACATTTAGCGTGTGCACAATCTTAACCAAAAAAAGGTCTTGCACACGCTAAAGGTCTTAGTATATCAAACCCTAAGTTTCTTAGCGTTGCTTTGAAGTAACCTATGACAGTGTGTAAAATGTGAGGCAAGGCCTAACTGCATAATTACTTCTGTGAAATCAAGACTGTGCTTATACCTGCCTGACAGCCTGCACACGATTCAGCCATGCGTTCTTAATGGAAACCGAGTATAGATGTGATGAAGACCAATTAATTTTATAATTACGCTTCAAGCAAATGCAACTTGCGGTAATTGATTAGGATTTTCATTGAGCTGATTTTAGTTCAGAGACCCACTGGGGTGCATTTTCCTCCAGTTACTTTTTCCTCCCACAGCCCAAAGACAAAGGCAGGCTAGGCTAATTGGGGTGGACTTAACAGGGCTTTACTTTAAAAGAGCATGCACGCTCAGGTTAAATAAATAAAAGATGCAGTATATAACCCGTGGGTATGTGAACTGAAATGAGCTCAATGAAAAGCCTAACCAATTGCTGCTTGAAGCGTAATTATAAAATTAATTGTTCTTCATCACATCTATACTCAGTTTCCATTAAGAACGCATGGCTGAATCGTGTGCAGGCTGTCAGGCAGGTATAAGCACAGTCTTGATTTCACAGAAGTAATTATGCATTTAGGGCTTGCCTCACATTTTCCGCACAGCCATAGGTCACTTCAAAGCAACGCTACGAAATTGCTTTATTCAAGCAACTGCTTTCATCTTTCACCGCTTGGGATTCTGGGATATAGTAGGCTTCTAGTCACTCTCCGTTTTATAATTTTTCCTTCCTTCTTTCTTTCTCTCTCTCTCTTTCTCATTCTCTCTATTTCAGACACATACACACAGACTCTCACTCTCTCTGTCACGTTCTCTCCATTCCACCCTATCTCTTGCTCACCTTCTCAAATGGGCTTTATTGGCACACGTAGTGAAAGCTAAGCTTTCTACTGCCGAAAAACACACGCGATGGAAACAGTACATTAATAAGAAATAAATGAGAGGATAATTTCAAAAGGTCAATAGTAAAAACACACGAGAAAAGGATAAACACAATTATACACCCCAACAGTAATGATAATAAAATCTTTCTTCCTTTAATTTTCTCTCTCACCTCCGCTCTTCCCTCCCTGTTTATCTGCGACTCAAAGCTCATGGCCTGAGACAGATAATCGATATCTGTAGCTCAGCATTCCAACTCATATCGACTTTATTTTCAGGAGGACTTTATAAAGAGTCACCGGGGAAATTCTGTCACTTCCACTTGTATCTTTTGGCATTTAAATATCCTCAGCAGGAGATTCGGATATGGTGGCTGTGCAACAACCCCCCCCCCCCTACCCCACCCACCCACCCACCCTTTCCGGATTGTAATTCCAATTATGGACACAAAGGGAAGAGGGATGAGTCCCGTGGACGGGAGTGGCGAAACCCCCGACGCCACAGCCGACATCTCAATCACCCAGCGGCCCCTCTGATCCGAGCTGCCATTACCGTTATCGTTCATGAATGAAGAAAGGAGCCCAGCCTTACATTTGTCCTGAAGGTGAAGTTTGAGACACCACAGTTGACCCCGACTGCACGCCCCGCGGAGACCCCACCGTACCCGCAAATATGTATGACTTTATTAATGGCATCCCGTCTGTCAGCCTGCCTCGAAGCAGCAGGGGAGGAGGGGGTGCACGCGTTGTGGAAGCGGCGGTACCCCCCAAACGCGTTAAACATGCACCGCGGCACCTGTCCAGACTTCATTCCACTGTGGCGGTAGAGAGAGTTTCATTAATTTGCTTTCTGTCTTTATTTATTTTTTTATCCTTTCTCGAGAATTAACAATCCGTCCGTACGGGCTGCACCTTCCCAGCCTGGTTCCACATTACGGCCGTCTATCAGATCGCCGTAGCGGTTTCGCTAATGATGACGTGCACCGCAGGAAATAAAGTCCGACTCCGTGAAATAATCATCAATCAAACTTCATTGTCTTGCCCGGGCACCTCTTCATTTTCCCCCCAAAGCACACATATAGAGAATTTGCCTTTTCCGACTAAAAACAAGTCAATTCTACATCATTTAATTCAAAGCTGCTCTCTCTCTCTCTCCTGCCTTTCCAGTCAATACTTCATAGTCACAATATATCATAGTTTTATACGTCCCACATTTCCACATTGTTTCTAAGTGCTATCATAAATACACTTAGTTGGTTTATGCAAAGGATGTTGTTCAAGTGTAAATATTTATGAAGTATGTACAAATCCAGCATTTGTTCGTAACATGATCACCTGTTTGTAAATAATGCATACAAATTAATGCAACATAGTTTTGTGGTATGTGTAACTTACAAGTACCACATACCACATAACTATGTTTCCCAGTGATTTACTACACGGTTGTTGCATCAGAATCCGTTGACACACTGTTGGTCCTAATGTATTTACATGTGTTGTTACACTGGTAAAGTCACTTAAAATAATAATGTCGCCAACACACCTTTCTACATCTTCTAGAAATGGGATCTGACTCATTCTCCTCCGTCACTGCTGAGAAGAGAGGGATGGTCTGTGTGTTTGTGATGGTGGTGTTTCAGAGGGGAGCAGGAGGCTTTAGCAGGAGGAAGAAGAGGAGAACCCCTGCCCCCCGCCCCCCCGCCCCCCACCCCCATTCCCCATTCCTCTTTGTAAATTTGACAGTTTAATTATACTGAAGAAATTGCCTTGTAAGTATTGGAAGTCTGAACAGCAGCATAGAAGGCGGGCTGTCTAGCCCCCACCAAATGTGACATCAAAGTAGGTTGAGAAAAGCACTAATCAGATTTCGGGAAAGATTTGCAGCCCGACTCGACGGGGGTTACATTGAGAGGAACGCAGCGTACGATAAGGTTTCCCACCATGCAAAGCCAGAGGAACAAAAAGGCGACTTCCCGGGGATGAAAGGCAACAGCAGAGAGGGAGAAATCGCAGCGGACCACCCGGCCTCGTTTCCCTCTGCCGCCCCCCAGAGCCCGGGAGTGTGGCGCATGCCTGGGAAGCAAACGCACATTTAACCTGACAGCTTAATACTGACAGCTTTCCCATGGTAAGCATTAACAGGGAGATTAGCATAGTTTACCATTTCATTCCTGAGGCGTATTATAGCGTATTATATCAATTATTCCTATTGATAAATATCTGAACAAGGTTGATCAAGGCGAGCAATATTTTGCTACCATCCAATCACAGGCGAGAGTTTGGGTCATATGTCATCCAAAAATAAATTTCAACAATGGTTGCCAAGTGGTGCGAGGAAACCGAAGGGATGCTCTGATCTCTTATAACTTTATTTATTTATTACTGAGGTAAGTTATATTGATGTATTAGTCTAATGTTGAAATAAAGACCAACTTTTCATAAGTTATGGTATCCCTGACTTTTGATTGTAAATAATTGGTATTACTCAGTCATCACCATACTGACGAACAGAGTGACTCTTAACTAGCTAGCTAACTTTATTCAGTAGACCTAATCAGACCACCTGCTTACTGGTGAATACATCCATGAATGTTTCCGTCAAATTTAGAGATACGGTCGATTGAATTACACTGGCAGAAAGCTGCGGTTTTTCCGTTCCGGGCACATATATACCTTTGACAGTAAAGGTTCGAAACAGAGGTTAAAAACAGGATCCGCAAACATTTGCCCCATTGCTACAGTGGCCCATACCCATTGCTGGCAATATTGTACAATATTGCCTGAAAATATTGCCTGTGTACCATCAGCTTTAGCGATGTGGTGTGTGGAGACTTTGTTTTTATCCTTTGGTTTTACTTCCTTCATGACCAAACATGAGTCTGTTATTTATCATCATAAAACAACCCTTCCTATTACAAAGGCAAACAATAATTTCGTTTTGTGGGGGGTTTTTTTCATGTGTTCTTTATATAAACAAATAAATCAGTCTTTTATTGAAATTATGAGAAAATAAGAAGGAAAAAAATCAAAATGGCCCTGGAATAGCAGTCTTTTTACTGAAGTTGCGTATTCCGTTTGTTCTTCAATGAAGCATTGGGGTCTTTCATCACCGTCTATCTCACTTTTACATACTGACTGAGAAAGAAGAACATCCCAGAGACTGTGGACATTGTAAGTTATCACATGGCTGCTGCTTTGAAAACATTTTGTGAAAGTCAACATTTGTAGCATGAATATACACGTAGGACTGTGGGTGAACGAAATCTGGTATACTAAAGTTACCGTGAAATAAATATGTAAAAACAAATACAGATATTGGAACTGTAGAAGATATAATGGTTTATATGTATAATAATTTGGAAGATGATTTGACAGGCTTTTAAAATATAGTCATTAAATTCCATGAATTATTTACTTGGCATTTATTAAGATTGCAATGAGTTGCAGTTGTTATAAAAAGTTGCCTTTATTAACAAATTAATTATTCGCTTACCACTGAATTATTAATCTGTCTAAAGTGTCTACATTAAATTACATTACATTATAATCACTTATCAGAGATGCTCTTATCCACAGTGGCCTAGAAAAGTGGAGAACATCAACGTTATATAGTGTATAGTGTGTACAATATTCATATCTCAGTGAATACCCAGTGACGTATAATGTATAAGAATTATATATTATATTATTCTTTTATGGTCTCATCCTATGACCTTTGACTCCCTCCGTACGTCATCTTTGTGTTACAGTAAAAACATCTACAAATATGTTATTACACATGAATTGTAGTGAAGGAGCTGTATGGATTGAAAGAGTCGATTCATTTAGGAAGATGAAGAAAGGTAGAATATTGTGCGTAATTGACCTTAGTCACACGGCGGCCATGTTGCTTTTATGGGGCTTCATAAGAGGAAAGCGTTAGAGTCAGAATAGGGGACATACTCCTTTAATTCCGTTTCTTTGTGTTGTCTCGTGTGACTGGAAAACATTTGTGGTAAGGTTATGAAGTCCGCCGGCGAAGTCTTGCATTCGCTACATATCTAGTGCCTGGGCTGCGCTTTGCTCTGTAATTGCGTTTTGATGATCTTAATCGGGGTCACTGAAGATAATAATTAATCTTTGAGTCTGACAGCTCTAGATGACACATACAGGTGTCGTTTATTAAAACCGTCAAAGCTTCACACGAAGGCTACTGAGGCTGTGTGGCTGAGGCCGAGGCGGGAGTGGTGTGTGGTGTGGACGCTCTGGGGGAAAAGTCCCTGCGTAGGCTGAAATATTAAACTCTGTTTGTGAAGATCTATAGCAGCGAATCCCAAAGTGTGGACCAGATGCCAAACCCGGGCCACAGAGTGCCTTGAATTGGCCCACGTAAAGTTGCGGTACAATATTAAGAAATAAATCATGCATGCACCTGTCCAAAGGTAAAGTGCGTTTTAGTATCTCAACCCCAGATGAATATACAGTCAATACAGCATTGTCTTTATAAAATAACACAATAACTGTCTTTACACAAAGTATTAATGGTGGTATCAACAATTAAGTGACTACCTAACAAACAAAATTGTATATATAGAGTATACCATACTCATCACAGATGAATTGTATCTATTAAAGGGATATAACACTTGAAAGGAGTAAGCCCCAGCTAACACCACACTAGCAGACATACTAGCCAGCCACTATTTTTCTTTTTTCCATATTTACCTTTCACATACAGCCAACGTACAAATAAAGTGAATGTTAATTAAATTGTCCAATCTGTGATGGGTTATTCGTGTACATTGAAGCCCTTTTTTGACACGCAAAATGTAAACTCTAAATGAAATGATGAAACTCCACTGATAAGACTAATATAACTGAAACACTTACTGCTAAAATCATAATGTCTGATTACACCTTAAAGGAACACAGATAATTCAGTAATCCATGAAAAACAGACATAATTGCTTTTTGTGGCGGGAAATAAATCACAGTGATATGACAACTTCAAGTGTTCCATTAGTTAACCTCTTACTGTTCATGTTTTATCTTTCCTGCTCTCGCTCTCTCTCTCTCTCTCTCTCTCTCTCTCTCTCTCTCTCTCTCTCTCTCTCTCTCTCTCTCTCTCTCTCTCTCTCTCTCTCTCTCTCTCTCTCTCCCTCTTTGTCCCTATTCCCCATCCCTCCCTCTATCCTTATCCCTACCCCACACATCAAAAATGCTGGTGTAAATTCAACACTGATGGTGTACATTTAACACCCTATGGTGTTAAATGTACACCACCATTTTCCCTATGCACCCCCCCCTCTCTCTCTCTCTCTCTCTCTCTCTCTCCCTTTCTCTCTAAATAAACCATCCTGCTCATATTGCCTTATCATAGAGCTCCTACAAAAGGGGCTGTGTGCCCATCTGTGTCAATTCAATTCAATTCAATTTTATTTGTATAGCGCTTTTTACAGAGAACTGTCACAAAGACGCTGCACAGGGAAACAGAAGGAAAATTGAGCAAAAAACCAGGCCATAGCCCCCAACCAGCAAAATGAGGTAAAAAAACTCCCCGGTAGGGGAGAAAAAACACTGAACAGTGGCGAAAAAAAACTCCCCAGTGGGAAGAAATCTCAGAAGGAACCTGGCTAGAGAGGGGGGTGCCCATCCTTCGCTGGCCGGCCCGGTTTAGACTAAAGGTTGACTGAATGGTAATAGCCAATTCAATAAACAATTCAAATGGGCGGGTGATGCATCTGGGACTCCGGCTGTGTGAAGTTGGGAGGATAAACCAAAGGAGGGACAGGTCCGAAGCAGTCTGCAAACTCAGGGTGAGGGGCATAACTGGAGCAGTCTGCAAACTCAGGGTGAAGGGCATAACTGGAGCAGTCTGCAAACTCAGGGCGAGAGGGGGATGGGCCGGAGTAATCTGCAGCTCAGGGTGAGAGAGGAAAAGAGAAGGTTAGCCCCCCCTAACTATAAGACTGACTAAAGAGGTGCGTTTTTAGCCTACACTTAAAGACAGAAAGTGTGTCTGAAGTGTGTCAGGGTCTGGGCAGGCATCTCTTTACTCAAAAGTTCAATTGCACTGAAAGATTTTTTTTTGTGAGATTGTAGTGATTAATGTTGCATATGACCGCAGTGGGGAACAAGGATAGATTTAATCCTTCCCCCGATCATGAATTTTGCATTATTTAGGAAGTGCACCATGAAGTATTAAACAAAATTATACACAGATCAATCATTTCTCATTTCATAACAAGAATGACAAAAAATTATTAACGATGACCATGTGCTGTTAATTGTGTCCTGTTTCACAGGATTAATATGAAATATGAGTGGTACTCTTCAGTTCTTAACACTGAGAAAGGAAGGAACTAGAAGGGAAACACACATTTATAAGATCATACAATTTGTCAACCTTTTAAAAATGAAGGAAACGATCTCTTTCTCTTTCATTGTGTATCAGCCAGTCCTTTTAACCTTATAAAGTATCTCTTTCCAATTTATGGAAACGACCATCAATTGTGAACTCTTTCTTAATGGAACACAAAAGTAAGAAAAAAAGAAGAAGAAAAGCAATCAATAAATATAAGATGTTCCCTTTTTGAAAAGCATAGCAGGCTAGGGAGAAGGGCAGCTAAGATGACCTTCTGCGTGAGTGTGTGGAGCTAGTTAAAAAGCATTATATAGCGATAAGCCACCCAATGTAACACATCCTATTGATCAGGCGCATGTACGAAAAATATTCAGTAGCATCCAAATTACGCTATAGCATTTCAGTTTAAGTTTCATTTCAGGTAACTTATAATCAGGAGACACAGAGTAGCTCATTGGCATGGACCCTCATTTACTGATGTACCCTGCCAGACATAGGGCATATCATTACAGAGCAGCCTGTTTTCCTGGAAGTAGCTCCAATCTTTGTGTCTTTTTTTTTTTTTTTTTTGCGATAATGATGGATCCTTTCCTGGGGCTTGACCCACATACATTATGATCCCAGCAGAGACATGGCAGAAAATAATGCAATAATAGGTCACTGCATGAAAAATGTCTTGTTGAGCAGTGTCATAGAGATCACATTAAATACAGTGCTCTTTGACATTACCATAACAACTGTTTTTTTTTCTCTATGCACTGCGAAGCCAAGCTGCTGACAGAAAAAAATAAAAATAAAATAAAAAGCAGAAAATAATAAGTCCTCCTGCTGAAATCTGCTTAAACCTTTAACTCTAAGTAACATCATCTTCATCACCATCATCACCATCATCTTCATCATCATCATCATTATCCAACTGCTATTAACTAATATCCTTGTAACACCAGTAATCCTGCACAGATGGGACTCATGCCCATTACACAAAAGGATTAAGGGAAGCAGATGTTTAAACCAACATCTTTGGGCTTCTCTGATGGTGAGTCCCGATTACGCTGCAGTCATTTATGATAAGTGCCATCCACGGTCTACAGTATAATCCTGCCCTGGCCAGCGAAGGCTACAGTGGGGATTCCCAGGGGAGGCGAACAGTTTGCGATCGCATCATCCCGGGAGTTTTGTGTTCAGTTAGCAGAGTTTCCCTGCCTCACTGTGCAACAGCGCCCCCTCTGGCTGATTGGCCACTGGCGGGCTGCATGAAGGCAATGATACTGTGCAGCTCAGCGGGTGGAGGTCAGAGAGAGAAGAAGCAATGGCTGCCTTAATTCCCTTCAGGGGACAAGCAGGCCTCCTAAAATTGTGGAGAACAACTATAGCAATTGAACTTGCCAACAAGCATGACTGGGGATTCCAATTTTAAAATGAAAAGGGTTGAAAGAACATCAAAGACATATTGTAACTTCAGTTTCAGTGAAGTTACCAGGGTCAATGTGATAATATCTCATAGCTACTTAATTGTTATTGCCTATTGCAGCATTTATCTGAAGAAGATGATGGATCTCAACAGGTACCCAACCTGACATTCACAGCAAGTGATTTAATTTGGATGCCATAGATGAAGTAGGTGACAGTGTGTGTTTGCGTGTGTGCATGTGTGCATGTGTGCATGTGCATGTGCGTGTGTGTGTGTGTGTGTGTGTGTGTGGCATCATCTCCCCCATGAGAAAACAAAGAAATCAGTTAGCATTTGAATGCTCCACCAGCCCCTCTGGACGATTAGCAGTCAGTATGATTCTGAACACACCCAATCTGGCATGCTGATTTCTGTATTTTAATTTATGAACCAAAATACATAAATCTTTTGTCTAAATATTACTCAAATAGGGTACCTACAGCTACACTGTACAGGACATCCCCTTGTTTCAGTTCAATTATGTGCAAGTTATATTTGGCCATGTAATCAAAGAAACATTGTTTAGATATTGAATGTTATGGGGAAAAAAGCATTGGCTGGTCTTGCCTAAATGCCTGATGTCTCAGAGTTATCATAATTCACCTTTCAAATGCAATTTTTCAAAAGCCGAAAGTACGGCAAGAATGTTGCACTGGAACTGGGGATGAAATTAAAATCAATAAAGATTATGGTTTCTCATATAATAGCATGGTCTACTGCCTCCATATAGATAGCATAAGCTACCTCTGGGCCTTTCCGATGCATTTCACTTTTCAAGACTTTGTAGCTATGAAGCCCAGGGAAATATATATTTCTGTGGAATGTTTAATCCAACGCTTAATGAAACCATTTTTGTTGATAAGGCAGAAAATCCAAGCGGGTCTCTTTATCAGCTACCTCAGATCATAATACAATGCTTTGTTAATTATACTAAATTGACAATCAATGTATTACGTGTAGAGTAAAGTAAGGTGTCACGTTTGCCGAGTGAGGTTGCACTATGACTGGAGCCAGAGGCAACCTTTAAAAATGAGTTGATAGTGAATGTAATGGTGGATCTTTTCTCTTTTGAAGAGGTCACTGCAGTGAGAAAAGTGATTTGTGTGGCATTAGGACTTAATCATGGCAGGTGTGTTGCCTGGGGACATCCGGCACTCCACTCCCATGTGTGAAACCTGAGAAGAAGACAGAAATCAGTTTAATCAGTCACCAAGGGGATCGTTGCTAAGGGCTGCTATTAAAATTGTGCTGTGTAGTTACATGACTAAAATGTAAATTCATCTGTCTCTCTTTGAATTACTTTTTTTTACTCTGTAGGGAAGATGTTTTTTTTTTTTTTAAATCTCCACCCGTATGCACTCCACTATCAGGGAAAAAAGAAATCCTGACAAAACCCCTTTGAACAGACACAACAGAATGGAGAAAACTGTCTTGGTAAGTGGTAAGTGGTAATGTGGCCATATTTGAAAGGTTTAATACAGACGTGCATGGGAGAATCTAACTACCATTACTACTACTATTATGACTACTACTACTACTACTACTACTACTACTACAAATACTACTATTACTACTACTACTACTGCTGCTACTACTACTACTACAAATACTACTACTACTACTACTCATAATAATAATAATAATAATAATAATAATAATGAACTGTGAGGCGGCATGGTGGTGCAGTGGTTAGCACTGTAGCCTCACAGCAAGAAGGTACAGAGTTCGAATCCCGGCCGAGGGCCTTTCTGTGTGGAGTTTGCATGTTCTCCCCATGTCCGCGTGGGTTTCCTCCGGATACTCCGGTTTCCTCCCACAGTCCAAAGACATGCAGGTTAGGCTAATTGGAGACTCTAAATTGCCCATAGGTATGAGTGTGTGAGTGAATGGTGTGTGTGTGTGCCCTGTGATGGATTGGCGGCCTGTCCAGGGTGTATTCCTGCCTCTCGCCCAATGCATGCTGGGATAGGCTCCAGCACCCCCCGCGACCCTGACCAGGAATAAGCGGGTTAGATAATGGATGGATGGGTAATGAACTGTGTTGCAGGGAATGAAAGCACAGGAGTGGAAAGAGCTAGAATGATTCTACTTCACTGTCCATCCAGCTGGGTAAAAACCTGGAACCCTCCCAAATCTGGAACATGGACTGAAGTAAAAAGAGCTTTTCCGGGTTTTACTTAGTGCAGTTGTCCAGGTAACTCAGTAATCCTGCTTTCTGGAACAGGCCTCTGAAGTGCTCCAGTGGGAGGGCTACAGCACCATGGGCAGTGTGAAGGGCAAGGGTCAAGTTAAGTTATAATTTATTGACCCCGTGGGATAATTTGTCCTCTGCATTTGACCCATCCTAACTACTTAGGAGTAGTGGGCAGCCACAGTGCAGCGCCCGGGGACCAACTCCAGTTCTAAGGCCAGTGTCTGGGTCAAGAGCAATGGCAGAAGTTTACCTAACCTGACAAGAAACATTGTTTAGATATCGAATGTTATGGGGAAAAAAGCATTGGCTGGTCTTGCCTAAATGCCTGATGTCTCCGAGTTATCATAATTCACCTTTCAAATGCAAATTTTCAAAAGCCGAAAGTACGGTAAGAATGTTGCACTGGAACTGGGGATGAAATTAAAATCAATAAAGATTATGGTTTCTCATATAATAGCACGGTCTACTGCCTCCATATAGATAGCATAAGCTAAAATGCATCGGGCCTTTCCGATGCATTTCACTTTTCAAGTCTTTGGTGTGGGAGGAAACCGGGGTACCGGGAAACACACGGGAACACGGGGAGAACATGGAAAAGCCACGCAGAGAGGACCCCCGGACCAGGACTCGAACACTGACCCTCTTCCTTGCGAGGCGACAGTGCTGACCACCTGCGGGTTGTATGGGTTTTATCCTCTGCATTTTTATATTCTGCTAAATTTTGTAATTCTCACATTTATATTTTTGCATTTATATTTTTTTCCCTCACAAGTATTTCTATTCTACTTCTACTCTTTTCTCATATTGTGTTTCCTGTTTTGCTTTTCAGTTTTTTTCCCCTGCCTGTCTGCCCTGTTAGGTAGTTATAAATAAATAAAATAAAGCAATTGTTTGCTGCCAGTCAAACGGTCAGGCTGTGCCATTTGACTCACCCACCCACGGAGGGGCCGCACTTGGCATGCTGTGAGACAAATGATTGGGGATTTTGTTTTTCACCCATTGTGCACTTCCCTCCAGCCCCGCACTATGATACACTGCCATTTCTGCATTCAGTGTCAAGTCAAATCAACAGACCTTCATTCTCAACCGTGTGTGCAGTGGCATCTTAATAATAAAGACCTCCGCGTGTACCAGGCTTTTTCAAAGGCCTTTGTGCAGTTCCCCCCGTCCAGGAATTCCATCTGAACTGAAGGCCCTGAGGATAGCAGTGAGCCAATTAATCTTTCCCCTAATAGACTGTAGGCTTGTGGATTATTACACTGATTGGAAGCTTCGGAAACTTAATTAGCTTCGCAGGTTTGCCCCCCGATCGAGTCTCTCGCCTCTTCAATTAATTTAAGTCTTAATATAATTATCATACACGGCCTCTATTATTGATCGACCTGAAATAAACCATAATAAATGGCCAGAAAGGATCCTTCCCTTGCAGTGTGTTCGTTTCTGCGGCTGTAATTACTTTCAGGTTTGGATTCTAATGCGCCCTCGCCCCCTATCTTCCGCTGGGTTAGTGCCTCGCTGCCCTATGTGTCACACACAGGGCCTCAATACATTTTACATGAGGTTAGGAGTCTGAGAAGAGCAATGTCATTTAATTGGACATGACGGTCGGTAGACCCGCTTGCCTGACGCGAGCCTACGATCTGAGATATTGCTATCGATCCACATCATGGCAGCGCGTTCACCGCCCTGTCAAGAAAACGCGAGGAACAGCTGTTTAATGTCTCGGGGATAAAATGCCGCATGACCCCCGTTGCCAGAGGACTGTAGGAGGGGGAATTGAGAGTGTTTTAGCATGCAATCTGTAATGGGTTGACCCACAGCATGACAACAGAGAAAAGGAATTGGTAATGCCACGGATTCAAACTCGCACCCAGGATAACATTCCATTCATAGTGTCCTTTACTATATCACTGTATCTTGTATTCAATTTAAGACTTAAGTACAAAATTCATACTGTGGAACAGAAAGATGTATGACTTTCTTGACCTATGACCTCTTGGTTCCTCTCATTATGGTCACATGGGCAGTCCCCCCCAGCTCTCGTCCAGTGGGACTGCCCATGAGAATTAACCAATAGAGCATGACAGGGATGTTGTCATGGTGTCACGGAGAGTCGCTGTCCCTGTCCCTGTTAAACACCAGGGTCCCAGTGTTGCATGGCATTGACTGATTATGGAGTTTATACACATGACCAGACAGCATCACATAGAGTTATTTATTTGTTTGCATGAACTAACTGCCTGCACAGAGCTAACTGCCTGTCACAGTGCCTCTGAGCAGAGCACTGTAGTCGCTGACGTGGTGTGATGCTTCGAGTGGCAGGGGAAAAACAAAGTGGATCCCCTCCTCATTGGACACTCAGAGATTTCTGCTGTATCTAAAAGCTGGGAATTTCAGAACCATGGACAGCAGCTTGTCCAGACACAGTATTAACTTTAAACACTGAAATGAACATTATTATTATTATTACTATTGTTATTGTTGTTGTTGTTGTTGTTGTTGTTGTTGTTGTTGTTGTTGTAAGCATATCCTATTTTCTTGTTTTGTAAAGCCAGAACCATATTATCCAGGGAAGGCAATCAATCATGTGATTTCTAATAAATGTATATCTAAAAAAAATTGATAAAAAATATCTCCAGACTGTTGCTTTCAGAAGGAATTCACAAGAGAAAAATGAAACACTGAACAGCAGCACACACACACACACACACACACACACACACACACATTGCTCTTGACACGTTGGTAAAAACGGCTAGCTCGCTAGTGTGCTTACCAGCCACCAGATAATGGAAGGACATCTGCTGTTGCAGCTGAAGTTGTTCTCTTGACCTCTTGACCTGTGGCCAGCAACACTGAAGTGCAAACACCTGGAATAGAGGGGTTTATGTCAGCTGCTCTCAGTGACCCCAGAAAGGAGACAATGAAAGCGGGTTTAAGTGCGTTCGCTCTGTCCCATCTGTTTGGATGTTATGGTGTCATGTACGCTTGTGGAAGCTGATTCACAAGTTCCCCTGCTGCCAAGAAGGAGACAGCCACTCCTCAGTACACACCAGAGGTGCAACAGGAGCAGTGCAGTGCACCATGGGAAAGAAACAGCTTTGGAATATGCATCGTGGGAACGTTTCTCTCATTGGTCAGTTGTAAAGGTGGAACAGACACAACAGGGTTCCATTCCAGTAGAACAGACATGCCTGCTTTGTTTGAGTTAGCTGGCTTACTATTTGCTTAAAATGTCAATAGGATGTCCCATTTTTTTTATTTACAAAATCTCCAAAAAGCAAACAGACAGGATCGTGAGTCACCCTAGGGGACCTATTCTGTGATTCTAAGCTTGTCAGTGGATGGTGTACCAGGGGTCAAGCTGAAAACAAATACATCTGCACATTCACCACCAACCTTTAAACGGCAGGTTACTGCACACCAGGCAAGCGAGGGGACTCTCTCTGGGACCCAACACAAGGGGCATCAAGGTCTTCAAACCCCCCAAAGAGGAGTACATTTGTGACAGAGAGAGAAGAAAGGAGAAATGATGTTAATGCTATCTGGCATTTATGGGGGCATAAATGGTGCCTCTTCTTGTACCAAGATGTCTTTTAAATTGATCTTTGCAAATGGTGATGCAGTTACAGTACTCTGGTCCATTCCAGCTATCACAATATAACTTATTGATACACAATAGAACAGGGATATTAGCCAATAAACAGCAGAATGTCCATGGACCAGCTTGGTTGGGGAGGCTCGGTGGTGCTGCAGATAGCACTGTCGCCTCACAGAAAGAACATCCCAGGTACTGTAAATGCTACAGATTGTGTTGGAGGTACTGGCTTAAAAATTAGGCCAGAGCAGGTCAGCTGGTGCAAACCACAAAGAAGAGTTGAACTGGTTTTAATCAGGGTGCAGCCATTGGGTAGAAAAACATCCATTTAATTTTACAAGGTGCGGAAAACGCAATTGTGAAAAGTGTGTTACACGTAGACTTGGTTCATCAAAAATATGAGAATCAATGATGGCATCTGTGACAGATTTCTGTGGAGATGCTGTGATTTACATCAGGATGGAAGGCAACAGGAGAAAGTATGATTGATGTTTCCCACAAAGCCCTGCTCATTAGCGAGAGCTGGAGAATGGTGCCATTATTATAAAAACGATTAAAGTCTTAAATTATCAGAAAGCAAGAAACCCCATTATGCTGTCCCCTGTAATTTAGATTTATTTTGTTTCTCTATCAGTTATTGCTGCTTCAAGTTGCCAGGTTGTTCACATACGCACTCTCACTGTCAATCACACTGGATTTCAATTTCAGGATATGAAATCCCGGCTGCCTGGCAGATGTTGTGAGGTTGAGCGTACTACAATAAAAACAATTATTTTCTTTTTTTAAATTACAATATTCCCATTGCATTATAGACATGGTGTTTTTTTTTTATGACCATGAGATTTACATGATCAAATTATTAATTCAGCAGATGTTTAGGTAAAGAATGACTGGCACACTTTTAAGTTGGATGTGATGGAAAATTAGACTTCTGCTTCTACTTTTAGACAAGCTGTCAAAAAATATGACGGATTATTTATTTATGCATTATATTAAAAAATTACATATTTACACTAATATTAAAAAAAGCTTGTTTTGATTAAAATTCTGCATTAGCATAAAGTAGTAGCAGCGCACATAGCAGTAGCACAACCCACAGTTACAGGATGTGACATCACGCCACCTTCATGTGTAGCGAGTGGCTGCTAAAAAAAACTCGTAATTTGCTTTGATTTTGACTCTTGCTGGATAGATTTTTTAGATGGAACTTGTTAATTAAAAAGCCTCCTCACATTTGGCTGTGATAGAAGTACACATCTGAATTAATTAAGAATAATGTCGCTTCAGGGGGATGTGTTCTGAGAACAAAACAAAAATCCCTTTATGACAACAAAACAATGGCATTTTGGCTGGCGCGCCAATTTCCTACATAAATGAACCAGATGCAGGAACAGCTGACACAAGAACAAAAACTCAGCTCCTGATCTAATAGGAGAATAACAGATTGGGGATTATACGTCTAACTTCCTATCAAGGGAAGCCAAAACTCAGGTGGACAAACGTTCCCCCTTTTAGTCAGCCTACACTTTATGTGAGAACAAACATTATTGACAATAGAGTGCCGTCAACTCTCCATGCAGGAATGTTTCAATTGTTTTCATCAAGTGACGGTTCTATCACCGACAGCATCCACCAATCAGGAGCCACCAATGAGCATTCGGTCTCAATGCACATTTACTCAGTGCTCTGCTACATGTGTGTAAAAGTGGTATAGGTGCTTTGTACATGCTATAAGCTGTTTATTAATATCATTTAAAATCTGGTTTAATTTTTTAAGGAATAATAATGTTACTTTTTTTAACATCGAATGGTGAAATTGCCTGCAATTTTTCTCAAACTAAAGGAATTAGTTGATGAGTGAATTTAGATTAAACTGAGGTTACACCTTTTATGTTCTTTGATTGGCTCAGCACATTAGGCGCCTTCCCAATTTCCATCCAAGATGAGTCATTTCCTCCACCCATCCATGCCCGAATGGTGTGCCACACGCATTCTCTAAGCCAGCCCATAAGTGGCTGGATGTGTAATGGATTTGTCCTTTACAATGTAGTTAGTTTTAAAATGTACCTTGCGTGACCATTTCTCTGAGGAAAATGGTCAAATACATTTGTCAGCACTGGGTTGTCAAAGAAAATGTCACTTAATCCTTCAATTTACGCAAAGAAAATAACAAGAAAAAGCCATGATTCTGTCGGGCTATTTTCGAGGAGCTGTAGTTAACATTACGGTTCCTTCGCAAAACACTTTCAGAAATAAAGGTACACTGGAGGTACATTTTTCTTCTCTAAGGAACAAATTTCCCAAATGTACCCTGAAAGTACACTATTTTGGTACTAATAGTACCTTTTCAAGCAAAAAAGGTCTAAAAATTAATTACGTATAGCTGGCTTTAATGTACGTATAGGGTACCACTAGAGTCACAAGCATTTGTCAAAAGCCTTTTTAAGTACTTATAAACACATCACATCTAGTGTTACTTTGATCTCTGCCCTCCTTGGTAAACCCACACGAGGAGTGCATCCACTCAGAGCCCTCCTTGGTAAACCCACACGAGGAGTGCATCCACTCAGAGCCCTCCTTGGTAAACCCACACGAGGAGTGCATCCACTCAGGGCCCTCCTTGGTAAACCCACACGAGGAGTGCATCCATTCTGGATCAAAGAGCCAGACATTTCAGGCAATTTCCAGCAGACTTTGTGCGAGCAGCCCAGCGTCAAGGTTCATTGGTCCTGCATCAGGTGGGTGATCTCCCTGCATTTTAATTACCCCCTGTGATTTTGGAGTTGCCGTAATTGGAAACAGTGGGGAAATAAAGAAAATTATCAAATTTTAAAAAACCCTAAAAAAATCTCCTCTTTCCAAGAACAGATGAGGAAGAGGATTGGCCCCATAAAGTTTGTCATGCCTACACAAACATGGCTGCCGTGTGTCTTTATCGCCGGGAGAGCCCTGAAGGGGTTTCAGAGACGGGATTAACCGCAGCGTAGGTGTGAAATTTCATGCATTCATTTTCTCCGTTTCTTTCGCCGGACGTTCTGCCAGCTCAGAATGGCCAGAGGCCGCGCTTAGCTAATCAAATGCAAAGTACGAAAAACAAAGTGTGCGCATAAATATTAATCTCCCCACAGCCGAAACGAGGGCGAGGCAGGGGCTCGTCTCATCTCCGTCAGGGGGGCGGGGGGGGGCTCAGACGCTGCCGGGGGATCACTGCTGGAGAGGTGCAGCGGTGTTTCCCTGAGGGGTCACAAGGTCATCACGACTCACATCCGCCAGCCAATCAGGGGCCTGTGAGGGGGCGGGCGGTAGATCCGTTTTCAACCCTTCAGACTAAAACGGCTGTGGGCAGCTCACCATGGCCCTTAATGAGGACTTGGTTCTATAATTCACAGTAAAGACGCCTTGCTCAGCGAACCCCTTCACTTTGCGCATAATAAAATTCCTTTTTTCCCTGCTTATCTCCACTCTGCATGTGTATTTTTTTATTACTTAAAGCCATTACTTACTGGAGTTGGATTCTGCCAGTGCAGTTTCTTAGTGGGTTATAGGCCTAGCCATAAACACAGGGGGTTTTTTTTATTTATTTTTTTACATTCCCATCCAATAAACCCTCAAATGCGAGCTGGGGGGTGGAAAAAAGGAGAGAGGAAAATGCAATGATTGCTTTTTAATTAACATTGAGCAGTGCACAATAGAAATCCTCAGAGCCTAGAGGACGTCTTCATCGTGGGAGGGAGTGTGGTACACAGTTTGCTCATGTCAAAGGCTCAGCATAAATTTAAATTCCGTCTGTCAATAAATACAGGATCTCTTTTAAAAAAATTTATTTAAAAAAAAAAAATAATTCTGCAGTCTTCTTCTGAACAGACTGTTATTCACAGTTTGCCAAAAACTGCATTGTTTTCTACATTCATAATTCACATACAGTCAGTTTTCTACATTCATAATTCACAAACCACTGCAATGGCGCTGTTGTAAAACAACAGAAGTGGGGAGGGGGACATGTTGAGAAGCCAAAATTAAAAAATAAAAATAAAATGTTAAAACCTCAATTAAAGCGATTCTGAATGGAGACTGTTTCTTAAGGGTCCCATTGGCTTAGCAGGTGGCAGTCATTTCCATTGGCACTACCTGAAATGCGGGCAGTAAAACAGTGCTTAGCAATTTCGAAAATAAGGCCCCTACATTCAGCAGATGTGGGGGGTTCTCACCAGAAACCATTAGAAGCTTGATTGCATAAATGCGAGAATTAAACATATCAGTCGGTTGGCAAATTAAACGAGTGATTACAAGGGCCACAAAAGAGGTATCAGCACAGTGGGCCAATTTTAAAGGCAATGAAACATGATCGGAGCACAATGCAAGCATCCGTCTGAGGAGCTTAAGAATCGAGCGCAGTTTCACTAATTGTGACAATCGCGATGTTGGGAGACATATCAATAAAGTTTAATTATGGAAATGTTTTCCTTTTTTTTTAGAGTTTATTACTTTTTTATTATTTTACTATGGTAAATAATCAGATTAATATCTTTGGATTTGCTTTACTTGGAATACATGAACACTGGCTTATTCACAGACATGGAGAATAAGGAGCCAGTAAGAAAGTGCACTTATTTCTATCCCAGTTGCTTTTAACAGGGCTAGTTGTTGTTGTTGCTAGCTACTGAAGACTAATATCAGTAGATATTACTATGCGTTATCTATATCAGTATAAGGGATTGGTTGGTGTGGTTGCTTCTTGACGCCAGAGATCCAGAAGAATAGAGAAAACAAAACCATGTCAAGCTCAAAAATAAATTGCATGGCACATCATTTAAACAGCGTGTACGTTACCCATGTGATAACCAGCAAAATGCATGAATATTTAACAAATGGAACTATAGTGCATTCAATTCACATTTTAATGATCCTGATTCTAGCTCGAGATTACCATTAGCACTGAGAACAGCGTGCTCCTGTGAATAACATTAATATTTAGCTTATCAATTATAATGAATTTAATGGGTGCATTTTACTGTGTGAGGAATGAGACAGCCTTTGTTTCTCTTTTTGAACACACTCATGAATAGTGTACGCACGCGCGCGCACACACACGCACACACACACACACATTCTTCAACACAAACATGGAATGAATTAAAGAGGATGATGCTGTTAAGTTCCTCACCTGTGGATAGCAATCCAGCAGAGAGCACGAGAGGATGACGAGTTGTGAATTACACCTGCACTTCCCCTATCTGGGGACATGGTCATAAATAATCAATATGAAGATATCCAGTTCAGTCCTTTTCCAAACTGGCAAACATTTATTGGGCAGAATGCACCTGTAAAGGTACCTTATACTGGTGTACAAATTTCATATTTACTTACATATTTTTTCTGCCATTTTGAAAACTTGGCAATGAACGTTCTTGAAGGCTAAAAGCATGATGTTTGTACGTGGCCAAAACAATTGTACACACACCAAATGTGCCATCAATTTGGCCTGCGGTATAATGGGTTCTAATTCCAATGTCAGACTACCATGATGCTTTGACTCAAAATGGTTTACCTGGCCGTTTGTGTCAGATCAACACATTGACATTGATGTAACGACTAGCTGCAGATGTAGATGTAGACTGCAAGTACACATACAAGTACTTAAATACAATGAAAATGCATTCATAGTACTGGATGATAATTTAAAAAAACAGTAGCAACCTTTAATAAGGAATGCAAGAAAGATACAGGATATACATTTGGTTTATGCAATTGCATTACATAGTGTTTTTTCCTCTCTTCTTTATAGCCACAGAAATGGAAATCAGAGCTAGGCAGACTGAAAACTGAAAGGCTCCAGGTGAGGTGAGTTAAAACTGCTGGGACTGTCTACCCATCAGCCACTGCAAAGAAGCAACGGAAAACTCGATTTGCGTGAAACACCGGGAGCAAACGGCCCTGGAGCCCGTTGGCTCGGCCGTCCTGTTAAAAAATGAACGAATAGATAAATGCTTCGCTTGCCTCCATTACCAGTGATGTGGGCGGACAGCCGGGACCGAGAAAGAAAAAAAACCGCTCTGACGAGTCTCGTCCTCAGAACCGTCTCGCTGTCAGGGTACGAGTGTCAGCGGGCCTACACCGCCCCCCCCCCCCCCCCCCCACCCCCACCCCCACCACACCCCCAAGGCAATCTTTCCACTACAAATTAAATCCCATGTTAGCCCTGTCTCACATTCCTGTGGTCTCAACAAGCAGTCGCTCACCCCGCCGACATAAGCTAAAGAGACGCTCGGGGCGGGGCGATAACCCGCTTCTTTTCTTCAGGAAATTGGGAACACGCCAGAAATAAAAATAAAAAAAGTTTCGAGCTCTCTGGCGTCGACCGGCCAGGTGCCGGACAGAGGGCCCATGTGCCGGACAGAGGGCCCAGGTGCCGGACAGAGGGCCCAGGTGCGCCCAGCGTGAGCGCGGGCCGGCGCAGGTGCGCTTTGATCCGCTCCGCCACGGGTTTGTGGATGCGTCGACGGCCAAACTATAAAAGCATCACAACTAGCTTTTCTGTGGAGATTTGGAGCCCGCCCTCGAAGAGCAGCGTGGAGCGGCCGGGCGGGACATCTGGATGCAGGCCACAGGAAGGGGTTCAGTTAGCGGGATATTTCCCCTATGGATGTAGCTGAGTCAACACGCATTAATGCTCAGGCGTAAATTCCCCTCTAGAGATCAGCTGTTTGTGTAATGCACTCTAGCCCTTTCTCTGCACTTCAGTGTGTGTGGGCTTATTTGCTTCTGTTGTGGTTTTACAGCCGTTTTTTCATTCCCATTTGCATCTGTGTTTATCGTGCTCTCGCATGAATTTTGTGGGGGGAAAAACTGAAGCTACAGTATGTCTCTGGAGCACAGCATCGCCCCAAATTGGTTTACAGCGCTACGTAGCTTGTTTATCAAATTTTGCGCATGCTGAATGTTAACTAGTCCTAAAAGTGTTTGCGCTATGAGGCTCGTGCAATTCTAGACACCTTTTAATCATGCATGCAATGTATTGAAAGCATACATCCATGTTGACCTACTTGGATTAAATAAATAAATTATGTAGTTGTACAGCCTATTTCTGTATAATTTGTATAGCTAATATGTAGCATTCCGTTTACTTGCTTCTTGAAGTTAAAGATCACAGTCAACGATCAGGCTCTTTGTGACGGCTTTTTATCGGTACTTGTGTCATCTGTGTTTCTTTCTTTCCCTTTCTATCTTTTTTCCTTTCTTTCTTTTGCCTTCACATGAAGAGGCACAAGCAGCAGAACCTGTTGTGTGGCTGGTGAAGGGGAACGAGATATCCGCAGACACGTAGGACGGGGAAGAGAAAGCGAACCCCCCTGGGGCGTGCAATCACCTTGTTATCCTCAATCTCTTCCCTGCAGAAACATCTGTGAAATGGATCCTTGAGGAGCCATCGTTCTAGCCCCGCTACAGAAGTGCAAATTCTCATCAGCCCGGCTCAATGTTCCAAAGCTTCGTCTCGGAACCTGTATTGATAGCTTCTGTAATTTGCCACGCCAACATGCAGTAGCATTATACATTTCCTGTGGATGCTTTTGAAAAATAAAAATAATAATAATTGACCACAGATAGCACCATGACAATAATACTAAATGGATAGATCTTAAAAATAAACACAATTTGGAGTTCAAGTGACAATAATAATAGTGAAAACTTAAATAACACAAATTTAAGTTTTCACTATTATTATTGCCACTTGAACTCCAAATTGTGAACCTGAACATATTCCTAACATTTACATTACATTACATTACAGACATTTAGCAGACGCTCTTATCCAGAGCGACTTACACTTCTTATTACATTTATCCATTTATACAGCTGGATATATACTGAAGCGATTCAGGTTAAGTACCTTGCTCAGGGGTACAACGGCAGTGTCCTACCTGGGAATTGAACCTGCAACCTTTCGGTTACAAGCCAAGTTCCTTAACCATTATACTACACTGCCGCCCCAAACCTAAATTGTGTTTTTAGTAACTGAGCATTTTCTGAAGCTGAACAGGCTGGGAAATTGAAATAATAGCACTACAGCACTCTTACTGAACATACATCATGACTGGGCTTTCACACACACACACACACACACACACACACACACACACAAATACTGCTTTTCAAAATCACACGTGACTTCATTTCAGACAGAATTAGCTCTCTTTTTAGCAGGTCAGCGGCATGGGTTGCTGAGGATGTTTGCCAACAGTTTAAAATATATATTTGAAACCTTGTTAACCTTCTTTGTAGTGAGGTAAACACACATACAGTAATGCGATTTTAACCCTCTCATGCATGAATTATTACAAAACAGGGCAATATTTTTTTCACATCAAACTCCGCATGTGTTTCACCCGTCTAGGTCACAGAAATGTGCCCCAAATGGCCCCTTGAAAACATAGACCACACATGCCGATTACAACTCTTAATGCAAGGTTTTTTGTATACAATACAAGAACTACGGTAATTTTTTGTTACAAATATAACTAATTCTGCTTCTTGCATCTTCCCAAATAAGAATATATTTCTTTAACATGCTCTGTTCTCTAGGAATAGAAGGTTTTCACAGCTACACCAGAGGGAGTTTGTATGTTTCCACCTCCACCTGCCATTTCTACCTTCACTGTATCAAAACTAGAAAAGCCAATAAAATGTAGCAAGATGGAGCATATCAAAATTTAGGCAAAGGTGGAAGGAATCTGCTCTGATATTTTTTGGATTTCAAAAATGTTTTTGACTATGTTAAAATAGACTTTGAAAAGCCTGTCCACTGTAGTGGACTCCATGCATGAAAGGGTTAAAGAGATGTCTAATTTGCTACTTTGCTGCAAACTTAATTTTTCTCTCTGAGGGGAGAATTTATTTGACCTATAACAATGAGAAGGACATGTTTTCCATGCAATCACCATAAACGACCACCTGTGTCTTTAAACCACTTTTGCAGTAGTAACGGGTGGCATCCTCCTGTCTTTACCATGTTTTTAATGATCATAGAGAGATAAAGGCAATTTGGGTCTTTTTTCATCTTCTTGCTTGTAGCATCCAACTTGAATTAGTCTAAAAGCTTAGAAAAAAAACCTGTCCTATATGAGTCTTTGCTCATGTCTCCTCACACATCATGTTACTTTCATAATCACTGTTATTTGCAGTTACACAAATGTTTGAGTTATCTGTTTAATATTTAAAATAGCATGCACATTTATTATCGCTGAAACAGCACAGCTGTCCTGTTGAAACTATCTATTTATTAGTCGGGGATCATATACGATGTTTGATATAAATATTGCCATTTGACATACTGTACCAGAAGTAGCCAGGGCTCATTTTCATCTGCAGTCCCTGATCAGGTCACAATCATGTGACATAGTGACACAATTTAAACAAGATAAGTGTAGTGGAGAGACTTCTAGAACAATTCAGAAGGAGAAGTGGCTGGTTGTGGGTTGTTAATGCATTTAGCGATTTATCCTCCGACCAGCTTGCCCAAGTATGCATTTTGTTGCGAGAATTATGAAATGGCCATTCCCCCTAATGTGACTGGTACCGCCCATGTTGCTGGTGGATATAGTCCAATGCTTGAGTACATGTGTCTACCTTATAAATGTGTAATGTTTATATGGGTGACCCTGAGTGTGTAATATTTGAAAATGCCCTGAGGTTTGAAGGTCAATTCGAATGCCATACTAGTACTGGTAGTAGTGAGAGAGAAAAAACATCTGGCAATAGAGAAAGTCCGGTCTTGGGAATAAAATTAATAAAGAAATATGTTCCACCAACCGCCACCCTGTAAAGTAAAACCATAGATCTGGATGAAATAAATATGGGTACGCATCGCGTTGTCAGGACAACAACAATGACAATGACAAAAACAAAGGAACCGACAGTCTATAGTGTGGTTTTACGTGAAGATGTATGGAGGGGGTCTACTTAATACATGAAAAATGCATCCGGTCTTAATGAGGTTTGATTAATCTGTGGCACAGCAGTTCCCAACAAGCCGTTCAAGCTTCTCAAAGAATGCATGTGATTCATCTTATTTTACCACCACAGCTCTGTTATTGATAGACAGGGACCGGGGTGAAAAGGCTTCAATTACAGCAAGGTCAATATTATGTACACTACAGAAGTCTCTGATGTTTGTAAGATTTAATAAATGTTCGCAAGTAAATGTTCTTGAAATTATATTAAAT
The DNA here is from genome assembly GCA_029718625.1 of Synaphobranchus kaupii. Taxonomy (NCBI): domain Eukaryota; kingdom Metazoa; phylum Chordata; class Actinopteri; order Anguilliformes; family Synaphobranchidae; genus Synaphobranchus; species Synaphobranchus kaupii. Next base: position 7,524,528 of record CM056390.1, on the reverse strand, counting down.
TACATTTTGCTTATATACATGTATATAGTTTTTTTCAGAAGGTGGAAGTGCTGGAAAAAAAAGGTAATTTTCTTCACAGATAAGCAAAGGAAAGCATTCTCCAAACATCATTTGGAATGTCCCGGTAAAAATGAAGTGAGCCTTAGAGCCCAGTGTTGTACCTTACGCCTGTAATTGGTATTCACGGGTGTGAGCACTGTCGCTGTGTCCAAATGAAAAGGGGCTCATGACTAATGAAGGAGACACAGGGTCCCAGCACACCGCAGGAATCTCAGCCCTATTTATGTTAACCACTTCATTCTCCCCTCGCCCGCGGAGCGCCAACCAACTGTACAGGGTACAGAAATATAGCCCCTGGGAAACAGGGGAGGAACATGCTAAAGTAGCCATTTTAATTACAGCGGCCGTGATCAAAGATCCCAGGTGTGGTAACAATTTATCAACTGACTCCACCCTGCATGTAGCTACATATGCACACGCACACACACGCACACACACACACACACACACACACACACACACACGCACACACGCACACACACACACACACACACACACACACACACACACTTTTCCCTCTCTGTTATCACATGCACAAAGCTTAATTAAAGAGTATTTCTAATGTCGAACAATACAGTACTCCTCCTTATATTTAACATTAAAGATGCAATGATAATATATCCCTGTGTTTAGCACACACATGATTGCTTAAAGTGGGCTTCATTTATCAATGTGGTAATCTCACATGCCATTCATCAAATTTGTCTAACACACTAATCTCGGCCTAAATGTGTTCGCAGGTTGATACTTCAGACTTGATCGTACATTAGATAGTGCTGGCACATCATAATGAATTACCATACTCACACATCCATTTACATATTTGGCAAGGACACCTACTTTTTTTTTACACCGTTTTTTAACGAGTATGCTAACGCGGTTTCCTCTGTGTTCTAGGCCATGGAAGGCAACAGAATTTTTCTGTGAGGATGAAATTTAAATGCTTCTGAATTTACATGAAAATAAAAGGTGTGCTTTTTTGGGAGTGTTAGTAGTTAGTTGTGGCAGAAGATAATTGAGGCTGTAAATAGCGCTTCGTCTGAATGGCAAACTACAGCTGAGATAAAAAATAAAAAAAAGAAAAGAAAAGAAAATAACCCTTCACAAAAAAAAGATCTGGCGGTACCGGTGGAGGAAAGGGCATCCCGGACTTCTCACCTGCAGACGAGAGGATAGGGCAGGGGTGGGCAATTCCAGTCCTGGAGGGCCGGTGTGTATGCAGGTTTTTGTTCCCACCAATTACCCCAGCTAAATAAGCCAATTGGCTGTTAACACCAACACTGGTAGATTAGATCACATTAAAATGTTTCTTATAGGGACACAAGAAGTCTTCGGCTGTCATTCATGCGCTTATTAAGAATTGTAGCTAAAATTTCAGATGGCGTAAATATTAGGGCTAATTAGGTAATTAAGGCTAGAAGTTGGCGTGAAAACCATAAACGGATGCGGCCCTCGTTGCCCACCTCTGGGATAGGGGATATCATTGGGAGACTGGCTCCTGAAGGGGTGAGAGAAAACGGCGATGGCGACTTGCCCCCGCCAGAATCTTTTTCCGCTTACACTGGAGATCACTTCGGGGTGCGGCGTTTGCTAGGTCTTCTAGGCTAAATAAAGCTAAATCGGCCATTCTTAGAAAAAAATAGAAAAAAGTTGCATTTTTGCGTCTCGTTACTGGTAGTGCACAATTATTCTTATGGCTGTCTCAAATACATTCTTATAAAGAGGCTATTTCCTGATTTAATAATTTTAAGGGTCTCATGCCTTATTCCGTTTAGGCCATATGTGATGAGCAAATAATAGCAGTGTCTAATTAAAAATCAACTTATTCAGATATTGTGTTTGTCAATTAGGCTACACAACGTACGTTCAGAGCCACAACGCGTAGGTCAAGTGCATTTTAAATATTGACCGGATGCATTAAAGGTTTTTAATAAGAAATGGAATGCCTTGGACGTTATTTCGCCCTTTTTACGATCAGCTACTCATTTAAGGCGAATCTGATTTTTACGCTCACGTAAACTAGGTTTTCCAAAGAGCAACTTTTTGTGTTTCACTCTGTTGACCTGTAGTAGTGCTCCAAACAAAAGTTATTTTTATTTAATTATTTAGGCTGCACAACTATTGTCCCCTCGCTGTTCATTGTATGCAATGCTGTTGCCTCACCACTGGGGGAAAAAAGCATACGCAATAGCTGTCTTGAGATTTAATCGTAGCATACCTCCATGTTTATTTTGATAAATCCGGAAATTTGCATAAAAATGGTCATACATTTTTACACTTTACGGTCAGATTTGAACGTGCTCATGAATGCTAAATGAGGCCCAGTGTGTGTAGTGTATTGACTGCAAATTATTACATTTTTTTTCCTGAAATTCATAATATGAGCAACAATCACAAAGAAATTCAATTCATAAACTGATTTGCGATTACAAACGTTTCGATGTAGATCAAAGGAGCAGCGCTAAAAGTAAATGAAATATCTCTGAAATGTTCAGGGTTAAACCTGCCTTCTTCCCCTTTCAAGGACAGAGTTGTGTATTTATAAAATCAAGCCCACAACATAGCCAATGATGAACCACCACAACCCAGTCATCTAATGCCCTATTACCCTCTAATCTTAGCACACTATGTTTTGTAAACAGCAATGTGTCCAAACTAAACCCTGAAGACTTTAATTCGGACGCAGTTTGGCAGTCGCGAGCACGAGGCATCTCGTTTAATTATCAGAGCACTGTAATTACAATTTAACTGTCTGGACAAATCTGTTTAGGTGGCAGTGATAATATTTACTGAAAAATAAATTATGGATGTCCTAGCGAAATTAGTGCATTGATTTGAAAGCTTTCTCGGGCCCATGTAGTGCATTTAGCTGATAACCTCTGGCTAGGCCATTTAGCGGCTTACAAATATATGAAATATATTCAGAATAAATTAAATTCCAACTGGAAAAGCACATCTAAGTAACAGTATACATTCAGTGACTGTAAGAGCGAGCCATTAAAACTGACTATTTTTCTTAAATATTAAAGCAGAGACATCAACGTTGTATAAGTTATGCCGCAGGAGATGAGGATAAGATTTAAAACTGAAAATTATTTCAGGAAACGATTGAGTGTCATCACAAAGAACGCTAAGAAGAACAACAATCTAATTGGTGAAGGGATAACTATAGAACTTTTTTCTTTTTTTTACATGCATTGCTTGCTAAAGAAGTTATCCATTCCTAATGAAATACATTGCATAATTATGGCTAGTAGACAGTAGCGTGTAATCATAATGTTCATGTAAGAATGTACTAGCTAGCTGCATAAATGTATGTCAGTTGAACTTCAGTAGAAGCTGCAGTTGGCATGCTAGTCACTCTCATTTGTGAGTAAGCAACATGGTTTTCAAGGTATCAATACCAAAAATGTATGCAGTGGACAGGATATTGTTGCTTTCAGCATTTTAAAAAAACCTCAACCTAATAAACTATATTTTATATCATAGCACTTGCTTTCTTAGGTTCTTTATATATAACTAATAAGAAACTATTATTTTTGACTAGACGGGGTCTTTTACCAGCTTTCTGCTGGAAAGGCAGTGAAAAGGCAGTTTTTTTGAATGACTGAGCAATGCATATGAAAGTATTCCCCTGGACTGAACTCAACCAAACCCTTCTGTTTGAAGAAGCACGTAGAAAGGGAGAGAGATCCTGGCCAACACCCCTTGGTGTACTCACATGAGGTGGAAGCCAAGACTCAGGCAGCAGTCACACTCAACATGAGCACAGAGGTCCTGTTACTCAGAGGCGTTGAATCATTTAGGAAGAACGAAATGAAGGTACAACAAAGCTCATTTAAAAAAAAAAAAATTTGTACTTCCTGAACTCTCTGTTAAGGCAGTGCAGAATATGACAAAGTCATTGACTGGACAAATATCGCATCCTCTCCTTCCCCTGTTCAGTTTGGAAACACCTTGTTTTTTGAGTTTCCGACGAAAGGCCATATAAAAGGCTATTAAACGTGATGAAAAAAACAAAAGTTGTGAAGCTTCAGATGATACAGAGTGCCGTTCACCTTTTTCAAATCCCAAAATAATCAGGTCCAATCATAACCCACCTCTTCAAGGTGGATTGATTTTCTAACCGAATGCAACAGTGATTGTGGACATTTAACAGTTACCGCTGCAGATGGTTTCAATTTGCACTGCAGATCTGTGTACCCAAAACATAGCATATCGCCAAAATGTATCCCGAAAACTTGAGTGATAAAAAAGCATTGTCACATTGTCACATTTTCCTTCTATTGCAATTAAGGAGTGTTTTAATATCATCAGCACTTGATCCTCCCTTCAATTATTATTTTGATATTTTTAATTGAAACACAATGCTGATAATGGCATTAAACTTTTTATCCAATCAGAAAGGCTAAGAATCAATGGCCTTCTAATCTAATGCATATCTGTCATTGTTAAAGAAGGACATACACATTGGAAATTATAATTAAATTCAAACAAGTCGATATTGAGAACTTGTTTTTGTTTTATAGCTCTGCTGCTGTGAATCCGGAGATTTACACATAATTCTCACCATAGCTGACTCGTTATATTTATTAGTGGCTAATGGCAAAACAGCAGTATTGAGTCTCCAGGACTTATGGAAATATATTCATTGATTCACCTTCTAATGCAACATTTAATTTACCTGTATGTTCTTTCAACAGGTCAATGTGTGCTGATATATTAAGATATTAAAATCAATATTAAATATATAAGATTTATTTTCAACACAATTCAATTGTAGTTTTTTTTCCCAGTATTTGACTGACCAAACGCATCTCCTCTAAAGCTGGTGACAGGACTGTTGGTGACATATATGACATGTACTCCCCAAATGGCACAGAATTACCTCAGTGGAGCAAGAGTCTCCCAAGATGGGGTGCAATATGGTTAGACGTCAATTATGCCCGCAGCCAGCTAGAAAGACATACTATTTCTCATAAACAGATACAATTCTATGAATACATAATTTACCAAAACACATGCCCACCTTTTAATCAGTCATAGGAATGCATGTGCTCTAGCCCGTCAAACTACAATCTCAGTTTGATGGGGATGCCAGAGGATCCGACGCTCTGTTGATTAGTTTGCTTTGGCCTGGCTCCTGTCAAGCCCGCCCTGATTTCCATTGGCACGAGATTAAATCTTTAAAATTCAGTGCACAGGTGCAGCGCTTACAAATGAATACAAGCCTTAGTTTTTTTTTTCCCCCTTTTATTTATTTGAGTATTTATATTTTGGCAAGTAAACCTTTGGTGGAAAAAAAACTTTTGGATTTGTAAAAACAAAGCAAGAAAGAAATAAAGCAAGAAAGCAATAACTCACTAACTCCTTTTTGGCATTCGTAAGTCAAAGATTTATTTGTAGCAGGGCATTAACTCATAAGGGTGACCCACACAAGCCCTGGAGACGCACACCAGGGAGTGGAATGTGTGTGTGATTAGATGTAAGATTTATTCAATGTACAAAAGTGCATTCTGAGGTGTGTGGTTATTATAAATCTTCAAAAAATGAGGTGCATGAATTCATTGCCTACATGTAAACTCATTTAGTAGAATATTTTATGCATCATTTTGACAGCTGGATGTGGCATTTGAGGGGAAAAAAAGATTTCATGGTCTGCATGTCTGCTTGGGACCACTCAAGAAATAAAACTTAAACATAATTGAATTTTAAACTGATATGACACATAAAAAGAATTAAGCACATTCCTAGGCCCCTCGACAACACTTCCCTTGTCTCAAATAAATTAAACGATTTTGTGTAATTCTGCTTTTTGAAATGTTGCTTACTCAATCCTCTTTGTAATTACTTAAAAAAACAAAAGCATATAATCATCCTTGTGAGACAGTATACTACAGATTGCTAATCATCCTTGTGAGACAGTATACTACAGATTGCTAATCATCCTTGTGAGACAGTATACTACAGATTGCTAATCATCCTTGTGAGACAGTATACTACAGATTGCTAATCATCCTTGTGAGACAGTATACTACAGATTGCTAATCATCCTTGTGAGACAGTATACTACAGATTGCTAAACAAACATACAATACGGAATAAATATATTCTGTAATGATGCGCAGCTTTCCCCTAAATAAGATGTAATTAGGTGACATTACCTTGTCTGATGCCTACCTGTGCACTCTTGTTGACATTTAAAATTGAGACTAATATATACAGTGAGCCCCATAATGCATTGGACAGTGACACATTTTTTGTTATTTTGGTTCTGTACTCTAGCACTTTGAGTTTGAAAGGACAATGAGGTTGAAGTGCAGACTGACAGCTTTAATTTGAGGGTATTTTCATCCATATCGGATGAACCGTTTAGAAATTATAGAACCTTTAGTCCCCCCCATTTTCGGGCATCAAAAAACATTGGACAGTTTAACATAATGTAGAATAAAGTAATCATTTTTAATATTTGATCGTATATTCTTTGCTTGCCTTGACTTCCTGATCTATCTGACCCAACAATATCAAAAGACTCTTGATATCTTATTTTCTGGTACTCCTAGAAGCGATACTATGACCTCTCTGCATTTGAATGGATCTCTATGGGAATTGGGGGGTGGGTCTAGATTTAGCTGTAAATTACACTGGAACAGTAAGGAACACATGGTTGGCGAAATGGCTTTAAGTCATCAAGTGTCTGACGTATCAAACGAGCCTCAAACCATCACTCTGATGCCAGATATGCAGTAGATATGGATGGATCACTTTAAGGGTTGTTTCTCCTGACAAATCTTCCTATTGAACTCTATGGAAAAATAAGTCAGAAGAAGAAACCCTTCAAGTTATCCATCCATATCTACTGCATATCTGGTAGCAGAGTGATGGTTTAAGGCTTGTTTGATACATCAGACCCTTTCAAACTCAAAGTGCCGAACCAAGTGCAGAAAATAGTGAGGGGTAATGAACTCCGAGATCTGGCAATCATACCTACTCAGGCATAATGCACGGAATTTACAGGGGACAACAGAACATCAGAAAAACGTAGAAACGGACACTTTTAATTTGGACATTAGCTGAACAATATTTGGGAATGTCTGACGTTGAAATGAAACAAATTGTTTTGACCAATGTATGACATGTACATTTAAACCTACTTATTTGGACTTTAATAATCTGGTTTGTTTTACTTTAGAGTATTTTATTTTATTTTATTTTATTTTTTTCTTTCTTTCTTGATCAGTTTCGCTATAAAGAAAATTCAGCTATGCTGTTGTGATACTAAAAATATCTGTTTTAATCAAATGTATAATATGAACATTTAAAATCGTGAGGGAATTGGGGCGGGACTTGATAAGCAGGCTGCTTTTTTCCCGTATCCCTTTTCGGCAGGAAATGTATTTGTTAAATGCATATTTCAGAAATGTGATGCAATGTGACTATACACATGCCGAAATAAACAAATAAACATAAACATAAACATAAACATAAAATAACAAAAAATGTGTCACTGTCCAATGAATTATGGTGCTCACTGTATATACTGCATATATATTATTTTATATAGTTTTTTTACTTGTTAATTTTAGGTTTCTCATTTTGAAAATGCTAAGGCATTTTACACTACTTATTCAATACCCAGCCAGGCCCATGGCACTGAAACCCTGTTATTTTAAATGTAGGTGTTGTATATGTTATTGCCTTTAGAATGAGTGAAGGCAGTTGTTTTTGAAGTTGACGTATTTTGGTTTCAGGTTTGCGATGCTTCCCCATTAATCATTCAATTCTAGAGGCCAGGATATGATAGGTGTCACATTAGCTCTCAGCATGGCCTTCCTGCTCGTATCCATTACGTCAGCCATTCCAGCCTGGCCATACCATGGTTTCTGCGTCATTGACTTTCCTGAGCACATTGTAATAGAGCAGGAAATCAAATATATGTGACAACTTAAGCATTAGGAAAGTTCCATTTTAGTATTACATGCATGTTGTATGTCTGAGCAGGCATATATTGTATGGTCAATAAATGTGTTTTCAATGTATAAAAAGGGCAAGGTTCTCATATATAAAAAGCACAGGCTAGATACAACTTTAATTTAGATACAACTTTAATTTTTAATCAATAGTCTTGCTTGGTCTTACTTAGTAGACTACTCTAAGTAATTCATGTCACGGATGTGAATATGACAAAAAAAATAATAATTAAGCTTGATTTGTTTCCTTCACAGTATAATTCCCTGCAGTATAATTTTTATAACAGGCTAAAATACTTGCTTGCAGCTAGATTTATAACCAAATGTTATATCGCATTCTCAAAACACAGGACCCCACCCCCTAGTTCACTGCTGATAAGGTACAAATTTAAGTATTGGAACTGTTCCTCATCATCCCTCCAGCACCAATCAGGAATCAGTCCTGAGGTGCGCAACGGTAACAATAAAAATATTTTTTATTTTTTATTTTTTTATTTTTAAATTGTATACTGTGACCAATTATTATACATCACACAGTTTAGGATTACTGTTTTGCCCACACTGTTGCAACTGCGGGCCAAGGATATCTATGTAAGGATATAACTAAGGAGGATTTTGGGTGACATGCCAGCCACTTTTCACAGAATAATTTCAAGCAGTCCGACACGGGATCTACTGTAGCTCAAGGATCATGCAAGGGGAGAGACGTAACTGTCTTTGTGAAGAAAAATACGATAGCACTTTACAATAATGTCATAGATCATATAATAATAGCTCATTACTCAGGCATTTGTTCATTATTTACTTAGGATTTATAAGTCATTATTCCTACATTCACAAACGCCTATACATGTATTAATTAACATGAGTTAAAAGTGTTTTGAGACCCATGTTGGTGATAATGCATTTTAAATAAACATTTGATTGATTGATTGATTTACAGACGCACGCACACACACACACACACACATCACTCCACCTGACTATGCTCCTCATCTAATAAATCATTTGAAGTGACAGATGCAAATGACCTGTCTGATAAGAGCCCAGAGCAAGTAGAGTTAAGGGGCCTGATACCAGCCTCAGCCTGGGCTCTGCCCTGGGCCCTAGTACCAGCCTCAGCCTGGGCCCTGCCCTTGGGCCCTAGTACCAGCCTCAGCCTGGGCCCTGCCCTTGGGCCCTAGTACCAGCCTCAGCCTGGGCCCTGCCCTAGTACCAGCCTCAGCCTGGGCTCTGCCCTGGGCCCTAGTACCAGCCTCAGCCTGGACCCTGCCCTTGGGCCTAGTACCAGCCTCAGCCTGGGCCCTGCCCTTGGGCCCTAGTACCAGCCTCAGCCTGGGCCCTGCCCTAGTACCAGCCTCAGCCTGGGCTCTGCCCTGGGCCCTAGTACCAGCCTCAGCCTGGGCCCTGCCCTGGGGCCTAGTACCAGCCTCAGCCTGGGCCCTGCCCTGGGGCCTAGTACCAGCCTCAGCCTGGGCTCTGCCCTTGGGCCCTAGTACCAGCCTCAGCCTGGGCCCTGCCCTTGGGCCCTAGTACCAGCCTCAGCCTGGGCCCTGCCCTTGGGCCCTAGTACCAGCCTCAGCCTGGGCCCTGCCCTTGGGCCCTAGTACCAGCCTCAGCCTGGGCCCTGCCCTTGGGCCCTAGTACCAGCCTCAGCCTGGGCCCTGCCCTTGGGCCCTAGTACCAGCCTCAGCCTGGGCCCCGCCCTTGGGCCCTAGTACCAGCCTCAGCCTGGGCTCTGCCCTTGGGCCCTAGTACCAGCCTCAGCCTGGGCCCTGCCCTGGGGCCTAGTACCAGCCTCAGCCTGGGCCCTGCCCTGGGGCCTAGTACCAGCCTCAGCCTGGGCTCTGCCCTTGGGCCCTAGTACCAGCCTCAGCCTGGGCCCTGCCCTTGGGCCCTAGTACCAGCCTCAGCCTGGGCCCTGCCCTTGGGCCCTAGTACCAGCCTCAGCCTGGGCCCTGCCCTTGGGCCCTAGTACCAGCCTCAGCCTGGGCCCTGCCCTTGGGCCCTAGTACCAGCCTCAGCCTGGGCCCTGCCCTTGGGCCCTAGTACCAGCCTCAGCCTGGGCCCTGCCCTTGGGCCCTAGTACCAGCCTCAGCCTGGGCCCCGCCCTTGGGCCCTAGTACCAGCCTCAGCCTGGGCTCTGCCCTTGGGCCCTAGTACCAGCCTCAGCCTGGGCCCTGCCCTTGGGCCAAGCCCCAGCCCTACCCACTGGAAGCAGGAGGATATATAAGATTAATTGTTCACATGTCCTCTCCCAGTTGACCAGCAAGTCTCTGATCTTTACTTAACTGACGTTAATTAATACATTTATAGATGTTTGTGAATGTAGGAATAATGATTTATAAATTGTAAGTAAATATTATTACAAAACATTTATTATTATTAACAAAAATACTTAATTTGTTAGTCAATACTAAGGACTAGAAAGGCTTTCCTGGGCACTAGCATGTCCAGGGCATCCCTATAGGTGGGGTATGTATATATTTGCGAGCGTGCACTGTGGGGGTTCATATTTGTTTTCCTGCACAAATTATTTCTAGGTCCGTCCCTGTACACAGACTAGAATGTGAACCATGTAAATAAACACAGAATGTGTGCACAGCACAGCAAGTAAGGCTAATGTTCCCACTGCTTAACCAAAGCAGGCAACCTATCTCCTTCTTCCAGATTCCCCTCTGCTCGTCAAACGGTAGGCTGAACCCACTATGCATTGATAACCCTGCTGACCCTGAAACACCGACCTTTCTCCAACGCTGTCCTCGGAATAGCCAGAGGTAACATTTTAATTTCTCAGAGGTGAGAAATTGGTAATAAATATGAAATTATGTATCTTTGCCATTTTGACCCCAAGCGATACCTTAATGTTTGAATAGTTCACCCCCATTACTCGTGTGCAATCACTCTGATTTCAAGTCATTTGTGTGTTTCCTCCGGCTGCACGGGAGGAAGCCTATATGCAATCTGTATTCTGCACGGCCAATCAACTGTTCATACATTTACTCAAATAAAACAAGCCTGTTATTGCCCTTAAAATGCAGTTTGCAGATGCTCTCGGGTAACAGTGAATGTTTCTCATTTTTGCTATACCTCTAACAACAGATTTTGAAAATCCACACTTAGTTCTTTCAATGTGATAAATCTCTTTTAGCTAAAGTAAGCAGAGTGAGAGCAATGCAGTCTGAGAACTTAATGTTCATTGAAAACGCTTTTCGGATGATGTTTGTAATATTTTTAAGTTAACCGTCTGGGAATTATAGAGGTGGTTACATTGTGGGTTGTGGTTTTTGAACCACATGAACAAACCATTTTATTAGGTTGGATTTCGCTGTAGATTTCATGGGATGAACTGAATGCTAATAAGAGGCACCAACATGCAGCCTGGCAGCACTTTTTCATCCCTAAATTGTTATGTTTTCATTAAAATATCTTAACACATGGCAGAATTATAATATTAATGTTATTAAACACTGAGGTATGGCGGGTTAAACACCCCTCTTCCTGGGTTATGCCACTTATGCATCAATTTCATTTGTAAATTGTGTTCAATATATCTATGTTGATAGATATATATCAATATATATATATCAATATATCTATGTTGATATATATTCAGTATATCTATGTTGCAGTGTTCTTGTTGTTACTCAAATGTTACTTATTATTTTTTAATAAAAAATAAAAGTCCTTGTGCATTTTTTTCCTCTTCATTCAGAAAACGGGGGAGAGCACAGTGAGCTACAGATAGAGATGGGATCAGTACAAAAACAAAACAAAAATGGCGGAAATCAAACCTCCAGCTGCCCAGGGTGTGTGTGTGTGTGTGTGTGTGTGTGTGTGTGTGTGTGTGTGTGTGTATGCGTGCGTATGCATGTGTGTGTGTGTGTGTGTGTGTGTGTGTGTGTGTGTGTGCACATGTGTGTCCATGCATATCCATGAGATTGCAAACACTGCGAATATTTGAATTTTAAATCACACACGCGAGGGAGTCAATATTAATGTGGGAATTACATAAGGCGCATAACAAATTCTCGGACAATCCTTGATTTGCCCCCTTTTCCCTCCCACAGGCTGGGGAAGGAGAAACCATTATTTACTCTCCACAGACCTGAGCATTTCCACCTCTATTTCCTCTCATTTGTCTCGTTTCTGTGACTGACCTCTTGAGTCTGGTCGTCGCTGTGGCAGGAAGGGCCATGCAGCCTGGTCTCAGATGCTCAGGGCAGTTTACCAGCAATATGAACTGAGACGCGTCGTCTATTTACTTGGAAATTAAACTGCACGGGTTCAAGTGTATGGGCGACTCCCTACAATATATAAAACCCCTAGAGATACCTGTGCGTATAACAGGGTTTGTAGTCTGTATGACATACTGGCCATTCCAGACTACGTTACACTCCCATAGCCTCTCTGTCAATGAACAACATATTACCCTTAATCATAATAATTGGCATGTGCAGTATTGATTTTATACCACGCCTGGTCAGCTTATAAAAGATTTCCACGTGAAAATGTATTTTAAAGCGGTATGAAATGGTTCTGGCCATTCTTTAATTAGTATGACCAGCCTGCTGCCTGTGGTTGTCCAGGATGAGAGGTGATTTATTGATTACCTGTTTTAATGTGCAGGAACCTGTGCGGCGATGTTATCAGCTCTGATTTTATAGGTCCGCGCATATCAAAAGGCTCACTTGGCCCCCGCGTTGAACACAATCGATCGATGACTCTTCACTAAAACCTTCTCTATCAACACAAGGATCTCCCATTTCATTCCTTCTTGGACCTGAGGCTGATTAATCATTTGGTTACTCATTTGCGTCATATGACATGCTGTCATTTTGGAGACACTTGGGAAAACAGGGGAGCTCGGACTGCAAGAGTAAACACTGCCTGCTCCCTGTTGAAATGTTCACCTTGTCAGGTATTTGATGTGGTTTGTATAATTGTTGCCTAGCCCAACAATTCTCAAACTCGATCCTAGGGTATAGTGGTTTTCGTTACAACCAATCTCTTGCGGTTGTTGAACAAATGTGTTTAAGATCTTTCATTATTTTTTTAATTTTAACTTGTTAAAACAATGCAGGATTTGGCTCGTTATCATTTGCTTTGCCTTTGAATTCTTAATTATCTACCGATTGGTGAGTTTTAGTGGCCACGTGTCCACAGATTCACCAATTAGGAACCTGTTTATTCACTTCAGCTTTTAAGTAGGTCAGTAAACTTTTTTTTAATGTAATTTTTTGCAATATTAGCACAATGTGAATATGGGATTTTAATCCCTCATGGCATGCGTAGCTATTTTTGACATAATTGACATAAGAGGGCAGGCCAAAATAATCCTTTCAAACATGAAAAGCACCTAATTGCCAAAAGCGTGTTAAAATGCTGGGATTGTGATTGTGGTTGGAACAAAAATTACCATACACAAGGGGTCCCCCAGGGTTCAGTTTGAGAACCACTGTGAAAAGTGTGCCTGTGACATGTGCTAGACTGAAAGCGGTTGGGTAATACCAGGCTGATGCCGGCCTTATTGTGAGGATTGGTGAAGATAGTATTTTACAGGTACTGAATTGTGTTGTTGCTTAAATAAAGATAACTTTAATGCTGTATTCTTTTGATATGAGGGCCATTTGTTAATTTACACAGATATAGATTAGCAAATAGAATTGGCAGAGTCCATATTCTTCTTCATTGGATATTTTCCCATCTGCAGGCTGAAACAAATTTGTACAACAAATGTTTTTTTTTCCGCTGCGTTTTAAGATCACATTAATTAACAATTTTAACGATAATTAATGGCGTTACAGCGAGTGTTCTGCTGAGCCTGCTATTTATAGCAATTAATTGCTCATTCATAGTGAATGACTGGAATGTTCATTCATCATCGGCCTATATAACGCATTGCTATTTTTCAGTTCCTGTTGTGATGTCGTCTTCAATACAAACACTGGAATAAAACATTAATAACAGTTTAATCATGTATTAGTTAATGGTTAATTAACAGGTACAATGTTTTCACTTATTTTCCCCGAAAGTTTGCCAAACTGTCTGCTGCAGTTTTAGCTGCAATTTGGCACTTTGTACATTTAATTTTTCACCTTGTAGGCGTGATACAATTACAGTGCCTTGCGAAAGTATTCACCCCCCTTGGCGTTTTTCCTATTTTGTTGCATTACAACCTGTAATTGAAATGGATATTTATTTGGATTTTATGTAATGGACCTACACAGACTAGATTTAGCTGTAAATAACACTTGAACTGTATAGAACACATGGTTGGCTAAATGGCTCTAAGTCATCAAGGGTCTATCCTATCAAACAAGCCTTAAACCATCACTCTGCTGCCAGAAATACAGTAGATATGGATGGATAACTTGAAGGGTTTCTTCTCCTGACTTATTTTTCCATAGAGTTCAATAGGAAAATTTGTCAGGAGAAACAACCCTAAGTGATCCATCCATATCTACTGCATATCTGGCAACAGTGTGATGGTTTGAGGCCCGTTTGATACCTCAGACCCTTGATGACTTACAGCCATTTTACCAACCATGTATTCTATACAGTTCAAGTGTTATTTACAGCTAAATCTAGTCCCACCCCCTAATTCCCATAGAGATCCATTAAAATGCAAAGACGTTATAGTATCGCTTGTAAGAGTACCAGAAAATAATATATCAAGAGTCTTTTGATATTGATGGGTCACAGACTTCAGGAAGTAGCAGCATGCAAAGGATATGCCACCAACTATTAAATATGATACTTTAAAAATACATTAAAGCAAAGGGGGTGAATACATATGCACGCACCACTTTTCCGTTTTTTTGTTTTTTTTTAGAATTTTTTAAAACAAGTTTTTTTTTTATTTCACTTCACCAATTTGTACTATTTTGTGTAGGTCCATTACATAAAATCCAAATAAATATTCATTTCAATTACAGGTTGCAATGCAACAAAATAGGAAAAACGCCAAGGGGGGTGAATACTTTCGCAAGGCACTGTACATATTTTTTTTATGTTAATGACATTTGAAAGATGTTTTTGCAATGTACAGACAGCTCTGTTCCTTAGTTTAATGTGGTCTTCCTCTGGATTTGTCTCTGTCCTTCAACAGAAAACCTGTCTGGTTCATCTTGAAGAATTGCTTCGTATTTCTCAATTACACTTTCGTTCGTTTCTGGTACTTGCAATTACGTTCGAGGAATAAGAGGGTCTTGAGTCGGTTCCGTGATGAAAGACAGTAGCTACAGCTTCTTTATTAGCATGGTGTTTATGTCAGCTTCCAATCTAACATGACTTACACAGTGACATGGCACAACTTAAGTACAATCTCTAAACAAAAGGTGGCTAGCCAGGAGGAAAGGCTTCAGGTGAGAATTGACTCCTTCCCTGGTTCCATTTCCTGGCTAGATCAATGACTCTTCACACATTATAATTTCTATTCACCCAAGCTTGTCTACCAATGACTCTTGGCACCTAAGTCTTGGGGGAGAGCTTGCATTTGAAAGGGTACTTAACCCCTGGACTGAAACAGGATGGGTGTGGGGACTTAAACAGACTGTAACTCTGATATTACTATAAAAACCTTAAAATCTAACAATTTCCCCCTCTGATCATATGATCACCCATACATCTATGATCAAACCAACATTTCAAGAAGGGTACAGAAATAGAGATCAAATATAACTACATATGTGTGAAACAAATACACAGTTGATAATGTATGCTGACCATGAGATTGAGTATACAAACATTGTTTGAAAAATGATATACACTTGTCTTTCATCAATATTTTTGACCTGATATACATGTCTTTCTTTGATGTGGGAGGAAACCGGAGTGCCCGGAGGAAACCCACGCAGACACGGGGAGGACATGCAAACTCCACACAGACAAAGTCCTCAGCCAGGATTTTAGCCTGTGACTTTCTGCTGCGAGGCGGCAGTGCTATTCACTGCCCCACCGTGCTGCCCGAGAGGGAGAAACAGTGAAAGCACATGGTTGTAAATGTCTCTGATGGCATTCACAGCAGGAGTTTGTTGTTGCCCTCGAGGGTCCAAGATCCTTCGGTGGTGCATGTTCCGCCTTCGGAGACCTCGTTATCTTGGCGTAGGGCAGTCACTTAGAATGTCACAGGAGCAGGGATCACTGGTCACCTCGAATCTGAGACAGACAGGAGAGAAGTGCGGCAGTATCAAGGAAATCTTGGCACATCTAGTAAACTATGTTCAACATCGAAATTTAAACTACACAAGAGCAGAATCGGCTATGTACATAGGTTTCATTTTTAATCCATCTAGTAGGCTGTCACTTCATGTTACGTCAAACGTAAAAGTTAGCCAGTCCTGACATTCTGGGACTAAAGGAACAGTCCAATATTCATTAATCATACCAATCAGTGTAAAAAGGCAATGCTCAGGTTTCAGTGAATTAAATACCGTAGACGGATCTGCTACCCAAGGTGTCAACTTATCAATTGTTTTATTTGCCCCTCTGGAATCAACAGTCAAACGCCAGCTGCCATTTGCTTTCTTCACGGGCCACAAAGGACTATTTGAGCAACTCTGAGTTTTCACCAAAATGTGTCGTTCTCCAAGTTCTTTGATGATAGGTCGGATACCATCAATAGCCTGTCTGTTAAGGGGGTACTGTCGCGAGATAGGGGGAGGTGTCCCAGTGAGTAACACCGGCTCCATATCAAGAAGACCACAGTCGTTTTTAATTTCTGCCAAAATTGGGTGTTTGGCGACATCTGCTTTTTGTAGTTGTCTTAAATTCCACTTGACTTTACCATCAGAAAATTCAAGACTCGAGGTTAACTTTAACAAAACATCCATGCCAAGTAAAGGCTGACATGCTTCTCCAACCCATAAATTAGCCGTGACCTCCGTAGGCCCTACTGAAATGGGCACAGGCTGTGTCTGTCGCAACGTCACAGTCTGTCCTCCTACGCCATAGCATCGTTGTATGCGGTCTGTTAAAGGCAATATTTCGTCGTTTGCATATGAAGCAGGTAAAACAGTTAATTCAGCGCCAGTGTCTAGAAGGAAATCAACGTCTATTTGCCGGTTAATGGTCGCACCCACATAAAGTCCGTCTTTTGATTGCCTCACTGCAGCCGCTATGCGTCTCAGTGAGGCGTCCTCTCGTTTAAAGGAACCGCAGAAAGGATGGCCTTTTTCTGACTGTCACTCAAGCTTGCAAAACGTTTGTTCAAATCGTCAGTGTCCCCCTCTGCGTAATTGCGCGTTGAGGGGCCATTGTTTCTGTATTGCTTTGCTGCCTGGCACTGCCTCCAATAATGTCCCGGTTTCCCACAATTACGACAGTTATTGTTACGTTTAACATCTTTATTGTTACGTTTAACATCTGCACGATTATGTCCACGACTATTCAAATTACGGATCTTACATTCTGTATCCAATTGAACCCTTCTAGCTGCCGATAATAACTGGTCAAAAGTGATGGTTTCATCTTGCCAATCTGGTTTGCTAAGCTTAGTAGCTGATCTTATCTCTGGCAACAGCGCCTGCATAAACGTTGTTTTAAGAGGGCCACTTACACTGGAGGAAAAGTTATCACGTTTTATCTCCTTAACTCCTGAATGTCTTAAAAAGGTTTCAGAAAAACGTTCAGCAAAAACATCAACAGCCTCGCCAGTCTTTTGAATGCACGCTGCAACTTTCCCCCAATTTGTGGATGCATTTGTTGCTTTCTGTATAAATTCCTCAATCGCTTCCCATCCCTTGGCAAGATTCTGACCATCACCTCCCAACGCAATAGTAACCGACAAATTCAATTTGTTAACCTCTGTGGGAGTTATTACTGTGGCCATTAATTGTACACCGTCATACGGATGCAGACAATAAATTGTCTTCAAACGATTGATTTTAGCCCAGGTGTCCATGCCTGCAACTCGCGGATGTTTTAAATCCTGCGACCACTTGTCAATGTCTTGGGGCTTGGTTGGTTTGTGACTGAACTGAATTTCACCCGCTACCCGTCTTTGTGTTAACGCTCTCAAACGTGGCGCCTGTGTTATGTCGTCATCAGAGTTTTCACTGTCACTGTCACTTGTCCACACATCATTAGGAGCTAAGGTGACAGGTTTTCTATCTTCATAACGAGGTGGTGCAGAAGGTTGAACTGGCCTGGCGAACACTCCCGACTCAGTAGCTAATAACGGTGCATTTTGCAACAGTTTAATCTGTTTCTTTAATGCTCTTATTTCTGCATCTTTTTTAGCCCTCTTTGCTTTAACGCTTTTCAGCTCTTCGACTAGATCTTTAACTTTCTTCCTCTCAATGTCAAAAAGGCGATCTGTTTCGGCTTTGGCATTTATTTCATTCCGCCTTCGCATATGACTAACAATAAGCAAAGCAAGGGGGAGTTTACGCTTGTCAGACACGCGTTGCAATTTACCGTATGCCTTCTTTATGTCATTCAAACTCCATACCTTATCTTCGTCAACTTGGAAACCATACTTATTTACTATGTATTTTTCCATCTCTTCCAACTTTAAATACGAATGGATAAACCCCTTTGTATCCTTAATAAGGTAATCATTGCTTACTTGAGGGACGGCTTTTCCGCCTTTTTCAGACGTGGGAACCTGGTTCTTATCGTGTCTACCAAACATGGTTGCGGTCACGAAATTAAAATTTAAAATTACGGACAATTTAAAACTTCTCAAAAATGTTTCACGTGTCACTCACCAGGAGGACAAACAGCAGCTATCTTGTAGATATATGTATATTTTTAAATTACAATAGATTACCGTTTTTTCTCCAGGTTAAGATAAAACGCATAAATGATTGTAAAAAAAACTATCTACTGGACACAAGATGTGCGAAACACTTGTACATTAAACAAACAATAACAACGTTAAACAACAAACAGATGGTTCGCATACATACGTCAAGGTAAAAAAACGAGTTTAAATACACCAACGTTAAATTACAACGTTGCCACTGACAGCTTTTGCACCCAGGGGCCCTCTGAACACCCCTGACCGCTCACCGGATGGATTTCACTTAATTTACTTCTTAAATTAGTGAACTGTGCCCCGCTTTACCTATCTACCTGGAATCCTCTCTCAAATACGACCAATCAAGTGCACACCAGTATTTGATATCACAAATACTTCCACAGACACCCTGTTGCGATTATTGACGCTCTGAACACCAATACTCGCTCAATGGAGGATTTATTAATTTACTTCTTTAAATTAATAAAAATGTGCCTTGCTCGCCTATTTATCTTGGGATCCCCTTTAACACAACTGACGCCTCGCGTCCTTATTCCAGTGCTTGCACCCTGCAAAGCACTCTTGCTCCCGCAAGAAATAGAATTTCACAAACTTCAAAACTCTCACTGACATTCACACACACAAGATTTACTCAGCATACAATGATATTGCGGTGGCAACATCAAAGTAGGTATTCCCTCTCTATTCCTTAATTACAACCGTACCAACAGCGAATATTCTTAGTTCTTTTATCAAGCGAAATAATTAGAAAGCAGGGAACTCACCAGATAACAGAAATGGAAAAACTCCGACGTAACTTCGGGGCAAACCGTCCAAACTTCTCTGGTCACTGGTAAAATTCCTGGGCCTTGGTTATCTCGTTGATCTCGGTGGGACCTCCAAATTGAAGAATTGCTTCGTATTTCTCAATTACACTTTCGTTCGTTTCTGGTACTTGCAATTACGTTCGAGGAATAAGAGGGTCTTGAGTCGGTTCCGTGATGAAAGACAGTAGCTACAGCTTCTTTATTAGCATGGTGTTTATGTCAGCTTCCAATCTAACATGACTTACACAGTGACATGGCACAACTTAAGTACAATCTCTAAACAAAAGGTGGCTAGCCAGGAGGAAAGGCTTCAGGTGAGAATTGACTCCTTCCCTGGTTCCATTTCCTGGCTAGATCAATGACTCTTCACACATTATAATTTCTATTCACCCAAGCTTGTCTACCAATGACTCTTGGCACCTAAGTCTTGGGGGAGAGCTTGCATTTGAAAGGGTACTTAACCCCTGGACTGAAACAGGATGGGTGTGGGGACTTAAACAGACTGTAACTCTGATATTACTATAAAAACCTTAAAATCTAACAATCTCACCCTTTGACCTTCCTCTTTCACTTTCTTATCACCTCTCAGCTTCGCTGGGTAGTGGAAATGCAGAGAATGATTCAACAAAAGGTTTCAGACAAAAAATACTTTGTCGATTCTTGCATACAGTAAAACCATATTAAATTATTACGGTTATTGTTACTTCACCACTTTGCTTCTACTGCTAATAGAAAGAAAATCCTTGCAATTTAGAGCAGGTGTTTCTATGTGCTCAACACATCTTCGCCATGGCAACAAATTCCCCACCAAGTAAATTAATGCTATCCCAAGAGCTCTCATCGCACTCAACAATTAATTTCCACGGGAGATGAAATTACATGAATTAATTTTAATTACAGGTAATTTTGAGAACTGTTGACTAGAGAGTTGTCCTCTGGTGAAATATAGAAGATCTATAAAGGCATTAATATCCTCATGGCAGACACGTCTGCTGCTGGTCCCTGCCATGATTCAATATTCCTCATAGTCACTGGCAGCCATGACAGGAAATATATTATTATCGATTGGCAGCCCTGAAAGGATCAACAATGCTACTGATTGAACAGAAAAGTCCATCTTCAGCTGACAGACCCAAGTTTCCACAGATCTTTCGACCCTGAGCATGCCAGCTACGAGGGTCACCTTGGGTCAGTGGGTGTGCCGCATGTCTGGACTCAAACAATTACTGACAAACCAAAGTGATTCATTTAGTAATGATTTCCGGGTGCCAGTCCAAACAAGATAAATTTGATGTTCTAATGATAAATTATAGAAATTCATTCAGTGGCTAGATGGATTTTCTTTCTTGTTAAAAATATTTACCTCAGGGCTTGAACTACAGACGATGACTTGAACAGACAGATAAACAAAGTTGGGAATAGACAATTTTGTTACTTAAAATACAGTCAGACCACACACATAATAAATTTTTTTGAGTAGAATGTGTAGTGATGAATAAATTCATATAATTCCCAACCTGGATTTTCCTTTAAACTAAGCTGCACTCATTTAAAACATTAAATGTTTTTAAACATTAAAACAAACATCTAAAAAAATAATAATAATAATGTGATGCATTTAGAGATGTTTTATGCCTGAACACGCAGAAGGAAAGAGCTGGAGTTTGCTGATTGAACTCAAACCCTGAACAAGACGTTCTTACCCCAGTTACTCCAGAAAAAAAGCGATACAACACCATAAAAAGTGTTACATGAGTGTGTAAAGCTTGCCAGGAAACCCAGCCAAGGGAGCCTGGAAAATCAATGATCAATAATCAATAATCATTAGTGACAAATAAAGTCTAACTACTGATGCAATATTGTATGTGGGCTATTCATATTGCAGACGGATAAGGAAATGTTTCCTTACACTGTGTTCCTTTCTACACATGACCTTGTATGTCACATCGTGTGGCTGAGAGGATGATAATCTAAAGCAGTGTTTCTCAGCCCTGGTCCCGGAGGGCTGCAGGGTACGCTGGTTTTCGTTGTTACTCTGTTCTTATTTGATCAATGAAAGCAGCCCATAACACGGCTAATTCACCACACCTGGTTTTCTTGGCTCTGAATCGGTTGCCGATATTAAGGCAAAAGCAAAAACCAGCATTCCCTGTTGGCCCTCCAGGACCAGGGTTGAGAAACACTGATCTAAAGAATCTCACAAAAGACTGGAACTCGCAATTATGTAGATTTTCTCTATGAAAGCTGTTGGAAAAAGGGAGACACTCATTTTCAATCAGCAATTAAAATGATCCCCGTTGGACTGAAGTGGACTCTGAATTAAAGCTGGACATTTTACTGCGTACCTACCTTCTGCAGCAGACTGCAACACACACCTGTTTAAATTGCTCTTACCTGTAATCTTTGCTCACCTGAGACTGACCTCTAAACATTTGTCATGGCTTCATACCCGCCTATGCTAGGTTGAAAAACTGTATCCTCAAACTCATTTGCTCCTGGAAGCACCCCCCCCTCCCGCTTACACCTACCAGGGTGTTTTATGTTATGTTGTAGTTTTATGCACTTATGTACTTAGGTATTAGCTGCTATTATCCCTTGTGACTAATGACTTGGCACCAGCTCTCTTTTGTGAGGGGACCGGTTTTCGGAGAACCAGATGCGACAGAGAGGGGATCAGAAAGTCCCCCACAGAAGTGGGGACCACTAGAGGGAAGAAAGGAGTCCACGAACGGAGCAGAGAAAAAATAAGGAAACGAGAATAAAACTCAGGTTGAACTGGCCTGGCGAACACTCCCGACTCAGTAGCTAATAACGGTGCATTTTGCAACAGTTTAATCTGTTTCTTTAATGCTCTTATTTCTGCATCTTTTTTAGCCCTCTTTGCTTTAACGCTTTTCAGCTCTTCGACTAGATCTTTAACTTTCTTCCTCTCAATGTCAAAAAGGTGATCTGTTTCGGCTTTGGCATTTATTTCATTCCGCCTTCGCATATGACTAACAATAAGCAAAGCAAGGGGGAGTTTACGCTTGTCAGACACGCGTTGCAATTTACCGTATGCCTTCTTTATGTCATTCAAACTCCATACCTTATCTTCGTCAACTTGGAAACCATACTTATTTACTATGTATTTTTCCATCTCTTCCCGGCTTATAGCCAAATGATAGCGACCAAGAACAGTGGGCGAAAGCTCATAGACACAAGCAGAAAAATAAAAGTAAACAGGTAAATGAATCCCGGCGTCAGCCAAACCAATAACAACCCCAATAATAAGGGTGACAGGCTCGTAGACTCGAGCAGAGAAAATAAAAACAGAAACGTACGTACGCCTCAAGCTCAGCAACCTAAATGCGAGCGACAATAACGAGGCAAACGAAGGAAAAGCGGACAAAGGTAATCGACCAAACGGGGGATAAGAGGCGAAGGGGATAGAACTGAAAACAGAGTAATAAAAAGGAAAGAGAACCGAGGGCTCTAAACCTTCCTGTGTTCTTGTTAGAAACAACAATGCAGTCCTCCGGCTATACCTTTACCGGCTTTGTGTATGTGGCGATTAGCCACCAAAGCACCGGAAGAGGAAAGCACAGCGCCAATATAGCCGGCAAAACACCTGAAACAGGTGTGCCAAATAATCGCCGAGTAGAGGAAAAAACACGGCACGGACGCCGACCCGGAGCTGCGGGGAAACCCTACGCGGAGAACGGGCGGCAACCAGCAAAACCGGGACATCTTTTGCCTAAACTGTTTTTATGCACTTATGCAAGTTACTCTGGATAACAGCATCTGCTATAAGTGTAATGTAAGAGAGGCACGCCAGTCATATTACAAACCTTGAAGCTACGATCTCAGTCAGATGGAGACACCAGACTGATGGACAGCAAAAATGGCGGTGTACATTTAACACCCTAGTGTGTTAAATGCACACCGGCAGTGTTAGATTTACACCAGCATTTTTGCTGTGTAGCGATGCCGATCCATCCATTGCTCTGTTGATTAGTTTCCTTTTCCTGGTTCCCAGGAGGCCTTCCCTAATTTCAATTGGCAGGAAATTAACATAAAAAACACAAATAAAATTTTTATTTTTTTTTAGTTATTAATTTTTGCAAGTTAACTTTTGGCAGTTATTGGACGGAGTATGGCAAAAATAAAGAAAGAAAGAAACTGTAAACAACTTTGTGACATTTCTAAGTCAAAGACTTACTGTATATGTAGCAGGGAAACAGACATTGCATGTGTAAAACTATTACTGTGGTTCCTGTGGAAAATAAAAATTGGAGGGAAGATGCTGGCTGTTTTGTTTTCGCTTTCCTTATCACGCGCAGGCAGCCGAGGAAACGTAAACATGGCAGGAACCATAATGTCTGTTTTTATGACTTTTGTCTCTGATCTGTCTCCTCTGCCACATCAGCTCTATCATAAAGTAGGGAAATCAATAACTTCAATAAATCAAGGAAAATTGCGGTCTCGGATGATGGTTTTGTCCCGGGCTGCGGTCCTGGCGCTGGATCGGCTGTGCGTAACATGCTCCCTCAGATTACACGTGTGTTTATTTATTTATTTAGCTTGTTAATATGAAAACAAAAAGACTGACATTATATAGTGGATAATGCAAGGCTGGTTCACTCCTGTACTGCTTTACCTTTTAATTCTGTTCTCATTTTTACTTGCCTTTTTAATAATTATTTATGATGAATATTCCCACTTACTTATTAGTCTGCTTTGCCTCATTGAATTATGAATTTTCCCATTGAATTATGTTTCATGCACAGGTCCATTCAGAGATATTTACACACTTAAGCAGTTGACATGATTTGTGATTTTTTTTTAACATTTGATATTTACCGCCATTTTATTTACTTTACATTGAATCCACGTGATTTCGCGAAAACGACGGCGAGGAAACGTGGACACCGTGTGCGTCGTGTTGGCATTTAGAATCCTGTTCAAATGGAAGAGTGAGCAGGACAGCTGGCTGTTGGCTGACCTTTAGCGAGTACCTGGTTGCCGCTGACTTCATGATGAAGTCATGGCCCTAGACTCAAAGGCTTGCTACAAACATGGTATCGGGTACTTCAAACACTACATAAAACTGTGAGCAGAAACCAATTTGTACACCTATGGAAAATTAACAATAAATAAAATTGTCAGTTTTCCGCCAGATTCAATTATTCAAATGTTGTATTTTCAAGTGATTGAACATACAGCTTTTCATAAAAAAACACCTACTGTAGTGTGAAGTAGTAGCAATAATAAAAACACGGCCAGCTCTCAGCTTCTTATAACACTTAATTAAAAACCAGTGAAAGTTGGCATATTCAAATGGTTCCAGGAAATTAGTTTTCTTCAAACCATTTGAGTATACTGAACTCGCGGGTTTCACTATATATACAGTATAACCAGCTTTTAACAAAACAAGTCAGCTTTGGGACTGTATTGTTTCTTAAAATAAATAAGACATTGCCAATTCCTCCCTTTTGCTCATAACATATTCCTCTGTAAGCACAACCTGTGCAGGTACACTTAAGCCAGCTTACTGAGATCAGAGATGTGCATATCAAGGTATGCGGGGATGAAAATGATCTTACATAAATTGTATGCCGGGAGGTTCAACAAAACTAATAAAAAACTATACTAGAATACTAAATAGAATAAATTAATTACAAATATTCTAATACATTTTAAAAGGGAACCACATGCATAAAGTAGTGATCAAGCACATTTTAATGCTGATGAAACTTCACTTAGAATGTGAAATTCATGACAAGTCATATACACCCACACAGATAATTTGCCTTCTCTCTATATATAGGTGCGTGTTTCTGTGTGTGTGTGTGTGTGTGTGTGTGTGGAGTACCTGGCCCGCCCAGCACTTTCTCTCACCTCTCCTCCCACTGTGCTGAACCTGGAGAGCAGCCACAGCCCAGAACAGCTCAGCCTGTCCAGCAGCCAATTATATCTCCTAATTATTCAATTATTGGGGACTGGCCACCAGCAGTGGCCAGCAATGAGGGCCTTGTCAGCTCTGCAATAATAACGCACCTGTCCCACACTGGGGGAGCTAAAACAAACCCACACCAGAGACTAACCAGTGTGGTTGTGTTTTATAGAGATGGACCCCGAGGAGACACCCCTGTAGCTGCCCCAAAACCCCGGATCTCCTCACTGTCCATCATTCTCCAACCCTGGGGGGTATACTATGAAGCAGGATTTCTGAGTTAGCTGGATAACCCGGAACCCTCCCAAAGCTGGAGCATGGACTGAGGTAAAAAAGAGCTGTACCGGGTTTTACTCAGTGCAGTTATCCAGCTAACTCAGTAATCCTGCTCCGTAGTATACCCGCCTGGTCTTGGTCTCTTCATTCCTCTTGTTGAGTTTACTATGCTGCCGTTTGAGTTATATTCCTCTTGTTGATTATACTATGCTGCCGTTTGAGTTGGCTGCCTGACTTTCTGTGAATTTTGGATCCTACGCTGTGTTAGTATGCCTATGAACCCGTGTTTGTCTGTTCCCAAGAACCTTTTTATTTGTTGAGGGGTAGTCCAGCACAGCTGCCATGTTATCGGCTGTATCCAGAGCTGGGCAGAGCGAGGCTGAATGGTAAACATCAGGCCGAGAGATGGAGTCGGCCTGATGTTTCTTGCTGGTTGCGCCACCTCTAATAACAAAAACCCATTTCCCTCATCAACTAAATGGAATCTTTGGGGGACCAGTGCTGGCTGCTTTTTTTATTTTTTTATTAGTTTTTTGCCGAACTGAGGGCTGTACATATTAAATTCCCACCCTAATCCAAGCTGCATTACATGTACGAACCACCCTGCCAATCCAGCAGAGCTGGGACACCCGCAGTCCTTGTCCAAAACGCGCAGTGTCCGACAGCTGCTTCGTTTCGGGTCACTGACCTCAGCTAAGCTTGCATAGAGTGGCGTCAGAGGAAGACCTTTCATACGCCGCTTTTACATGCGGTCTTACGAGTGCCCTTTTTTCGGCAATTGGGGGCGTCATTCGAGAGGGATGAAACGCGGATCCCAGTCTGACTGGACCCTCCCATTCCCTGGGGCGATGCAGGCAGCAAGTGAAGACCCTGGTGCTAAAAGTACTGAAGTCACAAAATGTCTATTTTGAGAAAATCAAATCCGAAAATATCATTGATCCATAAAATCATTGAACCATTAAAAGTTTTGCTGTTTTTATGCATTGCTTAGGCACCTTTTCTGTTAACAATATTTATAGGGCTTAGCTAAACAAATACAACATGTTTCTATGCTCAATTTGAATTGTCTAAAAATGTGACTTCAGTACTTTTAGCACCAGGGTCTTCAATTGCGCATCACCCTATGGAGCTACCACTGGCACAGTCTGGATTCAATCCGAGGCCGTGAGGCTCATCCATGCACCATGGCGTGGTGCTTTAACCGAATGAGACATCCAGCAGCCCCGGCACTGGCTGTTTACAAATGAACAAGTTTATGTGCCAAATAAGAACTGAGTACCGGTCGCTTAAAACGGTATCAACAAAGCACCAGCGCTCAATTTAATACCGCGATCCCCAGATTAAGGAGCTTTAAAAGCAGATTGAAGCATCCCCATGCAGCTCTGTCGCCGCCCTGTTATGACGAAGACTCCCAGGGGACGGGGTCCTTGTTCTCCCAAATTAGCGGAACGTGTTTGCGGGGTATTGATTCAACTCGCATTAAAACAGGTATGACAGCTCGAGGGGGAGACGAGAGAGAGAAAATCCTTCGGCAACACCTGAGATGACCCGAAATGCTGACGTCCGCAGCCTGTAGGCGCGAGGGAATTCACGCTGATAACTAGCGTGCATCCTCCCGGGAATCTACTGGGCCGAGCCGGAATTTAAAATAAAACCACTCGAGCGGGGGACGGCCGACGGACACCACAGACCTCAGCTGGAAGGGGGAAAAAAGCTAAAGCTATTCCCCCCCCCCAGTCAAGAATAAAAAAGGGAACAAATGACTCCCCTCCACCAATAATGGAATCTTCACCTTTCTGCAGTGATAAATCAGTGGGCTAACATGCAAGCAATAAGGTAATACACCATTGTGGACAGGCCTATCATGGGGCTCGCAAAAGGGGGAGGCGGCATCAATAACGCTGCCAGGATCCCATTATCATCGTAATGGAATGGGTCACGGGGACTCGCGGGCGGGGCGGTCCAGATGATTCCGCAAGGCTGCCCCGCCCCCTCAAGCCGCCCCTGTCTCGCAGTAGAAACACGGCGGTTCAGGGCCGCGTACGGCGGGCCACCGATCCCTCGCTCTAACACAGGACTCACTGCACGCGTGCGAGTCGGAGCTCAGGGCTTTCGGGGGGGTTTTCTTTACTTACTAATGAAATTAATAGCATTTGCAATGGACAGTGCACCCCGGACTGCAGCAACCATAGATCTTACAGGCTATTCACATGAGTGCTATCTGCTGGCTGGGCTTTTTTTGTTCATCAGCCCGAGTCATAATAAGTCATCGATGGCGTGTAAAATTTTCAGGATGCAGGGGGATTATGGGGCAGAGGGCTTTCCGTATGCAGAATTGTCTGAAACATGGGACTGGTGGCAACCGTGCGACCACGATTCGCCCAAGCGGCCTTCCCGGAGCGGAATTCTTGCGGAAACAAGGACAGTGGCACGCAGTCACATAGAGGTGTGATGCTGGAAGGTCAAAGGTTAAGATGAAACGAAAGTCACTTTATTCACTTTTTCTTCATTTTTTTTTTTTAAATCAGCAGCTTGGAAGTAATTGGGAGGCACATTTATCACGTCAATTTCAGTCGACTGCAGTCAGTTGGCAGCACTGCATTTGACAGGTAAAACACTTTGGGCAGGAAAAAAAAAAAAAAGCAGTTATATTGAATTACCATAAAAGTCACATTCTGAGATTGGACCTTCAATGTGTTTATCGGGCCAAAGCAATAAACTTAATTTCATGAATTTAGAAAAAAATGCTAATCTTACAAAGAGCAAGTGAATCCATCCTTTGGGGATCCTTACGCCGCCATGCCAAAACACAGAATAAAGATGAGATAATTTAGTGCCAGTAAAACGATATGGCTCTCTTTTATTGAACCAATTTAACAGTGGTAATATGTGGCACTGAAAGTCATTATAATCCTTTCAATTCTCACTCTCTCAGTGTGGGTAGCCAAAACGAATGCTTTTATTTTTAAATTACAGATTGACACAAAGAGGATGGACAAGGGACCTTGCTCCCCATCACATCCTCTCAGTGGTGATTTGTCGAGCTGCAGTCTGTGTCTCTGGGGTCCACTATCTTACAGCTGCTATATTAGACAGGCATGTTGGGAGGACACACTCGGGTCACAAAGGACCCCTGCATCCTGTGTGCAAGAATGAAGGATCAATCAAAGCTGTAGCTGCCGTCTCCCCCTCACGCACACAATGTACTGTAAAAACACTGCATCTGGTATAAAACATTTATAGTGTACTAAGAGAGGTATAATCATAGGGTCATAAATAGTCCCATGCATGTGTACAGCTCATGCCACTATGTAATCACTAGCCATTATGACAGTACTGCAACAATCCCTGTAATTCCCCCCCTCCTCCACCCCCTCAAAAAAGAATATATATATATATATGTATATATATATACACACACACATACATATATACGTGTGTGTGTATCTGTGTCTGTCTGTGAGCATATTCCATGCTAGATGTGCTAGTTCCATAAGATTTTATAAAGATCTTCCAAAAAGATTTATTGTTACAGATTAATAAGTAGAGTGCTTGTCGATTTTATTTAAGTGACATTTCACTGTGAAACAAGTCTGAAACACATTGGAAAGTGAGCACTGTCATTTTGGGTACAGAATTGGGCTGGGAGAGGCAGGAGGTACATTGCCTTATCGATTCCCTGCCAGACTAAGGAGCGATTTGTGTCTCTCAGAGTACTGTTCATCTGCTGCAAACTTCTAACTAGTAAGGTGCATATTTGTCAATGTTATATTAACAATAGTTGCCGTCCAATGCATAGTCGCTATCAATTAATGAATGTCTTACAGCAGGGAGGAGAAGCCAATTCCATAAACTGGCTTAAAGTCTGTGGGGATCCATGCAACCTGATGATGTCATTGAATGGCCACAGTACATGCAGCTAATGCTGCTAACCATGCATTTGCTATCATGTCACTATGGTTAGACTGGTTGAAGGGCAATTTTTGAGGCTTGGGGGATCGATAATCTCAAAGTATGAAGTATTTTGCAGATACAGATATTTGGCTTCCTTGCTTAATTTTTTAGATATGGAGATATTACAGGTCTCAGCTGAATAAAGGGTCACATTTTTTAATAATAAGTATGACTTTTTCCTTTTTATAGTTTGATAGAATACAGATTCTTAGGCATGACTTTACTGGTGTAAATTCCAGAAATTTCGGTCTTTTTTTTTACTGCAAAATAATGAAATAAACGAACAATCCAGACCGTGCCAGTGCTGACTGTGGCCAGTAGCTCCACAGGGCGATGCACAATTGGTGCCTGCCCCGCTCAGGGTATGGGAGGGTTCCGTCACACAGGAATCTGCGTCACTCTTGAGCGACCCCTGCTGGCTGAAAAAGGGCACTGGTAAGACCACATGTCAAAGCCGTATATGAAAGGTCCTCCTCTGACGCCATTGTGCGAGCTTAGCTACAGTCTGCGACAAGAAAAGAGACAGTCCGATAGATAGATAAGGCCATCTTTATAGATAAGTAAATATAATAAGATTGTACACAAAATATATTTGTATAAATATGTTCTATTATACAGGTTTACTCAGTCAAGAAAATGCACTGCCCGAATTTGAGTCTTACTTGTAACCTGAGATTGTAATTACATCATATCATAGTTGTCTCAAATATTCCAATTTGTTGTTGACAAAACAGCTCTCGAACAAGATATGAGAATAAGTAACTTGAGAAATCAAATGAGATGTGTAAGAAGAAAATGTATCATGATAAATATTTAGCAGTTATAAAAATAAACGAGGCCTTGTTCGTACATCATTTGTGTCTCTCGTTTCCCTGCCACTTGAAAGAAGCTTGAAAGATAAACATTAGAAAATACTGTTCAGAATGTAGCACAAGAAAAATGCATTCTGTAAAATGAGATTGCTGGGAGACCCACATTACATCTTTTTTATAGCTTACAGTGGGGGTTTACTGGTTTCTTTTGAGAAATATGACACAAACATTTCAATTTAAAATTTGAATCGACCCATTTATTTCGGAATAAAGACGGCATACATTACCATCTTCTAAATGGCATTTTTCATGCCTTGCGGTGTTCGTAAATATTACCACAAGAGGTCTGCAGTCATTTGTACAAAAAAGAAAACAGAAAAGCAATATAATCCAGGTAAATAAACTGAACGCTGTCAAACATAAATTCTTTAGTACAGGCCTTGTTTCCTAGACAAATGCATTTGTTAGGTGTAGATAAATACCATTTTGGGAACATCTTGCATATTCAGAGAGAATTAGTATTCTGTGCAGTTACCTTGGAAACAGAATGACATACTTGATTAGGTACCAATGCATATTGTTTTTTGCTTGTGTGGGTTTTGTGAATAACCCCCCCCCCCCCCCCCCCACCCCATTTCATTCCCATACCATTTTATAAAACATGACATAATTTAGTGTTTTGTTTTTTTTTATAATTTTGTGCTCTGTGCTTAAAAAATGCTTTACCAAACACTCATACATACAAAGATGGAATATGAATATGTCTGTATGTGCATTGATATGCACTATGAAGCCATATTGGGTATGACAGTAGTAGTAGTAGTAGTATTCCTGCCATGGTGTTACCCAGACAGGGAGTGTTGCAGTCAGCAGGCTGTGTTACCCAGACAGGGAGTGTTGCAGTCGGCAGGCTGTGTTACCCAGACAAGGAGTGTTGCAGTCGGCAGGCTGTGTTACCCAGACAGGGAGTGTTGCCTTAACAACCCCCCCCCCCCCCATCTCATTAGACCCTGCTGGTTGTTGAAAATGGCATTTTCATGTTTCCCAAAAATCTTTCATTACTCAGCTTATTTACTGGGCTGCTATACGCAGATGGCAAATCAGCTTCAGGATGGATTTGATTATGCATATGCAATGTCATAGTTTAGCCATTAGGTGAGATTATTATGCCAACAAAAATCTCGAAATGGCTGAAGGGGGTCCAATTTTACGAGAATCTCCTATGTCAAACACTCCTCCATGGGGTGCTTCCCACAGACAGATGAACAGATGGGTTATCAGACTTCTGTGGCGTTTTTAAAATCACTCGACATTGGCGTGCTTCGCTAGTTTTTTTAACATTGGCTGTGTTTACCCTTCCTATTCAACAACAAATTGAAAGCCCTTGTTTTTGTAATGTTCCTCGTACCAGCATGATACCATTCATTGATCCCTCTCTCTCTCTCTCTCTCTCTATAACACAATGTGTCTTTCCAAATGATTTACCAGCTACCAGGAATGAAAACAGCATGAAACAAAGGACAGTGCCATTGTGTTTGTGCTACTTATATAATTGGCTGGTTAAGCTTTTTCTTTTTTTCTTTTTTTGTGGAACTCCAGGCTTTGGATTGTTGATATGTGTTGCTATAGAAACAGAAGAAGCCACTATTTATTCACCTTGCCATTTGTTTCAGCGTGGACGTAATATTTCATATGTGCGTCTGGAGCTCTTTTGAATTGCCTTTTTTTCCCCCCCGTTTGAAGGAAATAAAAATCCTTGATAGATTGAAGAAAAGGTTTCTGTATTTTTCTTTTCTTTTTTTTTAAGCAGAGACTTTCCAATCTCTCTCCAGTGCCCGTCAATTGTATTTCTGCTGCTGTGGGACAAATTGGTGCTTGCCTGCTGCCTAATTTTTCTATTTGGGAATGATGTGATGCTTCAACACCTGTTTCTGATTCTCTCCCATAAATAGTGAAGCCGATGAATCTAAAAGCAAAGAAAGCCTTTCATCTGAAAGCCTCCGCTGGTCTTGGAAGGGGGTGTTGGGTTTAATTAGATAAGCTGCTGGGATGTCTGTTTCATGATATCGCCATCAGGAATGTCTTCTCAATTGCCCATAGGCTGTCTTTTTTTTAAGCTTCACATAATCGAATAATGAAAGCAATAGCACTGTCACCAGGCTACCTGCCGTGTGTCTTGCAATATCAGTGGTCCTACATCATGGCAGAGGTGGCTGCAGCAATGACTAAGCATCCGTTGGAAGCAGGCTGTTTTCTTGGGTTTAAGTGGGGTTTATAAGTTATCCTGAAGGCTGAGCCACCTGTTCCATGGTGCTATCTGTCTGTCTGTCTGTCAGTCTGTCTATCTCCACACATTACTGGTTAAAAGCCAATTCATAGTCGGCAAAAAAAAAGTATGCGTATAGACATCCGTAGGGTCGTGATAGCTGACGTGATAATAGACGTGATAGCAGACCCAAAACGGACGTCTGCCTAGGTAGACCGCATAATCATGTGCTCTCCTTCCCTTGCTTCAAGGGGGGAATCCCCAGAATGCTAGGATGAAATATGGCAGCCACACCAAGTGTGATTCGAATCCAATTAAAGAAAGGGGAGGGAGTAATTATATTCCCTCGCTCTCTTGTTTATCCTCCCTTCCACCAAGGGTATAAAATGCAAGCTTCCAGCAAGAAGTGGAACCCACAATGCAATGTTCCACATGGAAAAAGTGGGCGGTCACTACAGAGCTATGTGGCGGTCACATTTCAACTCTATGGTGTTGCACTTCCCAAATGTTGCGAGGGCGGTTCGGTTCCGTTTTTGTTAGTTTCTCTTTAATCCTCCCCTGCAGAGCACCTTTTAAGTTTGCTTGCTACACGTAGCAGATTGCGTCACAAGGTAGCTCCCTGGAGGGAAGTAAGCAAGGGAAGGGATTGTGTTAAATTGGATTTGAATGCAGCCCAGGTCCCCACCACCAGCCGCCAAATTGAACCCCCAACCCAAAGAACAGAACGTACAATACCCACTTCAACCAGGGTGAGGGGGATTTGTCAACCTCCATATGTCTGTTATACACGCCGTCACACCTCATTCCTCTCACTCTCACCCTCTCACCATGCAACTTGTGTGTGCTTCAACTCTCTCTCTACTTCCCTTAACTCTGTGGAGAGAGGGAACACTCTGCCAATCCCCATAGACCATCTCTCTCTCTCTCTCTCTCTCTCTCTCACTCACTTACTCTCTTACTCACTCACTCACTCACTCACTCACTCACACACTCACTCACTCACTCACTCACTCACACACTCACTTACTCACTCACTCACTCACTCACACACTCACTTACTCACTCACACACTCACTCACTCACACACTCACTCACTCACTCACTCACTAACTCACTCACTCACTCACTCACTCACTCACTTACTCACTTACTCACTCACTCACTCACTCACACACTCACTCACTCACTCACACACTCACTTACTCACTCACTCACTTACTCACTTACTCACTTACTCACTCACTCACTCACTCACTCACACACTCACTTACTCACTCACTCACTCACACACTCACTCACTCACTCACTCACTCACTCACTCACACACTCACTTACTCACTCACTCACTCACTCACTCACTTACCCACTTACTCACTCACTTACTCACTCACTCACTCACACACTCACTTACTCACTCACACACTCACTCACTCACACACTCACTCACTCACTCACTCACTAACTCACTCACTCACTCACTCACTCACTTACTCACTTACTCACTCACTCACTCACTCACACACTCACTCACTCACTCACACACTCACTTACTCACTCACTCACTTACTCACTTACTCACTTACTCACTCACTCACTCACTCACACACTCACTTACTCACTCACTCACTCACTCACACACTCACTCACTCACTCACTCACTTACTCACTCACTTACTCACTCACTCACTTACTTACTCACTTACTCACTCACATGTAAGAGTGTACATGCACATAGACTCCCATTGCTCTATGATAGCATCCCATTCATCAGATATCCCAGGGTGAATGGGAAAAAAGTGTGCCTAAAAAAAGCATGCCCCCCCCCCCCCCTTCCCCACAGTTACATATATTGTGCTTACAGACAGGGCTAGTGATTCCATTAGAAGTAAACAAAAATTTTATAGACTTTGGCCTTTTAGACCTTTTTTTAAGTTCATGCATTTACAGTGATTTCCAATGTGTTCTACACTGAATAATTAGCCTTTTGGCTTCAGTTAACTTTGTTAACATAACTGCAAAATGTTGCATTACTAAAACTAAGACAATACAGGAATGGGAGCTGCAGACTGCCCAATACTTTGTTATCCACATAATTTAAATGCATGAACTTAGCCAATTTTATTATAATTTATTTTAAAAACAACAAGAGGAAGGCTTTTAACTGCAAATAGCATTTATTGATTTGATGAAAGGGACCAAAGATGGCCGTTAGTGTTCCCATGATTTTGTGTAGAGCCAATCTTGTTCCACCGTAATTAAAGGGGTAGGAACAATGCAGTGTATCTCATAATGCACCTGTTCTCCTCCACCAGCAAATATACACCTATAAAATTAAGGATGCGGTCACATTAAAGACAAAATTATCCTGTTTATGTTGAATTGCGACGCATCCAATGACTTCCTTATTAATATTCTGGCTTGGAATCCAACTAAAAGCTAAATAATACCCACCGGTTTCCCTTGTGCTCACAAATAAGTACAGTGTTTACATTTTATATTTTTACATAACTGTGCAGTGCTAGAATACTGATTCAAGGGAAATGTGCAGTATTAGAGTGATTTACAATGGCCTTTTTTATCATTTGATGTACTGCTATACGATGCAATGTCTCTTCAAAGCATATTCTACTCTATTACAGAATATTTTATGTACAATCACTCCTAGTCTTTCCCTGGAGTGCCCTTTCATGAATTATTTAGCCTATGGATAACAAGGTGGTACATACCATGACAATGTGTCTTTGCTGTTATTTCGGCATGTTATTAATCAAATTCATTCATCTTCAAACTATCATGTTATTGGGTTATACCATACGGAAATAATCCAATTTAATTCCATCCCTAAATGAGGCCATTGCTTGGGGGTAATTAAGCAAGCGCAAGGTTTGCTGATATTGTATATTGGTAATAAGGAAAAGTGTATCTTTTGAGTTCATTAGATTTGATTTTAGGAGCACAAATCATTAATGCACCAACTACTCATTCATCCGTGAACGCCAGCACTTTCCTCAACCAGTGACTAGCTGTCAAATAAACTGCCTTATGGCAGAAACAGGGACCGAAACACTGTAAAATAAGCTGTCTAATTAGTTTAGATGAAGCTGGGGGAGGAGGGAGCACCCTTAAGGGGTAATTAGTTTGCCCGACAAGCCTTTTCAACATCAGAGACGCAGGTTCACTGCCAGTTTTGCGGCCACTGAGGCCTCATGCCAAGATGGCTGAACATGGAGGTGCCATGTGGGGGAAGTTCTCAGAGTCTGGCCTGAAACAGAGGCAGGACCCTGAGATCTGCCAGAAATGCCCATACTGAATCCAGTGTAACGTCTGGGCCTTTACTGGCTGTTCGATGGCACAGAAATATTAAAGTAATCAATTATTTACATTGGGTATATTTACATATTTACATACACAAGAAATGCATAATACTTTATTATGGATATTGTTGTAAGCAACAGGATAATTACCTGAGCACAATTAGCCCCACCACACACACATACATGCACACATACACACTCTCTCTCTCACACACACACACACACACACACACACACATACAAAGCAAAGAAAATGACCCGACCCCCATCTATAATGATATTGTTTGATTAAAATGAACAAAAACCGAATTTACTTCAGATCTAGCATAATTAGAAAGAAAACCATTTCCCACCTCACAAAACCAGGTCTAGCCAATTCATCTTTGAGCAGAAGATGGCCAGTACCTCACCAGCTGTCACCTCAATGTCACTCTGTGCCCAAACAAAGCCAATCCACTGAGAGTGTCCTTCGTAATGCGAGAGTCCAAACTTTCCCTTAAATCCAACGTTCAATTTCAGATTTTTATTTTTATTTTGGGTGCGGGTTAAACCCAACCCACCCCCTTGACTATGTCATGGGGAGATCTATATAGCCTAACTTGTGTATCAGTATATGTAATGTGTTTTGGCTCTCAAGGAATTTATAATCGAACTGACTCCTATTCATGGGTTTGGGTGATGAACATTTTACCAGAAGAGACAGATACTGGAGTTACTATCTGGCCTGTTGACCTCAAGTCTGGTACTCGAAAAATGTTCCATTAGCCCAAAGAACTTTAGCAGTCTGAGCTCTGGTGCCCCTATAAAGAGTCACACAGGACTGATCTATTTTAACATTCTTTCGGTGTGGACGGGGTTTGGCTGCAGCTCTGATTGAACGGGTTCAAAGTGCATTTCTGTTTGAAAGATCTGAGGTAGACGGCAGGCATTAGAACAGAGGGGACCGGGTTCCATATTTTTTTCTGTTGAAGGAAAAGGGGTATTTTGGCCATAGTATATAGAAGCAGTATATAGAAGCCCATTTTTGAGATGTGATTGAGGGGGTGATGTATGTGTTTGTTTTATTGGATGCCTGTTATCAGGGTACTTGGGGAAGAGTTTGCAGACTGCTGGCAGACGGTTGCTTTATAGTTGGAAGTATAGTTTTATTGCCAAGAGAGTGCAATAAATTTTGAGAGTTAATGCATTAGCTGATTGGAGGGCTTCGGGGCGGAGGAGGGTTTCCAGTTTATCGTGCTTTATTGTAGAGCCTAGGTTTTGGTTCAAGGGCAATCTTTTTTTCTTTTTTTTTTTTTGGTTACAGCTCAAACTGGGAGGTGGTGACAGTGGCAGTGGTTGTTGCCAGCAGAACCTCTTTTGTTTGTGAGATATCAGCATTCGTTTAAAAGTCATTTTGAGTTGATAGCGTTTGATTGACTACACGGTTGACATTGTAGTTTGTAACCAATGTTTCAAAGAGCCATGGGGTCATAACGTTTCTTGAGAGACTGACTGAGGCCTACACCTTTACTGCACCCTCATTGTCTTCTTTTTGAAAGATTTGTGGTATATACGTATATGCTGGAGTCACCAACTTTTACCGCACAAACACACACACACACACACAGTATGTAATGTGTGTGTGTGTGTATGTGTTATCTACACAGTATAAAACACATAGATGAACAAACATGAACTGTGTGAGCATGTATATATACTGCATATAGGCACAGGTATAGACATTCTCACACATTTATTTATGTCCGTTCATCTGTTCTATCACACCATGGCATCACCCTTTTCACTGCCTTTAATGAGTTTCATGTGAATGGTCCCAGAAGCCTCTCTCAAGCCAGACCTCATATCATGCGTATCACCAGACCTAATTACACTGATCAAAATCTGCTAAAGGAAAATAATAAATCGCTTCAGAAAAGAGTACCCAGGGGGGACAGACCACATTCCTGCCTTTATCGACTTCACCGTTCAGCCAGAAATGTTACAACTAATTTTTTTATGACATTCAGAACTTTATGGACCTAAATGGACTCTTCCGGAAGGACTCATATTAATTAATGTCATCTGAGACATTGAACATAACTGCTACACTCCTGAAAAAGGGAGAGAAAGATCACAATTTTGATACTGCTAGTGTTCCCTCATCAGGAGTTTGATCAGGAATCATTTCAACAATTAAACATTTACATGTTTCATAAATTCACATTTCCAGGAGACATGTACACCCTGTTGCCACACTCTACTTTCCCTTTGCAGTGTTTCTTAAGCAGTGACACAGTCCAAATAAAAACCACCGTTACTTTTAAAGTAGTGTAAGTGTACAAATTAATCCCACCAAAGTCTGTTTGCAGACATTTTTGATATATATACCATCATAATCTTTGTTTTTTGTTAAACGCAGTGCTGAAATGAAAGACTGCTTTCTTATTTGAAGTTTCATGAATTCATTCATAGATTTTTTTTAATTTTGATAAAGATATCAAAGAAAACATCAAAAGTCTGGCATTGGCTTAATAGGCACACCTGTACCAATTAAGCCCACACCTGTACCAATTAAGCCCACAAGTGTTTCTATTAAGCCCACTTGATGATTTATTGATAAAGAAAGCCATTTTTAATTATTTTAATATAGTACAAACCTATTATGTTCCAATCTACAGTATCTTGGCTATCAGACTATGTTTTCCTTTAGTCTCCACCTATTTCATACGGCCTAAAAATGGCGTTGAAAGTGGGGCTGTATAGACGATTTGTTGTGTTGTTGACACAGGCCGAGCAAAACTTACAACATGTCTTTATTGGATTGTAGCTAAACAATATTTATGTCCAAAAGCACAAATATGGTGAAACTTAATCCTCAAGATTTAGGCTTTCAATATTTGTTATAATTTTGTCTTTTTATGTATCTTAGGGCATCAAATTTATATCTGTGCTTTCACAAAAATGTAAAAGTAGGCATAGGCTATAGCCTCTAGAGGTATAATTAATTTGAAGGAATCTATATTCAACAGCTGAGATTTGGGGAAAGGGTTCAAAGGTCAAAAGGGAAAAACTCTTTATTGAAATAGAGATTCCGGGTGAATATTACCCCCTTTGCAGTCCTAATCTATCAGAGCTTTCTGATATTGGTATGGTCATTACTCCATAGGTAGATTATACGTGTTAAATATCAAAAAGATTATTACGATCCCTTCAACTGGGGTGGACCCAAATGCAGGACTTGGAGACAGACTCAGAACAAGCTCCGTGGAGCACTGTTATTGTGACACGAGAACGGCAAGAGGGAGTGCTAGGTGAGGATCTGGAACGGGGTTGGGCTGCTAGGGCGGACAGAATGCTGGGGGAGCTGGGGAGGGGCTTGAGAGGTGGCAGACAGACCTGTGACAACTGGCAGCGGGAGTGGAGGCAGGCAATGGCGGGTTTGGGCAAGCAGGCTGGCGGGTTGGGAAACAAGACTGCAGATAGTTAAATCACAAGACAAAACGAGATACACGGGCCGAGTACAGAGCATAACAAAGCTAGACAAAAGTACGAACTGGCAATGAGACACACAGAGAGAGGGGAATATATAAACGGGAAAATGAGTTAATTGGTGCTGAAGCGTGCGAATGTCTACTGGAGTGCGTGAGCTGTTGAGGGAGCGTGTGGAATGTGAACGGAGGGGCGAGTGATTGGCTGGGGGAAAATGAGAGGGGAAGTGGGGAAATGAGGAGGAGAACCACGCCCAGCCTGCACAACACGGAAGACAAACACGAAAACGTAAAAACATGACGGGAAACGAAAGGAAGGGGGAAAACACGGAGAACAATGGGGAAGATGGACTGGAAGGGAGGCGGCCGACGTAACACAGATGAGGTTAAGATTGCAAAGGGGCTCATTTTCACCTGGAACACAAAATACAGTCAAGTGGGCTTAGAATAGAGTAGAATAGAATAGAATAACCTTTATTTTTCCGCTAGAGAACTTCAGTTGTAGCCCCAGCAACAACAAAAAAGACATAGACAGTGCAGCAGACCCACAACACACAAACATATCAAACAAAGACATTCAATATAATCATTGCATTAATCAAACTAAATAAGTGAATTAAAGTGACAAATGAAATTAATATTAGTATTAGTATTAAATTAATAGGACCAGCAGTGATTTATTGCTAAAAACACTGAATATGAAATTGCATAAATAAAGCATTATACATACGTATATACAACACAAAATATATATGTGTATATATATATATATATATATATATATATATATATATATATAGTATATCCAGTACATTGTGAACTAAGAACACATGAAAAGCATTAGCTCAAAAGGAAATGTTCATGTGGTTCACAGGAACAGCCTTTGGCTGTCATTTATACGCTTATCAAGAAATGCAGCTAAAATGTCAGATGGTGCAAGTGTTAGGGCTAATTAATTAATTAAGGCCAGAAGTTGGCATGGAAACCAGAAACAGATATGGCCCTCATTGCCCTCCTCTGCTCAAGACTCCCCTATAGCTGCATTAGGTGTGCATACAGAGTCCAACAAACTAGCATATGGTCAGAGAGCTACCATCGGCTGATGTTAGATAATGGGCAGCCATCAGCTAATCAGTGCTCACTCACCATTATGTGGTACTTACATGGCGAGTTTGCTTCCTCATGCTTTTAAATTATTAACAGAAGCCAGCAAATAGAACCAGAATCGTTTTTCTTCCTTGTCCTTAGTCATCTCAATAACGTTATGCCAGCTATTACCCGTTATGATACCGATGCCTTTTTTTTTTTTTAAAAGAAGGAATAATTAACGTATTGCTATCCATAATGAGGTAGCACCTGCAAACTGCAAACCCCCGCCTAAAGGCTTCGCCATAAAAGTGAAATATTACTTTCCAACTTCTGCAGCAGAGCAGATGTCTTGGCAGCCATCCCAGTGGTGTATTAACAGACAGGAACGTCACCGACATTCAGACGGCAGAGCGTCTACGCCGGCTTTGCAGTCGAGAGCAGGGACTTACGCTGCAGAGAACCCTGGGAATGATTCAGAAGCCTCCTTTACATGCAGATTCTTGTTCTTTTTATCTCTGTACAGTGAAGGTAAGAAAAACAAATCCAAATTTGAACCCTCCCAACAGCTCTAATGACAATTTTACATTCAGCCTGGAGAAAGTGATTCAGCCTGGAGAAAGTGATTCAGCCTGGAGAAAGTGATTCAGCCTGGAGAAAGTGATTCAGCCTAGAGAAAGTGATTCAGCCTGGAGAAAGTGATTAGTACTTGATTACAAGGCATCTCCAGGGCGGTTACAACGATACTTGTGGTCACACATATGGAGACGTGCACGCGCATACACACGCACGCAAACACACACACACACACAGAATAATACACTCGCAATGTGACGCACACATGTACACACATATACACATGCACATACACACAACAGAACAAACACAGCGACACACACATACATACTGTAGATACAAATACACTCTCTCACTACCTACACATAAACACACACAGTAACATACTCACACATAGATACAAATACACTCTCCTCACTACCTACACATAAACACACACAGTAACATACTCACACATAGATACAAATACACTCTCCTCACTACCTACACATACACACACACAGTAACATACTCACACATAGATACAAATACACTCTCCTCACTACCTACACATAAACACACACAGTAACATACTCACGCATTGATACAAATACACTCTCCTCACTACCTACACATACACACACACAGTAACATACTCACACATAGATACAAATACACTCTCCTCACTACCTACACATAAACACACACAGTAACATACTCACACATTGATACAAATACACTCTCCTCACTACCTACACATAAACACACACAGTAACATACTCACGCATTGATACAAATACACTTTCTCACTACATACATACACACTCACACACACACACACGCAGTAACACAAACACACACACATAGATACAAATACACTCTCTCACTACATACATACACACTCACACACACACACACACGTAAACACACTCACACATAGATACAAATACACTCTCTCACTACCTACACACACACACACACAGTAACACACTCACACATAGATACAAATACACTCTCTTGCTACATACACACACACACACACACACACACACACACACACACAGTAACACACTCACAGTAATAAACACTCGGCAACACACAGACACAGAAACAAGTACATTCTCACACTCCACGCTCAGTGTTCCTCTGTAGCAGGTCAGTCCCTGCATAGCAAACACAATGTTGTTTGACTCAAATCTGTGTTCAGGTGTTCTAAGATCCATCAGATACAGAACAGATGGGGTGTGTGTGTGTGTGTGTGTGTGTGTGTGTGCGTGTGTGTGTGTGTAGGGGGGGGGGGGGGGCGTAGTGGAACGCTAATGGCATGAGTTCTTTCACTCGCACTTAGAAACAAAGTTACAAAATGGTGCACTAATTCAGATCAGTAATAATGCAAGCACACACACATGCACACGCACACACACACACATGCACAAACACACATGCACAGATACAGACACACGCAAACACACACATGCATGAACACGCATGCACGGACATACACAGACACACACACACGTATACACACACATGCACTCACATACACACACGCACACACACGCGCGGGTGCGTCATTCCTCTCTGACTCCTGAATTATGAAGGAGAGTCTATTTTAAACGGCTGAGCGGCGGCTTTGATGCAGCAGCGCTGGCGTCAGTCGCAGACGTGGCAATCTTAGATAATAGCGAGAGACACGGCGCGCTCGCTCTCCAGCGCCGACGAAAGAACGAACTGAACAAAAACGAAAGGATGCTTTTAATTCTATAATAAACATGAGATGAGAAGAGCGGCATTGCCTCAGCACAGGGGACCAGTTACATTTTTCATCAAAGCAAAGGTTTTGCCAGCCCTCCCCCCCCCCCCCCAATTTTTTATTTATGTAAAAATAAATAAATATCCTTCACAGATTAACCCCCAAGCTACATCAAATTTAAATCAAATAAGGAAGAGAGAGAGAAAGAGAAAGATGCAGATAACTCATTAATTTCTATTCTAGGCGAAAACACTGCTCTAATTGATTGATACATCCTCAGTTTATTCTGAAAATGTATTTTCATAAGAAAGGATGAAGTTGTAAAGAGTGGCTGCTGTTTTTTTTTGAGGCCTTGTGTTTTGTGAGCGGTTTAAACCTGAGGGACTGTCTGCAGTCTGATGCTTTCCAATCAGATGAATGGATAACTGGCATTCTGCGTTTTCCTTTATCTGCACAAGCTCTCAGCAAGGGCTCCGTAAGGACAGCAAAGCACACATCCCTTATGCAGATACACACACACACACATACACACAGATAC
Source organism: Synaphobranchus kaupii (assembly GCA_029718625.1). Classification (NCBI taxonomy): domain Eukaryota; kingdom Metazoa; phylum Chordata; class Actinopteri; order Anguilliformes; family Synaphobranchidae; genus Synaphobranchus; species Synaphobranchus kaupii. Next base: position 7,480,974 of record CM056390.1, on the reverse strand, counting down.
ACACATGCGCATACACAGACACACACACACACACACACACACACACACACATATACACACATGTGCAAACACATACACAGATACACACATGCACAAATGCATATAAAGAAACACACACATACACAGATACACACAGATACACACATGCACATGCACAGACACACACACATATACACACATGTACAAACACATACACAGATACACACATGCACGAATGCATATAAAGAAACACACACATACACAGATACACACATACATATACACACACACACACAGACACACACACACACACACACACGCGCACACACACACACACAAACACACACACACACAGTGTGTGAATGCACTAACAGGACAGGAGTCAGGACTGTGAGCTCAGAGCCCAGTCTGAAGGACTGCAGCCCCACTGCGGTGCCTGTTTTGGGGCTCGGGTGACAGTGGGAGATCTGGATGAAAAAGGAGCATTCCATTATTGATGTGCCAGGATGGAGGCACCGTAAGTGCCGCGTTTTATTGCCCATTGCCGGGGTCCGCGCTGTCACAAGGAGCTCGGAATAGAGCACGCTTTAAGATCTGTGAGAAACTTCCTCTGCCGCATTCCTCTCTGTGTGTACTGGTAACTCTCCTGAAGCAGAGCCGCATTTCTCTCTGTGTGTACTGGTAACTCTCCTGAAGCAGAGCCGCATTCCTCTCTGTGTGTACTGGTAACTCTCCTGAAGCAGAGCCGCATTCCTCTCTGTGTGTACTGGTAACTCTCCTGAAGCAGAGCCGCATTCCTCTCTGTGTGTACTGGTAACTCTCCTGAAGCAGAGCTGCATTCCTCTCTGTGTGTACTGGTAACTCTCCTGAAGCAGAGCCGCATTTCTCTCTGTGTGTACTGGTAACTCTCCTGAAGCAGAGCCGCATTCCTCTCTGTGTGTACTGGTAACTCTCCTGAAGCAGAGCCGCATTCCACTCTGTGTGTACTGGTAACTCTCCTGAAGCAGAGCCGCATTCCACTCTGTGTGTACTGGTAACTCTCCTGAAGCAGAGCCGCATTCCACTCTGTGTGTACTGGTAACTCTCCTGAAGCAGAGCCGCATTCCTCTCTGTGTGTACTGGTAACTCTCCTGAAGCAGAGCCGCATTCCACTCTGTGTGTACTGGTAACTCTCCTGAAGCAGAGCCGCATTCCACTCTGTGTGTACTGGTAACTCTCCTGAAGCAGAGCCGCATTCCACTCTGTGTGTACTGGTAACTCTCCCACCAGCCACACAAAAACAAGCACATCTGTTATTTTGTTCCTTTCGCCCTTTAAAGTGCAAGGTCACAAATAGCATGTGATTAAAATGTTCTTACAGTAACTGAACATTCGAATGCTGATGTAACAATCACTACTGCAATGGAGTTCTAGAACGACGTTCCAAAAGACCTACTCTTCAAACGAATAAGTGCTATTGACGGTTTGATTTTTAATTAGCCTCCTGTGTCAACAGTTGTCCAAAATAGAGCACTGTGAGTCTGTCAGAAAATAAAGCCTTCACTTTTACAACATTTAGCTGATGCCGTTCTCCAGATCATCTTCATACTGTCAATTTAGACTGCTGAACATGCAATAGCGACGGAAGTACCTTGCGGTACCTGGGAATCAACCCTGTAACCTCAAACTTACAATCCCACCTCCCTAACCGCCATGCTACGACGTGGGAGTACCGGTCTTGGATGCAAAGGAACAGGTCAGAGTAATGCTACGTATTGTCAGCCTCCAAGGGGCATCTCACAGAGAAGCACAGTGCAATGGAGCAAAGGGTAGACCATAGAACACAGAGCCAGGACGAGGGAGGACACCGCTGTAAACACAGGCCTATGGTTGCCATGTCAACCCCGGATTCTCACACATTGTATGCCGGAGCTTCAAACGGTAAATCGATGACCTCGTGTCGGTTAACTTCTCCCCTGTAAATGTTGGTGACCGTTATTAAATTTGAGAGAATGACTCTGTGTTATAAAAAATGTTCTCGTGTAAAATTCCCTGAATATACTGCATATGTACGCGGTATGTATTTTTTTAAATCCTAGAAATATGAATCATATGAATGCATTCCGCTGTGCTGTAGTGGCTGTCGTTTTCAAACGAAAATGTAACTCCCATCGCCCTGGAGATTAGCCCTTTTCAAATTTATACTTCCATTTAATACTTGTGAGTTTATGATTACTGTTTAGTTCAGATTTTTGTTTGTTTTTGGCTTTGTAAGGGTTTCAGCCAGCATTAATCACACAAGAAATATGAACTGATTAGGAATCTTTGTTACCATAAAGGATATATCTGTGTCAATTTTCCCGGAATTGGCATTGATCCTCATAGACAAGCAGCCATTTACAATCAAAATCTGGCACCCAGACCATAACTGAGAAAACAGGACTTTGGATATCTTTACTGAAAAAAAAGTGAGAATCAATTTAAATTAGCATAGCTATCAGCCATTATTGCTGTCAGACCCCAAAATTGCTGGAAAGGATAATAATGAATGTTTTATACGAACAAACACAAGGTCACGTGATTTTGCTGTGCGGTCTTAGCTCAGGCAAAGCCTGTAATAGAACTTTTTTCCTGGGATATCTGGAGCCAACTGAAGAAATTTCACTCTAAAGTTTGCTCCAAAATTTCACTCCAAAGTTTGCTCAGCCTACACATGCGGTTTCAGCTCTGATTCTTTTTATTTGGCTTTACAACAAAAACGAAAACAGCAACAAAAAATAAATTAAATGATGAACAATCAAAAAAATAATGTTGATTTATGCATGTTAGAATGGCTCTAGCATTACGGTGCATAAACAGGAAGTACATAAACGGTACTTTTCCTAAACCGGAAATTGGCTGAATTCCAAACTGAGCCCTCGTGGAGTCGTGGACTGTGGACTTGCAGACTTTAGTGGCATATATCCGGGGGCAGGTAAGTCTGCATTGATGCAGACTTGTTAAAAAGGGCTGGTGGAGGGTGCGAGGCCTATAAGCACTCATGGACTTAACAAGAAGGCACCTTTGAGTCTGCGAGCCCAGAGAATGGGATTCAGCCATTGTTGTGTCTCCTACCTGTGCTGGCACACAACCCTTAAAAAGTCCAGTTTCAGGTGTTCTATCGCTGTTCACTCAACTCAGCGAATGCTTTCTGCATGTCATCACTCTTAAGATTCCCTCATTTGCATAACATCTGCATACATCACTATGCGGGCATGCATATTCATCGCATGCAAATGTCTGGCTTTCATGCTCCAAAGGTGAGCACAGTGGAAAAAACATTACGCTTGAACTTCGACCTCTTTTATAGCCAGGCAGGGGCCCTATTTATGAAGGTTTTGAGCTCACAAAGATGGCCAGAGGTTGCAGAGGTTCTCATATGACTCACACATGTCCTCTATATATAATAAGTGCAGTCCATTGTTCTTATGGTGAAATGCTGGGTGGGCCTCCAGTGGGAATAGACTACCCTGTACTGCTATATTAAATAATGCTCATTGTTTTATAATGTATAATAATATTTTTATAACAACAGGCAAAAATATGTAAGTAAAAACAGGCAGAGAAAATGTCTAATCCATCAATCTAAAGTTTGAACATAGACATGTTATCTCAGAGTGGGTGGCTTCAAGCAGAACAAAAATTATCTTACTTGAATGTAAAAACAAATATGTTTTCTTTCTAAAATACAAAAACAGATAATGAATAACCAGTGGTGTCGCCAGACCTAATACAGACAGATAATAGTTTACAGTTAGGTAGCTACTAGCTAGTGAGTTAATTGACTCATAAAGTTAGGATATTTTGATAATGCTACAAAAGTGCAAGGTATTTTCTAATGATAGGGAGAAACGTACGGGAGAGTAATAGAATGGAATAGAATAACTTTTATTTTCCCTTTCAGGAACGTCAGTTGTAGCCACTAGGAACAACAAAAAAGACATAGACCCACAACACACAAATAAACACATAAATTAAAGACAACAACATCAAATTAAGTGAATTAAAGTGGAATACAGCCATGATTTAAAAATAGCCCCCGCTGTCCCGAGATGTCCAGTGGCATTAAGCAGTCCAACACACAAACTCCGCCTCCACGACTTTCCTCCATACACGCAGTGCTGCGGTCTCTATACACTGTCGAAACGGAGCACCGAACTGCGTCAGCTTTCCCACTCGACCCCCTGCACTCTCTGATCAGTCTCGACATCTTCAACTCCGGTGAAGAGCGATGGTAAACTAGACAATTCGCCAATATCATCAAGAGACAGCTGGACTACGTCGCCATTACAGCGCCACGTGATGTCATATAACGTAATGTAACGTTAACTCTGAGGGAACCCCCCCGCCCATGAACATTTATGCCTAGATGTATGCTATGGAATCTGGTTTTTAATTGCAAAAAAAAAAAAAAAACGCTGGTTAAATAAAAAAAACTACAGACCAGGCCTGAATGCCATTGAGGCAACTTGCTATAAGCTGTCAAACTAGAATTCACATTGTCTTTGATGTCACGATGTGTCAACCATCGCTAATGCCCATAAATTTTAGTTGATAAAGGATGGTATTGCATCAGCCCAACCCTATTGCTGTATATCCAAGCAATTTTTAAAAAAATATTCTTTGCAACAACAATGCCAAATAATTTATTGAATTTAGGCCTATTGCTGCTCTAAAAACTAATGGGGAACAACCATTTTGTGGCTTCTTTTTTTTTTATTCTCCTGGGGGGTGCATGCCCTCAGATCCCCTAGTAGAGGCTTAGCGCCCCAAATGAATATCTCTGGTGACACCCCTGTCAATAACCATCTTTATTAAGATTCATATAAACATCACACACCCACATCCCGGTTGTGCCTCGCGTATGCATATTAATAAGTCATGTGTGTAATCAACTAATTAATTCCTCATCCGCAGAGATAAATCATTCAATCGTGTCAATGCATCCCCCGATCATGATTATCATGCAAGGTACAAGGTTCATGTTTGTAGATAAATACACTGTCAAAACACGCAATCACACAGCGATATCAATTCCAGTTCAAAAGAAATGTTAGACCGCATAAGATTGATGCTTTAATCTGTGTAGGGTGACACAAGAGCAAATTATTCTATTAGCTTTGGTGAATCCATTTAAATGTAGCTAAATTCTCTTTTAACATTTCCATTGAATAAGCACAGGTCATTACAAGCCAAATGATATTTATAATATATCTACAAATCTCAGATCTAAGTATCATCATATTTAAACATGACAGAGGAAAAATATATGAGAGAGATCCATCTCCTTGAATAAGAGTTTCATTTTTCTTTTTTTCCCTGTGAACTGGCTCTCCCTCGCAGTCAATTTCAAGAGCCGTTGTCCATGTTCGTTTTGCTCACCTGTTGTTACCAAGGTGAGAACTTGTCTCTCGGTTCCAGCGCATCTTGAGGCGCGTCTAACCTTTGCACTGTACGCTGGGTGGAAAATAGCTTTCCATCAAAGACCATCACAGATCAGGCGGTGCGTTTTAGATGCGACGGCGAGAGCTTTTGATCACTGGCTGTCAGTTGCACCTTGCGTTGTTGAGTGAACAATTTTCTAACGTTCAAAATGGCAGTCGGGATTTTATAGGTAGTGTCAATAGTGTAGGGGTCTGCAACCTTGTTCCTGGAGAGCAGCAGGCGCTGCTGGTTTTTTATTGCTACTCAGAATCTAAATGATCAGTCAAAGCGGTTAACTTTAGTGGTTAAGACCAGCGTTGCTTTTGAAGCATTTGCACCAATAATGTCGCTTTGAGTAAAATAGTTTTTATTTTTCGGTCCAACTGAAATGTCAACAGTGCAAAAATCCCTGTGTAAATCTAACACCACGGTCTCATATAAACACCAACAATGTTTTTGCTGTGGTGTTCAGTAGTCCAGTTGTCACATTTTACTTAGAGGTCTTTTCCAACTGAAAATATATATTTTTAAATGATTGTATTATATTCATTTATTTAGATTCATCAGATTTGGTATGCCACTTTGTGTTTCACTGTTAGCAGTATGAATGTTTATCTCACAACAACTTAAAACAAAATCGACTGCCTTATTACTCAGTGTGTGTTGATTTGATAATTGTTTTGCTTATTAATCTGTCATAAGTGCTCTCATCTCACTTCTAGCAAATTAATATACCTCCATTGTCTTGAAAACACCCTACAAATTGGAGTCCCAGTCATTTCTTATTTAAAATACTAATTCATTACCTATGAAAAAGTGAGCCATAATTTAGTGGCAGCGATACATTTATCAGCAGTTTTTAACAGCATCAGTAGGTTGATCAAATAAACGGAAACCAGCTGCTTTACAGCAATGTGTAATAGCAACGTGAAAAAGCATCAGGAGTCACTGCGACATGAAATGGAAGCATTTTGGGAGTGAAACGGCATGGGGACGTATAAGTTTACAGTAACGTTTCAAATGAAATATCAATGTTCTGCAGGCTCATGTAATGTACAAGTCATGCTGTACAGTGCCTCACTGAGAACAGCAGAAGTAAGAGGAAAGTATTTGTAGTTTCTGTAATGTTTTACTTAACTCTAACCCCCTTGGGAGGAGGGCCCCCGTGTAGCATTATTCTTTATGACTTAACGCACGTTTGTTTTTCCTCATAGCAACTCATAAAGTAATAACTGCACATAAGGTAATAACTGAGTATTATATCATTTAAAAAATGCAATAAAAACTCATACTGTAATAATCTGCTGTTAATGTAAGAAAAAATGTTGAATACATAACGTGATAATTGATTTTTTGCATTTAATATAGAGCATGGGTGGCTAATACTGGTCCTGGACAATCATGAGGTTGAAGAATTTTTAAATCAGTTATTGCATTATACACAAAACATTATAGCATTATGCACTCAACATTGTTTCTTACAGTATAGGCAGATTATTACATTATGCAGTTATTACATAATACGAATTGCTACATTCCTTTTACTTTACAGTACTTTTACAGATACAGAATAGGCCATTTATTTGTCCATTTCTAACTGATTTCACCTTTGTGCGTACGACAGCTTTATGGTTTGTACCTTCCATCCACCTGATTTTTTTTAGTCTAGTTTGAGTGCAGTGCCTCCGTGGCAGAAAAAAAGGTGGTTCTTTTGCAGTAAATCACTCAGAAGCATTTACGCTGTGTAAGTGAATTCTCAGAAGCATATACGCTGTGTGAGTGAATTCTCAGAAGCATTTACACTGTGTGAGTGAATTCTCAGAAGCATATACGCTGTGTGAGTGAATTTCCCTTTTTTCCTTTTTCCGCTTGAATTCTTTTGTGACCCCACGCTCGCCCTGTCGGACATGCGCACAGTGTCCGCTTTCTCTGAAAGGTGCACTTCCACTTTGCGGCAGCTTTTCAGCCATGGTTTGCTGGCCCTAAGTAATTTACCGTAGTTTACACACGGCCCTGTTCTGCTTCCCTCCAGAGTGTTACGGCCTCTTGTACCTGGACAAGGAAGCTCTTTCCACGCTCATAAGCAGCCATTCTCCCAGGGAGAGGAAATATGTCTGCAATGATATTATGAAGGAACACTGTCAGCGATATAAATCCTCAGTGTTTACTGAGGTGTCTGAAACACTAACAGTAACCACCAGAATTATTTTTTTTATATATAAAATATGCCGCCCAACGTGGGGCTCAGCAGGTCCGATTCACACCCGAATTTGGAATGGCCAGTCATCTGCAGGTGTAGACGCGCCAGTGCGCGAAACCTAATTAACCTGCTGCTAATTCTGGAGGGTGTAGACATCCGCGGTTCTCCTCTGAAACACGTTGAGTTGCCAGTCTGCTTATTTTCACACCTGAGAACACAGCCAATCTGCCACGCGGTCCACCCGATCCACCAGCAGTGGGCGCAAGAGAGCGGGGAACCGACTGATCACTCCCATACCCTGGGCGATGCAGTCGCCAACTGCGTATCGCCCTATGGATCTACCGGCCACAGTCAGCACTGGCAGGGTCTGGATTCGATCGGAGACCATGGGGCTCATCCTCTCACCACACCGAGGTGCCTTAACCGAATGAGCCATCCAGCAGCCCTCACCAGGATTTTTACACCGGCAGTCATTCAAAACACCCGCGATTGTGTTTGTGACCCAGTTTACCGCTATGAACAGAGCCAAGTGCCTTCTGTGTTCTGTATTGTTACAGATTATTATTCGGGACAACGCATTTCCAAACAACTGAAATTAATTTGACAAAGATATGATTATGGCATGCCATGAAGTGTAATGATACGTTTCATGTATTTTTATCATGGGCTTTGAGTCCAGATGAGATTTTTGACCCTCCTCATTGGACACTTCTTCTTCTTCTTCTTCTTCTTATTCTTATCATTACTGTCGGCCACAATGTTTTCCAAACCATTCTCTGCCAAAGGCGAAAGTCATCCATGCTTTAGAATTCACAGACACGGCCCAAAGATCCAGCACAGATAGTCCTCTTAAATCTCTCCTGATAAGATTAGGCAATTATAAAGAGAGTGCCACTCAGACACTTTTTAATTGAATGAGTTTAAATTGGATTGAGGGGGGGGGGGGGGGGGGGAGTTAACCGGTCCCTTAGGACGTCCGCTGCAGTTTCTCTGGCTATTGCAGAGTGCAGAAGGAGGACGTTTGGTCCCTCTTGTCACAGAGTGCCAGAGGCCAGTGCGGTGAGACAGCACTTTGTAGGGAAGCTTGGTAGTTGCCTGCCGTTAGGATGCACAGGACGTACAGGGGACATGACCTGCTTCCCTCAGTCTCAATGCGCTATATACCAGCAGACTGAGCTCAGAAACAGTCGATAGTGACTTTCTCTCACTGTTTGCATTTTGTCAACCAAAAAATATGTATATATGAGTGTTATCCTGCCTGGTCTCTCGCTTGAATCCTCGCGCTATGAGTGTTTCACAAAGTTTAGTCACTGCCAATGTGCAGGAATGCCTGCTGCAACCGCAAATCCACCTTCCGCTTGCAAGTACGGTGTTTGCGTTGCTTGTATGGAGAAGGAGGAGGAGGAAAGTCCAATACATTTTGGCCCAAAGGTGATGTTTTGCGATCGCGCCCAAACGTGGCCCAAATGCAGGTCTGGCCCATATCATACCTGAGAAATGGTCTCATCAAGTTTGAGTTGTGGCTGCGTTCTGGCGGCCGTATTCGGATGGGTTCATTCCTTGGTGGTATGTGGGCCGAATGAAGGTGTAAGTGTGGTCCAGCACTGGGCCAGCACTCAATTGCTATCTGCGTGCAAGGGCTGCTCTCTACAGTGTTCAATATTTAGGCAGCTTGGATTCAGCCCCCACACGTAAAGACGTTTTTTTTAATGTTGGGATCGTAAACATTTTTCCCTGAATAGTCTGCAGTAATTTCTGTGATTAGAGTACACATCGTTTTTTTTTTTTACTTGTTTTAATTATTATGATCAAACTCATTACACCACATAATGAACAAATACGATGGCATTTCATTTGAAGTGTGTGTATGGATGAATGTGGTTATGTAGGGAATGGAAATGATTTCCGAGCGGCTGATTTCTCTAGCGAGGATTTCTCTAAGCTTTGCGAGATCTGCTCATGAAATGAGATCGCAATTTTTTCTGTGAAATGATCCAAAAACAGATGAAAAATGGCAGTAACCTGCAGCAAAAAACTAGCCCCAGGGATCGTGTGGTCACAGTAAGTACAGTAGCACCTGCCTACCTTGGAATTTTTTGTTAACATTTATGATCATATAAAAACCAGCAACGTGTGATGAGGTAAATAATTTGGAAGGCACGGCCCCAAAATGTTTAGAAATTCTATTTTTCACGATTTCTTTCATTGCTGGTAGACACACATTCATATTTTCTGTGCACTGACATGAGTGAAATCAGGTGTCACAGCGAACTCTACTCTAGGCCTTTCCGTGGCATCGTATCCATAGAAACTTAAAACTGTCACGACTCACACTTCCCATTTCCCATCATTCAAAAAAAAAAATGGGCCGTTATTTACCCACAGAGGTAACAGTGTGTGTTTATTCCGCGAGCGATCCATCCGGTTGACACGGAGGATGGCGCATCATGGCTCAACCGCTCTTCTTTTCAAAACAAGCTGTCGGGAGAGAGGCATCGTCCCCGCTATGGTGCGTGCGCTCCTGCGTTCTCCTCCTCCACCTCCTCCTCCTCCTCCGCTGTGTGCTGCCTCCTGTTCTTCAGCCTGTAAACACAGAAAATGCCAGCCTTACCGCCAGGCCCTGAGTACGCTGCCAGCACTTGGTCACAGCCATGCACTGGAAAGGGGAAAACGCCGTTGAATGCAAAACCACTGCATTTCTAGTTATATTGGGCTGTTGGGGTTCAAATGTGTGGATGACCTACATTTTTGTATATATATATATATATATATATATATATATATATATGACGATAGTTTACTTGATATAAAGTGTTAATTGCTTCCTGATGTAACCATTATTGATGAGCGTTAATTGATGTTTTGTTTTCTATTGTGAATGACTAACTTAATTGATATTGTGAATTACTAACTTAATTGATATTGTGAATGATTAACTTAATTGATATGATGTGTTAATTGTTTCTATAACGTGATATAAGTCACCTGTGTCCAAGCTCGTTTCACGAACGAACCTGACGAAGATACGCCGAAACGCGCGTCGTTCGTTCCACTTTTTAATAAAACTTTTTTTGCATCTATATACTTTTTGCCTCTGAAGGTCAGTCTTTTAACTTTTTCGTTTGAGTGTGCGGATTGAACATTGGAGCTGTGTATTGTAGTTTTTCGCCCTGGTTTTCTCTCTTTTTTCATATATATATATATTTATGTATATGTGTGTGTGTGTTTCTGTACTATATTAATATATTATATGCAATAACTAACACTGTAGTCTAGATGGGAGAGGGCTTGGACTGGTGAGTGAGGCCCATGCTCTCTCTTGCTCTCAGAAGCAATCACTCTAACCTTATTACACTACATGCACACGCATGCGCACACACACACGTACAGAAATAAAGACTATGTTTATATATGTATTGACAAATGTCTCACATTATAACTATTTGATCTGGTGAGAGCGAGCACCCAGTGAGTTTCCACAGAGCTTTAAGTGAATAGCAACAAACAAGGGATCAGCCTAACCATAGACTAATATCCATAAATTAATAATTCAAGTAATCACATTGTCATTATTGCCGTCTGCTGTCCAACTATGTCCGTGTTTGTTTTGGATAAAGTTGTGTGGAGAAAACAGGCCAGGAAGGTACAGGGAGTAGATTCATGGAACTGAATTAAATCATCTTCACAATAAAACTTATGTTTGTCCATCAGCTATGATATCTGATATTCTGAAGTAGTCCATTTTCTCCTTAATCATGCCCTCAAACCTAATGCTAGAGAATGTACTGCAATACACAATAAAGATGTGGTCATATGGTTCCCAGCAAGTTATTACTTTTTTTTTTGCAATATCCGAAAACAGAATATTGTAATATTGTAAAGAGCTCCAGTATATTGATAATACATTGCAATATGTTCCATTTTTCATAAGGAGTACAATGGAAGGAAAGATTTGCCATGGAAAATTTATCTTTTATTGGAACTTCTTTCGAAAAATTCCTCATATACACTCGATGTGTGCATTTGCTCGTATCTGCTCGCTGTGTTTGCCTGGTTGAGCTGCTTTTACATCCAGACAATTTATAAGGGAGTGTGCGGGGGGGGGGGTGCAAGCATAACATTCGGGGTTTTTCCTGTGATGTTTAAACGAGCGCCTGCCTGCTTTTGTTCGTTCAGCGGCTCTGGAGAAAACTTCAGCACGCGGTCGCCCTTTTCATTTGAGCGACGCTGCCGCTCTGGGCAAATAGCGCACTGCCTGAGGGAATGTTGCAGGTCGCTTGTCATTCCGGAAGCGTCCGGCGCAATCTACCAAACTCGCGACCGGGGCAACGGAGAGAGAGCCAGCCGGAGAGTCGGGCGGATGGACATCCGCCAATTGTCGTTGTTGAGGTCATTTTGCGCTGGTCTCACGAGACCCTGTTTATGTGTGGCGCAAACGTGCGGCCGGGCCTCGGCACAATGAGTTCATCATGAGGTCACTTTTCATCAAGCTGAGAACGGGCTGCTTGTGCCAGCCTGTGCCTCTCATTAGTACTGACATGGAAATCATAATGGCTCAACCTTAATGGCGGGGGTGCACTCTGTTTATTCAACCAGTGTACTATCTCTCTTTCTTTCTCTCACTCTCTCTGTTTCTCTCTCTCTTTGTCTTTTTCTCTTTTCTTTCTTTCTTTCTTTCTTTCTTTTTGTATATTGACAAAATGGCTTAAGGCCATGTCACTGACTGTTTTTGACTGAGTGGGTTAATTCTATGTCCCTCAAAGTGAATGGACTTGGATATTGCATCTCGCTGTCTCACACACACACACACACACACACACACACGAGCATACACACACACACACAAACACACACACATACACACACACACGCATATACACACACACACACGCATACACACACACACACACACGCACGCACATACACACACACACGCATTCACACACACACACAAGCACGCACGAACACACACATCCGCACACACACACACACACACACACGGGTGCACACACACGCATACACGTACACACACACACACACACACACAAGCACGCATGAACACACACACCCGCACACACACACACGCATGCACATACACACACACACAAGCATGCATGAACACACACACATGCAAGTTCACACACACACACACACACACACACACACGCATATGCACACACAAAACATTCATATGCCAACAATGAATATATAACCATTCACATTGGATCTTAATTTTTAAAAGACTTGTATTACCATTTCTATGCTCTGTGTATTAAGTTACGTTATTCTTCATAAAGGGTGTGATCCACCAACACTAACTTAAAATTCCAAGGGCACGTGGACCAAGGCCAGTGAGACTACCTGGCTTGCTAGCGATTAGCAGGTGAGATAGCACAAGCCCCCGACCCTGCTCCATCCTGCTTTCATACAAATATTCTCTGAGTTCCAGTAACCGTTGTGAGGGTCTCTGAGTTCCAGTAACCGTTGTGAGGGTCTCTGAGTTCCAGTAACCATTGTGAGGGTCTCTGAGTTCCAGTAACCGTTGTGAGGGTCTCTGAGTTCCAGTAACCGTTGTGAGGGTCTCTGAGTTCCAGTAACCGTTGTGAGGGTCTCCTTTTTAATGATCTTTCAAAATGCAGGAGCCTCACTATTTATCAGTTTGAGGGAAATGCTTTTTTGAATTGAGTTTTTTTTCTGAATTGAGCTGAAAAGTATTAGGCACAGCATGCATTCAGATGTCAAAGATGAGCTAGCATTGGAGCTAGCATTGGTCTATTCAAGAGCATTCTGCATGGGGGTGGGGACAAGGGGTACAACGGTGTGTGTGTGTGTGTGTGTGTGTGTGTGTGTGTGTGTGTGTGTGTGTGTGTGTGTGTGTGTGTGTGTGTGTGTGTGTGTGTGTGTGTGTGTGTGTGTGTGTGTGTGTGTGTGTGTGTGTGTGTGTATTTGGCACAGCATGCATTCAGATGTCAGAGATGAGCTAGCATTGGTCTATAGCATTCTGCATGGGAGTGGGGACAAGGAGCACAACGGTGTGTGTGTGTGTGTGTGTGTGTGTGTGTGCGTCTGTGTGTGTGTGTGTGTGTGTGTGTGTGTGTGTGTGTGTGAGCATGTGTGTTTGTGTGCACGCACGTGTGTGTGTGTGTGTGTGTGTGTGTGTGTGTGTCTGTGTGTGTTAGACATTTACATGCAAAGCCTCACTCTGAAGTCAAAAGGCAGATAACGCTCAGATCACCAAACTGTCATGTTCATTTCATGTGCAGTTTCCAGGGAGAAAGAATGAACCCATTCAGTCAAAGCTGGCAGCCTGTTACATATGGTGTTAAACCAGCACTGGAATTAGCCTGGGACATCACATCCCATACTTGCATCTGACAACAAACATTATCATTTTGACAAGGTATAGGTACGGGGGTGGGGGGGGGGGGGGGGGGGATTGAGAACGATAGAGAGTAGAGAGAGAGAGTAGAGAAGAAACAGAGAAATAGAGAGAGTGAGAAAAAGAGGGGGGGGGGGCAGAGAGAGAGAGAGAGCGAGAGAGAGAGACCAGAATGGTTACTTGTACAGCTGTGACTTGATTCTATGCCCTCGGGGATTAAATAATTTACTTTACAGCTGCAGTAATTTCTTCAAATTAGCATGACGTATTTGCATATGACACGGGTGACTCCGCTCGAGCTGCCTCTGCTGATTACAGAGAGAGAGGGGGAGACATACCGCCTTCCGCCTGCAGAGGGCGCTGTCCGGATCACGCTATGCCTCAGCGTTTACACGCGATGCTTCTCTCAGAGGATCGTCAGCCTGTGCTCAGTCATACTGAAGCCTGGAGAGACACAGCACTTCAAATTTCAGTCCACTTTTTAGTAATAACAAAGAATTAAGCGTCACCTGGAGGGCTCTCAAAGAAACACGCGTACCCAATTAAAGTGTACGGCGGCACGCCACTGCAAGGGTGGCGTTCCAAAACGAATGACCGGCCACCGGCTTTCCATGGATTTAATTTGTATTGAAAGTGTTTTTTTCAAACGTTTGATGTTTGTGCTGATATTGTGTTTGTCTAATTTTAATTTCTTTCTTTATTTATTTATTTTTTTTTAAAGAATGACCCCGCAGTGTCCTTTAATAGACACTCATATTTCCACTTCACATGTTTCAAATTTCACCATCAAAGACAGTCCTTTACTGACTCCCTGTACAAGGGGAGAGGGGAGAATCGGAGAGAGAAGGAGTGAGAGAGAGAGACAGAGAAACAGAGAGGGAGAACCAGAGAGAGGGAGAGAAGGAGGAAGAGAGAGAGCATGAAAATGGTGAAAAAGGGAAAGAGAGAGGGTGGGAGAGAGTGGGAGGGAGGAATTTAGATTGAGAAAGAGAGAGGGCATCATTACCAGCATTATAATCTGTTAGATAAGGTTTCACATCCCATTGGAGCGACCCCCCTCCCTCCCGGTACATGGTGACATTCAGGAATAGTGCACAGTCTCTGTCTTTATGTGTGTGTGTGGGGGGGGGGGGGGGGGTGACCTTTTACAAGGGCTGTCCAAATATGCCATTACCAGCACAACAAATATTCAATGTGAGTTCAATCCAGTCCTCTTCATGAGGCAGAATGCTAACTGTCACTCAAGAGTACACCTCTCCCCGTCCAAAACGGGCCCATTTAAATGCTACAGTCGCACACAGAGCCCTGCCCGGATCTGCATCAAAAGCTGTATAACTGAGCTCCACGCTCCTGCCTTTCTCTGTTGGAGTACAAGGGCAGCGGCTGTTATTTCTTTTTAAAAGGTGCGTCCCATTTTTACACGTATCCAAAAATCACAGGGGAATCCACAGGCTTAGTGATCATCATCTATTCATGAATTCTGTGCTTGTGCTTTGTGTTCCTAATATACATTCAGCGGATGTTTGCAAAATTCCAGCTTTCGGCGTATGGTATCGTTTATTGCATTCCAGCGGCAGCCAGATTTACACAGAAGGCGAGCCAGGCTGACATCGTGCGAGATTGTGGACCTAATTTTAATGCACGCTTAATTATATAAATAAATAACTTCCACCATTTAAGTGTCTGCATCTTGGTTCCCGTTCCCACTGTTCAGTGACTTACTGTGCGCTGAAATACACCGTTTGACTCGGTGCATAAAGAATGAATGGAAGTGCAGATATTTGTACAGTAGCTCACCCCAGAGAAAATGCAGAGACATGAATCTCAATCTCTCAAATTAAAGCTGCGCTTGCTTCGTAACCTTGGCAGAGATCGGTGCAGCAACACTGCCACCTAGAGGTGGCGTTAGTAGAGTATTCCCTCTGTGCACCATCACCCTCTCCAAGGCAAAAAACAAAAAGTCATATTCTCTTTCAAACAGACTAGGACTTGGTATTGAACAGTAGAGTAGTCTGACTGAGGACAATGTGGGGGTGGGGGAGAGGGCTGTTGTTTTGGGGAGCGGGGGGCGGTTGTTCGGTGCTCAATGCTGGTCTCTGTATTAACACTGGTCTCTGTATTAACACTGGCTGCTAACAAGGCAACAGTGTTAAACGCTGCTGAGTATCTCCTCACACGCACTTTGTGCAGTTTACAGATCTGCTCATTAAATAAGAGGACCGTGTGGGAAAATATTCTGATTGCAATTATTCCTATGTTTACTGTTATAATCATTCTTGCATTCTTGAAAAGATTCATTCTTGTCGAGAGGGAGAATGAGAGAGAGAGAGAGAGAGAGAGAGAGAGAGAGAGAGAGAGAGAGAGAGCATGCACCCACCCACCTACATTTACAAATTGCCTTGGAACTTTCCCAGTGACCAGCAAGTGCCTGAAGAGTGAGTGAAGCCTGAAGCTGAAGCAGCCTCTTATTCAGAAGCTCCGTCACACAATGGAAGCCTTGTAGCAAAAGCCTCACAGCAGAGTTAGTTGTGTTGGGTTATGAGATGAGGGGGAGAAAAATAAGAGAGAGGGAGAGGTCCAGAGGAGGACAGTGCAGGTATTACTGAGCGGCTCCAGCAAAGAAAATGTTCTTTTCTCACAACACACAAGATCACATGCAGGAGCATAAAGTCATTATCCTACAGGGACAATTATAACTTTAAAAATGAAGTGCGTGTGTGTGTGTGTGTGTGTGTGTGTGTGTGTGTGTGTGTGTGTGTGTGTGTGTGTGTGTGTGTGTGTGTGTGTGTGTGTGTGTGTGCCTGTGCGTGTGTGCTCGTGTGCAAGCTTGTGTGTGTGTGTGTGTGAGAGAGAGAGAGAGAGAGAGAGAGAGAGAGAGAGAGAGAGAGAGAGAGAGAGAGAGAGAAAATGAGTGAGAGAACAGTGACTGAATGATTGAAGTGATTTTGTTGTCTGAGACTTGAGAATGTAGTTTATAAGCTAGGAGTAACACTCGCTGCACATAAAGAGAGTTGCAAAAGCATATTGTTTTAGTTTATATCATATTTTTTTCCCCACTTACTTCAAAGTTTTATTTTGTTCCAATCATTATTTTCAAACAGCAGCATTTGAAGTGGCATCTCTAAAAATGAGTAAACAACATTTTTCTTCCAAAAAAGTAATTATCTTTCTGTCTTCATGTCCTTGATTTACCTATCAATATGAAACCTTAAGCATTCATTTTATTTTATTGCACTGGTTCTTTTTTATTATTATTATTTTTATTTATTTATTGTTTAGTTTTTTTTACAATTAATTTGTTTCAATTATTTTATGATCAATTGAAGAAACCATTTCATCAAACCTTATTTGAGGCTTTATGCGTCAGTCACTATGACACTGGGAGGAGTAGGAGGAGGAGCAGAGAGAGCTGCTCCTCATTGGCTGCAGCCTTCTTCCCATATCCAGTGAGGCCTTCAGAACCTTGGACAGCAGCGGCATTCAGCACCATGGACAGCAGCGGCCTTCAGCACCATGGACAGCAGCAGCCTCAGAAACACAGAGAATGCTGACCTGAGGCTGATCAGCAGTCAGCTCAAGTGTTGCCATTCATTGTGAGGCTTGCTGTATAGGCACGGGAAGCTGTGGCTTACAGACGAGGCTGCGTGCAATGCAGCTGCTCTGGGGATTGATCGTCTCAGTCCTCCAGGGGGGTATTGCACAAAGCAGGTTTACTGAGTTAGCCGGATAACTACACTGAGTAAAATCCGGAACCCTCCCAAATCTGGACTGCCAGTGGCAACTGAAGGATAACTAAGTTACTCTACAAGCTCCTCGCAAAATTGGTTTATTTCAATTTTCCACAAGTCGAGTCCTGGGGGCTATTGCACAAAGCAGGATTACTAAGTTAGCTGGATAACTACACTGAGTAAAATCCGAAACACCTCTTTTTACTTCAGTCCATGTTCCTGATTTGGGAGCCTTCTGGGTTTTACTCAGCGCAGTTATCCAGCTAACTGAGTAATCCTGCTTTGTGAAACACCCCGCAGACGCTCTGTGGAAACTTTAACCTCTCTAAACACCCCGCAGACGCTCTGTGGAAACTTTAACCTCTCTAAACACCCCGCAGACGCTCTGTGGAAACTTTAACCTCTCTAAACACCCCGCAGACGCTCTGTGGAAACTTTAACCTCTCTAAACACCCCGCAGACGCTCTGTGGAAACTTTAACCTCTCTAAACACCCCGCAGACACTCTGTGGAAACTTTAACCTCTCTAAACACCCCGCAGACGCTCTGTGGAAACTTTAACCTCTCTAAACACCCCGCAGACGCTCTGTGGAAACTTTAACCTCTCTAAACACCCCGCAGACGCTCTGTGGAAACTTTAACCTCTCTAAACACCCCGCAGACGCTCTGTGGAAACTTTAACCTCTCTAAACACCCCGCAGACGCTCTGTGGAAACTTTAACCTCTCTAAACACCCCGCAGACGCTCTGTGGAAACTTTAACCTCTCTAAACACCCCGCAGACGCTCTGTGGAAACTTTAACCTCTCTAAACACCCCGCAGACGCTCTGTGGAAACTTGAACCTCTCTGCCTCTGGGAGACTGCATTTGTTTTTATTTTGTGCTGGCCAGTGTTGCGAAGGTTTTTGGAGAATTGTGTTTTCTTTGTTTTGTTTGCTGGAAATAAAAGCGCCCGAGGCCATCGCTCCACCGCGCCTAGCCGGGTATTTCTCGTGGTTAATCACCACCCAGCGCGGCGGCTACACCTGACTTTGTCTGCCTGAATTTCCCAGCTCATTTGACAGAAGTGGCACCAAATTGGAATAAGCTTGGCAGTAACCTGCAGCTGTGTCTTGAATATGAAATGTGTAATCCAGAAACTAAAACAATAGCTTCCCGAATGCAGCCCTACTTTCTAAGCTGTGTGTTGCTGTTCAGGACCGGTGCTCACCGGTGCTCACCAAAAATAGAGCATCACAACGTCTTTTTCATGAATAAATAAGCCGGTAAGAACTTAACTTTTCAAATAAAAAAAATAAAAAGAATTTGGATGACTGATATTTTGAGCACCAGGGTAGGTTGTTGATGCGCATATAGTATTTTTGAAATGCAACTGTTGAAATAGAACACTTGAAAAAACTGAAGGGCAATTGAAGTCCGCGAGACAGATGACAGTGAGCTGTTTGGTTTGGGCAGGCACTCTGAGGTGAGGGCTTGTCTATATGTTGATATAGGTGTTTGGTTTGGGCAGGCACTCTGAGGTGAGGGCTTGTCTATATGTTGATATAGGTGTTTGGTTTGGGCAGGCACTCTGAGGTGAGGGCTTGTCTATATGTTGATATAGGTGTTTGGTTTGGGCAGGCACTCTGAGGTGAGGGCTTGTCTATATGTTGTCTATATGTTGATATAGGCGTTTCCTACTGAAGTGAATCTTCTCGCTCAGCTCCGTTTCCTCCGGAATGTCTCTGTCATTTTCAGTCTAAAACCCTGCTCATCGTTCACCAGACATTTGTATATGTTTGTGGTATAATGACGGTCCTTTGGCATAGTTTTCTATCTGAATTACGCTGTAAGCATTTAACAGACCCTCTCATCCTGAGCGACTTACATAACGTCTATTTCCACAGCTGTAAATTTGCCCAAGCGATTCAGGACAAGTACCTCACTCGAGGGTACAACAACAGCGGCTCCGCTTGGGATTCAAGCTGGCAACCTTCCTCGCCCGTTATGCTGCACTTACCGCCCGGGGTTACCATGGTCACAGTTGAAACATCAAGGTATAAAGCGAGTCAAATCAAAAAAAAATTCTCGACTAATTATATCAACTGAAAATATGGCCTAATTGCATTGTATACCATTATGTAGTATTGCAGCACCTGGATATTACCGCTGTATTCTAGGATGGAGTTTTATCCACCTTTATCCAGGTGTAGGCCCAGAGGATTCAACAAGCAAGGCTGTACCTTCCCAGGTAATGAACAGATAACCTGCACCTGCCTCCTCAACCCATGACCACACCTGCTAGATCCGTTCACACAAAACCCCGTCTGCTAAGCGGTGGTTAGAAAAAGCAAGCTGATTATTGCTTTAGGGTTACAGAGGTGGGCGTCTGAATAGGTGAATACCTCACTTAAGTTGTGCCTCGTTGATTAGTGTGTGGGCAGAGTTCTTTGAAAAGAAGTGAGGTGGGAGAATGGCTGATTTGCAGGAAAAAAAGAAATTAAAAACCAAATACTTATGTTGTTTTACCTTGATAGCTGCGTTTTTTTCCCCCTGAAAATTGAAACATTGCCGTCACTCAGAAAGGAAAAGAACCCGAAGGCTAAGTCTGGAGGAAGTATACCACAATGCATTTCACACATTCCCATCTTCATAAGTGTGCCAGAATACATCCTGAAGCAGGCTCCATCTCACATACTTGACCTTTGGGACGGTGCTTTTGAACGTCAGGCAAACCCGCAGGTAGTCTGTAAGTCTTTGGAAAGCAGCCAAAAGCTTTTGGTCAGAAAGAAAGTGGCTTTCTCCCTCATCGCAGTGTGTTTAACCACACAACAGCTAACAGCCAAAGGCCAAGTCGATTACAGTCGAGTGAAGCTTCTGGAAGATAGCCTCGCTTGTCAGCTCATAACCCTACGGTACTATGAGCCTGACCAGGTTGACAATTTTATTTGAGATAAGTACTCCTAACGTCCTGGGATGTGTTTTGCTGATAAACCAATGGTCAGTTACCGCTTCTATTGAATTACAAGGTGGTCATTCAAGCCAGTTAAACCACCGACCTAAAACACAACTCCAGATTGCTAGAACCAATCACATTGGAATCAATCCCACAAAGGCTTACAGTGATTTTTGTTAACTTGCGCAGTGTGTGGTAAGAGCTGGTGTCCATTGGTATACCAAAGATTACCCACCTTTTTGACTGAATCCCAGGTTGGTGTCAGGTTGTTATAGCAACAAAGTTAGCGAAGCCGGGGGAAGGTAGCCAGGGTAAACCACTGTGTGGTAGATGCTCTTGAACCATGAAGTTGTGATTGCCTGTTTTTTTTTCTTTGCCGTGCCAATGTTTCTTATAGTCGTTAGGTTCATATAAGGCAACCTATCCCTGTATAGGCTTTTTTTTGCATTGTACTTAGAGGAATTTCAATAATACAAATCATTGAGCTGTAATAAAACTAGAGGCCATTGTAAAATCCTCATTCATTCATTCATTTTTTTTCTGCATTCAAGCTGGCATGGGAATACCCTGCTAAGAGTACGACTTTATAATGATTTAAATATGTTTTCAATTGCAGTGGCCCTTTGTATTAGTGAAATGATCTCTCTCTCTCCATTTCTACACTGATGGGCTATTATTATACTATTTAAGCCCTTAGTGATTTAGTACCTTTCATGTTGAAATCACCTCACAAAGCATTTTACTGAGCTAGTACATCAAATCTAGCAATTACAGGACTGGCTTTGTTTGACCGTAAGCCTGTGTGCTTGTGTGCTCGTGAGTACGTGTGTATGTGTGTATGTATAGTATAGGTGTGTGTTTGTGTGCGTATGTGTGTGTATGCTTATGTGTGTTTGTTTGTGTGTGTGTGTGTGTGTGTGTGTGTGTGTATGTATATGTGTTTGCATACATGTGTGTATGTGTGCTTGTAAGTGTGTATGTATGTATGCACAGTGTATGTGTGTGTTTGCATGTGTGTGTGGGTGTGTGTACGTGCGTGCCTGCGTGCGTGTGTGTGTGTGTGTACAGTATGTGTGTCCGTTGTATGATAGAGGTGAGCCACTTTTGTGTGATGATTCGGGACTCCATTTTGTTTAATTATTAAATGCCATTCGTCTTTAGATCCAATGTGTGAGTGCTACAGACAGCAAAAAAATAAAAATCAATGGCTGGTTTCTTGCAATCGCTGTTCTATGCAGCAATATTGTCGACAGGTCAGAAGGCAACTTTTTCCTTTTTTTAAAGACTTACATTTCAGAGCACTGTTTAAACAGTGCATTTCTGCTTTGATTTCGCAGGCTTCACACAAGATTATGATATTATACTGAAGTGGAACACATTCAATGCTTATACACTCAAAACAGACATAGCGCCGACTTCAAAAACACAAAGTGGGCGGGTGGAATTTGTTGAAAATACCAGCTGACATCAAAAAATGAACAGTGAGGGGTCAAAGTTGAATTCATGTAAAGCCCAGCTGGATGGCTGCCCGTCCTTAATGTTATTCTGTTTCCTCTGAGATTGCTGGGAGAAAAAAAAACGTGCACAAGATGGAGTTAGAGATTTTTTTATTGCATATTTTAGCACACATTATAACCAGCATATCGTATGCTGCCGTCTGTAACAACATTAAAAAGACCATAGAATTGGCATGTAAAAGTGTGACTTCAGTGCAGACCCCTGAACACTAAGAAAGCACCTATATGACCACTGTTAGTGCCAGCTGTCCGTCCACCAACATTTCACAAATCGGCACTATGGTGGCCTGTTAGTGGCCAGACCGCTCACCAGCTAGTTTGCCTTCTCTAAACATCAGATCCTCATGTCAATTGTCCCACAGCAGCTACCATGTGCTGACTTGTGATAGCTCTACTGTTTTTCTGATGGTAAGCTGCTAGTGAATGCTGGGAGCTTACAGGCTGGGTCACAATCTGCATGTTGTGTAGATACCATCAACAACAGGTTTGGGGCTTTATTGTGTGGATGTGTGAAGTTGTACCTGAATTCTGTGTGGTTACATGAGGTCAGAATGTGCAGATGTTCGTGTTTTTAAGGGTGGTTATTTCTGTAGGGAACCCTGAAAAGTGTCAAACTCTTGGTGCTGTATAGGTATGAGGCATGCCCCGCCAAGCCGTAATTTGGCGGATGGCACACCTGCCATCCCAATATGCATAAACCTGAAACAGCCTGTTAGAGCTGTGCTTGTCAGTGTGAATATATTGCAGTATATATTAGTATATATATATACGTATATTGGTCTGACTGTGGCCTGGAGAATTGCAGGGTGGCAGATGATTGGCTATGATGTCACACAGGGAGGCGTGGCTTCTCCCCACCTCTTTGTGCAATAGTGACTTCTCAGATTGAAGGGATGTGCGCAGTCTGCCTGCGCTGGCTGTGTAAGTAGTGCAGCCAGGTGCACAGCTGAGCTGCTGGACTGCAGGATGAAACGACTGAGCAGCTTCTGGTCCGCACCCTCCAAAACCTAAGGAATGGTCCAGCAATAGGATGTTGCAGTGATGTAATATTGTGTATTTATAGATTGAAAAATGTTGATTGTGCCTTTTTTTTTTTTTCGAAAAATGAACTTTAAATAAAACGTCTGTCCTCTTCAATGACTCACCAATAAAAATACTGCTCAGCGTTCCAATGAAATATATTCTCATTGCCAGGGTCCACCTGGGCACCAAGCAACAGATTAAGTGATAAACTGGAAACCATGCACTTTCTGGAGTCACTGCAAAGAAGCAATGATAAGAGTTTAGCTATCATACAGCTGGAGGGGGGTTATACTGGAACATGCCCCAGGAAGGTTTGCTGGCTTTGTTTTTAGCAATATAGGGCTTCCAGATTGAAGGGAAAGAGAAATACCCAAAGAAACAGTGCCCCCATGTGGACAAGAGGCCTCAGTGCAGATTCCACTCTCTTTTTCCCATGGCCACAGCTGAGCTTCTCTCCAGCCAACCAGTCCCAGTCCAAGACAAGCAGCAGCCAGTCAGGTTAAGGGGGGAGTGGAGAGGGGCTTGTACAGACCTGTATGAGTGTGTTTATTTATTTATTTATTTTTTTGCAGGTTGAAGTATTTCCAAGCTCACACTATCTGCGCAATGTGTCAGTCCATCTGTCTCTGTGAGTAATAAGAAGGAGAAAAAAATCACTACCTCAAGGGAGAGGAACAAGTCAAACTCCCTCCAAATCAATTCTATCCTGAGAGACACTTGGCATGCTTTCAGCCTCCCCACCACAACTCCCCCCAAAAACAGAATCAGATGTGACTCTGTGTAGGAAGGGATCAGATGTGACCCAGTGTAGGAAGGGATCAGATGTCACCCAGTGTAGGAAGGGATCAGATGTGACTCTGTGTAGGAAGGGATCAGATGTGACCCCGTGTAGGAAGGGATCAGATGTGACTCTGTGTAGGAAGGGATCAGATGTGACCCTGTGTAGGAAGGGATCAGATGTGACCCTGTGTAGGAAGGGATCAGATGTGACCCTGTGTAGGAAGGGATCAGATGTGACCCCGTGTAGGAAGGGATCAGATGTGACCCCGTGTAGGAAGGGATCAGATGTGACCCCGTGTAGGAAGGGATCAGATGTGACCCCATGTAGGAAGGTGGTTAGAGAAGGACAGAGGTAAAGGCACAGCATTGGCCGAACCCGTTGGAGGAGTGGCACGTCGGCGCTAATGGCTATCTCCATAGGCGGCGAATGTATATGGCTATCTCTATGCACCGCGTGGGGGCAATAGAGATCACATATGAGGCATCGGGACAAGGCAAGAGGGTTACTGTGTGCGGAGGAGGAGGGTGTCCTCTCCCAGGACCACCGGCGCCCTGAAGCTGTCACTGACTGAAATAGAGGCTGAATTACAGACTGCGTAAGCATCTTAACGCATGGAATTTGTATCCTGTGAAAATAAAAAGGCAAAACTAACTATGCGGTTTCGGTCTCCAGGTGCATAATACTGTGGTCTTGTTCATTTGGCAGATGTCATGACAGCTGTGATTACCAGTTTCTGCAGGTGAGGGTGATTATTTCACTTTCCATCATGCAAGACCTGCACACCAGAGGGCGCCATTTCACAGTCCTTCAGTATATGCATTCTGGCCTAGAGAAACAAGACAGGTAAGCAATGGGTTATTACAGCCTATGTGAAAGGTAAATACAGACCACACAGAGAACATGCACATCCACTGCAGAGCACCTGGCCAATGAAGGTGGTCTGAACCAATCACAGGGGCTGATGGGAGCGCCATGGCAACAGAGGGGAACCGAGCTCGGTTTCAGTGTCAATAATTCTCAAAGGAATCTCAGTGAGTGTGTCGTCACGGTGACGTGAAATTCAAAATAAATGAACATCTGAAGCAGATGAGCGTGATCATGAAAGATTATCTCTGGTCCAAAATGTATTACCTCTGCCTTTTTCTCTGTACAAGCAACATGAACTCCATACTTGTGAGGGGAAGGTGGATTGGCAATAACCCTCAAGTTGGAGCAGATTTTTTTTGCACATTGCAAAGTGACAAAATTTCATGAAATACATTTTTTGGTACTTTTTTGGCATTCTACGGGAGAAGGTACTCACATGTCAATTTGATGAAACAACCCCCTACTCCCCGGCAGACAGAGTGCAATGAGGCTATCAGGCCACCAGATGGTGCTGTATAATCAAACTACACTGCAGGAGACCCGAGATCCTCCCCTTGTCTGAATTTCCTTCCTTTTCCTATTGTGAGAACAAACCTTCAGGCCGAACCCATAAATGCATTTCACGTTATTTTCAGCTCCTGTCGTGAGAAGACTCCTCACTTCATCAAATATGCCAAGCTGTGGGCTCCAGCAATGACACTTAGACTATGAGAAATTACTAAAGGAAGGGATGGATAATTTATGATAAATGGGTTGGGTTGAACGAGTAAGTATTAATAATTCTGCCATTTCCTTGCCGGGACAGGACAGTTATGTGAAGCCAACCGGCCAAATTCTTCCTCTCAGACACGTCCCACAATTGGCAAGGAAGAAAGAAAGGGAGGGACAGAGGGAACATACCAACTGATAAACAGAGAGAGGGAGAGGAGGAACATACCAACTGATAAACAGAGAGAGGGAGAGGAGGACAGAAGCAGGAGAGAAAACATAAAAAAAATCACCTTCTGGAGAATGTACAGCATCATAGACATGTCTTTCCTTTAATATAGCACACAATACCTTCACCATAGACATGTCTATAACTTAGCACACAATACCTTCACCATAGACATGTCTATAACTTAGCACACAATACCTTCACCATAGACATGTCTATAACTTAGCACACAGTACCTTCACCATAGACATGTCTATAACTTAGCACACAATACCTTCACCATAGACATGTCTATAACTTAGCACACAATACCTTCACCATAGACATGTCTATAACTTAGCACACAATACCTTCACCATAGACATATCTATAACTTAGCACACAGTACCTTCACCATAGACATGTCTATAACTTAGCACACAATACCTTCACCATAGACATGTCTATAACTTAGCACACAGTACCTTCACCATAGACATGTCTATAACTTAGCACACAGTACCTTCACCATAGACATGTCTATAACTTAGCACACAGTACCTTCACCATAGACATGTATATAACTTAGCACACAGTACCTTCACCACAGACATGTCTATAACTTAGCACACAGTACCTTCACCATAGACATGTCTATAACTTAGCACACAGTACCTTCACCATAGACATGTCTATAACTTAGCACACAGTACCTTCACCATAGACATGTATATAACTTAGCACACAGTACCTTCACCATAGACATGTCTGTAACTTAGCACACAGTACCTTCACCATAGACATGTATATAACTTAGCACACAGTACCTTCACCATAGACATGTGTATAACTTAGCACACAGTACCTTCACTATAGACATATCTATAACTTAGCACACAGTACCTTCACCATAGCCATGTCTAGAACTTAGCACACAGTACCTTCACCATAGACATGTGTATAACTTAGCACACAGTACCTTCACCATAGACATATATTTCCTTTAATTTAGCACACAGCACCTTCCTCATTCCATGTATTTCCTCATGTCAGTCATTTAGCAGACACTCTTATCCAGAACGACTTACACAGCTTTTTTGCATTTTTACACAATATGCATACTGAAGCAATGCAGGTTAAGGACCCTTGCTCAAGTGTACCACATCAGTCTCTTACCTGGGAATGGAAACTGCAAGCCTAGTTCCATAACCACACGTCCATAGCATTCACCATAATATTCAACACAGACTGCTGGTCAGACCGCATGTGAAGTTAGAAGTTTTATGGTAAGGGTGAAGGTAGTCTCCAAGTCCTTTTCCCGTTGACCGTGTGTTGAGTGAAAAATGGATTAAGCATAAATTTAATGCAATAAAGCGATCAAAACAGCATCACAGTTCCTCCACAGAGGTTAAGTCTTAACTGCTCCAGCTCGCCGTGGGCCTTTGGAGAAAGCAAGACCTTACCTCACAGTAATCTGATCACTGCTCACCTCTCTCCCATGTAATACATGACCGGAGGCGTTCTCTTAAGCCAGGAGTGGATATGAGGCTCGCTTCAACTCACCCGTCAGATATGTGCACTGACAAGATATAAATCCCCTCTCAGGCACGCTGTAAACATCTCTGTTCGGGTGTAGATTCTTCCATCTCCTCGCAGGCACGCTGTAAACATCTCTGTTCGGGTGTAGATTCTTCCATCTCCTCGCAGGCACGCTGTAAACATCTCTGTTCGGGTGTAGATTCTTCCATCTCCTCGCAGGCACGCTGTAAACATCTCTGTTCGGGTGTAGATTCTACCATCCCCTCGCAGGCACGCTGTAAACATCTCTGTTCGGGTGTAGATTCTTCCATCCCCTCTCAGCGACGATGTAAACGACCGCGTTTGGCGTGTTGACCGTAAAATCTGATTCCGATCGACACACAGTTGTATATTTGTATATGATTCCAAGCAGACGCTTTTATCCAAAGCAACTCACAGAATAAGAATGCATACATTTTTCAGTATATGTTGTCCCCTGGGATAGAACCCACAACATTAGCGTTGATAGCACAATG
The DNA here is from genome assembly GCA_029718625.1 of Synaphobranchus kaupii. Lineage (NCBI taxonomy): Eukaryota > Metazoa > Chordata > Actinopteri > Anguilliformes > Synaphobranchidae > Synaphobranchus > Synaphobranchus kaupii. The sequence goes on along the minus strand of CM056390.1, from coordinate 7,453,155 downwards.
CTCAACACAGTGAGGCCATAGGACTAGAAGAAAACTGAGTGGCTAGCCTCTGTGGTTATGCTTAGCTTTGGAAGTGGTTGCTGTCTAGGACCCCAAAATGAAACGGTGACTACTAGCGCGCAGTGCAGCTGGCCTCATTATTTTGACTCTGGGGGACAGCATCAGCCCCATTTTGTCAGTGCCGTTAACCGCGGCCTTCGATGACCTCACACATCCTGGCACCCAGCACTGCCCGCGGCTACGCTGCTGATCTACGTTCTGTCCGCCCTCTTACTCCTGCCATCCCACAGACAGTCTGGATGTTCTGTCTGTAGAGATGTTCCGTATTCCTAAATCCTCCCTCTGTCTATGACCTTCGAAGACAATACGCTGCTATTGCAGCCACCGGCCACCAGGGTGCAGCGTGCCAGTGGAAGGGTAGCGCAAGAGGTTACCGAGAGAATGGCAAGTGAGTCATTGGGCTTTGAACATCCATATCTGGTGAACCATGTTGCAATTATAGCCGTTTTTATACAAACTCACCCCCACCCCCCCCACCCCCCCATTTTAGGGGATGAAAAAATCCCCCTTTGCATACCATGACTTCCTGATGTCTGTGACCCAACAACATCAAAAGACTCTTGATATCTTATTTTTAGGTATTCTTACGAGCGATACTACAACCTCTCTGCATTTGAATGGATCTCTGTCGGAATTGGGGGGACTAGATTAAGCTGTAAATTACGCTGGAACAGTATGGAACACATGGTTGGCTAAACGGCTGTAAATCATTAAGGTTCTGAGGTATCAAATGAGCCTCAAACGATCACTCTGCTGCCAGATATGCCATGTTTCTATGGCGTGCGTGCGTGTGTGCGTGCGTGCGTGCGTGCGTGCGTGCGTGCGTGCGTGCGTGCGTGCGTGCGTGTAAAATCACACATTGGTTATTATTCCTATATGTATTGTGGGTATAACTGGGTTGGAAATATGCCTGTAAACCCTTAGTTTTGGTAGAAAAATGCAGCAGTTTCTGAATTATAACCTAAGGCAGAGGTCCTCTATCTTATCCAGAGAGGGCTGGTGTGGGTGCAGGTTTTTGTTCCAACCAAGCAGTAACACACCTGATTCTACTAATCAAGGTCCTTAGCAAAGACTCTAGTGGTTGATTAGTAGAATCAGGTGTGTTACTGCTTGGTTGGAACAAAAGCCTGCACCCACACCAGCCCTCTCTGGATAAGATTGAGGGCCCCCTGGCCTAAGGGGAAACGAGAGTTGCAGTGCATTAGACGGCATATTGTTTGATGAAACTTTGCCAATAGAAGTAAGCGATTACATCTGTTCAATATCATTGAGTTCAATGCTTTCCCCACTGGGTGTCTGCAACTCTGAGTGCCATTCTAGTTGCTGTTGTTTTTGTCATGATATGACATTTTGTTTACTCTTACTTTTAAATATAGCCATCTTATTTTTAAATTTTCATTATTCTACCTTTAAGATGCAATAATATTTCTATTTCCATTTCAAACGAAGTTTTTGTTTTCTTAAATTTGAGTATGACTTTGTGTTCTTGCACTAGAATTACAGGCCAATGAACTGTAATTCAAGTGACAGTACTTCCTATGGAAATTAACTTAATCTTGTTACTGATCGAATTGTTATTGATTTAATAATTAAAAAACGTTTTTGGAGTTAAGTAATTTTTCTGTGTCTGTAAGTTGTAAGATTGTTTGTAAGACTTTTACTTTAACATGTTTTTGTTATTATTTGTATATGAGCTCCCCCTTTGACCATGTTAGCTGTAGCTTGACCTACTACACTTGTCCCTTTCTCGGCTCTGGAGTTACACTGTCATGCACGCAGAAAGAAATGGCACAAGAAATACAATGGCTTTATTGTGATATGCCCGTCTTTACTGTAAATGTTGATGCAGAAGCCAAGAGTCTTTGCTGCAGTCTTACGGGACTGCATAATTCAAATTATTTAACCTTTTTCCCTGCAGTTGTTGGCATGGAATCCTTCCGTCAATCACTGTTGAAACAATAGGCATCAAATGTCTTTTACAAGAAGTCAAATAATTTACCAGTACAAAAGCACGTGAGCTATATGTATTGTCTTACTGTAAAGTCTGCTTTCAATGTGATTAAAGAATGTAGTACTCTGATTTATTCTGTGGATAGCCTGATTATCCATGTGCTGAAAACAGGTCTGATTGGTAAAACAGCTGTTATTTAGGAAGTTAGCTGTGGACGTGCAGTATGAGCGTACCGCAGACCTGTCCATCATCTCATCAGTGACAACATATGAAACCTATACACAATGTGTGTGCTCCTCAGGCTGTGATATTGACTATCACATGTTTTATAAAGTGTTTAAAAATGTCTTTTTAAAAGTTTTCATTTTAGTTGACTGAGAAAGGAACAAGATGGAATCTTCTAAAGTGGATTTTGCTCAGAGTGTATAGCTAGGCTAGCTGACGAAGATGTGATTATTAAGGCATTCACAGTGGTGTGACACTATGGTATGCAACTGTCACACTACGGATGTACGATAACAAAAGTATGATCTGATAACAAAAGCAATATCTGAAAACAAATGTATGATCTATTGTAGACCATTTTGGCAGTGAATGCAAATTGCTTCAGGTTTCATCTCATATGATCATGTAGCTATTCTTCAGTAACACACGACTACAGCATTATGGGGACATGCCCTCTTTAATTGTGAAAAGTAAAAAAAGACATACAAAATCAAACAAAGTAAGCGTGAAAAAAATATGATCAGCATTTAATTCATATTATAGACAAAACATAAGTTCAGGAGCATAAAATGGGCGATGAATGTGCAGCTTCAACTAACTGAAGGGGCACCATCAAATAAAAACACAAATTAGTTCAACAGTTGGATATTCAGGGCATGAATTATAAACCAATACTGACAGTGACATGTATGAATATTTGTTATCTGCAATGTCTCTTTTGCAATTGGATTATGTTCTTCTTCTGTTACTAATATAGTATTAATATTTGTAACCAAAAACTTGTTGGTTCCATGTAAAAAAAAAAAACGTATTACTGTATTGAGTTTGACAGGTTTGCATTAAATGCTGCAAAAAGTGAACAAACACACAAACAATAAAAAAAAAAAGTGTTGGGATCAAGGAGACAATACACACCTTTGCCATCCAGTTCTCTTGTGGGTAATTAATTGAGTAAATGTCTTTTGGAAGGACATGGGGCCACACTTAAAGAAGATTTATTCCAAATAGCACTTCTCTTCTTGTAAGCGGAGAAAAAAAAAAAAGAAATCTTAATCCCAGAGTCCAGTAAATCCATAATCCTGTTTGGACCTCACCTGCCCTATCATTCTCGTTGTAGGGCCTGTCCCACAATGCACAGGTCTGGGTGCGAGGCAGAGCGATTGGCTGCCCTGAGATCCAATTGGCTGGCCCAATGCTCCTCTTCCCTGGTTGGTCCATCCTCCAGCCTATAGGTGAAGAGAAGGAAGAAAAGTATAGTGAGAAACTGGATTAGGGAAATGGGCCAGGTTTGTCAGCACCAGTTTCCACTGGTCAAAGCCCCCCTGCAGTGAGTCACCATATAGCCTTATACTTATCTACTAAGGATTATTTCAATCCATTACCTCCCTTCGGGTTGGGATGATGCACCTTGAGCGGAGTGGGATAAAGGTATAGGCCCATTGAAATCAGTATGGATTCATTAGTCACTGTTGATTCTGGCCCTGACATAAAAATAAATGTATTTGTGGGGGGGAGTGAACAATTAACAATTAACAATTAAGGCCCGGAGAACAAGGCCCTCCTCCCTCCGCCCGATTCACGCACTCCACTTTGTCACATAACAACATGCCTCTTGGCAGCTAAAAGAGTATTTACAGTGAAAACCTTCACAGAGAGAAGGTATTGAAGGAGCTCGTTCAAACCTGAAGATTATAATGATTGCTTTGACATTTCTATTTCTATGTTAGCTTCATACTCCTGTGGCTTTTCCAGTGATGGGATTATTGCTGTACTTTCTTATTGCTGTATTTCTTAGATTGGTCGCCTCTTCCGCTGGCAGTGATGGTCAACTTTAAAATAATAACCTCCCAGACTAGGCCACAGCAATCTGCTAACACCAATATTATATTATATGATATTATATACTAATATTATTTAGCTGTCTCCACAGAGGGCTCTGCAGGCTACAACATAGCATAATATCATAATATCACTCACACACACACACACACACACACACACATGCACACGCACATACACGCACACATGCATACACACAAACATACACACACACACACGCATGCACACACACACACACACGAAAAGTTCCAATTATTGTTTGAAAAACAATTGAGAAACAAAACCTGGGATAGATCTGTTTTTTTTTAATGTTAATCAGATGGCTGTGCATTCCTCACCATGAGCAGCTAATTAACAGGGCAGGGCAGGATGGCATCCTGTGCGTTAAGTGCTTTTAGCAATGCCTTATTAGACGGATATTCCCTGCATACAGAACAGCTGGGACTATTCATTCATAATAGAAGGGCTACAAAAAACAGCTGAAGTCCATGAAGTACTATTCATAGGCATTAAAAGTTGTTCAAACATAATTTGTCAACTAAATCTTAGCCATGTTAATTGGATTAATTTTACTTAAACAGTTGATGGTGACAGAACTCAAAAAGAAACACACACATTTTTTGGGCTGTATGCGATAGCCCCTAAATATTAGCAGCTTTACGGTTCCTGTACAGAATCACTATGTTTTATGGTTTCATAATGGAAGCCTGCAAAATGGTAAACAACTTCTGCCAGAATCACTGGTTTTCTTGATTGGAAAGGCCACAACAATTTATAAGCGTCAACAACAAAAGGGTCATTACACAGAACAATATATTACTGGTCGTACCCGTGGACCGTAAAATTGTGGTCCACAGTCTGTGCTATAAAATGTAAAATAGTGCATTATGATTTTTGTTATTATTGGTTTAAATATTTCAGTGAGAGCAGTAATCCATTTGTTTACTTCTATTTCCGTATGATAATGGCGAATTCAGTGCACATTTCACTGAAGCACAATTAGGTAAACAGAATGAGGAGAGGACCTCCTCAAGCAGGTGACACTGCTGTATTTTTCAAAGGGCTCCAGATTATGATGATTATATTTGCCTTTCTAACAGCAGCCCATTGACATTTACACTCTGTTCTGCATATTGAGTTTCAGAGGGAGAATATTATGCTGAGAATATTAAAGTGTCTAAAGATACCTCCCACGATAAAAAAATAAAAAAATAAAAATTGTACTGAATTGTGTGATGCAGATGCAATTTCATGCATGAATTTACAAATTTCAAGCATAAATGAGAATGTGTGTTTTTTTTTGCAAATAAAAACGAGGAGGATGACAGCTGAGTGTCAGTTGTAGTAGTTGATTATTGATTAATCTTCAGTTTTTCCTCTTGTGATGGTATTTTAGAAGTACCGTTATTTTTGCAGCAAGCCATTACTTTCCGATGTTGACAAGGCACTCTCAGAGGTTAAGGTCTTTGATCATTAAGTACAAGGCAGACTGTCAACAAAAAAGTGCACTCTTGCTCAGTTTGAAAGTAGTGCACTGTTTAAGCATAATAGTCAGCTAGCTTGAATAAACTTGTGCATTCCTGTCAGTATCTAATAGAAACGGTAATGAAGACACTCGGCTTCATTGAGAGGGTTTGGCTCATCATAGAGTAAGAGAGGGGGAGAGAGAGAGAGAGAGAGAGAGAGAGAGAGAGAGAGAGAGAGAGAGAGAGAGAGAGAGTGAGAGAGAGTGAGAGAGAGAGAGAGAGAGAGAGAGAGAGAGAGAGAGAGAGAGAGAGAGAGAGAGAGAGAGAGAGAGAGACTAGAATGGAGAGAGTTTGGTGTTCTTTAATAAAACACATAATTACAATAACAACTTAAAACCCAGGGCAAAGTAGAACCAAATCCCATCACCTCCTGACCCTAACGCTTGGGCCACACGTACACTGATGCACACACATGCCAGCATCACCACAGGATGGATAGTGAGAAGACCAGAGAGACAGCAAGGAAATCAAAGGGAGACAGAGAGAGTGAAATAGGGAGAGAGAGCTAAAAGGAAAGATAGAGAGAGGGAGAGAGACAGAGAGAGAGATGGAGAGATCCAAATCATTACTCAAATGCATTATATGTGACATGCACCATAGACAGGCCGAAGAGGGCAGAAGTAGCACTCACCCCTGGGTGTTGATGGAAGGCTCACTCCCACAGCTGTGGGCCACCGAGACAGCAGGCGTCTGGGGCGGAAGGGTCAGGCTGGGCCGGTGGTCGGAGTGGCAGCGTCGGACGAAAGGCCGGGGCCCACGCACGGACATGGGGAGTCTGCCACGGGCGGATTCCCCCCAAGGCCGCGGGAGCACACGGCCGCTGGTCGAGGCCCAGGCCTTGGGGGGCTGGGGCTGCAGGCAGGGCTGAGCCTCGAACAGATTGGGCGAGGCGGGGCAGAAAACGGAGCGAGCGTTGTTGAATCCCCGGGAGACAGCGGGGGACGGCAGGGGGACAATCTCCTCGCTGCTGTTCTCTCGTGTCCACCGTTGCACCCGCGGGGAGGCTGGGGGTGAGGGGGCCTTGAAGGGGTAAGAGCCCACAGAGGAATGTGGGGTCCCCTCTCGCCTTAACACAGGCGGGCTTGGCGCCTTCCATTGTGTGCTGGGTGGGGTGACTGACTTGCGAGTCTCGGTGGGGCTCGGGAGCTTCCTGTGTCCTGATGGAGGCGTGGCGGGCAGGTTTCTGTTCGCTGGGGGGCTGGTTGCCGAGGGGGGAGTTGGCTGGCGCTTTGATGCAGGGGGGCTGGGGAGTCGGCGATGCTGGGAGGGGGTGTTGGAGGGGGTGGAGGGCAGCATGCGTGCTCTGGAGTTAGGGGGGCGTGGCCGGGGGTTGGCTGTTGATGTAGGCAGTCGAAGGCACTGTGTCAGAGGGTCCACTGCCCCCTTTCCTCCCACCAGCTCTGGTCTTCGTGGGTGTGGACTTCCTGGGGCCCGAGTCCGCCTGGGGTTTATCCGGTGGGGGCTCGGCGGAGTGCCGCAGGTGGATGATTTTGCGGGCCTGCTTGTAAAGGTTGGCCGCTTCCTCACTCTCAGGGTCCACCTCCGGGTGGGCGGCGTTGTGGCAGGCGGGCCCGACAGGAGACACGCTGACAGGCCCCCGGCGAAGGTTGCTGCGGCTCGGCAGAACGGTCACTGCCTGCATGGAGGCACGCAACCTCTGGGTCACCGTCATTCTCTGCGGCAGTACGGACCGGCCTCTCCTCGCAGACACGTCATCCCTGCTGTCACTCATCGCGGACCCCTGGGCACTCTCAAAAGAGGTGTCCATCAGCACTTCAAGGGGAGGGGGCGGCAGACTGTCCAAATCTAGGTCCTCTGTTCTGTCGGAAGCTCTGGAGTCTGCTCGGCAGCTGCTGCTGTTGGGACTGTTGTCGGGGGTTTCTTCTGCATCCCCTAGGCCAGGCATAACTGGGACACCGCATTTCCTGACCCCTCTGAGGGGTGCGAGCAGTTTCCTTTGGCTCCGCTTCTCATCCAACCCCTGGCTGAAGGTGTCGATGAGCCGCTTGACGGAGTTCCTTCCCTTGAGTAAGCCTGAGGGCTGGTGGGGCGAAGACGGTGGGGTCCCAGGTGGCGGGGTGGCCCTCAGGGGCCCCTTTCCCGCTTTCTTTTCTTTCTTCTTCTTCTTCTCATCATCCTCTGAGGCCGTCCCATGCTCTCCAGAGGAGTGTCTCCTCGATGCCGCTTTGTCCCGGCCGGGCCTGACAGCGCTTTTTCTGTCCAGGGAGGAGCTCAAACGTCCAGCCGCTGGGCTGTGAGCGGTCTGGGGCTGCTCCCCTCCTCCCCGTTTAGGCCCAGCTCCCCGGGCAGCTCCTTCCGCACTCCCTCCCTTGCCCATCCTCTCCAGCCGCTGGCTCAGGTCCTTCTGCGTCCTCTCCAGCTCAAGCAGGGTGGGGTCCTCAGCTCTGCTCCGTAGGGACTCAGCAGAGCGGGATCTCCGCTCCTTAGCCACCAAGGGTTTTTTTCTCAGCCCCCTGGTGGAGGGGGCTGCCGTCTGAGGCCGTTTAGCCGGTTGCTCCGCCTCCTCCTCTGTCCACTGGGGCGCGCCGTTCACAGGGCTGCCGCCTGCCTGCTTGTTTGCTCTCCCGCCAGCCTGCTGCGGGCGGAAGAAGCGAATTCGCCCGCTGATGGCGTCCTTCATCTTCAGCGTCATCTCCACGTTCTGGGGGTTCTCAATTCGCTTTGGTGGCAATCGGCGAGGCAGCTGGCATGGGTCAGGTGGGGAGGAGTCTGACCGCTTCCTCCCCACCTGCTTGTCCACTTCTTCATCATCGTCTTCCTCCTCTTCATCCTCCTCTTCCTCCCCCTCACCATCATCCAGAGAAGCTGACCCCAGCAGGGACTCAGTGTCCCGCGACTCTTTAGCAGTGATGGTACAGGTTGAGTCTAATGAGGTGAGAGAGACACTGGTGCTCATCTTCCCTGTCAGCCTGCGCCTGGGAGCACGCCGCCGAGTTGGGGTGGACCCCCCTACAGACGGACTGCTAGTCCGCGTGCAGGTGGTGCTGGTGGACTCACAGCTCTCCCGCCTGTTGTGCTGGTGCTCGGACCCCGCCAGAGACTCGCTCTCTGCTCCAATACCGCTGTCCTCGCTGTACAGGGCCGAGTCCGCCGGGCCGGGCTTGCGTAGAGCCGCCGACTCGATGCGGGCCAGTACCTGCCCCAGCCGGGCTTCCAGCACTCGCTTGGTCTTCAGCTTCTCACCCAGCAGCTCGGAGAGTGAGGCGAAGTACTCGCCCGTCTCCTCCAGAGCGGAGTCGCCGATCCCACCAACCGAGTGGCTAACCAGCCGCATCCTCTGCGCGGTGTACTGGAGCAGCTGCTGGAGGAGGTCCGGCGGGGGTTCAGCAGCATCCCCCACTTTAGAGGAGGTGGCCGGGAGGTTCTTCATTGGGCAGGGCCAGGCCAGCTGCTCCCCGCTCTCCTTCAGGAGCCTCTCCCCCTCCTCGGCCATTTCCTTCAGCCCACAGTTGACCTCCTCATAACGCAGCGCCAAAAAGGTGGTCATAGGCTGCAGGGAGAGATGGGTCTGGGCCGCCTGGTCCAGCAGGCCCAGCAGAACCTCGTATTTTGAGATGCTGGGGTTCAGAAAGGCATAGGCGGCCTGATGCGCTTTCACTAGGGGCTCAGGAAAGTCCACTTTGGGCTCAACGATGGGGGCTTTTTTGTCCTGGTCTTTCTTTCTGGCAAACTTGTTTCCTTTGTTCTTCTTCGGCTTCCGGGCCCCCTTTTTCCCCAAGACATCCCCCTGTGCGTTCGTCCCCTGAGGGATCATGTTAATTTCGATTTCTTGTGCGTCTAATTTGTCGGGGTAAGCACCCTTTGGGGCCACCTCGGCCAGGGAAGGCCCCCTTCCATGAGTGTCCTTCTGAGAGAAAACAGGCTGAACTGCTGATCTCTTCTCTCTTCCCCCTCCTTCACCGTCAGTCCCTCCCGGACTGTACGAGCCCCCGCTTGCCCCGTCGTCTGACTGTGACTCCCCGATGCTTTCCCGGGACCCTGGCAGAAATGTTCTCCCCTTCCTGAAGGGGCCCTGGGACCCACTCAAATTGTGGCGGCCCTTAGATGGCGAGCAGCCCATATTTGCTGTGCTCCAGGCGTCCTCGCTTCTCTTGCACAATCGAGTCACAGAGAGGAAGGAAGAGAGAGAGAGAGAGAGAGAGAGAGAGAGAGAGAGAGAGGAAGGCAGCGGGACAATAATTCGCCTCGGGGGACCCTGTTGCTAAGGTCACACTGGAATGAAGGAACTGGAAATGACCGGGAGCGAAGAAACAAGTGCTTATCCGCCAGCCGCACCTGTCATCTTCAGACGGGTCCCGTAATCAAGTCCTTGCATTTGGCAGGGTTTACGTGTCCTCAAAACTAACACCGCAAAGTGGAAAAGCAACACATTGATTTTAATACCCCATCCTTCCTATTGCCTCAGGAAAATCAATAAATCCAGTTGTCTGTTTTCATGGTGTTATATTCTATTTATTTATATATATATATATTTGGAGGAAAATATCAGGAGCCAACAGCTTGTCTAGCAGCCGTGAAGTGTCCTACCTTGCAGAGAAGAAGCAGCTGAAAGGATTAGAGCGGATTTGAGTGCCCTCACTGCGCACAGATGTCACGTTAAAGAAAATATATCTCACACACATGTAAGACCTTAAGCTCCTCAAGGTAATCAGACCTCTTTTCAGGTGGCTTTTTATAGCCTGAACTACTGTGCAGAACAACTTCATGGGAGCCCCGTTGATTAAAGTTTACAGATAGCCGTGGGGAGAAAATCCACCACAAAGAGCCTTGTTGCCAGAAAGGTAATTTGCTGGAGCATGTTCAGATTAACGTAATTAGAATAACACTAGACCTGTGTTACGGAGGGTCACATTGAGCAGCAGAAAACAGCAGTTCAGTAAAATGCACACTCTCAGAAACGCAGCTTCGTCTGGCAGGTGAACAATGCAATCTCCCTTTAATGGCTCTCAGGACAAGTGCAGCTCTTTTTAATTGTACTCTTAAGCCTTCATTTTCTTTCACGTGTTAATTGAAATGTACAATTTAGCTATTTGGCCGATGCTTTTAGCAAAAGCAACTTACGACAAGTGCAAATGTAAAATGGTAAAAATGTAGTTAGACATTCAGAGAGAACACTCACTCCCAACCAAATGTAATTGTTTTGTCAGCCATAAAATGTTTACTATTAATCCCCAACCAAAGTATTGCCAGGGTCTACAAAACTGATTTGAGCACAGTTTGAAAAAGAAACAATAACTAGCCCTCATTTTTACACACTGTATGTATACCCCTTAGAAAAAATAACCACCTAGTTACACTCAAAGTAGTGCATCTACATAAAGAACCCAGTTTAATTAAATGTGCTACAAGACCATCTGATCATTCAATAAACAAACATAATGTAAAATATATAAATCTATTTTGCACATATTATTATCCAACATGGAGATGCTTTTGCTGAATTTTTGTGCTTTGCCACACGCATGCACTGACACTGGCACAGAATATTGACGTAAGGATAACCCACAAGGCTGCATGGTGGCTAGCAGCATCGCAGCGGCATTAGAATGCGCTGTTGCACACGGACAGACAACGTCCCCTGCATCAGAGAGATGAAAAGCTATTCGCTTCTCTTTCTCTGTTAACAGCATAGCGTGATACATACATATTTTATACGTCAATACTAGCAACTGGTTTAACTGGATTTTTGTCTTGCCTTCATACCTATCTCATTAACAACTGACTGAAAGAATGTCAGGAAATATTCACTCCATGCCCGTAATGTCGGTAAGTAATGTCAAAGACATGTCCAAGCGTGTTTCCTGCTCTGTTCTATGTGAAAGGAGTCTTGGGACAGCGATAATGGCGATTGAGAAATATGACACATAATTTCACTGTCTCTGGTCTGCTCTCTACTCGAAGCAGCAGCAGCAGCAGCTCCATGTTTCGTTTTAGAGACGTTTCAGGGACCTGCAGCACCCCGTATTGGAAAATGTGATGACGCCAAAGGTGTTGACTGACAGGCCAGCAGCTGCTATGCTGTAGGCGGAGTCTTGTTGCCTGGCAGCCAACTAAACACAACACGGGCTTTACTGTAATCCCTGGTCATCTCGGTGTGACCTTCATGTGGGGTTATTATGGAAAGTGCAGGTACCCTTTAATCACCACTAGGGGGCCCACTTGTTCCTGCAACCAACAATGAATGCGCCCCCGTCCTTAAGATGGATAGTGAATATTATATCTGCAAAATATATCAGCCAGGAGCAACTTGATATATATATATATATATATATATATATATATAGCCTAGGCATAAATCAGTGTGACGTCTACATTTCATTAGCACCAGTGATATTGAGAAAGCAATGGAAAGCCTAAACCAATCAATAATGCATCATCACCTACTCGTAAAGTAAGAATAAGCAGCTAGGCTATGGTGAATTCCCTTATTGTAATTTGATTGAATACAAATGAGTGGTGGGACAGTGTAGACTGATATCTCAATACTGCTTCTTATATAAAGCTGACATAACCCTGGGACCATGAGCAGCTCTGTTACGCACCTTTTGGACAAGGCATTTGTTCATTTGAATAGAATAGAATAGAATACAATAGAACTTTATTGTCCAGCAAAGGCCGGACATTTGTCTTTGGTCACAGCTGAGAACACATACATGGAAAGTACAATCACACAGAAGTTATAACAAAATAAAAGTTCATCTGGTTTTGTCCAGGTGATTGACTTCCGTTGGGGAAAAAAAAAACATTATTTTTGGCTAATGATGCTCTGAAACGTTAGCCAGAGGGAAGCAACTCAAACTCGCTGCGGAGGAGGTGATTGTTGTCATTTACTATAGCGGGATTCTTTCTACATGTGTCGTACAGATCTTGGACAGAAAGATCAAGTCCCTGTTTCTGCTAAAAGCCAGATACCGTACATATGTGCTACTTTGAAACACCTGCCATTGACAGCTGAGCTGTGGCAGGAAAAAGGGTTGAGCTTCCTGTATATAGGGTCTGGCCGGGTGAGATAATTAAGTGAGCTGAAAAGGGTAAAGCCTATCCCTTTGGCACGCTATTCTCAAGCGTCCGCTGAAGCAAAGTGCTGCTATTGCTATTTCAACAATGGGGCTAACGACAGGAAGAGACATATATAGTGGATTAAGAAGGAATCTAAAAACACGGACAAAGATAGGGAGAGCAGTGGGGGAGAGTGAGTGTGTGTGTGTGTGTGTGTGTGTGTGTGTGTGTGTGTGTGTGTGTGTGTGTGTGTGTGTGTGTGTGTGTGTGTGTGTGTGTGTGTGTGTGTGTATAAAATAGTATGCACATACTAAGAATAACATGCACAAACTTTTCTCATTTACGTGCATTAACTTTTAAAGATTGACCGTGGGCCCATGTAATTCTCAGAAAAACTGTAAAAACAAGAACAAAAAAATCTAATATTCATAAATCAGTGATTTATTATAATAGGTAATTTCATAAATAATCCATACAATACACATCATGAGGAGTAATGAGAACAGTTACATCATGTATAAAAAACACATGAATAAAGATGCCAAAATACACATTAAATAAAGGGCAATTGTAAATCAAAAAGTGCTTTTACTTATGTACGGTTTTTTAAATATTACATTACATTATAGGCATTTAGCAGACGCTCTTATCGAGAGCGACTTACACAACTTTTTTTTTTATCATGTTTTACATATTATCCATTTATTCAGCTGGATATATACTGAAGCAATTCAGGTTAAGTACCTTGCTCAAGGGTACAACGGCAGTGTCCTACCTGGGAATCGAACCTGCAACCTTTCGCTTACAAGGCCAGTTCCTTAACCACTATACTACTCTGCCTACACCTACACCTTTTTCACCCTTTATTTAATTTTCACTTGCAAAAACAAACAATGCAGAGAAAGCATTATTCATTTTGACTAATATTCATTAGATATTAATATTAATATTAATATAGATTAATATTCATTAGAGAAGATTTCCCATGTGTCAATGGCAGCCATAGACGAGATTGTCCATTTGTCAATGGCTGCCATAGAAGAGATTGTCCATGTGTCAATGGCTGCCTTGAAGCCATATTTCTGGTCTCTGTGTGTCCGTCACCTTCAAATGGAGCATCTCCTGATGCGTTTCCTCAGGTGAGGCGGCGGAACACTCACCTGGGACTCCTCCGTGATCGAAGGTGCGGTCACCCGGCTAACAAAGTCACGTGACGGTTCAAAGTTCGCAGAGCTCAGAGAGCCCGCCGTCTCCATCGCCGAGTCCTTGGAGATGCGCGCGAAGGCCGAGAGGGTGGAGGTGATGGAGAAGATCCGCACTCTCTCCAGGTAGGCCTCGGGAGAATTCTCCACCTTCTTCTTGCACAGAATCATGTAGCACCTGGGCATGAAGTGGCAGAAGATGATGCCGTAGTTGGAGACGAGGATGGCGGAGCCCTGCACGATGGATCGCTGGCTGATCTTGGTGACGTAAATGGGGATGAAGCACACCCACACGAACAGGTAGATGAGCACACTGAAGATGATGTAGCCCGTCTCGTTGTAGCGGTGCGGAACCTTCCGGCCTTTCAGGGCCAGTACTAAGCAGACGAAAGCCAGCAGGGCAGTGTAGCACAGCATGATGCCGAAGCCTATCTGGGACCCTTCTTTACACTGCAGAAGGACCTTCAGGCCCTGGTCCGTCCTCACAATGCTGGGCGAGTCGAAGATGAGCCAGAAGACGCAGATGAGCACCTGGATGGTGGTGGCCAGCGCGATGATGGCGACGGGCTTGTAGAGCTTCTGTAGCCTGTGCCGGCGGTACAGGTCGAAGAGGAAGGCCAAGAAGGTGCGGAAGGCCTTGACCAGGATACAGGAGAGGCAGAGGGTGAATCCAATGCCGTACATGGTCTGTCGGGCCTGGCAGATGTAGTCGTTGGGCCTGCCCACGAACAGTACTACGCTCCCGAAGCTGACGGCCAGCCCGCCCATCATGAGGAAGCTGAACCAGCCACCTGCCACCTTCACAGCGGGACTCTTCCTCCCCACGAGGAAGACGATGAATATGAAGAAGAGCAGCAGCTGCCCCAGCGCCGTGGCGGCCAGGAGAGCGATGGCGTAGGGCTTCTCCCATCGGAAGAAGCTCTCTTCCTTCTTCTGGCAATGGTTCCATCCCTTCTTAGACCAGGTCCCCAGGGGACAGTCTTTACAAGTGTCTTGGTCTAAAGAGGGGATCACAGCAAGGCAGAACATTATTACAAGTGACAAGAAAAGACATTATGTTTTTCTCCCATCTAAAATGTATTAATTTCACATTAATCTCAACTGTATTAATCTCAATGATACTTATAGCAAGAGGGCATGTAAAAAATGAAATGCGCTCAAATTGCAAGTGTGTTAGTGTAGTTAATACAAAATAAGTTGGTTGTTGATCTGACATGATCTGAACAACTGATAAACTTGTCGGCAATCTGCAGGAATTTTGTTAGCATCTAAAGCATTAAAATATTTATAATACATATCAAGTTTAGTTTATTTCTATCATGGATCAGCTCTGTGTTATGTTGCTCATTTAATCCGTATTCCATATTCCATATTCCCATTTTCAGAGGAGGGAGATACCATGGCGATACTGAGACAAATCCATCAGTAATGCTGAACATACTGAGACAACTAACAACTAAGGTATAATCTTTTACCTCCTGTCCCTCAAATAAAGTATCTAAAAGCCATAGTTCTCATGATATTGAGCTGCACTATCCACATTATGGTATCTATCTAAAAGGTATCAACTAAAAGATACCTATTTTTCAACTAATATTCACACGCTTATCTCCTCAAACCATGTCTTTTATTTTACCAAGGTTTGGAAAATATTTTTACCAAAGCTTAATTGAAGATATTTTCATCTGGGAATGACTGTATCTTTATTTTTCAGCTATAATTGACACAATGCACACTGCACATGCAAGCAATGACTGTCAGTGACATGACCTCGTGTTTCGTCTAAATTGTTCTAAATGTGTCTTATATGTTTCAAATGTCCTCGATTCAAGTGAGGCTCGTGACAAAGAATCATGATGTATTTTTTCTATACAAACGGACTTGACTTGAGTGACAAAGGAAATGATTTGGCCTCATTGACAAATTATTGTTCACACAATTTGTATTGTGTGAGGAAGATTTGTTATGTAGAATCGTCGATAAAATTAAAAGCATGGTTAGTGGCATTGCCTCTTAGAGCATCCGCATGCCCATTGCGAGCTGCGACGTCATTGGTTTGAATCCAGCCACGCTACCTTTGCCACATCTCTCTCTCTCTCTCTCTCTCTCTCTCTCTCTCTCTCTCTCTCTCCTCTCTCTCTCTCTCTCTCTCTCTCTCTCTCTCTTTCTCTCCCTCTCCCATTCTTACTGTCTCTCTACACTGTGCCGTCCAATAAAGCTGAAAAGCCCTAAAATATAACTTTAAAAAAAGAGCAGAGGGGACTGCTAATTTCTATTGTTAATTTAAAAGTATGCGGCCTCAGTCAGCACTTCATTAAATGTAGGTGCGCCGTCCATACTGCCGAATACTCACTCTCTACATCAGAGTATGTGCCGTCTTCACACAGTGTGCAGTTGTAGCAGCAGGATATGTTGGACACTTTCTTCACATAACCCGGGAGGCACGACGCGGAGCATTTCGACTCTGGGACCTGCCAATCGTGGACATTTAGACAATCTCACAAAAACTGAATATATTCAAAGTATATTGAAATAAATATTTTATTGAAATGTCACAGCACTTCACAACATATGGTTAAATACAAAATTGACAGCCTCTCTGATATTCCAATATATTTTCTAAAATACACTGCAGTGAAATATATTCATATATATATGCAAATATATATATATATATATATATATATATATATATATATATATATATATATATATATATATATATATATACAGTGCCCTCCACTATTATTGGCACCCCTGGTAAAGATGAGTAAAAAGAGTTATAAAAAATTCACAGTTTGGTGAATTAGCTTAACGTGACGCTGAAAAAATGAGAAAAATACAACCTTTAATTGAAGTAAATTTATTATGAGAAAAAAAATCCCTCATCAAGAAATAATTATTTTGAACAAAACCATGTGTGCCCAATTATTGGCACCCCTGCATTTATATATAAAATAAAGTAATCATTTTAATATTTGGTCGCATATCCTTTGCATGCCATGACTTCCATCTAGTCCCAACCCCCAATTCCCATAAAGATCCATTCAAATGCAGATAAGTTATAGTATCGCTTGTAAGAGTACCAGAAAATAAGATATCAAGAGTCTTTTGATGTTGTTGGGTCACAGACATCAGGAAGTCATGGCATGCAAAGGATATGCGACCAAATATTAAAAATGATTACTTTATTCTATATATAAATGCAGGGGTGCCAATAATTGTGGCTTGTGTGGTTTTGTTAAAAATAATTATTTCTTGAAAAAAAATTGGGACAGGGGCAAAAAAAAAAGACTGGGAAGCTCAAAAGGTTCCATTCCACAGGTAAACAGGTGATGCTATCATGACTGGGTATAAACGGATATCAAAAGACTTGATATTTTATTTTCAGGTACTCTTAGAAGCGATACTATAACCTCTCTGCATTTGAATGGATCTCTATGGGAATTGGGACATGGGACTAGATTAAGCTAGAAATTACACAGGAATAGTATGAAACCCATGGCTGGTTAAATGGCTGTAAGTCATCAAGTGTCTGAGGTATCAAATGAGCCTCAAACCATCACTCTGCTGCCAGATATGCAGTAGATATGGATGGATCACTTTGAGGGTTGTTTCTCCTGACTCATTTTCCTATTGAACTCTATGGAAAAATAAGCCAGGAGAAACAACCCTCCAAGTGATCCATCCATATTTAGTGATGGTTTGAGGGTCGTTTGATACCTCAGACCCTTGATTACTTACAGCCACTCAGCCAACCATGGATTCCATACTATTCCCGTGTAATTTACAGCTTAATCTAGTCCCACCCCCCAATTCCCATAGAGATCCATTCAAATGCAGAGAGGTTATAGTATCGCTGAAAATAAAATATCAAGAGTCTTTTGATATCCTTTTATACCCAGTCATGATAGCATCACCTGTTTACCTGTGGAACGTTCCAAACAGGTGTTTTTTTAACTTCCCAGTCTTTTTTTTGGCCCTGTTCCAACTTTTTTGGAACGTGTTGCAGGCATCAAATTCGGAAATAGCGTATATTTACAAAAATCACTAACGTTGATAAGGTAAAACATTAAATATCTTTTCTTTGTACTGTTTTCAATTAAATATATTTAAAAAATAATTTACAAATCACTGCTTTCTGCTTTTATGTGCATTTTACATACTGTCCCAACTTTTTTGGAATTGGGGTTGCAATGTATAGCAATGTATTCCATTTCTATAAGGACACTCAATTACCATTAACTGCCATTTTGCCTTGTACATAGTCTGCCAAGAATCAGGTAAAGATACAAACAAGGATAATTCTACATGGGTATTATATCTATAACTACGTATCTCAGACACTAACCTATGCATCACAGACACTGAACTATGCATCACAGACACTAAACTACAGATCCTTTCCAAAAAATTAGAATATCATGGAAAAGTTTTTTTTTTTCCATAATTCCATTCAAAAAGTGAAACTTTCATAGATTATAGAATCATTACACACAAAGTGAAATATTTCTAGCCTTTATTTGTTTCATTTTTCATAATTTTGGCTTACAGCTCCAGAAAACCCCCAAAACAGTATTTCAAGAAATTTGAATAGTGTGTCGCAAATCAGTTCATTCTCTGAAATAACTGAAGTAAATGCTGATTTTCAACACACTATTCTAATTTCTTGAAATACTGTTTTGGGGGTTTTCTGGAGCTGTAAGCCAAAATTATGAAAAATGAAACAAATAAAGGCTAGAAATATTTCACTTTGTGTGTAATGAATCTATAATCTATGAAAGTTTCACTTTTTGAATGGAATTATGGAAAAAAAAAACTTTTTGGAAATTTTTTGGAAAGGATCTGTATGTGTCTTAGATATATTAGCAGCAGAGTACAACAAGTCACACTGACACACTGTACAGACCGGCACTTTATAAGTAGCATATCTTGGGGTTACACTAACCGTTTTGTTGGGATTGACCCAGTTGATGGCATCCTTATTGATTTCAGCCATTGTTTTGTTCAGGTTATATTCTCCAACCACCTTGAAATGTCTCTTGTCGTCAACTTTATCCCAGTGAATCAAATCATAGCCATGTTTGGACTCACTGAAGGAAAAATTCCGGTGGTCCAGACTGAAATTCACCTTTCTGAGTGCCTTAAGAAGCTGCAAGAAATGAGAAGAGAATGAAACGGACTGCAGATTAATTCATTAGGTTATGCAATAACCTTTACAATCTAGTGCAATTGGATACATTGGCACATTGCCAAAAACAGTTTTTTACACAAAACTATGTAATTTGAGAATTGATTTATTTGTCCGAGATTATTTGACAACAATTAAGTTTTACTGACACCCTGCTCACCTTCCAAGGTGGAACGTTTTCTGTGGAACAAAAAGTCTCGTTGCACTTCAGCAGTTCCCTGAGTGCATGAGCTATAGCCCAAGTGGCAACTCTCTCATTGAAAGTCAAGCTCAGGTCAACTGCCTTTACCAAGAAATCATCATTGGCTTTTTGGGGCTCAGCCAGGCTGCAGGCCCGGGGGGACTTCCAGAGGAGAGACTCGTGAGGAGGACACAGATCAGGGTTTTTTTTTTCAGCCAAACAGGCCCTGTGTTGCACCACCTCAGGGGTGCATTCGAATCTCAGCTTCTTGTACTCCTCAATGAAGCTGTTTGTGGCCCCTAGGCCAGGCTCCAAGTTTTTCAGGTATTCCTCGAACCCGGGATTCTGCCCGGTAATGAAACTGAAGCCGAAGATGTCCCCTACGCTGTTGATCCCCTCCATGCCGGCCACTTTCCTCGACATGGACCAGGCGTCGCTGGCGATCCAGGTCCTGGAGATGTTGGCCTTTATCATCTCCCGGAAGAGCTTCACCACCAGCTCCTCCTTGAGGATGAGCAGAATGACCCGGGCCTTGCAGGTTCGGATCCGCTCCGCCACCTCCTGAATCCGCCGGTCCGTGTTCTCGTGGGCCAGGTTGTGCGGCAGCACCTCCTGGAAGGCCAGGCACACCCGGGCCTTCCCCGCGTCCTGCAGGAAGCTGGCGGACGCGGCCTTGCCGTAGTCGTCGTCCCCGGACACCACGCCCACCCAGTCCCAGCCGAAGTGGGCCATGAGCCCGGCGAGGGCGCGCGTCTGGTGCTTGTCGCTGGGGATGGTGCGGAGGAAGGCAGGGAAACGTAGCGTCTCGCTCAGAATATCCGTGGATGACGTGGTACTAATCTAAATGGACAACGTAATGAAAGTAATGAGTTATAAAAATATTTTTATGGCTTTTTCAGCTTTATTGGGCAGCACAGTGGAGAGGGACAGGAAGAATGGGGAGCGGGAGAGAGGGAGAGAGAGAGAAACAGCACAGTGTAGAGAGACGGGAAGAATGGGGAGCGGGAGAGAGGGAGAGACATGCGACAAAGGTCACGTGGCCGGATTCGAACCGCCAACATCGCGGCTCGCGCAAACATTTCTACCAGTGCTCATAGCCTCTGAGAAACATTGGTTCAGCTCTGTTGAGGCAAGAATAAATAGGGTGGCAGTGTAATTTAATGGTTAGGAAACTGGGCTTGTAACTCAACTCAGGTTGTATATATGATTTCCTGTTGAGGCACTGCCATTGTGCCCTTGATCACACTAACATGAATTGCTTCACTAAATATCAGCTGCATAAATGGATCAAATGTAAAATAAACATAGGCACTATACATAAGTCTATAAGTACGAGCATCAGCTAATTCCAGAAATGTAATATAAGTGTTTCCAGAGGCGCACATTTTTTGGACTGATTTCAAGCTGTTAATGTCACACAGTGCATCCATACAAAACCTATTGAGCAAGTGGGCCGTGTGACTCACCTGAGGGACCATGTAGAGGCCTAACATCCGGGCCACTGCTATGGAAACCTCCGAATACCTGGCCCCGATGATGGCCTTTACCGGCACACGGTCGGTGAAGTCGCACTGGACCGACAGCGTGCCGTTAATGGACAGCAGGTGCTCGGTGATCTGGATGGCTTTGATGGCGTTGGCGCACGTGTCACAGACGACGTACCCCAGCCGCACTCCCGGGAGGAACCCAGAGTCGTTGATCACGTCGATGGTGTGGGTGACCGCCAGAGTCCGCACAAACGACTTCAGATTGAAGCTGGGAAGGACGGCAATGCGGAATAATCGTGAAAAATAGCAAAGCGCAATCCAGCAAGAACATTCCAGAACAGGGTTTCTCTTACTGTGGTTATTATTTAAATTATTATTCATTTCATAATTCACAAACACATTGATTATGAATTACTGCCATATAAGACATAACACACCATCTAAATAACATTATCCTCTGTCGGAAAATATGAATATAGCCCTGCACTTGTCCTCAAAGAGTGCATATACTTGTATGTTAAAATCATCAAGAGTATTTCAAGAGTAAGTTCACCCACCAGAACCTTCCTTTATTATTTCATATATTTTCCCTGAAGAAGCTGGTCAAAATTTTCTGTCATCCTCTAATATTTAATTTATTTTTTAGGCTTTCAGCCAATCATTTGCAAAAGCTTTTCCTGTACATTGAGGTCAGTCATCTGTCAATTCAGTCCTATTAAAATCTGAAATCCTATTAAAACGCTCTCAGCTGCTCTTCACCCCCAAACGCTAAGTAAACAAAATTTTATCAGGCTTTGAGTGTTCCTTCAATAAGAATCCGGATGAAATTGCAGAACACTTCAAAAATAAACAAATATATATATATATATATATATATATATATATATATATAGCAAGGAACAGTAGCAACAGAAGAAGAAGAAGAAGAAGAAGAAGAAGAAGGAATTTCAAGAATATGTTTTTCTTCAGTTTCCAAAAACTAAAATGAAACATAGGAGCATCTGAAACATAAATAAACTGAGTTTTTTGCTTCTCCTTCTTATTGATGTGCATGCCCTCAAAGAGCCTGTCACTGAAGATGTTACCCCCACATACAGCAGGACACCCCGGAAACACCCCGGTCTCTGCCGTACTCACTCTGTGCAGTTGAACCCCTCCGGCTTCATCCGCTCGTGCAGCGGATCTACCTTGGAATGGCAAGAGTTGAGCACCCCTATGAGGATGTCTCCCGGGCTCTGCGCCCCACAGATAGAGGCTGAATCATCACAGCAGTTCGCCAGGCAGAACAGCAGGCACATGCCCAAGGCGTACTGGTGAACCTGTGGCAGCATGGTGCTCCAGGTGCTAAAATGCTACCGCCCGTCAAAAAATTGGTAGCCGAGCCCTGGTCTCGTACAAGGGCGACGGAGTAACACAAAAAACACAATCCCTTGTCCTGTGCATGTACAGAGGTGATGGAGTAAACAAGGAGCGCTCAGGTTGTGATGACTGTCCAAGCCAGTTTCCCCTCATTCTATGGAGAGTGTAAGATTCACAGCTGTAGTAACAGCAGGCTGGGTTGGTTACGCTAATTTCCGCCGAGGTGTGATTGCACAATAGAATTCCCCAGATTATTTTAAAAAAAAACCCAACCCTATTCTTCTCCAAGGCTGGACCAGAGAAACAGGTCCCAATTACTTGTGGCTGGTTACAGGACATGCTTGCATAGAAAAGAAAGTAAGAAACGTGGGCTCTTATCAGTATATTCACTTATTTTATTTACACACACACACACACACACACATGCGTGTGCGCACACACTCACATACACACAGTGAACACAATCATTATTGGCACCCTTCATGAAAATGTGCAACAAAAAAAAATGTAAACACAATGAGATACTTTAATATAATTTTATATAATTAAATCATTTTTAAAACATTTAAAACATTTTTCAAACATAAAAAGTGTTATTGAGTAGTACAATTTGTTTCTGCAAAACATAGGTTTCTAAATTATTGGCACCCCTATGATTAATATTTGGGGAAGCCTCCCATGGAGAGGATAACAGCACGGAGCCTCTTCCTGTAATGGCTGAAAAGGTTGGCAAACACTTTTGGAGGGATCTTGGGTCACTCCTCCATGCAGGAAATTTCAAGATCAATTCAGACCATGGGTTTTCCAATCGGGTTCAAGTCCAGAGACTGAGATGGCCATCTGTCTCTTCTGAGTTGAGAGCTCTTTAGTTTTCTACATGCTGATG
Source organism: Synaphobranchus kaupii (assembly GCA_029718625.1). Classification (NCBI taxonomy): domain Eukaryota; kingdom Metazoa; phylum Chordata; class Actinopteri; order Anguilliformes; family Synaphobranchidae; genus Synaphobranchus; species Synaphobranchus kaupii. Next base: position 7,430,228 of record CM056390.1, on the reverse strand, counting down.
GATGACAAGGGGATTTCACATGTTTTGTACGCTCATATTTATATCCCAGTGAACCATGAAATGTTGAACGGCAGCAATACCCCTTTCTGAGAAAAATACCATTACTAAAAAAAACTATTTTTTTATAAGAATATTTTTTACTAGAGTGAAAGTAGTTTCCCCAAATGTTTGAGCAGAAAATTTGAATCGTTACATGTATGATTTACTTTATACACCAATACATATATATGTGTGTGTGTGTGTGTGTGTGTGTGTGTGTGTGTGTGTGTACAGAAAAACAGTTTTTGGTTCACCTGCAATCTTGAAATTAATGTGATTATGATCACCCTACTCCAAATAGCTAGAATTCTCAAAGTAGATAATCTCATAACAGCATGGGAAATATGTTTGAATGTTTTTCGTGCCACTAATCAGAAGTCACATGTTAAGTGCACCAGACCTGTTTGTCTGAAATGGCAGTCACGCTTACATCGCAGTACAAACCACATATGTAAACTTGGAGTATAGTATACCACTCCCCAGAAACTAGTGTCATCCACCTATAGGCCTAGACTTCAGGCCAATGGTCTGGCACAGAGCTGGCTTCTTTCATTAAACAAATTACTTTAGTTTGTTCAATTTTATCAATGGACAATACTTCAAACAGGAACCAAAGTGTGTACAGAATACCTGAGGCTTTTCCAAAACAGTTGCTCTGACTCACCAATAAAACAAACATAAACGGGCTAAACAAACGTGGTGATGACCACAAGACTTTAATATTGGTGTATCGGAAAAAGGCATCTCCCAATATTCAGACACCCCAAAACCATTTAATATTCAAAGGAGGTTCACAGTACACAAAAAGCAAAAAAGTTGTTCATGAAAACCAAAAAACTGGATAACATTAATCACTGAATGTATCCCTCTATTTCATACCCAGAAGACCCCCAAAATGGACCCCAAACAAAGAAGATTTTCGTGGATAAAAATACAAAGACTGCATCAGCCCAGCTGTTGGATTGAAGAGTGAACTGCGTGTGCTGCAATAACATTTATTAGAGGGAAGAATGGAAAATAACAATAGCAGCACGCTATCCAAATTACAGAACATCAATACGAATTGAATTAAATACCTGAATGTTCAAAGGGAAATGTCATTACCACTTCCTATAAAACAAATCATATTTTGCGGACTAGGAAAAAAACAACTTCCTAAACCAACAAAAAATAATAATAACGCAAAATGTCATTATCCTTCCGTAGTCTCATTTTTAAATAGCCCCTTTCCTTACAATTGCTGAGCGTTCCCGTCATGCGCTTATTTTCACGTTAAAGCGCGCGCTGTAGGAAGTGCTCGTGCTCGTGCTCGTGCTCGCGCTCGCAACTCGGGTGTCATCGGGCCTTCTAGGCAGCTAGCTGGCTAGCTAGCAAGCAACTTGTTTCACGCAACGTAAATCATGGTTCTTTATTGCTTCTGGAGGACTGAAACACAAGTTAAACAGCGACTACGTTTTCTCTGAAGAGACAGGTACAGCGGAATGTTTTTTGTCAGTGATTGTTAATACAGTTAACTATAATGTATTAAGAGTGCGCGTGCTATATAGCAAATGTATTGAATGCGGATCCATGTCTTGCTCTTGAAAGTGCACGAGAAGATGCTCTGATCCAGCTAGCAGTGGCACTAATTACATTTACAACATTGTCTAACGTTAGCACTAAGTGTGTGTGCATTACCAATGCCCTTCTATAGTATAGTTAAATTGACTAACGTTAGCACTAAGTGATTTAGGGTGTGCATTACCAAGGCCCTTAGTATAGTTAAATTGGCTAACGTTAACCACTGCTACCCAGCTAAATATGATTTCTGTTTGCAAACTTCTGCTAACGTTAATGTAAGTTAAGAATAGATAACGTTACTATTTGCTAGGTAGCTTGCTTGTTAAATTACCAAAGCACGCAAAGCTAAACAGATGGACAATGAGCTAACGAGTAGTTTAGCTGGCTATGTTAAACCAACGTTGGCTGGACTTTTAATCTAACAATAATAGTTGGGTAGCTTACGTGCGGTAAGCAATGGTGGGAACCTGATTACGTTATTAGACCTGCGAAGGACAGAGTTTGAGCAGCCGGAGCAGATGTTGTCTGGTTAATCGGCTAGCTAACGTTAGCTATGTTAATGCTTCCTGGCTAGTAAAATTAGCGAGATTAGCGTTAGACGTAGCTTCCGTTAGTTTACTAGTTAGCTGCCAGAGTTTGGTTTCGTGTTCGTCGCAGATTAGCTGACCGTAGTTAGCTAGCTAGTTAAATGGCAAACTGTTGAGCACTAACGTTAGCGTAGCTTTGAGTATGGATAGAGGAATCACATTTGAGTTAACGTTGCATTTGCTGCATAGCTCGATAATTTACACCCAGTCTGTGTAGGTTTTCTACTTTAAAAATGCTATCATTCATGCGGTTTGCTTAAGTGCATGACTAAATTTGCAGCATCTGATCTCATCTGTCCTTATTTTGTAACTAGAAACTGCTTTCTTCGTAAAACACGCCCTTCTCGCTCGCTTTCATTGCAACGATTGGCTGTGAAACATCCGATTTCTCGGCATTATCAGCTGAAGCTGCGAATCGATTGGTTCGCTGCAGAGGGCGTGGTTGTAGGCGGCGCGCCCCCGAAGCATTTGCTGAGTGCGAATCTCAACAAAACGTTTTCAACTTACAAAAATGCCAAGTTACTCACGCACACAAAGCGCTTTCTATAAGTCATTGAACCTTGCAAAATCTAGACCTGCCGTTAAAAGTATTGATATTAAAATGATGCCAAGTTACAACAAACAATATTGGCTATCTTAACTCGCACAAATTAAACAAGCTCTATTCCAAAGCAATGCTACCCAATATTTCCTAAATTATTTAATGTAACTTGGCCCTATGTTTTTATTTTCATTTTACTATCTGAATAGAATGTAAAACATTTTCTATTGGCTGATACCATCACATGTGCACTTCCTTATATGGTGCCCTCCATAGTGTTTGTGATAAATGCATGTTTTTCTTGAGTTGGCTCTACTCCACAATTTTAGATTTGTAGTCAAACAATTCACATGTAACTAAAGTGCAGATTCTCAGCTTTTATTAAAGGGTATTTTGCCTGGAGCATTTGTGATGAAGAAATTGGCAGGAAGAAGAAGAACTCAAGTCTGGGGCTTTATTGTTTGGACGTGTGAAGTTGTTGCTGAATTTTGTGTGTATACAGAAAGAAGGTACAGAAGTTAATGTTCTTAAGCAAAAGGCTGTGGTCATTGTGGTTATTTCTGTAGGAAATGCTGAAAAGTGCCAAACTCTCCGTGCTGTATAGGTATCGGACATGCCTCGCCAAGCCGTAACTTTGTGGATGGCACACCTGCCATCCCAATGTCATGTGAGCTTTGATACGTTATGCATGTAACGTAGCCACTTTCGAGGAAATGCACCTTACAAATTTGCTTGTATGGAGATTCTAAATCATCTTACCACTGTATGTATGCATGAACAGGTCCCCCTATAAGGGAAGTAAAAGCTAAGAGTTTTGGACATTGATTAGGCTGTGTCTCAAATGTTCCACTAATTTCCTACATAGCGCACTACATATTGTGCGTTATACAAGTAATAAGGAATGAGTGAACAAGTAAACCATTTGAGACACAGCCATAGTGAGTTCAATGCATTGACCACTCCTGATCGTACGTGATTCTCTTGAGATGTACTGTTGTACCATACGCATCTCATCAGATGAGAATTGATCATGCTTATCACAAGAATTAGTTGTTCCGTTTCGCTAGGCACTATTCGAGAGCCTGAAAAAAGATCAGCAAACCTTTGCTCTGAGATTTTCACTGTCGAAACATCTCTAACTCTTGTTTATGTTGCTAAAGCAGTACACACAGAAATCTTCCATTGTCTAAGTAAGTTCAATTGTAAAAATACGTAAAGATCCTCATTTGCAATAACTATTCAGACAGGCTTTGCTCAAAGAAAGTGTCTCTGAGCTTTAGATGTTTTGGCAGACTGGCACAAAATACCTGCCTTAAAGTTTAGAGAATTTGTTGAGGATAAGTGAGTGTTCATAAAATACAGATGACATAAAACATTAATCTGTAGGAAAAGTCAGCCGAGTATGCCTTGTGTTTAACAGTAAAAGCTCTTTCTGTGGAGGTTATCTTTATACACTGCCTGGCCAAAAAAAAAGTTGCGCACACTAATATTTTGTTGGACCGCCTTTAGCTTTGATTACGGCACGCATTCGTCGTGGCATTGTTTCGACAACCTTATGCAACGTCACAACATTTATTTCCATCCAGAGTTGCATTAATTTTTGGCCGAGATCTTGTATTGACGATAGGAGAGTCGAACCACTCCGTGAAGTCTTTTCCAGCACATCCCAAAGACTTTCAATGGGGTTAAGGTCTGGACTCTGGAGGCAAATTCATGTGTGAAAATGATTCCTCATGCTCCCTGAACCACTCTTTCACAATTTGAGCCCGATGAATCTTGGCATTGTCGTCCTGGATTATGCCCATTGATGGTATAATCTGGTCATTCAGTACATTCACCTACTCAGCTGACTTCATTTTATTGCTGCATAACGTTGCTGAGCCTAGACCTGACCAATTGAAGCAACCCCAGATCATAACACTGCCTCCAGAGGCTTGTACAGTGGACACTATGCATGATGGGTGCAGCGGCGACTTTTTTTTTGGCCAGGCAGTGTATTTGGCCTACCCCCGCTCTCCATGGGAAGCACGGTATGTCCCCACCCACTCTCCGTGATGTTGGGTTGCCATCGTCCGCCCTTTGCTCAGGTATAGGACGGTGATGTCATGTTCCGCTCCAGAATCCCGGAGATAAAACATTTTTGTGGCCTGCTGTTTGTTCTGAACCCACCCTATACGCATCTGAATGTTGGTTTATGCATCAAAGCTCTGTCCATGTTGACTTTTACGCAGGTGCTTGTACACAAAGCTTTTTTATGAGCCAGAGAGGGCATGGAGTGCTTTCTTGTCTGTTTCCTGTTTGTTCCTGTGTCAGTGGTGTGTAGTGGCACCTTGCATAGTGTCTGAAAAGATAAGTGTGCAGGAGGAAGGACAAGAGTCACACAGCATCGCTGCACTGCCTGTGTTAACTCAGTCGGATGAGAAACCTCCACCGTCACTGCAAGTAGCTGTACCGTAGTGAACCGAGAATCCATACTTTTTAAATTACCCGGGTAATTTACGAATACCGCCGTAGATCGCCGCTGCTTCTGAGGAAGAAAAAAAAACATATCTGAGAGAGTCTGTGGTCTAAAAAGGTATTTACTAAAAATAATGAGCTTTCATTACGGCACATATTGCTTCCGCTATTGAAAACTTGTCTTGCATGTGCGCAGAGTCTGAAGCCACTATCAAAATGCTGATATAATTTTTGCTTGAGCAGCCACTTTGGCTGGTAACCAACCAGGTTGTAAGGTAATGTGGCTGGTAAAACGTTTGATAATGGCTGGTTGTTTTTTAGAATGCAAAAGTCACTTTGGCCAGTGGGTGGAAAAAAAGTTAATTTCATACCGTGCGCATGCGGCTGGCGAAGCCTATTTGCAACAACGGACAGCTCAGCATAAAATTAGGTAAGCGGCCATTTTAGAGTTTATCCTCTTTGTGTCTGTGTTACAGCAGGGCCTTAATGTTAAATGAGTTTGACTGAAGCAAAATGACCAAGACTTTGTTTAAAATTAAAAAAGACACCTCTGTGTAGCACAATAACTTTAACATAACTGCATGTCAGTACACAGGCTGAGCAACACTGAGTTACAATCTTCAGCCGAGTAGGCAGTAGTAGTCAGTTAGCCTAATCATTTACTTGTTACATTTATTTTTCAAAAATCTTGCAGATCTGTTGGATTTTTACCTACTTTGAAATGTTTACCATGTCATGTTTACTTTTGCTTATTTCTGCGTTTCTTTCAGTGTTGTCGTGGTGATCACACTGTAGCTAGACTTTCTTAGCATGTATTTAGGTCAGTATGTTGGGCTGTGTACACAGGGCCAGGAATATGTTCACACATTATTTATCAAGCCAACACTGACGTGCATAATCCTTGACCAAAGAAACATAGTAGATTGAGTGAAATGTCACAGCTGGTCTTTGGTAATTACACTTATTTGGAAAATAAGGACTTTATTTTATTAAGTGTCCCATTTCTATGTGATACTATTCAGCATTTCATGCGTCGTATGAAAAGCGGTTTTTGGTTCTGTAGAAATAGTAACGATATAAAAACAAAGACCACAGCCCCCACCTCGCCTCCCCCCTCTGATCTCTTTCCAGGTAGGGCCTAATGCCAAATACGTGTGACGTGATTGGTTTTTGATTATTCGTTGCCCCGTGCTGTGGAAGTCTGCTGTAACCACAGGAACAGAACAGAGGCCACAGGCTTTAATTCTGGGTAAACCAGGGTGAGGGGCTCAGTCAGGCTCAATGCTCATAGCCTGGAAACGGCTGCCAGTCACATGGGGTGGAGCGAAGATGTGGTACCCAGAGACATAGTGTGCGTGTGTACATGTGGAGTGGGCATGTGTGTGTTCTTGTCTGCGTGTGAATGTACATGTGGAGCGTGCGTGCGTGCGTGCGTGCGTGCGTGCGTGCGTGCGCGTATTCATTAGGTAGACTCAGACTGCACTGTGCATGTACGCAGGCTCTGGTGAGTGTAGGTGTGATATTCCATGAGAGTGGGTGGATTGGAATGCCAGGGAATGCTGTGCTGTAAATAGCCACACCGTGCCACTGAGTGTGACAGGCTCACGTGGGGCGGGGTGGGGGGGGCAGAGGGGGCACTGGACTGAGGGGGGGAAAGTTAGGGTCTTGAGCAGGAATCCGTATAGCAGTTCAGTTGGGGAACTGTGTGCTAAAATAGCAGCCGGTTGTGTCCTGTGTCTCAGTGGATAACTAGGGCCTCATGGAGGAACCTTTGGGCGAAACGGTCAATGGTGACAACAGTGAGTGTACAGACCAGACTTCTCTCCTTTCATTTTATCCTTTCACACATTCTGTCTCTCTCTCTCTCTCTCTCCTTCTCTCTCTCACATACACACGCACACACTCGCGCATTCTCTCGGACTGCCACTCGCCTCATTTCCAAACTGTGTGAACCCTTGTTTTTACGTCTTTCCGTTTGGCTGTCAGTCTGCCCCTCCGTCCTGTCTGTCTTTTCTGTCTTCTCTGTATCACGGCGAATCATTTGGCGGCTGCAAACCAGAGCGATTTCCATCGCTGGCCTGTTGTCTATACAGCTATACCTGTTAAGCTAAATCATTGCATACAGTGATACGGGTGGAGTTAAAGAACTGAATTATCAGTTCAGAAATATGAAGGTTATTAAAGATAAATAACAGTCACTGGTGGAAGTTATAGTTATGTCATTTCATTAGGCTGTAATTATGGTGTGAATGACATAGAACAGCTGCAGAGACCTGAGCCAATGTTCTCTCTGAATTTGCAAAAATGGCAGCATCGCCTCGGGGGCATCGGTACTCAAATTCTGTCTCACCTGGGGCATAGAGGCAGGTGCGCCATCTCGGATATCTTGCGGAACAACGGAAAGGTCCTCAGCAATTGGAATTGGAGTTCTAAGGGGTCGTCCCAGCTCAGGACAAAGGACTGTGTCAGTAACGGGGCTGGTGGGCCGTTTGCTCGGGTAAGCGAGTACTCGCTAGCAGATTCTTCATCCCTTAGGAAACAAAAAAAATGTAATCGGAAATATTTTTTTTTTTTTTTTTTTTTTTGTGTAATGAAAACTACAAGGCACTTCCAATATACAAGAATAAATAAATGAATGAAAAGCTGCTAGCGTCGCTGCGTGCGTGCGTGCGCGTGTGTGTGTGTGTGCGTATGTGCGTATGTGCAGCACAGGTTTTTATGCATATTTTCCCACTCGTATATGTGGTGTATTCACATTTAACCCTTAATCCTGTAACCTTTGTCCTAACCTTTTCCAAAGCTCCTGAACACAACCCTAATCTTGCCTCAACCCTAACACTTTCCTAACCCTAACTGTAACACTAGCTTAACCCTATTGTGAACAATAACAGCTAAATCTAACCCTAGGAGTTCTCTTAAATATCTGATTTTTTCAATTAAAATCAATGAAATATGTTTAAACTAATTTATTTTGTAAAATTAGGCCTATTTCACAGAAAACAATATCCCAATATATAAAAAGGCTATAGTGTTACATCCCACTAGTGAAAAATCTGGATCATCCATAAAAATTAAAAAAAAGACTAACCCTAACATTTTCCCGAGCTCCTAAACACAAGCCTAATCTTGCTGCCTCAACCCTAACACTAGCCTAACCCTTCATTTGAACCTTAAAGCTAAAATGGAAAATTGAAAACACACGATAAAACATACAATCAACCCTTTATACATGGTTTTGTTATTTTAGTTGTGAAAGTAGTTCACAAACATGTTACATTGGTGTCAAAACAGGATAAGATACGCGAGTGATGATTTGTAGGGCGTCTCTAGCAGCACACATTTGCTCCTCAGTGGTGGAATGAACTTCCCATTCCCCTACGTTCTACTCCAACCCTGCCTGCATTCCGTCGAGGCTTGAAGACACAACTCTTCAGACTCCACCTTGACTGATATCGTCACCTAGGAATATCAGTTCCCTGTTTACTAGTTCCCTGTGTTTTCCTGTCTGTTTATTATAGTTTATAATAGCATTTAGAATAGAAGTGTAGTATTGATGATTTACCCACAGCTTACTGTGAACTACAGTCAACGTTCATTACTAGGGATAGCTGCTACATTATGGGAAGGATGTGCTTTGTCTTGTCTGTTCTGTAGTGATCTTGATGATGTCTCTGTATGCACTTACTGTACGTCGCTTTGGATAAAAGCGTCTGCTAAATTAATGTAATGTAATGTAAAGCACACAGTTATCTTTGTAGGCCAAAGTATATGGAGGTCTAGCTTACAAGATAAGATAGTTCTTGTGTGAGCTTCACACGTCTGTGTTCTTAATTGTCACATTCTCTGTGTGTCACGGCTGTGTAGTATAATGGTTAAGGAACTGGCCTTGTAACCTAAAGGTTGCAGGTTTGATTCCCAGGTAGGACACTGCCATGGTACCCTTGAACAAGGTACTTAACCTGAATCGCTTCAGTATATATCCAGCTGTATAAATGGATATGTAAAAAATTATTTTAAAAAAATGCTGTGTAAGTCGCTCTGGATAAGAGCGTCTGCTAAATGCATGTAATGTAATGTAATGTAATTTAAACTTGTTTTTGACAGAAGAGAATTTAAGAGAATGTTCATTTCTTTTAGGCACATTTATTTCCCACAATGCTCATATTTAGTGGTTGTCATTCTCCGTCCCCTTGAGTGCAGTGCACGAGAGACACAAAACTATTGGCTTAAGGCTGCATGTTTTTAATTTGTTTCACGATTGCTAAGATGTAGCCTAGCTTTGTCCGTTTTTTTTTATGTCTCTGTTTCCCAGAATAGCTAAATAAAACATTCAAATCAAACAATGTCCACTAATGCCTGATAATTATTGGAAAGGAGACGGAGAGCTTTCTGCCGCTTATTCGCTTATTCGCGTCCCGGTGTTCTGTGTGAAGTAAAGCCGGCGAAAATGTTCTGTGACGCCTTTGAGCGGGTCTGCTGCTGTAAAACGGGCAACTCCACCATCCCACCCCTCCAAAAAAAGAGTATTTGAGTAATGACAAGGACCAATTAGCTTGCCATTGTGTCAAATGTCCCAGAAGAGGTAACCTTGGGCAGACAGGTGCGGGGTGGGAACAGAGCTTTTGTACTTTCCCCTTGTGGTAATTCTAAACCCTGACAATGATGATGCACATACTGTATATTGGGCACGAGGGTACACAACATTTTAATTCTGGAGTTGTAGAGTGTCCCTAAGAAAGGCAGTTGAGGTCATGTAGCCACTTGCTTATTTTAGGATTCACATTTGTATTACACTCCATTGCTTGCTTTTCCTACATCTACTGTTGGTTGTTAGTAGCTACATATATCCTCAAAGGTGTTGTCACTATCAGGGTTATTAAATTGGTTTTCAGACAAACTGTTGTATCAACTTTTTGTTCACAAAAGGCAGCTCCGCCGATTTGCGCAAAAATACGTTCTTCTGGTTTGACACTAATAAATGGATACAAAATATCACAGTCCATTTTGTGTACCTGAGTCAAACTCAAGTGCTTGGTTGCTCCTAATGGCAGGTAACTACGTTCACAAATGCACTAAGCAAAGTCTAGAGTGTACAGTTACTAGGAGAGTCCCTATGAGCTAATGACAGCATTGATTTTCAAAAAACACTGCCTAATATTTCATTTATATGAGATGTCGCCTGTAGTTGATTGCAGTGAACTTGTCCTTATCCATGTTTTGCCTGTAAAACTAAGTGTACTGCCCTAAGCCAGTGTCCCATTAGTTCAGGTGACAGAGTAGAGGCTGGCAGGCCCGATAACTCGCAATTTGCATCTCCCTACGAAGCAAACCGTTGAAATTAGTAGCCTAATAACATGGGCTGAGTGAAAAATAAATCTACTGGGAACTTTTGCATTTTTAATGCTTGTTTTAATGTCTCAACCCAGTGGATTCTATAGTGGCATAAAAATAATATTTTTAAAGGAACAAATAAATTGGTGATTGGTTTATTTCAGCAGGACATTGTTTTGGCAACTGGATAAAGGTTAATTTTCTAGCCTGTATGCTAATAGTTGATGTGGTTGAATAGAACAGTGCGCTAGGCACTGGAGAAGTCTGTGAGCTGGTTAGAATGGTTTTTAAGATGAGTTGTTTTACCAGTATGATCCAGTAAATAGAGCAATAAATGAAAAATAAAAATCGCCTCATTTTCTAATGTTAGGGCCGAAAAGATACCTTATGCAAACGTGGATGCTTCGAGCTACGCTAACTTGGATGCTTCGAGCTACGCTAACGTGGATGCTTCGAGCTACGCTAACGTGGATGCTTCGAGCTACGCTAACGTGGATGCTTCGAGCTACACTAACGTGGATGCTTCGAGCTATGCAAACGTGGATGCTTCGAGCTACGCTAACGTGGATGCTTCGAGCTGCGCAATCAGATTTTCTTTTGCCATGACATTTGTGAAAGACAAACCAGAGAAAAGCACAGATCGAACAAGAAAGTTGTTGCCTGCTATAACATCCCTTGCTGCAACGCTATAGCAAGAATTTCAGGTGACACATTTTAGAATGAAATCGACTTTGCGTAGCTCGAAGCGTCCACGTTCACGCATTTGCGCAAGGTATGTTTTGGCCCGTAAGTGTGAGGTTACAGCATAGAACAACTTGCGGAATGCGTTCTTATTGGACGGGGGAAGAACCACCAGCAATGTACAGCCTGTTAGCTTCAGTCCTGGCCTCCTGCTATTTCACAGTCTCTATACATAATATGAACATCTCTGTCACTGAGGCCACAACATTTAGGCCACAACACTCAGTCCACCTTTAGTTTAAACCGGGCCGGCCAGTGAAGGATGGGCACCCCCTCTCTAGCCAGGTTCTTTCCGAGATTTCTTCCCACTGGGGAGTTTTTTCTTGCCACTGTTCAGTGTTTTTTTTTCTCTCCTACCGGGGAGTTTTTTTTACCTTGTTTTGCTGGTTGGGGGTTTTTTTGCTCAATTTTCCTTCTGCTTCCCTGTGCAGCGTCTTTGTGACAGTTCTCTGTAAAAAGCGCTATACAAATAAAATTTTATTTTATTGAATTGAATTGAACATGGGAGAGTGTTAAAATGGAGGTGTTAAACTGAGATCATGGGTTTCTTCCGCCAACTTTAAAAAATAAATATATAAATAAATACATAATTAATTTGAGATCGGTTATTCATCAATGAATTTTCATAAACAGTATCTGTGTGAATCTGACATTTTTTGAAGTATATAAAAAAAGAATATGTTCTGTAGGTAAAAAACAGGCTATGCCATCGAGACCCCCCTATACTAACGCTTTTAGCATCACCATCTGTTTGTTAGGATCACAACGTTACAACTTCTGTTGTGTTTTTAAAATGCCAAAGCTTGTGTTTTTTTTCTGAATGCCAGAAAGAAATCCAGTTTTCACAGTATCTTTACATCTTTACATCAGTATCTTTAAAGACAGATTGATAATAACAGTACTTCATTTGGATCGGAAGTAGAGCAAAAATCAAATAAAGACCAGCTTCTGATTGGAGAGCGAGTGGGCGAGTGAGCGAGCAAGCAAACTGGGAGGGAGGAGGCTAACCACTCACTCTGTAGCAGTGAATAGCAGCATCCTCTTCTAAGTACTGAAATGTCGATCCATTCTGATCGATGTCCTGAGAGAGATTCATGTCTTTTTGTTGGAGCTGGCTCTGGCCACAGGTATATGAAGTATTTTTCAGTTGGCATCCTCTTCCTCTTGATTTGCCACTTGGTTGATAGATGCAGGGTAATCACAAAAAAATAATATCTGTCTTTAACCCTTTGAAGAGTAGGTTTTTTGGAATGTTTTTTTTCTAAGTCAGTATTCTAGAACCCCATCGCTTTCAATTACCAGTAGTGATTGTTACATCAGCATTAGAATGTTCAGTTAAGAACATTCTAATCACATACCTTACACACTTACACCTTAAAGGGTTAAGGCAGGGAGGCCAGTTACTGGACGGCCGTATCTCTTTGTGGCTTTTATTTCCACCAACGACTCTGTCTGGAGTGGTGAAGCCTGATTCACTTTACTTGGACAACAGTAAACCGTTTCACACAGGGGAAAAGGAACATCGGGAAAATGCCAGACTGCATAAATGGCTGGGCTAATTGCATAATGAAAAGCAGAACTTGGCGTGAAATTCAAGAAGAGATATGGGCCTCCAGTTAACGGGTTCTGCACCCCTGCTTGAAAGACTGGAAGCTGTGGTGTTTACAGTAGTGATAAAATGGCAGTAGAAGTGGTATGGTGGCAGGGTGGTGACATTAACAGGCCCATTAACAGGCCCCCCCCCCCCCCCCCTCTTACCCCTGTCCCGTTTCCAGGCCCTGAGGGGGAGATGACCAAGGAGGATGTGCCTGAGTCTTCGGAGGGGGACTCAGTCCTGGGGCGACACCACAGTCTCTCGCCGGATGCAGACCGGCCCATCGTCCACCAGGTGGCGTCGGCCCCCATGCCTTCCGACTGCGGTAAGTCCCAGCCCGGTGTGCCGTAGCACAGCCAGATGGGTCCCGGGCTGCGTCCGAAAAAATCTGAGGTCATGCCCTACCTTTCTTCACCTGCTCTATAGAGCCTGGACAAATGGAAACCATATGGCTGAAATCTCACCTAGCCAAGCAGCAGTCACTTCAGACCAGTGAAATAATGTGAGGCTTGACGGGATCCCAGCTTCACTGGGTTGTGTCACTGTAAACATGACACTTTGTGTAGTTGTGTAGGTTTGGTTTCCAGCATTTCTCCCAAATCGTTACAAGTTCCTGCACACGGTGTCTCCATTTAGACAATAGAAAAATGGAACTCTCAATAGAACTCGCAATACTGGCCAACTGTTCATATGTACATTAATGAGCCTAAATGCTTGCAGTTGTTAATCTTTAAAACGTCATACCATGAGTGCCTTCTTTTGCTTCCCATTAAATGTAATAGAAGCAATCCTTTTCCGTTTCACTATATACAGGTCCATAGGGGTTGGACCATAAAGTGTACCGTTCTTTGAAGAGAAAATAACAGATTTGAGTGAGGGGTCCAGTCGGGCCCCTGCTTTTGGCTCGTGTATTTCTTAAGAGCGTACTGTTGAATATCACATTGTTATGAAAACATCCTAATGGGTTTAGCCTGATTCTTTGTTCCCTTCAAAAAAGACTTCTCAGAAACCTAATTTGAACTCTTTTCTTCAGTTTGAATTCTGTTACTGTTTCCCATGGTGACCAGTGGACCTTACAGTCAGGTTTGTTAAAGGATTTAATAGGGAGAAAGTGGCAGTTGTAGGATTAGGACGGTAATGAGTGCAGCTCAGTGGATATGAATCTACCGCCTCGCCTGTGTTACTGTAGAGCTTGCCTCAGAGTGAGCTGTGTTTCTCAAACTGGCCTCTAGGGGGACAAGTATTCCAACTATTCCAATTATCTCAAGTATTTAATTGCACAATTTTTATAAGAACACTTTCAGTTTTTTAGGAGGTCAACATGTTAAACATTCCTTTTGAATTACTGAAAGTCCTGGAGTATCCGAGCAAGAATACAGATAAGATATTCGGTTTTGACTGGCAATCAGGCGCAATTAAGAACATGGAGCATTTTGGACATTGAGACCATGGTTTTAGCAAGTGTGTGTGTGTGTGTGTGTGTGTGGGTGTGGGTGTGGGTGTGGAGGTGGCGCTGTTACCTATACCCTTACTGAGCGTGCATTGTTTATGTGCTTTGATATCACATTTTGTATGTGGACATAAATAAAATTATTAAAATGTGTGTGTGCACGAGAGAGAGTTAGTGTGCGTGTGGTTCCACCTGACCCACTTGCTATTCTGGTCCTGACAGAGTTCTCTTTCTTCGACCCGAGCGAGCCGCAGTGCAGAGAGGTCCTGCTGGACCCAGCGACCACGGTACCAGAGCTGTTCGCCGTGCTCAGACAGTGGGTCCCTCAGGTCCAAAAGAACATCATTCTGATCGGCAACGAGGTCAGATGACACGCCCCTCTGCCTCTCTCCTTATCTGACTCTATAATGGAATACGAATCAGCGTAGCATTAGCTTAGCACCGGAATACAAGCGGGTACATTTTTAGGACACGCAGAACACGCAGGGCACAAAGTGTCTTTGCCACCGGTTCATCCTGTCAGTCCAGTTTAATTTATGAATCAGACAGGCAGTGTTCGAGGCCATAATGTTCTTTCTTAGGCATGGCATACTGAAGTGGCTCACTCACTTACCCTGTGTTTAAAAGTAATGTCATATGCACGTGTCGGTCTGTTCCGCCCACATCGGTTTCAGCTGAAATCTAATCCTCGGTTTCCCAGTTTTCACTAATAACTTCCTCATTCTCTCGCCTCGTTTAGAAAAAAACAACAAAGCAATGCCGGTTCCTGAGTCACAGATTCCCGGTAATGGGTTGAGAGGAAATACTTGAGGTGTCTCCTGTTACACAGAAGCAAGGCGTAGTCGCTCTGTTTTTTATATCCTGCCAGGATAAACATCAACGCTGTTTTCACGGGTTTGTTTTTGTTTAGTGCGAGATTCCTCTTCTCACGCTTGTCTATGCTGTCACTCGCCGCTGTCACTCGCCGCTGTCACGCACTGATTCCCACCCGTACTTTACCGTGCTGGTGCGCGTTGCTTTCCCTGTCTGGTTTTTCCAAAAGTGATCACGTGTGACCCCGGCGATCGGTTGAGCATATCGCCGACCGAGTCAGATTACGGTCCCGGAGATGCGGGATTTGAGGACGTGACCCTGGTGCTGTAGATCCACTCACCTTTTCATAATAATTATTATTGTTTATTTCATAATTGGCACAAGGTCAACCCAATGATTTGCACTTTTTGATTTTGGTTTTACCCGTTCTTGGAGTCAGTGTAGGGAGAGTGAGTGCCTCACGCACAAGAGACTAGGCTGATTCATATACCTTAGATTACAGTCATTCAGCAGACAGTCTTATCCAGAGTGAACATAGGAGAAATATGAGTGGATTTTGGATATGCTCAGTCCACGTGTTGGGCGCCAAATTTATATTCAAAATAAAAAATTAAAAAATGTAGAGGAAAGGAGAGAATTAGCTAAGGTGGAGCTGTTCCATTCACTCCCCTGTAAGCTAGTGCAAAGGTTTTAAACTTGATTTGAGCAGTAACCGGTCGCCAGTAGAGGGTGAAAGCAGTGCACGGCCAACGATACACTTTCCCTGAGTTTTCTTTCCAAATACTCATGCTCCCTGAGGACAAGCTAACGGATAGAAGCTGGGCCCCACAGGTCTTTTAGAGCAAGCAAAATGCCAGCGTGTGCCCTGACCGACCCTGTCCAGTGTAATTAATTTCAAGGGCTGAGATGAAAATAATAGAGTAATAATGTTTTTCCATTTCGTTGGCCTTCATTTGAGCTGCTTTATATTCCGAGAAACTGAATCACTTGTCACCACGTCCACGTTGAATTGATTGTGTGATATCGGCTCTGAATACTGAGTGTATGTTCTGAAGCTGCACTTAATGCAATGTTTTCTCTGAATGTGGATGTTAGATTCTGAAGCTGTAACAATTGTAATGTCTCTGAATGTGAATGGTAGATTCTGAAGCTGTAATGATTGTAATTAGGGTGTGAAATTGACACCCGTCACCAGCCAAATGTTGGTAAAAGTTTGATTGTGTCAACTGCTGATTAAGGCCTTAGAATCAAGGTGTCTAGATTTTCTACTGTAGCAGCCACTTTGGCAAGTACCCATCCAGGTTGTGTTATATTGTAAAAGATAAAAATGGCTGGTGATTTGTAATGTCTCTGAATGCGTGTGTATGATTCTGAAGCTGTAATGATTGTAATGTCTCTGCGTGTGTATGATTCTGAAGCTGTAATGATTGTAATGTCTCTGTGCGTGCGTATGATTCTGAAGCTGTAATGATTGTAATGTCTCTGTGCGTGCGTATGATTCTGAAGCTGTAATGATTGTAATGTTTCTGAATGTGTGTGTGTATGATTCTGAAGCTGTAATGATTGTAATGTCTCTGAATGTGTGTGTGTATGATTCTGAAGCTGTAATGATTGTAATGTCTCTGAATGTGCGTGCGTATGATTCTGAAGCTGTAATGATTGTAATGTCTCTGAATGTTAGATTCTGAAGCTGTAATGATTGTAATGTCTCTGAATGTGCGTGCATATGATTCTGAAGCTGTAATGATTGTAATGTCTCTGAATGCGTGTGTATGATTCTGAAGCTGTAATGATTGTAATGTCTCTGAATGTGTGTGTGTATGATTCTGAAGCTGTAATGATTGTAATGTGTCTGAATGTGTGTGTGTATGATTCTGAAGCTGTAATGATTGTAATGTCTCTGAATGTGTGTGTGTATGATTCTGAAGCTGTAATGATTGTAATGTCTCTGAATGTGCGTGCGTATGATTCTGAAGCTGTAATGATTGTAATGTCTCTGAATGTTAGATTCTGAAGCTGTAATGATTGTAATGTCTCTGAATGTTAGATTCTGAAGCTGTAATGATTGTAATGTCTCTGAATGTGTGTGTGTATGATTCTGAAGCTGTAATGATTGTAATGTCTCTGAATGTTAGATTCTGAAGCTGTAATTATTGTAATGTCTCTGAATGTGTGTGTGTATGATTCTGAAGCTGTAATGATTGTAATGTCTCTGAATGTTAGATTCTGAAGCTGTAATGATTGTAATGTCTCTGAATGCGTGTGCGTATGATTCTGAAGCTGTAATGATTGTAATGTCTCTGTGCGTGTGTATGATTCTGAAGCTGTAATGATTGTAATGTCTCTGAATGTGTGTGTGTATGATTCTGAAGCTGTAATTATTGTAATGTCTCTGTGCGTGCATATGATTCTGAAGCTGTAATGATTGTAATGTCTCTGAATGTGTGTGCGTATGATTCTGAAGCTGTAATGATTGTAATGTCTCTGAATGTGTGTGCGTATGATTCTGAAGCTGTAATTATTGTAATGTCTCTGAATGTGGATGTTAGATTCTGAAGCGAGGCTGTGGTGTAAACGATCGGGACGGCCTAACAGACATGAGCCTGCTCCATTACACCTGTAAGGCAGGAGCACCTGGCATTGGTGAGTATAGTGTGTGTGTGTGTGTGTGTGTGTGCGTGTGCATGTGCATGTGCATGTGTTAGTATCTGGTATAATTTATGCAGTTTTTTCTTTAATGTGTGTATGTACTGCAGTGTGTGCTTGTGTAATAATGCTGTGTGTGTGTGTGTTTGTGTGTGTGCGTGCGCGCGTGTGTGTGTGTGCGCGCGCATTAGTGTCTGGTGTAAAACAGTGTGTATGTACTGCAGTGTGTGCTTGTGTAATAATGCTGTGTGTGTTTGTGTGCGTGCGTGCGTGCGCGTGTGTGTGTGTGTGTGCGTGTGTGTTGCAGGTGACGCAGAGACAGCAGCGAGCTTTGCGCGGCAGCTTCTGTGTCTTGGCGCAGTGCCAGGCCTACGCAGCCGCTGGACCAACATGAACGCCCTGCACTACGCAGCGTACTTCGACGTGCCCCCCCTCATAAGCGTGGTTCTGCAGGCCTCCCAGCCTGGGGGTGAGTGCCTAAATACACCTCAAAGAGAGAGACTCTCCTCGTCACACAGATACAATAACACACCCCAAACAGTTACAGTAATACCCCCCAAACAGAGACACACTACTGCAAAGGGACATTATGCGCTGTCTAATACATTTACACAGTGTCATATTAATGCTCATTAATGATTAAAACATTTAAGTTGTTGATTTAAGTTTTAACGCAGCTATTGTTATTTCTGTTATTGTTGAAGTGCATTTCACATTTTGTCGATTTTCTGAGTGAAGAGCAGTTAAGACAACCTGTAAAGGAATCAAACATATTTCTGTAAATTCTAATGCACAATGAATTTTTATTTGCTGCATTTGACAGATTGAAAACAATAAAATAGTAAATGTGGAATGTGCAAAAGTTTGGGCGCCCTTCCAGTTGATCAATTAGTAGATTATTATTTTTTTTTTTTTTAAGGTCTCAAAACTTGATTGACTTTTATGGTGTGTATGCATGCACACGCAGGGTAATATATTGTTTCCTCATTGATCCGTTTACGGCACACACTTCCAAAAACTGGTTCTCTCAATCTGGTCACATGTTCATTCCTCATATATTTTCCGAGCAGAAATTAGTTGAGAAACGGTTGCCAGACACAGCGAACCATTCAAAAGGCAGTTAAGGGATTTTACCCACAGAGCACGGCGATAAAATTTAAGTATTGGACTCAGAGCCGTCGTAATCCCTGAAACGCCTCCTTTGCTTCCTTTACTGAGAATGCGTCCAAAAGCTGCTTTTCCAGACCTGTAGTGATATTAGTTTAATAGAGGCGCTGTGTGCAGTGCTGCTGGTCAGATGTCCTCTCAGCCGCTGAATCTGTCTTGGCCTCTTGGCCAGCGCGTCCTCTCACTGTCCATTTGCTGTTTTACCTGACAGAGGTGGACGCCACCTGCAGCGATTTCGACTTCGGCACCGCCCTGCACATCTCGGCCTCCAACCTGTGCCTCTCTGCCGCCAGGTGCCTGCTGAGCCTGGGCGCCAATCCCGCCTTCAGGGTAAAGACCCCGCCTTCTCACCGCAGCTGCCCTGGCCTCTTCAGGGGCGTCAAACCCAAGTCCCGCAGGGCCCCGGTGTCTGCAGGTTTTTGTGCCGTCCGTTCAGTCAACTGCTGATTAAGGCCTTAGAATCAAGGTGTCAATTAAGGCATTGGAAACGAGGTGTCCATTGGAAACTAGCTAGGTGCCAAAAGAGGATTACGTTTTAGCCACATAGCTAGTGTTGAACCCCAGGTCATTGAGAAGGGGAAGTTGGATATTAATACATTATTTCTCATACAAACTGATGGATGATTTCTCCAGAAGCAACTGACCATTGGGTTATTCGCAAATCACATCTGCGGAAGTTGGGTGGACTTATCCAACATTAGTGCGTTGGCCTTGTCACAATTGTAGTTCCGTAACGGTATGAGCCTGACGAGTGAGGCTAGCCAATCAGTGAATCCGATTAAGCATTTAAAGTGCCCTAACACCGGAGCCCTCCAGGAGCTGGACGCTCCTGTTGTAGAGCCGGACGCCATTCATTTTTTGCCTTAATTGCCTTAATTCATCCAAGATGGTTTTAATAATGGCCTAAATTAATGATATACTGAACATGGGGAAACATGGATGCATCAACAGTAGTTCTAATGGTAGATGTACGCATTGTAGTTTGTTTGGTGGGTAAGCAAGTCGGGTAACTATACATGCGACCGACTGTGGTAAAACGTCCACAACATCAGAAAATGTGTTTTGGAGTTATTTACATTTTATCAAAGTCCAAGTTTAGCTCCTTAAAATGACTAAAATCAGGGAAATAATGAGTAAGTTATTGCTTGTTGAATGTTGCTACTCATTGAAAGTAACTGATTGAAACAAAGGCTGTTGAAGTTTTAGAACTTTTTCATGAACATTTTCAATGAAAACCAGCAATAGGCATGCATTTTTAAAAGCAGAAGCTAAGTAAAATGGCCACACATTAATAATGCTATACTGTAGGAGTGGTTCACTGCTGAACAAGATAAATATATAAACATGAACATTAATATTTATATGAAATATTAATGGAATAAAACAAAAAATAAACTTTGGACTATACATTACCTAGGGATAGATATGCAATACTAAAAGTGAAATGTGGAAGTAAGAAACAAGATGACATTATTTAGGGAATTTAAATCATGTTGGTTGGCTACAATGAAAACAATAGGTTGCAAATGTGTTTGCTATGTTTGCACCTAAGGATGATGCTGTTCAAATAGGTATGCAAAACTAGATTTTAATGACAATATCTGCACGCAACACAGGTATAGCCACACCCAATGATAATAGCTGTAAGTATACGTAAGTATGCAAAACTAGATTTTGATAACAATTAGCTGCATCATGAACACCTGTATAAACACACCTAATGATGGCATGCAAACCTAGCCCGGAGCACTTTCAACTTCACCTGTCCTAACAACACCAGGATCCTGTTTCTCCATTGTCATTATGCATAGAAACGTCTTTATTTTCAGTAAAGTGTTGCATCATGCCAGGAATTATACCCTCCCAGTTCGATTCCGCATACTCAGTGATACTCAAAACACGGCTTTTCCTCTCCCGCCGAAGTGTGTGGTAATTCAACACGGTAGCGTTTTGTCACTCAACACCAACTTTGGTTTTATTAAGATATCTCAAATTGCATCACGACGTCATCCGTGGGTTATTAAAACACTCGACCCGTCTGCTATCAATTGTCCACGTAAATGGGCACTCTGTGCAGTTGCAAAGTGCCCTTTTTTATTTTTATATTTTTTTATTTTTTAAAAGATGCATTTTTAGCATGTTTACAGATCGCTTTTGAATTCAACATCTCAGTTTATAGCTCAAATATTGCGATTATGTTTAAAAAGAACGGATTTTGATATATTGCCCAATTTTCAGTGTTTTGGCTCTGTCAAAAGTCGGACAGCGCGACATCTGCCTTCTCTAGTGATGGCGGGTCACATATTTACCATGAATGTCTTGTCCCATGGTATTTATCACTAGCTGTCTTGTTTGTTGCTCTTATAATCATTATCGATGTATCAACCTCACTTTATGTGCACAAGCACACATGCATAACTGTGCACATATACACATACAAACACAGTGTGCACACACACACACACACACACACACACACACACACACACATACACACACACACACACACACACACTGTCCCTCTCTCTTTGCTTATTCGTTAGTCTCCTCCATTTTGTAATAAGAGGACGTGACCCTCATGGTTCATCACCGAAGACGTCACAGTCCCAGTTACAGTCCCCGGTCACAGTCCCTAGTCACAGTCCCAGTTACAGTCCCTGGTCACATTCCCAGTTACAGTCCCCGGTCACAGTCCCAGTTACAGTCCCCGGTCACAGTCCCAGTTACAGTCCCTGGTCACAGTCCCAGTTACAGTCCCTGGTCACAGTCCCAGTTACAGTCCCCGGTCACAGTCCCAGTTACAGTCCCTGGTCACAGTCCCAGTTACAGTCCCTGGTCACAATCCCTGGTCACAGTCCCCGGTCACAGTCCCGATCCCACTACTGCCTCATTTATTCTCTCCTCTCTGTCCTCCCCTGAGTGCACGCTGGAAATTAGTGGCGGTAATTCATATCCTAAACTAATTTTACAGTCCCGTCGTGTGCGAAGAAGCCACGGCCAGGGACCACACGCAACAAATGGCGGGAGTCAGGAGAGGGTATTTAATTGTCGGCAGTATGTGGCAGTGCTAAGTGCAGCGTGGTGTTTTGTTAAGCGCGTGGGCCCGGTGGCAGAGACCCGCTTTACGGCTGGCTTACACACACACACACACACACACGCGCGCAAACACACTTCCGCCGTCATTAGTTTCAATGACGCTAACGCTGTCGGTGTATATTGGAGGGGGACGGGCCCGCAGGCCTTACGTAAGTATGCAAAACTAGATTTTGATAACAATTAGCTGCATCATGAACACCTGTATAAACACACCTAATGATGGTATGCAAACCTAGCCCGGAGCACTTTCAACTTCACCTGTCCTAACAACACCAGGATCCTGTTTCTCCATTGTCATTATGCATAGAAACGTCTTTATTTTCAGTAAAGTGTTGCTTCATGCCAGGAATTATGCCCTCCCAGTTCGATTCTGCATACTCAGTGATACTCAAAACACGGCTTTTCCTCTCCCGCCGAAGTGTGTGGTAATTCAACACGGTAGCGTTTTGTCACTCAACACCAACTTTGGTTTTATTAAGATATCTCAAATTGCATCACGACGTCATCCGTGGGTTATTAAAACACTCGACCCGTCTGCTATCAATTGTCCACGTAAATGGGCACTCTGTGCAGTTGCAAAGTGCCCTTTTTTATTTTTATATTTTTTAATTTTTTAAAAGATGCATTTTTAGCATGTTTACAGATCGCTTTTGAATTCAACATCTCAGTTTATAGCTCAAATATTGCGATTATGTTTAAAAAGAACGGATTTTGATATATTGCCCAATTTTCAGTGTTTTGGCTCTGTCAAAAATCGGACAGCGCGACATCTGCCTTCTCTAGTGATGGCGGGTCACATATTTACCATGAATGTCTTGTCCCATGGTATTTATCACTAGCTGTCTTGTCCCCGGTCACAGTCCCTAGTCACAGTCCCAGGTCACAGTCCCAGTTACAGTCCCCGGTCACAGTCCCAGTTACAGTCCCCGGTCACAGTCCCAGTTACAGTCCCTGGTCACAGTCCCAGTTACAGTCCCTGGTCACAGTCCCAGTTACAGTCCCCGGTCACAGTCCCAGTTACAGTCCCCGGTCACAGTCCCAGTTACAGTCCCCGGTCACAGTCCCAGTTACAG
>CM056390.1:7384633-7397133 GCA_029718625.1 Synaphobranchus kaupii | reverse complement strand
CAGGATTCTCTTGGGTCTTAAGCCTCCACCTGGGGGGGGGGGGGGGGGTCGTCTGCTCTTTTCCCCACCCAACACAGTTGTGATTTTCTTTTCTTTTGTGTTTTTATTTTTTAATGTTAATACCTTCCATTCTTTGGTCTTTTAGAGATCAAAAGTGCAATTTACACAGAGTGATCCTATGTCTGTAGAGTTGTGTCAGGCCATCTGTCCTGTCCTGTAGCAGTGACCTCTGACCTCTGACCTATCCCTTCCCTTAACAATGGGCCAGGAACGTAGGTTGTACAGGTCTCACTTCATTCTCTCCAAGATGTAAAGGATTAAATTAAATAAAGAAGAGAGTGCGATGTGTCCTTGACTAATAATGGTTTCACTGTTGCCTCCGGGCTCTAGGGCCATATCTGACAGGCTCACAAAGAAAAAGCCATTAATGAAAACTCTCCACACACTGGGAGCAGATTCACAAAGACCCGCAACCACAGATCGGCTAATCAAAGCCTTATTATCTTTCCTGCTGGCTGATGTCTGCTTGCAGCGGTGATGATTATTATTTATTTCTTTTCCCTGTTTGATGTTTATACATTTAAATATATAAATCTACGTTTCATTAACAGTTGCTTTAGTTAAGATCCTGCTGGCCTGTGTAGCGTTGTAGGCGAATAAAGACGTTATTGCTTTAACATCAGGTTTCAGAGGCGGTAGAATGTTAGACTTTTTTCAAAAACAGTGACTACTAATTCATACCCTTTTTTGTTGTGTATGTGTTTGTGTGTGTGTATGCGTGTGTGTGTGTGTAGGTTGGCACGCTGCGTTTCTGCGGCAGCACAGACTTTGCCGGTGGCCAGTGGGCTGGGGTGGAGCTGGATGACCCAGAGGGAAAGAACGATGGCTCAGTGGCCGGAGTCCAGTACTTCAGCTGCCGACAAAAACACGGTATGGACAGTGGCTTATACACACTGGTGCCCTGGGACCAGGACCAGTCCGTTTCCCACATATGTCCTCACAAAACACGATATGGACAGTGGCTTATACACACTGGTGCCCTGGGACCAGGCCCAGTCTGTCTTCCCTGCATGTCCTCACAAAACATGGTATGGACAACGGCTTATACACACTGGTGCCCTGAGACCAGGACCAGTCCGTCTCCCAAGTATGTCCTGATAGGAATTGGGCAGAAACAACGCCAGCCTCTGGCCGAGTTTGGCTAATTACTGTTTTGTGTGAGATGAGAGTGAATGGGAGATCTCTGATTCCAGAGAATTTCGCTTTGTGCATTTTGCTTCACACATTTCGCTTTGCTCTCATGCCTTACCCCCCCCCCCCCCTTTAGGTATCTTTGCGCCCCTGTCCAAAATCACCAAGCTGTCGGAGCGTCGCCGGAACGCCCCCCCTGCGGAGTTCTACCCCCCTTCGCTCCGCCCGGCTGGATCTGTCCCACGTTACCTCCAAGGTGAACACAGGTAAGCGTTCCGCTCGCCCTGTCGAGCCGCCCGCTCTAGCGCACATCGCCGCCCGGGGACAGAAGACCTCTCCAGCTTTTCTGATTCCGCTCAGGGTCATTACACACACTTAGGCAGACACATTCCAGTCTGCAAATAGCCACGCGTCAACAATGATGCACACAAATTAACTAATGCTCATTAAAAATAATAACCTGCATCTCCCGCTGCAAAAAACACTCACCGACATACACACACATGCACACGCACACACACACGCACACACACTCACATGCGTGCACACACACACACACACACACACACTCACTCTCTCGCTCTACCACATGCACACACACTTTCATATATGCGCTCTATCACACACACACACACACACACACACACACTCACGTGCGCGCACACACACACACACACACACACTCACATATGCCATCTGTCACAACCACACACACACACACACGCACGCACACACACTCACTCTCGCTCTACCGCATACACACACACACACTCATTCTCTCGCTCTACCGTATGCGCACACACACACACACACACACACACACACTCATTCTCTCGCTCTACCGTATGCGCACACACACACACACACACACACACACACTCATTCTCTCGCTCTAACCGTATGCGCACACACACACACACACACACTCATTCTCTCGCTCTAACCGTATGCGCACACACACACACACACACACACACACTCATTCTCTCGCTCTACCGTATGCGCACACACACACACACACACTCTCGCTCTACCGTATGCGCACACACACACACACACACACACTCATTCTCTCGCTCTACCGTATGCGCACACACACACACACACACACTCATTCTCTCGCTCTACCGTATGCGCGCACACACACACACACACACACACACACACACTCATTCTCTCGCTCTACCGTATGCGCGCACACACACACACACACACACACACACTCATTCTCTCGCTCTACCGTATGCGCGCACACACACACACACACAGAGGAGTAATGACTGTAATCGCTGCAGTGAGGCTATATTTGAGCTCCCTAAGGAAAGGGGGCGTGGAGCAGGCACTCATTCACTCCACACAGCGTTAATAACGGGGACGGTGATGATTAAAACAAAACACCCAAACACTTTCTCCAGTCAGACGGGCATGACGCCAGCGCACTGCCTGGGGGTACGGCGTCTCGGCGCTCTCAGCGGCTCACAGGCGCAAGCTGTTGCTCTGATGTGATTTGTCGGTTGGGGGTGGGGGGGTTTGGGGCACCATTTGGGCGCGAGAGGCGCAATAAAAGTGCCGATTTATGAGTAAGGGGCCCGGAGGAGCCTCCTCCTACGTCACAGCGTCGGCAGGTTCCCGCCTCCGTAATGGCGGTTTGCCAAACACTCACTGACACTGACCTCAGTGCCTCTGTTTTTACCCAGTGTGTGTATCACTAAGAACAAACCGTTTAAAACTCCTAAGATGTCTGAGTCAGGTCCCTTCTGTGAAGCAAAAAATATATTGTGTGTGCGTGCGTGCGTGCGCGGAGTGATTGTGTGTCTGCGTGCGTGCGTGGATTTTTCCGTGTGTGTAATAGGGGATAAGGGGATTGTTCTCCACACTATTGCAGTTTTGTTAGACAGAAGTTTCCGGATAATTGAGAGGGGTAATAGCGTCTCTGACCCCCTCAGCCCCGATTGGACGGCCCTCTGGCGCCCTTGGCTCCCCTCGTCCAGACGGGATGGGAATGGCAGCCTCCAAAAGCTCTCAAAAGTTCCCGGAATTCCCTGAATATCTGCCTGATTGATAGTCCAATTAAGCCGTTTTAATAACCCAGCCGTAGCCATCGCGAGCGGGCCGCCTGTAATTCATCACTGGTTAAGGGGGGTCTGTTTGGGAGTATATGGTTGCGTGGACATATGCGTGCGTGTTTGTGTGTGCGTGCGTGCGTGCGTGTTTATGTGTGTGTGTGTGTGCCAGGGGTAATTTTAATGCCGAGCCCTTCTCAAGACCGCATCCGACAATAACGGCAGCCTCTCCTGTTTAGCTTTATTATCTTCAGTGGAGCTAAGTTGTGAGCGGTTGGGAGGCGGAGACTCTTCTAAACAGGAGAGCTGACCGCGCTCCACGGGCGCAGGTGAAATTGCGTCCCTCTTATGCGGCGCGGTCACCCGAGTAGACCGGCCGCTGCACGAGGTCACACAGCCTTGTATTGTCATCATCGTTGCCGCCGTCGTTCTGTTTTCCGCCAGGAAGCCGCAGAACATCAAGCAGCAGAGTGATTCTGAGCTTTGGCACAGGCCCACCACACTGACACCAACACCGCCGTTTCTGGCCCGAAATTCAGGGAAAACTGATCAATATTTGCAAAGCCCCCCCCCCCCACGGGCACACTCCGTTTTGGCAGTAAATAATGGTAGAAGCGTACATAAATCATTGTTGGGACTGGATATGTAACTTTAGATTAGTGCGATGTTTCTACAAACTAATTCCAGTGCCTGTCCCCAGTCTCATAGACAGCAGAAGCCTCTTCTGCTGTGGGATGGAAACCGTTCATCGATCGGGCTGTGCTGAGTAATCGGCCATTAAGGAAGATGATGGAAGATTATTATAAAGTTTATATATAAATATATATAGAAAGATTTCCTCATATCTTAGGACCTAACATGGTTTTGTTTATCGAGAACAAATGATTTAACCGGTGTGTGATTAATTAATATTGCCGTTCCATTATAAGTTAAAACTGGCTAAATAAGGAGGAGCCCAGTCTGGTAGAGTGGAAAGCGCTGTGAGTCTGCTGCAGCCTTGGCCTTTCTCTGTCTGAGGGATGAAGCCGTGCACTTTTGGGTTTGGTTAGCACTCGGATGGGAGCCCTCTTCAGGACGTGTTTAGTACTGCAGGTGGTGCTAGCAGCACCGAACTATATAGAAAACTCGAAACCACAAGGTGGGCCTGTCCTGAAGTCAGGTGGCTGAAGGGGGCGACATGTAATGGTGCATCGCCCTGTCTTCGCCCATAGACTGCCAGCAAAATCCGAAGCGCTGTCATGTCGTAATTGGCGTACTTTTTAAAGATGTTAGAGTCTCATAAATTATAATTATAATAGTAGATTTCATTTGAGATAATGAGGACCATGTATTATACAGTACATCAATCTCTGGAAATTATTTTTTTTAATTTCCGGGATTGACCAGTCTGAGCAGCACGAGCAGCACGCAAGACTACGGATGCCGGGAAGCACATAAAACAGTAGGATTACTTAGTTAGCTGGATAGCTAAATGTACAGACTAAAACCGGGAACAGCTCTTTTTACTTCAGTCCATATTCCAGATTTCGGATGGTTTTTACTCCGTGCACTTAGCGGTATCCAGTTAAGATATCATGCGTAGGTATACCCCCTGCTGTGTCAGAAAGCATCTTTAATGTCTTTAAATCGTTTCGATAGGTAGCCTAACGTTAGCTACAAGCTAGCTACATAAGATAGCTAACTAACTGCAAATAATCGTCGGTCAGGGACGTGATAAGCGAATAAACCAAGGAGATTATGTGTAGCCTAATCAACTGATTTAACGTTTCTTAAAGTTACGTTTCTTTAGGCTGCTCTACCATCTACTCTCAGTTGACATTCTGATACTGCTGGGCGCTGCGATTTTTGGACCATGACGGACACCGTGAGTGAAGTGAGCCGAGATGGGGCTACCCACAATCCTTAAGTAAATGGTGCAGACTGGCCTGGAAAGGTTGGGGATTTTGGTAAAAATGGGCAGGGAATTCTGGCTTCAACAGAATGAACGGGAGAGATCCAGCTTGTTGTTTCTAGTTTTCTATATAGTTCAGCGGTTGGCAGGGCAGTAGTAGGTGATTCTCTCTGGACCAAGCAGATTGTTGTTTATTTGTAGCATCAGTAGAAGTAGCCATAGTACAGTGGAAGTAATAAGGCTAATAAAAGGATAAATACTAGTGCTACTACTACTAATCATAGTGCAATTATGCATAGTGCAATTAATCATAATCATTAGTGCAATTGTGATAATTTTATGAAATGGTGGATTGTTTCAGAGTGTATAAAAATGACTTCACGGAGCCTTACAGGCACTGAATACTTTAAACTGAATTATTTTGCTAAACTAAATACATCATGGTCAGGGCAAGTGTTATGACCTTAACTGTCACTTCTCCAATGGAAGGGTCTTAGTGGATCTTAATGCCCGGTATTGTGGACTGGGCTAAGCGCTGTGGTGTGTGTGTTAAAACAAGCTCTGAAAAGTGTCTCGTCAGCTCTCTTCACAGGTACTTAAAAAGTCAATTCTTTCTCTTGCTTTCCTCTTGAGGCAGATTATGAAAATAAGGTCGCTGCAGAATACATTTTAATAAAATGATTTTGTCTTTGCAAAACAAAGACAAAATTGCAGCTTTCAGTGTAAACAAATAGTTTAAGTAAGAGACTAAAGCTTTTGATGAGTGTATCAGGATGTAGAGCATCTCACAGCCCGCTTATAAACAGTGATGAGATGTATGGGGCTTAACTTTCTGCTCGCGTGTGTATGTCAGTTTGTTTTTGTGGAGTTGCACGACTTGAGATCTCAACTAAGGCGATTCATTATGAAATAACATATCTTTATTACTTTTTTTTTTTTGTGTTCAATCAGTGATGTGCCTTCTACTGCCCCCCACCCCTCTCTCTCTCTCTCTCTCTCTCTCTCTCTTTCTCTCTCTTTCTCTCTCTCTCTCTCCTGCAATATTTATAGTTCCCTCCCCAATATGTTTCATACTTGTTTTTTTTTTTGTTTGTATGTTTTTTTGTCAATCTTTTTTTCCCCCTCTTCCCCCCTGGAGGGAAAAGCACTCCATCTGTCAAAAAACCAGCTGAGAAACAGGAAGGGTCTGCTGCCCCCGTACAGGGCACCAGTGATCCCCTGGTGGACAAGACAGGTACTGCAAGGACTGAAAGCCCCCCCCCCCGTTAGAAAAGAAAGTCTCACTGGTGATCCTCACATCCAGCCCACCCTCACACAGACCACCCCAAACCCTAAATATCCCCCATGCTTGTGTGCATACCCCTCACACAGACCACCCCAAACCCTAAATATCCCCCACGCTTGTGTTCATACCCCTCACACAGACCACCCCAAACACTAAATATCCCCACGCTTGTGTTCATCCCCCCTCACACAGACCACCCTAAATATCCCCACGCTTGTGTTCATCCCCCCGCTGAGCCGGTTTCACCCTTCTTTTTCCATCCTCTTGGATTCACACACTCCATTAAATCCTTAAAACTCCTTTAATAGACAAATAATATCCAGGCTCTGGAAGGCAATTCTGACAGAAGTATTGAGCTTTTATTTTATGTGGCTTTATGGACAGTTGGAAATACTCCTGTACAGATTTTATGGGTCCTTGAACGTTGGGGCGATGGGACCTTTTTAAATGGCTTAAAAAGACCTTGATTAGGCAGCGGGGCTGTAAGTGAGAGACGCTGATTTTATATGCTATAAATCAGCTGCTGCTATCGGGGCGACGAACCCCACCCCTCCTCCTCGCTCCTCCTCGCTCCTCCTCGCTCCTGCGATGCACGCGTGAAACCCACGTTCTTGAAAAACGCCTCAGAACTTTGAACTGGAGGCAGAGCCTGCTGTCGCTGCTCGACGAGACGACGCCCTGTGATCTACACGCCCGCCGCGGCGCGGGGGCATCTGTCGCCGCCTGTACCGCCTGCCAAATGTGAAGAGCCCTAATCCAGCCGGCGCACTGTATAAAACACACCCCTCTCCTATAGACTTGGCACTCGGCAAACCATTAGGCCTCCAGCTTGTGTAATTAATGAACTTCCACGGCAGGGGAGGGCTGTGAAAGTTGAGCTGTAATGGTGTCAGGCTCCTAAATGAGTTCTTAATGGCTAAACGGTGGAACCGGCTTTCCTCACCATTCATTTGAAGTGGTAGAAATGAGAATTTTTAACGTTTTCCCATCGACATTGTGGCTGAGGTCCCCTCAGGATAGGACATCAGCAGTGTTATTGCACAGGATGGAAGTGAGGGAGTAGCAGGCAGTGGCCAGCGTGTCAGCTGGGGACAGAGCTGGGCTAAGATGGAGGGTGGCTGGAGGATCAGCAGTAAGACCTTGAGTGAAATATGTCCCCTGCTGGTTACCGTAGTGTGCTGTGTGATTCTGCACAGTGTGTCCCATGCTGCTTACCGTAGTGTGCTGTGTGTTTCTGCACAGTGTGTCCCCTGCTGGTTACCGTAGTGTGCTGTGTGACTGCACAGTGTGTCCCATGCTGCTTACCGTAGTGTGCTGTGTGATTCTGCACAGTGTGTCCCATGCTGCTTACCGTAGTGTGCTGTGTGATTCTGCACAGTGTGTCCCATGCTGCTTACCGTAGTGTGCTGTGTGATTCTGCACAGTGTGTCCCATGCTGCTTACCGTAGTGTGCTGTGTGATTCTGCACAGTGTGTCTCATGCTGGTGGTGATGTTTTTTCCCCCGGAAGCATTTCACATGGCCTCTGAAGTTTGGATGCTTACTACTCATCAGGTTTAATTACAGTAAAAAAGCCAAAAGAAAGGCAATACGCCACATGGTGGCGATGATCATTATTGCGCTCAAAAAAAATAAATAGACAATTATCTTTATAATATATCACCCAGTCCTAGTGTGCAGTGTGATCTCAGAGTATGTCCCATGCTGGTTACCGTAGTGTGCTGTGTGATCTTATTGAGTGTGTGGCTGTAGCTTCATTGTGCCCTCTGTAAAGGATTAGCTACCTCTCCCTCTCACAATCTAACCGCTCCATCCCCAACTCCTTTTACTCACTCACTTTCTCCATCTTTCTCTCCTCAAGGCGTTCTCTCTCGAAGCTGTTCCTCCTCTTCTTCCTCTCTGGACTCCAGACCTGGCCCTGCTTCTCGGCCCCGCCCACATGTACGGCAACGGCCTCCCGCCCGGATACGCAGAGAGCGGGCTGTACCCGGCTCAAAGACCACGCCCCCGACCGCTCAAACACCAGCTGGTACAGATGTGCACACACACACACACACACACACACACACACACACACACGCACGCACACACACACACACACACACACGCACGCATACACACACACACACACACACACACGTGTACATATAGGATCTGCATAGTAAAAGCCCTACTCTCCTATTCCTTTATACTCTAATGACTAATTATCATGGTAATGAGGATGATGATGATGATAAAGACGCCTCTTCCTCAGGCACCAGAACGAGGACACCATCGGCGAGCAGCTCGGTGTGCGAGGGTTCAGAGGTCAGGCTGGGGGAGCGGGTTCTGGTGGTTGGCCAGCGGACCGGGGTCGTGCGTTTCTACGGCAAGACCAGCTTCGCTCCAGGTGAGCACCGTCCCCCGTCCCCGCCCCCGCAGTTCAAGGTCACGCGCGTTCTTCAAGGTCAGCATTTCAAAGAGAGGGACCGTGACCCCTGACCCACAGCAGCGACGGCTTCGCCTCACACAGCCCGACCCACGAGCTGAGGCCAAAGAGTCCACTTCCAGGCCCCACTCAGTAATTACCAATCACAGCGTCGTTAACCAAGGTTCCCCACCTACTATTTCTTTGGCTCAAATCCGCTCGCTGCTACGCTTTTAGCTTAGGTTGAAAATGTTTTTAACCTGGGGCCGTGAACTGAGGTGTATCTAACAGGGAGCAGAATTGAACAGTGTGGCGGCTGCACGCGCGGGCTCTTTTACACCGCCGGCACTCTTTTTAAAGAATATGCAGAGCAGACGGAAAATACTGGAATAAAAAAAACGGGCTGGCAGAGGCCTTTCCTTTTGTTCCCAAGGTGAGAAGTGCAAGCAATTTTGTTAATGAAACGATCCCGCCTTCATCCTTAAAAGTGCCCTTGTCCCAGGGTGCTTTGTGCACCGTTTTTAAAAGTGGGTCAGCGGAGGTACAGGATGTCCAGAGTTCGGTGCCTAAATCCCGCCGTACTGTGCTCTATACGCGGCTTAGCGTCGCCGTTTGACCGTCTGCCCCTCCCCCTCTGCAGGTTTTTGGTTGGGGGTGGAGCTGGATAAGCCCAGCGGGAAGAACAACGGATCGGTGGGGGGCGTGCAGTACTTCAGCTGCCCCCCGAAACACGGTGTCTTCGCCCCTCCCACCCGGGTGCAGAGGTGAGCGTGGGACAGTGGATGTGGGGGGGCGCTATATTAACACTAAAGCTGTCCTGTAAGTAGAGCCCAAATGGTCCCAAACAAGCCTCCCTGCATACCGCATTTGTACAGTTTAAATTATAACGGAAGGATTTCGTTTATTATACATTTATTAATGTCTAATTTATTATGTGTCTCCATTTCAAAGCGGGGCATAATACAGGTTATGAAAAATACAACTTATAATCTATATGAATACATTTCCGTTTTTAGCATTTCTTTGTTGACTTTGGTATAACTGTAGTTTCGGCATACATATATATTTTTAAAGATATAATTTAAATGTGTAATTTGTTCATAACCTAGGGTAAGATAGTTCCCATAGCCTAG
This sequence comes from Synaphobranchus kaupii, assembly GCA_029718625.1. Taxonomy (NCBI): domain Eukaryota; kingdom Metazoa; phylum Chordata; class Actinopteri; order Anguilliformes; family Synaphobranchidae; genus Synaphobranchus; species Synaphobranchus kaupii. Next base: position 7,387,164 of record CM056390.1, on the reverse strand, counting down.
AAGTGAAATTTATGATAACACTTTACTTTAAGTCAGGTTTATGTAGCATTCATAATACCTTTATGAGTGCTACATAAGGCATTACAAACATTGTCATAAGTATGTATGAAATTATAGGTAACACTTCCTTTGAAGGTTCCTTCATAAGAGCTATATAACGTCTTCATAAGCACTACATAACACATTCATAAGTGTTTATGTCACTGACCACAAATAGGCATACAGTATGTTATGTCAACATTCATGCAGCAAGTGACATTATCATGACATATGAAGTGAAACGACATGAGATCCTTATGTCAAGTACCGTAAATAGGCATAGTCCCTTTTATGCCAATACAGATGCAGCAAGTGACAGTTAGCAGGACATACCATATCCTATTAGATAACAGCTGTCACCTGTGATGTAGCCTCCCATGCCAGGCTCATACCTCTCTGCTATAAGCCTGGTGAAAGCAGTGCAGTTCAGAATGATAAACCTGCCCACTTTTTGTATGTAAAAGGTGAAAACTGATCTTAAAACAGGAAAACACTTCCATGAACCGCCCTCTGAGATTGACCAATGTCTAAGCCACTACGTCCCCGGGGTATTACAGCGCTGTTCCCAGATGGTAAAGTGAGAGAGGCTCCCCTTACTGTCTGGGTTCTGGAAGGTCCTGTGATCTACAGATAATGGACAAAAAAACAGAATGTATCTGTAGTGGCATAAAAGGGGACTATGCCTACTTACGGTACTTGACATAAGGATCTCATGTCGTTTCACTTTGTATGTCATGATTATGTCACTTGCTGCATCAATGTTGACATAACACACCATATGCCTATTTGCGGTCATTGACATAAACACTTATGAATGTTTATGTAGTCCTTATGAAGACGTTATATAGCTCTTATGAAGGACCCTTCAAAGGAAGTGTTACCAAATTATAATTGGTTTATATCAATGATTCTGATGTGACATAATGTTATGTCATGATTAGTGTCATCATGCTTATTATATGCTTCATAGTCTATGTAGGTTGTTATAATTTGGTCATAAGGTTTATGTATGCTTACGGTAAGTGTTACACATTTTTAGAGATAATAAAAATTTTATGAAGACCCATTTCAAATGAAGTGCTAGCAAATCAATTAATCCAGATATAATCTGACTAGCCTCAGATCATATTTCTAAAATGCATTTTAAATGGCACTCTTTAGATCTCGCACTGTAGACTGGATACCCTTGCATTGCAGACAGTAGAGGACACAAGTCATCAGAAATGTAGATTAATCTGCCTAAATATTTTAAGCGCTCCTGTGAGAGAATCATAGCGACCTTCTCCTCGGTTGTAAGGAACATCATGCAGAGCAGAGCAGTAGTCTACATGATGGAGTGGGAAATTAAATTAGAAACAGTTTGTCCTTAGTTTGCCTTAAAAAAGAAGAAAAGTCAGTGGTGGTTTTGGAAATGTGTGTGGTTATGGAACTGTGCTTGTAACCGGAAGGCTTGTTGGTTCAATTCCTAACTGGGGCGCTGCCATTTCCTAACTGGGGCGCTGCCATTGCACCCTTGAGCAGGGCACTTACCCTGAATTACTCCTTTCTACAGCTCAAATATCCAGCTGTATAAATGGATTTCTTGTTAAAAAAAAAAAGTAATCTCAGTAATTCATTCTGTATAAGTGTATGCTAAATGCCGAAATGTAATGTAATTTATCAGCTTTCATTAGACAACATATTATGGGCCTGATTTACTGAGACCTTTAGCATGCGCAGAAACCTTTTTAGCACGGCAAAAGCAAAAAGATTGGTCATGGCATTGGCTTTGCGGGAACCATTGGCCGCGTTAATAGTTGGCGTGTGCTGAAAGGTTTTGCACATGCTAAAAGGTCGTAGTAAATCAGGCCCTAAGACCTTGAAGCCGAGCGACATTTGACACAACTTCCCAGAAATCTGTGTGCAGAAGGCAAAACGCTAGAGGGGCGCCAAACATTTTCACATGGGGGCCAGCAATAATGCAGCACCACCAACAATAAATAAATAAAAAAAGTTGCATGAAGCATTTGGAACGGCGGAAATAGTGATTTTATTATGCGACCTTGGTGGAAGGGGGTAGGAGACGGTTAAAGCCATTTTTCAGCAGAAGCTCCATTAGCTCCGCAGCCTAATCTCATTGGCCTCTTCCTTTCATTTTGCCTTATACCTTTATTCTGTTTTATTCCTGTTGTCTTTCACTCTATCATCCCCCCCCCACCTCCCCATAGCCCCGGCTGCCCCAAAGCTGTTCTGTTTTCTCCCACCTTGAGTGTGTGATAAGAGGGGCGTCAGGGCCAGGGGAAACTGTAGTTTTTTTAATTAACCTGCAGGGCACTGTGTTATGATTGAACGGCGGGCGTAACGCCGCTGAGCTAATGAGTCGTCAGTTCCCTTCATCTCACGCAGCTGCAGGAATGCACACGCAGGCTCCTCTCTTACTGTGTTATAGTGCTTCGTACTACTGTTATAGTGCTTCGTACTATTCTTGGTTATTAGTGGTTATGACGCCTGTG
>CM056390.1:7367133-7382133 GCA_029718625.1 Synaphobranchus kaupii | reverse complement strand
CTCACCTGCAAGCTTTCTGATGGTTTGGTACTAGAGGAAACAGTCAGGTTTTTGTTATCCAATGCAGTATTAATTGAGCAAAGTAAACACAAATCATTAACAAGATATGTGTGTATAATACATCCAATTTAAGTATTCAATCAAATAAATAGTTGTGCAGAATGCCACGTGTATTGAGCAAAGGATAAATTAGTTTTGTTGGACATATCTGCAAGCCCTGAATTAGCATGGACTAATCCCTACCTTTTGCATTTAATGTTTAAGTGTGTTTATTTTATTTGGGTTGAATTCCATGTGTGCAGTACGAGTTACAATAATATGATTTAGCGATTTGCTTTTGTTTTTTGGTTAAGTACGACGACCCCCCCCCCCCCCCCCAGGATGTGCCTGGTCATGTCTGTCACTGCCATATCCCCATTAATCAGGGGGTCCCCCGGCGTGGGTGGCAGTCAAATCACTGATGTTGGGTCGTCTGACAGGGTAAGACCCAGAGGATTGTTGGTCCGTGACCCCCCCTCCGCCCATGTGATTGCACAGCAGGACTACAGCACGAACGCTGAATTTCCTCCCACGCTATTCCCGCGACACGAAAAGTTTCGGTCCTTAAGCGTAGCTTTTAATACGCTGCTGGAGAAACAGGAGCGGAGCCCTGTTCAAATCCAACATCGCTGTTCCACAATTACTCACGCTGTTCTGGTCTGCTTTAAAAACGCGAAAGAAAATCAATATGAGCTCCCGATATTATCCGTTTGTTTTTGAATCATGTCTGGCTGTGTAGAGAGAGGGCGGGGCTCCGCTGCACCTGACAGGCCGTAATGGGTGCTGTGATGAGGGGATGTGAGGTCACGGGGAGCGTTGTCCTCGTTAGTCCATTCCGTTCACGCAGACAGTGTCTCCAAATGGATAAATATCTCTGTGCCGGACCGTCTGATGCCATATCCACTGTCTTTTCCGTGGTATGGCGTGTGTATAACTGAGTGTAACTGTGTGTGCTGAGAATGTTATTTTTTCCCCTGCAGTGAAGATTGTGTGTATATATTTGCTTATTTGCTTCCATTGATCATGTTGTATTTTATCAGTGGGGATACATCAGTAAATTACTAAGATAGTCAGAGAGATATTTGTAAAATAAAAGAAGAAAAGATTTATATTCTAATTTCACTATACCATTTGTCATGGTGTCCCGTTTGTGTGTGCTTGTGTGAGAGGGCTGCGTGTGTGCGTGTGCGTGTGCGTGCGTGCGTGCGTGTGTGTGTGACGTGCATGCGGTGCATGCGTGCGTGCTCGTGTGCATGTTTGGCTTTGACCTGTTTAGAGAAGCCTTGGGGGAAACGGATGTGTCTATGGAAATGTTGCAGGAATAACTGTTTTAACAAGATGGCTGCCAAGACAACACCCCCATCTGACTGCTCATAGATGAAGATCTTATTGAGAGGGTAGGCAAGTTATCTACAGTTGAAGAGGTAGCCATGTATCTACAGTTGAAGATCTTATTGGAGAGGTAGCCATGTTATATGTTATCTACAGTTGAAGATCTTATTGGAGAGGTAGCCATGTTATCTACAGTTGAAGTCGGAAGTTTACATACACTTAGGTTGAAGTCATTAAAACTAATTTTTAACCACTCCACAGATTTCATGTTAGCAAACTATAGTGTTGGCAAGTCAGTTAGGACATCTACTTTGTGCATGACACAAGTCATTTTTCCAACAATTGTTTACAGACAGATTATTTCACTTTTAATTCACTATAAAGTGACCACACAGCCGTCATACCGCTCAGGGAGGAGATGTGTTCTGTCTCCTTGAGATGAACGTGCTTTGGTGCGAAAAGTGCAAATCAATCCCAGAACAACAGCAAAGGACCTTGTGAAGATGCTGGAGGGAACAGTAAAACGAGTCCTATATCGACATAACCTGAAAGGCTGCTCAGCAGGGAAGAACCCACTTCTTCCAAAACCGCCATAAAAAAGCCAGACTACAGTTTGCAACTGCACATGGGGACAAAGATCTTACTTTTTGGAGAAATGTCCTCTGGTCTGATGAAACAAAAATTTAACTGTTTGGCCATAATGACCATCGTTATGTTTGGAGGAAAAAGGGTGAGGCTTTGCAAGCCAAAGAACACCATCCCAACCGTGAAGCACGGGGGTGGCAGCATCATGTTGTGGAGGTGCTTTGCTGCAGGAGAGACTGGTGCACTTCATAAAATAGATGGCATCATGAGGAAGGAAAATTATGTGGATATATTGAAGCAACATCTCAAGACATCAGCCAGGAAGTTAAAGCTTGGTCGCTAATGGCTCTTCCAAATGGACACTGACCCCAAAGTTGTGGCAAAATGCTTAAGGAAAACAAAGTCAAGGTATTGGAGTAGCCATCACAAAGTCCTGACCTCAATCCAATTGAAAATTTGTGGGCAGAACTGAAAAAGCGTGTGCGAGCAAGGAGGCCTACAAACCTGACTCAGTTATACCAGTTCTGTCAGGAGGAATGGCCAAAATTTTCACAACTTATTGTGAGAATCTGTGGAAGGCTCAAGTTAAACCATTTTAAAGGCAATGCTACCAAATACTGTAAACTTCTGACCCACTGGAATGTGATGAAAAAAAATATGTTTACTCTGATTAAATGTCAGGAATTGTGAAAAACTGAGTTTAAATGGATTTGGCTAAGGTGTATGTAAACTTTATGTAGAGGCCATGGTGCTTTTCCCAGGGAGAAATGAGTGCCTTAGAACAACAAATATTTTATTCTTACACATTACGTCTGCCAGCCTACACTCTCTCTCTCACACACACACACACACACACACACACACACACACCACACACACACACACACACACACACACACAGTGCACCACATTTGTCTTGTTTAATTCAGTTTGATTGGATTAAATTTGATCCGCACAGAATGTGATGGCTGACACTTGGTAAGACTTGGTTCTCTGACGAGCACAGTTCACCGAGCTTACAGGCTCTCCTGTCCATGCGAGTCCTCCATAGGTCCTTGCTGACTGCAGCTGGCAACACGCGTTCACATGAGGGATTTTGAAAACCGTTTTATTTTTCAGGTTCAGTCTGGTTGCCAAGCCAGCTGTATTAGTCATTTTATTTATTAGGCAGATTATCCAAGGGAAACTTACAGGGTTTACCACAACCATAGTACAATGCTTTGTAATTATAACATTTTACAAGTTCTTTTATTTTTATTAATTTATTTTTTTTGTTTTACTTTTTACAAAGAGCAAAGTGAATGCAGAGTAGTTGGAATGTGTGAGCTGAGTTTGGATCGAGTCCGTGCCGGGCGAGCCCCCAGCATCACGTTACATACGCATCTGGACCGTAAAAACATTTTGGTAATGGTAGTTTTATTTGAAGTGCGTGTTGCAGTTCCAACATCATGGCTGCGCGCAATGCCAGGTAAAACGTTCACAAACTTTCAAAAGCAGTGTCTGACACAACTCTGACTGCTGTGTGGTAAGAAATGTACATTGTGCTGGCATATTTAGGCATTGTAACACAGGTCATTGCAATAGTAATGTTCAAAAACTAATCTCAGTTAAACAAAAGAGTTTTTTCTGCTGTGCTCAAATGTAGGTCGCAATATATGTAAAAAAAAAAAAAAAAAAAAAAAAAAAACCTTTTTGGACTTTTTTTTTTTTTTTTTTTTTTTTTTTACAAGTAGTAATTTACAAAGCATGAAACATCTCAATGGTATGCTTGAAAACTTTTAAACATTTCTTGGTATAAAAAAAAATTTAAAAAAAAGATAATCCACTTATGGGAGAGATCGTGTACAATGATTGTAAATTGGGCCAAGGTTGTCAGCGGCGTGTTTCATTGGCCAGAGTGTGGGGGTTCGGGGGGAGGTCAGGGGTGAGCTATCCACAGAGCACCTGTACCTGAGAGCATGGAAGTGCCATTGGGCCGCTTTTAACCCTTTAAAGGGGACATGAAGCACTCGCTAAAGTGGCTCTGGTTCGTTAGCTTTTTACCTTAAATTAGATATGACCGTGCGTTCAAATCTCAAACCGACCCGTATTTGCTGGAAAAATAAGTTGAAATTCGCTTTTTTTCCACTAGGGCGCAGCCATCATGGACCAACTGCGGTCGTGACGTCACTAGGTTGGTCGGTCTCTGCTGCTCAATGTATTCCTATGGGAAAATAGCTGACTTTGTGAGCTCAACGATGTATCGTGAGTAAAAAACAAAGCCAAAAGCTATTTTCCCATAGGAATACATTGAGCAGCAGAGACCGAACGCAGTTGGTCCAAGATGGCTGCGCCCTAGTGGAAAGAAAGCGAATTTCAACTTCTTTTTCCAGCAAATACGGGTCGGTTTGAGATTTGGACGCACGGTCATATCTAATTTAAGGTAAAAAGCTAACGAACCAGAGCCACTTTACCGAGTGCTTCATGTCCCCTTTAAGGTGTGAGATCACAAATATGAGATTAGAACGTTCTTTAACTGAACATTCTAATGCTCATGTCACAATCACTACTGGTGATTGAAAACAAAGCAATGGAGTTCTAGAACTCCGACTTAGAATTTAGGGGGGGGGGGGAAACCTACTCTTCAAGGGTTAAAAGATCTGGAAAAGAGTGAGGAAATGAAACCTTCCCGCTAGGAGTCATGGGTACGGGGCTCCGTCACCTTCTGCTGCAGCCGTGAAATCTGCAGCACAGCAGCCAACTGTCAGCTCAGCCGTTAGGGATTTATTTACTTTGTTAAATTTGATGTTGGGTTTAAATTCCCGCAGTTTAAAAAAGCCAGCAGAGTCCAAAAGCTAACAGAATTATGAGTAATGTGGATTGGGAGGGGGGGTGGGGAAGCACGTCCATAAATAATTTACAGATCTCCCAAATAATAAATTAACAAATGAATAAATAAACAGGCAGGCAAGCAAGCATCAACAAACACATCATTTTTTTTTTTAGAAAATGGAGCCAGATCGTGTGGCGTCTGCTCCCAGTGGAGAATCCTTGTTGAGTTTGTGTGATCTGTCCCGTAATCGGCCACTCCGTCTCCAGATTCTCAGTGGGAAATGAGAAGGAGGACACCATTACTGGGACAGAAGTCCCAGCGTATCCCGTGACCCCCGCTACCCCCGCTGACGCGCTGCCAGTCTGGAGGTGCGCACACACACACACACACACACGTGTGGTGACGGACATACATTGTGAGGTCATTTTGTTTTCCTCCCATGAGCGAAACATGATAGGATTTTTAATTAATTCCTAATTTTTTAAGCAAAATTTTGACATAAAACTTGTGGTACGGTAGTGATCATTCAAACCCGCAACCTGCCTGGGTGGGTTTTTGGGGACCCCAGAAGCCAGGACACCTCGTCGTGCTCCAGCAATCTGGGCATTTGAAACATTTGATGCATCGCCGAGTTCAAAAAGTCACCCAACAAAAAGTTGTCCCAACACCTTCATCTTCATTTTTATTTTGTATTTAATGGACAGCCTGCTGAGCTCCTGGATTAAAAAACAAAAAAAACAATGACAGCCGATTTGTTCACAGGTGCTGGCGGGGGGGTGGGCGTGTCAGTGGAGGTGGGGGTGGTGAAGGGGGCGGGGTGAGAGCACAGCACAGTGTTCGCGTTTGGAGAATCGGGGGGGAGGGGGAGGGGTTAAAGCACAGTGGCGTTGTGCCCTTCTATCTTCGGCAGCCTGGCGTCCTGCAGAGCGGCTGTTCCCATGGTGACGAGCAGCGGACGGTTGTCCTCGGCGACGCCCCGCCCGGCCGACGGCCGGCGGCCGCTGGAGGCCGGAGGGGGCCGCGGCGGGAGGCGGCGGCTGGGGAGGGGACGGGGTCACGGCGGACTCCAGGGGGAGGCCTTGCTCCTGGTAGCCGTAGCCGATGGTGCCGCAGGGGAACCGGCGCAGTCTGAACAGGGGCACGGGCGGGAGGGCGGCCGAATCCAGGAGGAGAGGGGCAGGGGGTCCAGGCGGGGGCGGCGGGGGTAGGAGGGGCCTGCAGTGGCCCTGCTGCTGGAGCTGAAGCTGCTGGAGCTGTTGGAGCTGCTTGTGCTGGTGCTGCAAGCCCAGGGCTCCCGTGCCCTCCCCCACAGTCCGGCCCACGTGGGCGTGGTGCTCCTGGCCCTCCGCGGGGGGCCCTCCCGCCGGCCTGCCTCTGCTGCAGCTCCTGCCTCTGCCTCTGCTGCTGCTGCTGCTGCAGGAACCAGGAGCCGTACGTTGGGTTCCACAGGTTGGTGGGCTTCCCGTTGCGGTTCTTGTCCGGGGGCTGGCTCTGACTGAACCCCAGGTTCACGTGCCCCCCCTCCGCAACCTGCTGGGCGGGGTGAGGCTTGGCGGGAGCCGAGGCCTGGGGCGGGTGAGGGTGCGGGTGGGGGTGTGGCTGACCCGTAGGGGCGGGAGTAGGCTGAGGCTGGGGGGCGTGGCCAGGTTGCGGGGGAGGCTCCGCCTCTTTCTTGCCCTCCTGCTTCGGGACGGGTTCCAGCAGGGCGGGGTTGACGGGGTCTTCAGAGAGAGCCGCCGCCCGCTCCCGCTCCTCCTCCTCTGGAACGGGGCCGTACTCCACCGGCAGAGGCACCGTCACCACGTCAGGGTCCTGGGGGGACAGGAGAATAATCCCATAATCCTCTACTCTCGTGCAACATGGCTGTGAGATCAGATCTAACCAGGAAGTGTCAAAGCTTAAGTGCGCAACTATTTGTCAGGTTTACCGTGTATAAATTGTGATCAGCTAGCATTTTGGGATATTAATACACTACACAGTGGCTGGGGATTATATTTCCCAGCTGGCCTGGGATCGCCTAGGGACCTCCGGGATGAGTTGGAGGAAGTCGCTGGAGAGCGGGAAGTCCTCTTTTTGCCCTGACTTGGACCAAGCGGTTAGAAAATGGATGGAATGGATGGATGTACAATGTCTGGCTATTTTCATGCAGACAAGTGAGTCATTTCTTGCAATTGTGACCGTGTGCATGTGTGTGCCAGTGTGTGTGCGCGTGCACATATATGGTACACAGAGGGTAGTCGCTGTGTAGAATAGCTTGCCAGGTCATGTAGCAGAGGCAGAAACTCGGGGGGTTTTCAAGATCAGGCTTGATACGGTGCTAGATACTATCTAGTTTGTAGGTAAACGGTGAGCACTAGGTACCCTTCAGTGGTAGGGAAATGGTGAGCAGGACTGTTGAACTTAATGGCCAGTTCTCGTCATTAAGTTATGTAATGTAATGTGAATGTGTACACCAGCCACTGTGCACCTGTAGACAGTAGTCATCCTTTCCAGGATGGTAGAGAAGTTGGGTCTGTCCTCTGGTTGGTGCTGCCAACTTTGCGTCATTATCCGGTACCTATCAGAACACACACGCGCAATCACGCACAACGCACGCAAGCACACACACGCACACGCACACGCAAGCACACACAGACAATTTATGATCAAACACGTGCAATTTCCCGCTTGACAGTACAGAAGTAGTTTAAGAGCTTTTTAAAATTACGGGGTTATCCTGTTCCTAACAGCCACCATCTGGCATCTGATACTTTTTCAGGTGGCACTTTAGGGATGAATCAGCATAAGACAGGCTACTTTCTCCTAAATTTAATTGTGTTGCTGGACCTGCTTGAAGCAATATATAGCCATGAGTCAGAAAAAAAGTGCCATTCCAAACAGTTTAACTTGACTGGTTAAAGCACTAGGCTTTCTAAAGCTTCCAGTATAATAGAAGTCGATTCACCTCGGAGTGCCACAAACAAGTTTTTACATGTGCGCAAAAACAGCCACGTCTTTCAAAGTAGCCATTTCAGTTGGCACTAGTAGATCTGTGATTTGCGTAAGCCTTTATCTTCAGCTACATTCATTTGCCTTATTGTACATTTAAACTCGAACATTCAGAGGTCTGGCATTTTAGTAAAAGCGTTTGGGAACGTCGACATTGGAAGCGTTAATGGAAATGCAGCTCTGGAATTGTGGCGTTCTTTTCTCTGGTATTTACTTGTGATCTGAAGCTGGCTGTGACCCTTTCCTCTGGCTGTTTTTTAGGCCTTGAGGCAGTTAGTCTGAACTGTGGCTGCAGGGTCAGTGCGTAGAGTGTAGGATCAACACTGAGAGAGATTACACTTCAGTCAGGACAGGGCTGGAGAAAGGGCCCCAGGTCTAAAGCCAGCGGGCAAAGTTGTGCGTACGTGCGTGCGTGCTGCGCTGTGCTGTACTCACACTGGTCCTGGGCAGTTTTTGGGAGGGTCCATCCTGCCCCCATTGGTCACAAACTCCAGAACTTCCTGGTTGCTGCGGCTGGGGTATGGCATGTATCCCAGAGAGAAGATCTCCCAGAGCAGAACCCCAAAGGACCTGCACACACACACACACACACACACACACACACACACACACACACACACACACACCACACACACACACACACACACACACACACACACACACACACACACACACACACACACACACACACACACACACACACAGACACAGAGTGTGAGGGCAGGTAGACAGTTGGGGAAAGTGAGATATGCCTTCGGCATCAGTAGTACAACACAGTCCTCCAAGTTCTTTGTGCATCCGATTCTAGTTACAGACTTCTGTTGATCTTGTGTTCATAGAAGGTCTCTGTGCTTGTGCCTTTGTGTAAGATGCTGTACCTTAACACCCACATAGTGGTGTCTGCATAACTCGGCTGCAAAATAATACCATTGTAAAGGCCACCGCCACACACACACTCTGAAGTTAGGATATTTGCTCAGGTGTGTGTAAGTGATGTTATCACTGCTGTTTATCTTGCAACACAATGCCTGGCGTCGACGCTATCCCCAGGCATCGACACACTCTCACGCGACCGCCGTTCATCAAGTCAACCATCTCCTTCTGCCTGCGTAATAATCTCACATCAGATCACATCAGTTTCATTTATAAGTCCGACTGCCTCAGAGAACGAACCATAAGTCATTCCCATTGAAGCACGTTTGAATCACGTCAGCATTATCGAATCAAAGGCACGCCGGCGGCAAAGACCGCCGCCAATGCCCTGCCGTACGCACACAGCAGCCGATAGTTATGCATGTGACCTATATACTGTATGTAGAGAAGAGCTGCTCTCTGAGGAATGGAGGCTGCTTTATCTGTGAGAACGGAGGCTGCTTTATCTGTGAGGAACGGAGGCTGCTTTTATCTGTGAGGAACGGAGGCTGCTTTATCTCTGAGGAATGGAGGCTGCTTTATCTGTGAGGAACGGAGGCTGCTTTATCTGTGAGGAACGGAGGCTGCTTTATCTGTGAGGAACGGAGGCTGCTTTATCTGTGAGGAACGGAGGCTGCTTTATCTGTGAGGAACGGAGGCTGCTTTATCTGTGAGGAACGGAGGCTGCTTTATCTGTGAGGACGGAGGCTGCTTTATCTGTGAGGAACGGAGCTGCTTTATCTGTGAGGAACGGAGGCTGCTTTATCTGTGAGGGTACCATGTGTCTGTTTTGGAGGTAAAGATCCCCCCTCCATGAAGGCTTCAGGGGGCATCCACTTGACTGGTAGCATGGCACGGCCACCCTTTCTGTAGTAACTGGCCCTGCGGAGAGAGAAACACACACACACACACACACACACACACACACACACACACACACACACACACACACACACACACACACACACGACACACACACACACACACACACACACACACACACACACACACACCACACACACACACACACACACACACACACACACCACACACACACACACACACACACCACACACCACACACCACACACACACACACACACACACACACCAGTCCAGCATATCAGAACAGGCGGCATTATACCAACAGCCCTACGGATCACTGATATCTGCTGCAGACAAGGGGAGGCACACAAAGGCTGGAAATCAAAGCCCATATCTCACACACACACACAGTTGAGGAAACTCGAGGCGCACATTTGTGTGGCGGTTACCATGGCAACGCAGGGGGGAAACGGTGAGACCTGGACCGTGCTGCCATCTTTACAGGTTGCACAAAAAAACACCCTTACCAACCTTCACCCCCCATACCCCAATACTGCACCACCCTTACCAACCCTCACCCCTGTACCCCAATACTGCACCATCCTTACCAACCCTCACCCCCGTACCCCCAATACTGCTCCACCCTTACCAACCATCACCCCTGTACCCCAATACTGCTCACCCTTACCAACCTCACCCCCGTACCCCAATACTGCACCACCCTTACCAACCCTCACCCCCGTACCCCAATACTGCACCATCCTTACCAACCCTCACCCGTACCCCCAATACTGCACCACCCTTACCAACCCTCACCCCTGTACCCCAATACTGCACCATCCTTACCAACCCTCACCCCCGTACCCCAATTACTGCTCCACCCTTACCAACCATCACCCCTGTACCCCAATACTGCTCCACCCTTACCACCCTCACCCCCGTACCCCAATACTGCACCACCCTTACCAACCCTCACCCCTGTACCCCAATACTGCACCATCCTTACCAACCCTCACCCCCCGTACCCCAATACTGCTCCACCCTTACCAACCATCACCCCTGTACCCCAATACTGCACCACCCTTACCAAACCCTCACCCCCGTACCCCAATACTGCACCACCCTTACCAACATCACCCCCTCGTACCCCAATACTGCACCACACTTACCAACCCTTACCCCCCGTACCCCAATACTGCACCACCCTTACCAACCCTCACCCCTCGTACCCCAATACTGCACCACACTTACCCCCGTACCAATACTGCACCACCCCTTACCAACCATCACCCCTCGTACCCCAATACTGAACCACCTTCTACTAACCCTCACACCGTACCCCAATACTGCACCACCCTTACCAACCCTCACCCCATACCCCAATACTGCACCACACACCCCCCGTAGCCTAATACTGCACCACACACCCCCGTAGCCCAATACTGCACCACACTTAGCCCGTACCCCAATACTGCACCACCCTTACCCCGTACCCCAATACTGCACCACACTTACCCCGTACCCCAATACTGCACCACCCTCACCCCCCGTACCCCAATACTGCATCACCCTTACCCCATACCCCAATACTGCACCACCCTTACCCCCCGTACCCCAATACGTGCACCACCCTCACCCCCGTACCCCAATACTGCACCACCCCTTACCAACCCTCACCCCGTACCCCAATACTGCACCACCCTCACCCCTTACCAATCCTCACCTAATACTGCACCACCCTTACCAATCCTCACCCCCATACTGCATCACCCTTACCCCCGTACCCCAATATTGCACCACACTTACCCCCGTACCCCAAAACTGCACCACCCTGACCCCCGTACCCCAATACTGCACCACCCTCACCCCCGTACCCCATTACTGCACCACCGTTACCAATCCTCACCTCCATACTGCATCACCCTTACCCCCGTACCCCAATACTGCACCAGCCTTACCCCCGTACCCCAATACTGCACCACTCTTACTCCCGTACCCCAATACTGCACCACTCTTACCCCGTACCCCAATACTGCACCACCCTTACCCCCGTACCCCCAATACTGCACCACACTTACCAACCATCACCCCTGTACCCCAATACTGCACCACCCTTACCAACCATCACCCCCCGTACCCAAATACTGCACCACTCTTACCCCGTACCCCAATACTGCACCACCCTTACCCCCGTACCCCAATACTGCACCACACTTACCAACCATCACCCCTGTACCCCAATACTGCACCAGCCTTACCAACCATCACCCCCCGTACCCCAATACTGCTCCACCCTCACCCCCGTACCCCAATACTGCACCACACTTACCAACCATCACCCCCTGTACCCCAATACTGCACCACCCTTACCAACCATCACCCCCCGTACCCCAATACTGCTCCACCCTTACCAACCCTCACCCCCCCGTACCCCAATACTGCTCCACCTTACCAACCCTCACCCCCATAGCTCAATACTACTCCACCCTTACCAACCCTCACCCCCCGTACCTCAGCACTGCACCACCTGCTCCAGCATGCACGCCAGCTTATCTAACGCCGCACGCTCAATGGACTGAATCTAGACTGTAAAGATACATCCTGGACGGTGAACACCTTAATGCCTACTTTACCGGGATGCTGGCTGCGCTGCTACATTAGCCTAACCTCATCCTGTGGAGTTACCCCATGTGGTGTCTCATATGAGCCCTGCTTGGGTCTCATCATTTTTATCTGTTCTCCATTTTTATATAAGGTATGCACTTTCTAAGAAGAACATTTTTGCTGATTGCATCTTTGGCTATCCAGTGATGATAAATGTTTTCCCTGCACTGAATTTCAACAGCAGTTTTACATGCAGTTAAGACCCACATTTGCAACGGGTTTGGAGGCAATCACAGTGCGGCAGTCGAAGGCGTCTGGTTATTAAAAGATACAAGTATGGAGACACATCCTGTGCTCTTTCAGGGCTGCAGTTGAACAGACTGCACAATAGCAGATGCGTTTCCATATCTGGCTGAAATCGTTCAGGGTTCAGACGGAGAGGAGAGATGACAGAATTTCATTCCCATTAATCTTTGAATTTAAAAACAATGTTTTATTGGTGTTTGTTGGTATTTAAAATGCTGTTATTCCTATCGCATTGCTGTGGCTTTCTCTGTCGTATTTGTGAGGTCAGAGTCGACCAGCTGAACTGCGCAGCCACTCTGCAGGGGTCCAGAGAGGCCAGCTACCCCCTCCCCCGAGTAAACACTGGGGCAAACCCCCAGCTCCCACCCCACTACCCCCCCCCCCCAGCTCCCACCCCACTACCCCCCCCCCATAAGCAGGAAGGACCTTTTTTTAAATTTTTTTTTTTTACCCAGAATCGCAGCAGAAATCAACCGGAAAAAAAACAAAACAGACACAGCCCCACAGGAAGCTAATTGGTTTGTTCGCTACAATCCCCCACCCTCGCCCCCCCCCCCCCCCCCCCAACAACCTTCCTTCCAATCCACAGTTTAAATAATCCCAAGGTGTGTGGGAGGGGGTTGTGGGGGGGTGGGGGAGGCAGGTCGGTGTCATCGCTCAGGTGGGGGGGGGGGCTTTGATAATGCTCGATCCCGACGTCAGCGCTGCGCAGACCCCGCAGAGGCCCCTGCCTGCCCGCCTGCCTGCCGCAGTGTCAATATTGGGCGAGAAAGTGCGACAGTTTAATTTGAGATGGGACATGCCTGTGCCTGTTTGGTTAGGGTTTAGTCACCGTAGGTGTGTGCTTCAGGGTTCGAGTGGCCATCCCAGCTGTCTGAGGAGCTTTGCAGCAGTGTTGCTATGCGAGGGGAATGGATGGCCTACTTATAATATAGGGGGACAAGGACAGAGGAATATAGGAATATAGGAATATTTTAGAGTACATGACAAAACCAGATAAGGTTTAGTTTAAATAAGCATTGTTATCTGTGACCTTGGTAGCACAATCATTATACTTATTAAGCATTTATATTGTACTAAATAGCTACATATATTTGTAAAGTAATGGCATCATAGTTTAGAGATTAGTAGCAGTGCAGTAGCTAGGCACTGGCTTTGTAACTTAGAGGTTGCAAGTTCAATTCCCAGGTGGGGTAATGCAGTTGTGCCTTTGAACAGTGGTACTTAACCTGAATTGCTTCAGTTAAACTATATGTATTGCTTTTGGATGAGAGCATCTGCTAAGGGTCTGAATGTAGTGGCTGTTGGATAAAGGTGTCAAACAGTCACTTTAGCTGAAATGGTTGAGTTTGGGAAGGCTATCATACCTGTATATGTCTCTGGCCATACCGAAGTCCCCTATCTTGGCCACTCTGCTGGGCCCTTTGCAGGTTAGCAGGCAGTTCCTGGCGGCGATATCCCTGCAGGGTACAAGATAGGACCATCAGCACTGTCGAGTAAATTTCGGAGAAATCGGCGTTCAGCAAAAAAATATAAAAAAAGAAGAAAGTGAACATGAAGAGGCTGTTTCCGGATCTTTCCGCAGGCTCCCTGTGAGTTTGCGCCCCGAGGAGGAGCCGGCGGTGAGACGACTGCGCCGCTCCGCAACAGATGTCGTCCCCGAGTCAACCCCAATAAGCGCTCTCTGTTAAATCAGGGCCCCGAGGACAGGAGTGGCAAGTTCACGCAGATTGAAATGAGGATTTTTTAAAAATAATAATTATAAATAAATAAAATGCTGCACCTCTTTGATCACAATGATGAGGTGGATTGAAGAATTTGTCGCACGTGTTCTGTAAGTGAGTTTTAATTCTCCTCATCCATCTTGCTGGAGTGCCAGAGCAGAAGTTTGGGGGTGGGGCACTGTTTTCAGCAGATAAGGGCCCAGATAGCATCTGTGTGATGGCCCGGTGCGGCAGGAAATAACAGCGATGAACCCATCTGAATCCGGCTGCCAGAACGCAGCCGCAACTCAGCCTTCGACGAGACCGTTTCTCAGGAATTATACGTTTTGCCCAGAATCCAAATGCCGGTGATAAACCTTAAATGTGGCTGGGTTACAATTGGGCCCACTTTTGTCCTAAACATTGAAATGTCGCACAAACCTTACTACGTGGTCGGTCACTGAGGAACAGACAGAGGCAGAGAGGCCTCTCTGTCCCTGCTCATGAACCCCATAATGTGCCAGAGAGGGACACTCTCCTAAAAACGGCCGTCGTCACGGCGACGTTCCGGCGTGACCTCTGACCTGTGGATGAATTGGTTCTCCTCCAGGTACTGGCAGCCCCGAGCAATGTCCCGAGCCACGTTCAGCAGGTCCACCATCGACAGGCTGGACGGCTGCTCCTGAACACAGACAGACAGACAGACAGACATGTCACTGAGATACAGGCAGATGGAGGCACAGACATTATTATAAGTCATCTTTCTACGCAATATTAGATGCATCCACATATGAATCTAAATGACGTCTATCGCGTACGTGCTTTGAGAAATTCATGCTAGTTATGCCAATAAAGAAAACTGATACAGGGCACTTATTCTGTGATGAGCTTGTCC
>CM056390.1:7282133-7359633 GCA_029718625.1 Synaphobranchus kaupii | reverse complement strand
GCATTAGGTCAGCAGACCCTGATCAGTTTGTTGGGTCACTAGACCTTGATCAGTGCGTTGTTCTTGTGGAAAGTTTTGAGCGCTATGTCGCCGTGGGTGAGAGGACGATGAGGGTGTTTCGCTGACCTGGTGAGAGAGATGTTCCGTCGGGGCACCTCCTTCAGGTCGGTGATGGAGGCGGTCTTGCCAGCGAAGCAGTAGTTGGGGTTGTAGTCGGTCATGATGGTGGAGGCTCTCAGTTTACTCAGCTTGCAATCTGGACTCTGGAGCTCCAGCTGGATGGCCTGCAGCTCTGTGTGTTTGCGCCGGTACACTGTATACACACACACACGCACACGCACACGCACACACGCACGCACGCACGCACATACACACAGAGAGACATATACAAACACACACACACACACACACAGGCGTGCACACAGACACACATGCACATACACACACACATAAGAAATGAGAAGAAAAATAGACATACACAACCATAATCAGAAGGAAAAAAAACAGACAGTTGAGTTGCCTTGACCTGCCGTAAACATATTAGCAATACATTATTTTGTTATTAATAAAGCACTAATGCATGAGTCCTGTCAGGCTCGCATTAATATGAAATCCACCATTATTGGATTTAATTCATCTCTGAAAATATATCAACAGCTCCCTCCCTGGCTGTGAATCATGCGTTGATGTCTTTGTGAGTGTGTGTGTGTTTATGTGTTTAAGTATGTGTGTGTGTGTGTGTGTGTGTGTGTGTGTTTAAGTATGTGTGTGTGTGTGTGTGTGTGTGTGTGTTACTCACTGATCATGACTCCTGACACAGCCAGCAGTAGAGCAGCGATGAGAGCTGAGGTGCCCACAGATAGACCCAGAGCCAGCTTGGACAGAGGCAGCTGAGGGGTCAGGAGATTCCGCTCTGCAGGGGAGGAGATCAGTGTGACCCACAATGCACCAGGAGAAGGCTCACTCCCCTCACCTCTCAACAATATATTACCAGCTTGTTGTTTAATGCACTTTAAACTGAAATAAAGTTAACTTAAACATGCCGTGGGGTGCCAGAATCCTGCTATTTGTGCTCGCCTGGTCTCTTGGTATGGACTGCCAGTGAGATGATCTTGGCAATCAAGTTGGGTAAAGAACGCAAGGGACTGTGTAGCCACTAAACTGTAAAGAGGGTTATTGTATCATATTGGCCAGGGCTACTTTGAGAAAAGATTCAAGATTTACTTTGAGATTTTTTTTTATCTCAATGGGAATCACCTGGAGAAATAAAGTAAGATAAAAAGTAACATAAAATGAGATTCCCAGTTGTCGGAGAGCCATTTAAAGAAATTTACCCTCCTATTATAAGATCTCACTACATTCTGTCACAACCTCAGTTTACAGTTTTTCTTGATTGCTTAGACACATTTCTCGAAACTAAGCTCCATTTCTCAAAACTCTAAACACAAATCCAAAACTGCACACTCAACTCCCCAAACGTCAAACTTCCAGGTCAAAACCTAACTCTCCACTCAAAACCATTTCCTTTTGCTGAAAAACCAAACTTTGCCTTCACACATGACACAATAGTCCAGAAAAACACACACACTACAACATAGTCTTAGACACTGTGGAGATCAATTCATAACACTGCCACAAAAACCTAAGATGAATAATGTTGCTTCTGGTGCTCCCCACATGATAAACACAATAGACAAAAATGTTTACTTTTTTTATTCATAATGTATTTTACAGTACAACTTCCAATCAATACAATGTTAAGGGATGAAAAGGGTACTGTAAACACAGTAAAAACAAATATTTACGTAAAAATATATAAAACATAAAAAATACTGTAATAGAAAATAATTTACCACAGCATCCCCACCGTGGATTACTGGCAAATACAGAAAATATTTTACTCTGCTACTGCCACTGCATCGTGTGTCTGGTCTGGGTCAGGCCAGAGAACCTCATCTACATCACATGCTATATTGGCCCTTGCCAGGCAGCGGGGGGAAAAATGCCTCGCATGCCTAATCCACCCCTGGCATGCATCTACTGTTATGTCTAAACATGCCTCCTCCATGGCCTGGAGAAGGTGAGCATGAATGTAGGGGCCTCTGTCATACACCTTCCACCGCCATGCCGAAAAAAACTCCTCTATGGGGTTGAGGAAGAGGGAATATGCTGGTAGAAAGATATTGCTGAACCTGGGGTTATTGGTGAACCAGTCACGAACTAGAGCAGCCCGATGGAAACTTACGTTGTCCCAAATGACAACGTAGCGTGGCTGCTGTAGTTGTGCTGGCTCCCTCATTGACAGGCCATGCACAAGGACATGGTCAACAAGAGTGGCACGAATTTCATCGCTCACTACTTGTCTCCTCGGTCTTCGCCTCGGTCTTCGCCTCCCTCTTCCTCCTCTTCTTCCTCCTCCTCTTCCTCCTCTTCTTCCTCCTCCTCTTCCTCCTCCTCCTCCTCCTCGACCTCTTCCTCTTCCTTGCCTTCCTGGATCCATTGTTCTAAAACTAAATGAACTAACCCAGGGCCCTTTTATGCATTGGAGGTTCTGATTGGTGTGTGAACAATTTTGTCTCATAGTGTTTTCAATCAGATAATTGTGTGCTAATTGGGTTCAATCTTTGCTGACTGAGTTAACAATGTCGAATGCTTGTGCTTTCTGAATGAACACAAGGTGCAGGCAATGATAATTAAGGGGATTTGTGTGTACAGTTTTGCACTAAAAGTTCAACTAATTTGAATCGTGTGTAAACAGGTCAATACGGTTTACAGTTTTGGGAAATGGGTGTGTCTTTTGGGAGATGGCATTATGCATTAGGATATTTCGTTCATAAGTCTGGTAATAGTGTGTAAGCAATTGAGAAAAACTGTAATATCAAATCCGAAGGACCACACCTTCAAAGACACACTGCCCCATTACTGTAGAGGCCAAGTCAAGAGAGAACACTGCCCCCTACTGGCCCATTCTTGCAGAAACCAGGTTTTTAACCGTTTTCCCAGACACAATAAATGCTACTACATAGTTTAGCTGTTTAGCATGCGAAGGCTACTGTGTGGTCTAACCTCTTCGTGATGCCAGATAATTTGTTGGAATGCACCAAACTCATTATGATTGCTCAGTGTTTATCCAATCACCCGCCAGTAACTGACAGCATAATAACTGACATTGTTTTGTGTTCAGCCTCAGGATACATAGATAACTGTCGTGGATTTCAACCAAATTACAAGGCTACAGGCTACAAATCATAACAGGCTACGTGCTACAAATCATTACAGGGGACAAATCACAGCGCCAGTAACGAAACGCTGGATTTAATCTGCTCATCACGCGGCCTTACGCGGTATCCAGGCCACACAGAGCCAGCTCAAGTGCATCTAGGCCTTCGCACGTTCTCCTTGCCTGTTTGTTATTTTTACTGGAAGTGACGTACAGGGATGTACTGCTTAAGGGTAAAGAAGCAGCCTCCCTCCCCCCTGGGATGCAAATCTATTACCCTGCGAATGCTAAACAGCTCAGCTCATGCAAGCTCGTCTCCTGCGCTAGGAGGGGTACGGGGGTAAGCGTCTGTGTGTACCATGTCTAAGCCTGCTGTTTTCTGTGCCCAGCACTGCAATATCATCTGGACAGGACTGGGGACCATAAGCTTTTTATCGCCTGCTCAGCATAATATACCGTAAAAATTCAATTAATAGCCTGGGCGTTTAATTGCTTACCACATACGTAGGCCCCGCCATTGGACGGAGACCTGGGTGTTGTTGGAGTCTGGCTTTTATTTGCATTTTTATGCTTTTGTTCCTGGCTAGCAGAAGTAACTGGTTTTTGTTAGAGACTCAGCAGCTGCCGGTAGGTTTATGATCGATACGTCACGTTCTTATCTTTCGCCTCCCTCCGCCCCTCCCAGATCCCCAATTCTTCTCACCATCTTCCCTTTCTCCCAGTGTATGGGAATACTGTATGCATGATTAATTGATATGGAAGAATATCAAAATATGAAGTCCTAACCAAGTTGTGTAAACCAACTGATCATGTCTATTTACAATGCCAGCAGTTATCAATTCAAGTCAATTTTTATTTAAAGTGCAAAATCACCATATGACATGGTCCCAATACACTTCACAGACATATGGCAAGCAAATAAAAATGAATAAAACAGATTAAAAATCAAACATCAAATAACCAAATCATGAAAATTATCAACAAAATATACCTAGGTGGCCCTTTTTTTAATCATATTTCTGACCAGTAGACTCAACAAAATCATGAATCCATATCCATTCATTATACAATCATGTGAGTATTGACCACTGAGTATGTGAGTCTGATCACTACACTCACAAACTATCATACCTAGCCAAATGAGCCAAAGGTGTACTTGCGAGTTTCACTACCAGCAATAAATTGCTGGCAGAGATTTGGTCTATCCAGCTCATCAACCTTGTCTCTGTGTACATGACACACGACAACACTGTTCAGTCGTTCCTGAGACATGGTGGCTCTAAGCCAAGTTTTAAGCCGCCTCAGGGTGCTAAAACTCCTCTCTGCTTCACAGGAAGATGCTGGCACTAGCTAGCTGGAAAATAGCACTAACGTTAGGTAGCTAGCTAACATTAGCAACCACTAACGTTAGCTGGAAAATAGCACTAGCTAGCTAGCTAGTGCTGCTAAACTAGCTTCTAGTGAAGTTACTTCACTACAGGTGGCAAACAGAGTCTGATTACGTTTTTAAATAATTTATGGGCATACTTCTGTTCTTGAAGTATTCTACTTTCGATCAAAATTACTCACAGAAAGGCATCTGCTTCTGAAATAAATTTCCAGAGCTCCAGACGGCAGTCACTTTCCAGAGCTGAGAGAAAGATTGAGGGGGTTGTTTTTTTAAGCCTGCTGACATCATCAGCGTCTGTGTAAGAAACTACCCATTCATTTGCATTGTAGTGGAGGAGACCGGAGATGGAATGTGGAGTCAGAAAATATATTTCTTCAATTTTTAATAATTAGGGTATTTTTATTGGGGGGGACAATTCATGTTTTTCAGAAATTGGGGGGGACATGTCCCCCCCGTCCCCCCTGGGATTTGCACCCCTGGATACGTGCACACTTATGATACTAATAACCTGTAAAATGTTTAAAAGTACACAAACACCTGTAAACACTAAAGTAACAGTATAATACCACACATGTACTACAAAAGTTTGCATTCTCATTTCTCAAGCCCAGAAAAGGTTTATTTTTAAAAAAAAAATTTTTTTTTTTTTTTGTAATTCAGGAAGTGACCTCGGTGGGGTTGACCAGTGGGCGGGGATTACTAGTACCCGTATCGTTGACGCAGGAAACGCCGTCCTCGTCCAGGACCAGGTCCTCGTCGCACAAACACGCCGTCTCCTCGCCCGTGTCGTGGCATTCGCCCGACTCGCAGTGGCTGCAGTTCTGCGCCAGGCCGATGATCACCTCCCCATGGCTCTCCATGCCTGGGGGAGGAGGGAGGAGAGAGGAGGGAGGAGAGAGGAGAGAGGAGGGAGCACGAGAGGGCATGATCACAACGGACTGCCGGCATGGGCGAACAAAGATAACGGCTTCAATCTCCCCCTCAAAGACGCAAAAGATCTCCCCCGACCCTCGTTAACCTTTCCGGTCCGTTTGTTTCGATATGCAAAACTTTTTCCGGGGTCTTCCTATTCCCTTCTTCCCGTCTAAGCAGTCAGTTTGAATTTATTTTTAATCATTTCAAGTTTCCCCAGAGGTGAGCATCCACATCCTTCTAATGTGCCTGCAGCTGGGCTTCTGCGCTGGCTGTTACGTAAGGTACCTTTCAACGGCTCCATGAAGGTCGCGCCATCTGGACCGATGTAGGAGGAGCCGTCCTTCCCTTCTTTCCTGGGGTCATTCTTCCCCGGCATGCTTCCACCTAGGGCCGAAAAACAGGGAAGTTCAGCCGCTTAAACGGAACGATCTTGGGAATCACACAAAGGAAAGATCAGGCTTCTGAAATTCAGTCCCTGGAGGGCCGTGGTGTCTGCTGGTTTACAGTGTGTTTCCAGCACTTAAGTACACAGTTTAAGTCATTGATTGACTGGAATCCGCACAACTTGTTTCCAGAGTCTAAATTGGCTGGTGATTGAAAGGAAACCTCACAAACACAGTCCCTGGAGTAGATTGCTGTTCACTAGGAGAGCTGTAAAGACACAGAGAGGCTGGTGTTTGTGGGCTTCACTAGGTTGTAGATGTGTAACTGAGATGCCCATTAGATTTATGAGACGGCTGTTGCTAAGAAAGCCCAGACCTACCTCTGTACCCCCCTCCTCCCCCACCGGACGAACAGGCTCCTCCCCCTCCTCCGTAGCCCCCTCTGGTTGGCCAGCCGTACGGACAGGCTTGCCCTCCCAGACCCCCGTGCAAGAGGGGTTTTCCCCCTTGTGCCACTGGAATACTGTCATTCCAGCCACCACCCCCACCTGCAAGACACACACACACACACACACACACACACACACACACACACGCACACGCACACACAATATCAGAAGATAGCTAGATGCTGAAAGACAGCTGGCGAATAGATGGCCATCTCCCTTTCTATTTAAAGCAAGCCAGCACGGTGGTTTCATGCTAACGCTCAATTAATCCCCAAAACTGTTTCTATTTTGGCCTGAAATGTCTTTCCAATTGTTCCTTTGTGCCGTGAAAGCAGGCCGCATGAGAACGGGGCGCGCGGAGCAGATAAATCCATTCAGAAACAAAACAATAGTCGTACGGGACAGAAAATCCTTCGGTCCTCGCAACTCTCACAACTGCTACACAGAGCCGGAAGCCCGTCCCACCGGGTCATTAAACATTCCAGTGGATATATTATAGCCGGAGACTGACGTGTAATGAGCGAATAATAAATAGAGCTGAGATAGAAGCAGAAATGGCGATGGAAAAAGCACGTTTTCTCCTCAGTCTGAGGCTGAGATGTGGGACAGTCGGGTAATTTGTTGCTCTAACTGATAGGTCTAGCAGCCATAAGAAACAGAATAAAAGAGTGGAAAAGAGGGGAACAGTAGAATGCGGTGATGTAAATAATAGAGGGATGGAGGGAGGGATGAATGAAGGCTTGTGGTCAGCTCCGGAGGGGTGGAGGCGTGTCACTGAAACATCAAACTCCTGAAATCTGGCAGTCAGCTGATGATAAAAGACCCTGTTTTTACTACAGACCGAATGCACTGTGTGTGTGAGAGAGCGAGAGAAAGAGAGAGGGAGGTGGAGAGGTAGAGAGGGAGAGGGGGGGGAGAGAGAGAGAAGGAGCGAGAGAGAGAGGGAGAGGGGGGAGAGAGAGCGAGAGGTGGAGAGAGAGACAGATTGAGAGAAAGCGAGAGAGAGAGAGAGAGAGAGAGAGAGAGGTGGAGATTGAGAGAGAGAGAGAGAACACATTTTACATTTATGCATTTAGCAAGTGCTGTTATTACACCGTTTACATTTTTATATGCGCAGCGTTTATAGAGCTGGGTATTTACTGCAGTCATTCAGGTTAAGTACCTGGCTCAAAGATACAGGCCAGCGTTCCACCTGGGAATCACAGCGGCAACCTGGGTAGTGTAGTTTCCTAACCATTAATTAATCAATCAGGCCTAATGGCCTAAACATTAATCTACCAGTCAGAATGTATTTATGCAGTGCGTTGTACAGCATAGCCTGGCCTAAACGCCCACAAAGCAAGCCAGAGGTGAGGCAAGGAAAAACCAAAAACTATTATTTACATGTGTGTGGTATTAAAACATTTTTTTTTTAAAGTTTCAAATCTGGATGCAATTCTAGTTTTTAGGAAGTTCCAAATGATGAAATCAATGGGCTGACGAGAACTTTGAAGCTCAATATCTCAGAACTGTAGAAATGGCAGACAGAACCCCATAACTCTCAGGTCTCGGTTTGTCATGGTGAGCTCTTACCTGCATTTCCTGACCGGCCATTACGTCCTGGAACCCGTGGGTCTCTGTCCAAATCCTCTTTCTGGCTTTCTGATTGGCTGCTCTGGTAGCCTCGCCCCCCGGCCCCGGCTGCGATAAGCAGGGGTACAGGGACCCCCCTTCTCCATCTGAAAAGTCAGGAACCTCAGTCTGATCTGTCGTGATCTCACCGACATCCGTGACCGTGAACGCGATAACCGCGATAAAAACGCTTACCTTGAAGACGTAGGTGGCCCCGCCTCCTCCACCACCTCCTCCTGGCCTGTCGAGAGTTTTGTTGTATACCTGGTCCGTACAGATCTTGTTGAAATCTATATCAGGCTGTGAGAAAGACTACATTGTTTAAATTTGTCTTTAACATTCCAAATGTCACAGAATTGTTATGAATGGTATGCTTGTTGCTAGGAGACAACATGATGTCTAACAAAATCTGAATGGTGAGCATCAGTCTCCTTCACTGTTCTTGACATTTCAAAAAAAAAAAAATCAAACTTTTTGATCTGGCTCTCGGTTGGACGGCCGTCCTCTGAGACGGGCACGTCCGTAGATTGGGGGAAAGGAGAGGAAGACGCGGGCAGCCCCGGGTCACGCTCTGAGAGACAGAGGTGACTGAGGAATGCTAAGGCTAACTCCCGCTATCCCGCTGCTGCTGCTGCTGCTGCTGAAAGCTAATGAGGCGGGTGGGCGGGAGAGGCTGCAGCTGTGCCTCTGGATGCCGGCGGGGGGGGGGGCCAGGCTCCAGAGCGACTCGACAAGGAAGGCACAGGCCCCTTTGTTTTAAGTGCTCCCATTCTCATGAGTTACTCTGACAACAGTAATTTACCCATGGAGCACGGCAATAAGAGGCTGCAAATGCCTTTTATTGTACAGGTCGTTGAGATCTGTGTGTTAGACTGCATAATGAGTAAGTACCTGTGTGTGTATGCATGCTTACATTTGCATATATGTGTTTGTATATGTATGGGCACTTGCCTGTCTGATTGTGTATGTGTGTGTGTGTGTGTGTGTGTGGGTACTTATCTGTATGGTTGCATGTGTGTGACTGTGTGGTGTGTATGTGCCTGCCTGTGTGTGTGTGTGGGTACTGGTCTGAATGGTTGTGTGTGTATGTGCATGCGTTTGTGTGTATGTGTGTATGAGGTAAGGGTGGACTCTTACATTGGGACAGTCGTCCTCTCCTTGTGTGTGTGTGTGTGTGTGTGTGTGTGTGTGTGTGTGTGTGTGTGTGTGTGTGTGTGTGTGTGTGTGTGTGTGTGTGTGTGTGTGTGTGTGTGTGTGTGTGTGTGTGTGTGTGTGTGTGTGTGTGTGTGTGTGTGTGTGTGTGTGTGTGTGTGTGTGTGTGTGTGTGTGTGTGTGTGAGGTAAAGGTGGACTCTTACATTGGGACAGGCGTCCTCTCCTTGTTGTCCCACCAGGATGTACAGCAGCTCATCCCTCTGCAGCAGGAAGTCTGCCATTATATAGACACCATGTGACCTGGTATTGGCCAATACACTGCGACCGCCTGCAGCCCCGTAACCACTGATCCTGTAAAACACACACACACACACACACACACACACACAAATGGGCACAATCACACAGAGACCTCTTGACAGGAGATATGATTTATGAGATTCTCAAAATGAACTGGCCTTTTACCTCAATATCCTATGAGTGTGTGTGGAAGACGCCCAACAGATAACGCCAAGATTCATCACACACCTGTGTGTAAATCTATAATTCACACACCACGCATAAACTACACTACACAATAAAATTGTCTGAATTTTGTCTGAATGGAGTCTGATCAATGTTTTCTTTTGAGACCTGAGCGCACTGGATTACTTCTCAGTTCTCAAATTTGCAGCTCACAAACTCCAAGAACTAACATCAAGAACTACTTCATGACTTTTTCATTCTGTAATTGTTCCATATGCATCAGTTATCTGACTTTGATGTTATTTGAGGTCAGGCCTTCAAAGACCGAAGTACTTGAAAATGCGTTCAGAAGTAGCTGGCAGGTCTGTTATTTTTCTTTGTGAATTTTGTAACCCATTGACTAAAGCACAATGTGAACCAACATGATTAATCATGAATATGAATCAATCATACAACCCATAAATATGTATAATTACAGCACAGTTACTAAAGACCCTGATCAGTAAAAGACTTATTTAGTTAGTGTGTGTGTGTGTGTTTTACTATGTGCGTTTACCTGTGTCCACCTGTGTAGGAATGGGTCTTACCTGTATGTCCTTGTTTCGGGGACCCTCCACACCTGGACGCCCTTGAGGGGCCCCTCGGTCACCACGGTGACGTTGACGTTGCTGTTGCGGTAGGAGTTGGCGCACTGGACGCGGCTGGGTCCCTCGGGGCCTGAGGCCCCACAGGTGTGAAATATCCATCTACTGGCTGCAGAAACACAAACACACTAAACTCAGTCTCTCATAGCAGCCATAATTCTACAGACTGGGGCGCCTGGTTTTGTTAAAACGCTGTTTTAGTGCGGGGATTGGCCCCTCGGTCTGGTATCGAACGCGAGTCGTGCCCCCCCGCAGCGTGACACACAACAGCCGTCGCCTATAGCGGGGGGGGGGGCTTCAGTCGGCTGGGATGGCAGTTGGCTGGTAGATCGGGCGCTTCTTCCACAAGCTGTCACTGTCTGTGAGA
Organism: Synaphobranchus kaupii; assembly: GCA_029718625.1. Taxonomy (NCBI): domain Eukaryota; kingdom Metazoa; phylum Chordata; class Actinopteri; order Anguilliformes; family Synaphobranchidae; genus Synaphobranchus; species Synaphobranchus kaupii. The sequence goes on along the minus strand of CM056390.1, from coordinate 7,349,035 downwards.
CACTTGTTTATGCACTGAAAAAAATGTCTGTCTTAACAAATGTCTTTTAATAATTGACTATTACCATTCAGTCCACCTTTAGTCTAAACCGGGCCGGCCAGTGAAGGATGGGCACCCCCTCTCTAGCCAGGTTCCTTCCGAGATTTCTTCCCACTGGGGAGTTTTTTCTCGCCACTGCTCAGTGTTTTTTTCTCCCCTACCGGGGAGTTTTTTACCTCATTTTGCTGGTTGGGGGCTAAGGCCTGGTTTTTTTGCTCAATTTTCCTTCTGTTTCCCTGTGCAGCGTCTTTGTGACAGTTCTCTGTAAAAAGCGCTATACAAATAAAATTGAATTGAATTGAACTTAAATTCTTTTTTTTCTTCTCGAGTAGAAAATATTTGCCTTTTTTAAGTTGACTTTTTGCTTGACAAGTGAAATTCTTACCCCATTGGGAAATCTTGAAATGTCTCTCACCACATTGGCAATCTTTTTTCTTATTTAGCAAAGAAGTAATAGAAATAAGATTTAGTCTAAGTATAAGACTAAAATTCTTGTTAAGATTGACTTATTTTTTGGTTTTTGCAGTGTGAGAGTACCTGTGAGCTGCAGTGCTATAAGAAACGACGGCAGACATCCTGCTTGTCTGCGCCCCCCTGTAGGGGGTGTCTGTAGGGGGTGGCAACAATGAGAGCTAAAGAACACGACCGGGTATTCCAAACTGGGAGAAACGGGAGCAGGAAGAGCATTTAAAAATGAATCTCAGTGGTCAATATTCATAAACATGAACACACAGACATTTGCCTCTCAGAACAGCAGGGCCGTTTGGCCTAGGATTCTAGGATTTCGCCAAAACAAATTGAATCCACGCTTTGGTTCATCTAGCCCTGACTCCTGAAGGCAAATTGGAATATAAATTCTCATCGTAATTTTAGAGATTGATGCTTCGTAGGACTCACTCGCTAACCTGCTCCTGTTTTAATGAAGCGTTCGGAACGGTTCTGCACCCGCTCATAACTAACCCCGTTTAACTCCACCACGTCCACTGCGGAAAACTTTAGCCCCGAGGCTGAATTTATCCGAAACACAATTCCTCATAAGCGCAGCAATCCCAAACTCTCCCGCTAATGTAGATTCCTCTTTGGCTCAATTATAAAAAAGATTAGTTGTCGGACGGACACGGCTGAGCGAAAATTCACCAGGCGATGTGGGTGTTAAATTCCAATTTCATAATCAATCTGGACGCGGAGGCTAAGCGGCGAGAGCCGGCGTTCCAGAGGCTCCCCGGAATGACGAGCGTGTGCCGTACGCTCGGCTGGGTTCGGCTCACCGCGGACGCACGCCACCTCCCCCGCTGTTCACCCACCCACCTGTGGGGGAGCCGTTTTCAAAGCCACTTAGCCCTCAGACGAGGGGGCTGCCCACCGAAGCCTGTATTTAAATCACAAAACCCCCCAAATTGAGCCGTGGGGCCCACGGGTGATACTGCCCAGGGGACGGCGACGCAAATGGGGGGAAATTGATTTTGAAGTCGGGATGTTCACACCTTTATGATGAAGTGGGCCGTAAAGCTCTTAAGCGCCATTTATCACGCGTGAGGTAGACAAACACTCAATGCCCCCCCCACACCCCCCCCCTTCGCGAGTCCACAGGTCTCCCTGATAAATCCACCTGCTTTATGATGTAGTTTCCCAGGCGATCAATAACCCCCCACCCCCCACTCCCACCCCGAGCCAACATGCTGACCAGGAAACGGGGCGGCGAGAACAGAGCCAATTTTTCTCCTCTAACACTCTCCATCATGAGCACGCTGCGGTCTGCAGAGCGTGGACAGGTGTGCGTCACACAGCGGTGACGTCGGGCTGCCGGGGATTTATCACTGTCAAAAAGCTGAGAGAGTACATTCCCCTCCGTCCTCCTTCTCCTCGACCTCCTCCTACTCCTCCTCCCCCCCCCACCCCCTCCTCCTCCTCTCCTCCCCCCCCCGTCCGGTACCCAGCGCCTCGTCCAGACATGCATATATTCTCCCGCTGGGTATACCCCGCTCATGCGGCTGATCTCATTTGCCTGGCTGACTGGGGAATTGACTGGACTCCATTTCCCAGGCTGCCCGCCTGCGCCTCCTAAACGAGCCTTTCTGCACTTAACAGACTAAACATATATATATATGTCCTGAGAGGCCCTATAAATCTGCCTCAATTTTTCATTAAGATGTGCGCCCGGGGGAACGGAGCCGGGAGAGGGACACAAATCACGGGCCCCTCCGTCGGGCCGCGCACACCCCCACCCCCACCACCCCCCGCTGCGCTCCTGTGGGGAGCCCCCACTCCCCTCTGGAGACCTATATACGCCCTACAGTTCCCACCTCCATTAACTCACCAGTCTTCCAATGCTTTTTTTTTTTTAACCTAGCTAAAATAAAAAGGGCAGGGGGAGCAGGGGGAGCGGGGGGGTTGGGGTTGGGGGTGGGGGGGGTGGGTGTGCGTGTTGGTCTGACACGGTTCTACTTAAACGGCGAGGCGACTGGATTGGAGGCCCAGTGTGGAGGGAAGCGGGATAAAGACTGCGTTCCCGGGAGCGTGGGGGGAATGCTAACACGTGCCCGGGAAGCGGGGGAAGAGTTGATGATTGACTCATGGAATGATTGCATTTGATTCCCTCCGGACTCTGGTGGTGGGGTCGGACTGAGATACGCATCGCTGCGGATAGATGAAGATCCAGGACGGCGGGTTCTGTTCTGGGGAGAGTCTCCCACCCAAACTGTACAGGTCACCCTCAACTAACTGCAAAAAGAAACGACATTTAAACACAGCCTCATCAAAAAAAAAGTGACCTGCGCGGTGCTATTTTTTTCATATGCAACTAGACCAATTCGTAGATTAATAAAATAAAATGCTCCTTCCAAATGAAAGTACTGCGTATAAAAAATGTCAAAAAAGAAAAAAAAACCCCAGATAGCTTTAGCAAAGTAATAACCTTTCTGTCTACAGGAAGGCTTCACTCTTTATATATGACATATCTTTTAATTAAAATTGTACTTGGTTTGTTAATGTCAATTACATCACTGGAGGGAGCATGCAGGAACACGCTCTACATGTTAGTACAAGTACTAAATAAATCTGGTGTCAATGCACATCCATCACACGCTCTCAAAACAGATGAAGTGTCATGCTTAACCCACCCACATGACTTGTTTAGGACAACACATTCTGTGTTACTTTTAACACTGGGTCTGTGTTAAAATGTTTCCCTTTTCTAACACATAAATTGTGCATTTGTAACACAAAAGCAGTAACTTTGACACAAAATGTGTTGTCCTTAACTAGACATGGAGGTGTGTGGGATATGCAGTGTACAAACACGGGCCCTTAATTTGGGAGAGGTCCACAGTTGCACGGGCCCATTTTACCACCCTGATACAGCTATGTTTGGAGTCATTATTTATAGCCTTTTCTTTATCAATTTTGATGTTCATTACAGGAGAAAAAAATTTGTTTTATGAAAACAGATGATTATACAATGAAATTACATCACCTTACACTACACGAAGCCCAGTATATATGTCCTTATGGATATTTTATATATTGCAGTATACTTTAAGTATGTGGATTTTTTTGTATACTATATAGGTATACTGAAAGCTGCAAAACTTAGCATACTTAGCAGCTTTTTTCCCTTCTGTGGTCGTTCTCTGTCAGAGCAGCGCGAGGGCGCTCTCGCCTTACCTTTCCATTCCACTCCAGGTTTTCGCTCGGTCTTGCACTCAGCCGTCTCACCTGTGCCTCGTTACCTGCCGGCTATTTAAGCTCCGTGCTTCCTGCCTCCTGCTCTTCTGTATTGTATTCGTTTGCGATTCAGAGCCGGTAAGGTACAGGACTAGGCGCTCAAGGAGAGCTTGCTTTGGGGTAACGAGGGACTTGCCTTCCGTGCATTTAGCTTCTTTAGGATTCTTTCCTTCTGATGTACTTTCTGTCCCTCGCTCGGGTTATCTTTGCCCTGTTCTGCCGAGACAGTTTAGTCTCTGCCGTTTCCTGTCCAAACTCTCTGTCTACTTTCTTCATTGAAAGCGAGAGGTCTTTTCTTTTCCTTTAATCTTGTTTCTCGCCCATTATTTCGGGCCTTCTAAAACTTCTCTGTTTTCGTTCGCTTCCCGTCAGTTGCTCTCTTATATTGAGAGTTAGGAGCGAACCCTTATTTCTTTCATTTTTAGTTTCTGTTCGCCATCGTTAATTGAGAGGTTAAGGCATATTCTTTAGCATATTCTTTCTCTCGTGCCTACAAGTTTTTTTCGCCCGTTTTCCTGCGGGTCGCTTTGAGTTCTTTTCTGTCCAGACTCCCTCTTAATCTATTCTCCTGTGGAGAGTGGGAGCTCTTTAATTTTCATTCCTTCCCTTTCTACGGAGTTTTCTCCATTTCTGTGGTTCCCATTCGTGGGAGTCCTACCGCCGCGTTTGTTCCTCCGAACCCAACTCACCCCCTCACAATATGTTGTTTTACAGTAACTCGATAATTTTATTTAAATGTATTGACAATATATTCCATTATAATTAGGGTACACACATATGTACACAGGTAATGAATACACTGTTGAGTCGGCAGTGCTATAATGGGAAATGGCGAAAATCAGGTGTGCATTCATGTGTCAGTATGTAGCCTAAACGAGCCACCATTGGGGCTGGCATTCAGAGGCTAAATTCAATTCAACAGGAAGCGGGGACAGCCGCTGCGGCGGCTTTACCGCCATTGTCCTCTTCATGATCGCAGCGAGCGGGTACCAGAATAACAATGCAAATGGGAGCCCTGTCAGAAACAGAAATTAATGCGCCAATGTGCAAACGCCGTCCTGCAGGGGAAGGGCCTATCTTGGTGGGGGCGGGTGGGGTGGGTTGGTCGGGGTTGTGACAGTGGGGGGTTGTAATTGAACGTGCGTGTGAAAGACCTCCAACGCCGCGCGCGCAGTGATCAGTCTCCTGTCTCGTTTCCTGACAGAGCTAATAAACTGCCGCTCGCGGTCAAGATCAGACTGTTAAACAGGGGGAGGGGGGGCGATGCGTATTCAATCAGAGCCCCGCGATAAGAACACAACAGCAGGACGAGTGCGTGAGAGTGGGCGGGCCTATCCGCCCGCTCGCTCCTAACGAGTTACAATAAGCGGCGCAATAGCCCTTAATACAAATGAATGAGGGCTTGAGAGCGCGTGGGCTAAAATGTCACAAACATCGGCGGAGTGTTGTGCGAGTCTAAAGCAAACGAGGTCCTGATTTATGCAACTGCACAAACTCCAAAAGGCATGGGTTTTACCGCAGTGCTAGAGTTACTGTCCGTGTCACTCTGAATTCCGCATGCCTCAATTCATCTTATTTTTTTATTTGTGTTGTTTTTTTTTAAGCCACTCTTGAGGAATGCGGTGTGCAGAATATTAGCATACTATGAAAGTATTTCCTCCCATTTCTGTCTTCCCAAAATATTACACATATTAAAAGCCTTGATCAGCAAAACTGGCCGAAAGGCTAGCTGTGTTTTCACAAACGTACGAGAAGAGAGGAAAACACAGCCTTTTCATCCGTTCTCCATTAAATTAGCCCTCTCTGTTCAAGACTCCTCTGTTTACGACTCCTCTGTTCATGACTCCTCTGTTTACGACTCCTCTGTTCATGACTCCTCTGTTTACGACTCCTTTGTTTACGACTCCTCTGTTTACGACTCCTCTGTTTACGACTCCTCTGTTCATGACTCCTCTGTTCATGACTCCTCTGTTCATGACTCCTCTGTTTACGACTCCTCTGTTCATGACTCCTCTGTTTACAACTCCTCTGTTCATGACTCCTCTGTTTACGACTCCTCTGTTCATGACTCCTCTGTTTACGACTCCTCTGTTCATGACTCCTCTGTTTACGACTCCTCTGTTCACGACTCCTCTGTTTACGACTCCTCTGTTTACGACTCCTCTGTTTATGACTCCTCTGTTCATGACTCCTCTGTTCATGACTCCTCTGTTTATGACTCCTCTGTTCATGACTCCTCTGTTTACAAGTCCTCTGTTCATGACTCCTCTGTTCATGACTCCTCTGTTTACAACTCCTCTGTTCATGACTCCTCTGTTCATGACTCCTCTGTTTACGACTCCTCTGTTCATGACTCCTCTGTTCATGACTCCTCTGTTCACGACTCCTCTGTTCACGACTCCTCTGTTCATGACTCCTCTGTTCATGACTCCTCTGTTCACGACTCCTCAGTTCATGCCTCCTCTGTTTACGACTCCTCTGTTCATGACTCCTCTGTTCATGACTCCTCTGTTCACTCCTGCTCCAGCGAGTCTTAAACACGAGGACAGGACTCACATCTGCTTACACTGTATCTTGGCTGACATAATCCTGAACTATTTATAGTATTTTATAAATATGCTTATTAACCCACCTATACTACATGTAACACAATGTCCTCTAAACTATTTTCTATGAACTGAGAGTACTTACAGTGGCCTTATTAACCCATCTATACTGCATGTAACACAATGTCCTCTAAACCGTTTTCTATGTAAAGCAGTACATTCTTTAAACAACTACATTCTTAATATCCCTCTTGTACCTATAGCAGGCACTTGTCTTTATATTGTAGGTTATATACTGATAACTGCTATCAGTTGTGATACTGATGGCTTGGCATTGACTGCTTGTTTTGTGTACTTTTGCATGTCACTCTGGATAAGATTGCCGGCTGAAAGCCTAAATACAAACGTAAATTTAAACTAAATCTACACAGCAGTGAACTGAAGATTCTAGTACAGTGGTGGCCAATTCCAGACCTGGAGGGCCGGTGTGTATGCAGGTTTTTTGGTTCCATCAATTTCCACCTGGTTAAATGAGCTAGTTGACTGTATACACCAACACTGGTTCACTCATGGGTTAGATCACAGTAAAATGTTTCATAGGGAAACAAGAACAGTCTTTGTCTGTCATTCATTCGCTTATCAAGAAATGTAGCTAAAATGTCAGGTGGCGTAAATGTTAGGGCTAATTAAGTAATTAAGGCCAGAAGTTGGCATGAAAACCAGAAACAGATACGGCCCCTCGTTGCCCCCTTCTGTTCTAGTAGATGGCCTACTTTCTTAGTCGGCTGTGTTGTCGCAGCCCAGTGAGCACAATCCGGAATCTAGCCGTCTCGAGGGCTGAAAATCTAGGATGAGAGGCGTTTGACATAAACGGATAAGGTTAACCCCAATATTGCTCAGGTTTTACCCGGATAAGCAGTAGCCTAGGCTAGGTCCCAGTCAGCTAGAAAGCCTTCTCTTTTCAGCCAAATGTTGCCGGGTTTTCACCTGAACGCCTAGACGGGGGGTTTCACCCACATTTGACTTACTTTTCAACCCCAAAAATGTTCACTGGGAGGTCTCACTTTGCAACTAGTGACGGACATTGCCAGTCTTTCCTGTGAGCCAGTTTATTCGGCTCTGTGAGGCTGTGAGCGACATCAGAACCCATCAACACTATTTGTGTTTAACTGATCTTGAAATCAATGAAAAAATATGCAATGAATGGAGCTGGTTTCTCATGTGGTGAAGTGAGAAGTATAATAAAACTGCCTTTTATTATAATATAGGCAATTTGTAGACACTTTACACAGCTCAATATTTTATAAATGGATACAGATACAAGTCATTTACACAGCTGGGTATTTAATGAACCAATGCAGGTTCAGTACTAAACCTACAACCTTGGAGTTTCAAGTCCGCTACCCATTATGTTACACTGAATCTTCTTCAATGCGTCAGTTTGGATTACAGCAAAAAGAGACAGGCCTTGACAGATTACCTTGTCAATTTATATTTTTGAAAAATAACATTCAGTTCGGCCCAATTTGCCTTGCAAGGTGAATTTGCCATGTGTTCCATCAATTAGCTCCACGATGGCGACGGAACAGCTGCCATTGTGATGCAAATTATGCAACAGGAACTGTGAAGCTATACGCAAGTGATCCTACTGCAGGATACTGACACTATGTTAACGCAGCCGGAGCATTAGACCCATTCATGAGATCGAGGGCAGAAACGCCTTCTAGAACCTCCTTCAATGAAATTCTACTCGATACGTAAAACATAACCGCACTGCACTGAACTTCTAATTATACTGTAGCCAATGCATATAATGGATCACATACTGTAATCTGTAACAAGACACAGACATGAATAGGGGTTACACCGCTATTCATACAATTAAAACAATTATAATACAGTATTAATTCAGCACGGAGCTCAGAAACAGCGGTAACATGAAAGCGGGAGCCAGTAAAAACATTGGGCCTGACAATTATCATTATGAACACCACTTATTAAATAGTAAACTGGACGCAGAAGCTAAATATTTTCTAGAAAAAAAAGCATTACCTTAAATCACACACAAATGACCCTCGTGGGGACCCGTAACTTCATATGGCCATACAGACCTAAATACCACTATATCAGATTCCATTATCAAACATTAAATATTTTCAGCTTGGTACCACTGGGATATGCCATTACTACAACAAAAATTATATTGTTTAGTATAATGGTTGCCTCACAATTTCTGACTTAACACAGACCACTATCACTCAATTCTCCCTGTGAACATCGCTATATGTTTGTGTGTGTGTGTGTGTGTGTGTGTGTGTGTGTGTGTGTGTGTGTGTGTGTGTGTGTGTGCACGTGCGTTTGTGTGTGTGTGTGTGTGTGTGTGCATGTGTGTGTACACATTTGTGTGTGTGTGTGTGTGTGTGTGTGCGTGTGTGCGTGCGTGCGTGTGCGTGCGCGTGCGTGCGTGTGTGTGCGCATGTGTATATGTGTATGTGTGTGTGTGTGCGTGTGTGTGTATGTGTGCGTTTGAGCATGTGCATGAGAGGGAGAAGCAGGTTTATACAGTAGCACTGTGTAAGAGATGAGTCACTTACAGTGATCCGGTAGCTCCGGCGTCGTGGTCGTGGTGATGTTCTGCCTTGTAACCACAGGCGGAAACTCCCCATTGGCTGCAGGCAAAGAAAGGAGAGAAAAAAAAGACAGTGCTGCTTTAATTTGACTCACAATTCAAATTATAATTCGATTCTCCCCCTGAACCAAGCTTAGCTCCGGCTGAGCTGAGGGTCTCTAATGCGTACTGTATGTGTCATGTAGCACGGCAGCCATTTTGGAAGTATGATATAATATGTACACAAATTATCCGAAGCAAAACAGCCTGCATCAGGTGGCACTGTAACATAAGGCCCGATGCCTTAGCGCGGGCGGGGGGTGGGTACAGTGATGTGCATAGCCAAGCCTGCTCTAGTACTATATGTTTAATACTGTATGTGTGCAAGTGCAGTACAGTACAGTGTGATTAAATCTTTATGTGTGCATCGTGCTGTATGTGTAGTAACAGTTGTAGGACTACTTATGCAGATCTGTATATGTGTAACATTGTATGCATATAATTTCAGTACTGCAAATCTAGCGCTGTTTGTTCTTCGTGGGCCGGACGCGGCGATGCAACGCTCAGCCCCTGCCCTCCGCCATCCAGAACGCACACAGGACAGTGTGTTAGCCCGTTTTAAATCACCACACACTGCCCACGCTGTCTCTGCCTCCTGTCATCCTCTATTAGGCTGGCACCCATCCTTACAGCACCGTGGGTCCAGTTCCCTCAAGTGTGCTGGGAATATATTAACCTGGAATGTGTTCTACCCATGGTATCAGAAGAAGAAGAAGAAGAAGACGAAGAAGTGGGAGAAAAAGAAGTCGATAAACAAAACTCGATAACAAAAAAACTATAGAAAACAGAAAAAAACAAAACAAGAAAAAAATAACTCAAAAGAAAAACAACAATTAACAACGTCCATGAATTAATTATTGCAAGTTAAACAACAACAACAACAGCGGTAGCGATGCAGCGGGTCCTTTCCACATACAGGACTGTAGCGGTCCTGATAATATCAACAGTGTGCGCCATCGCCGTCTGCTTCCTGACCGCGACGAATCTCCGGCCGGAGAATTGTGCTGAGCCACGCTGGCATTGGTCTGCGCCGGCACGAGCGCTGTCAGCTGGCTATGCTTCAGATGACAGGGGCCAAACAGGCGAGCGCGCAGGAAGATGTACGCAGATTGGAAAAACGCTATCGTGTCTGATTGTTGCGGACGGAGACGAGCTAGGCCACAGACAGAACCTTTCAGAGAGAGAGGGATAGGAAAAAAGAAGAACAAGTTATCCACTTTAGTTATTTTTCTCCTCTTTAAGGTAGACTGGTCAGATGAGAGATCTTGCTTGGCAAGACTGAGGTGGCAAGATGCTGAGGGAAGGGGGGGAGGGGGGGAGGGGGGGGGGGTCAGTCAGAAAAGATGTAAATTTGAGGTTGCGGGCGATAGCCGTCTCAGAGGATATCAGCGGATATCAGATCTGGGGCAGAATCCTCATCAAGGATTCACCACCAAATCCCAGCCCTAGTTAGGAGACGCCCAGAAAGTGTGTTCAATTATCCCTGCCCCGTACCTGTGGAAAATAAATAAATAAATAACACTGACTAGTCAGGTCAGTGTATCTGCAAGTGAAGGGCCTGGCTGTGGAGCTCGGGGCCATCCGGGGCCTTCCGGGGCCTTCCGGGGCCTTCCGGGGCCACCCGTGGATCACAGAGATAAGAGGGCAGATGAAGAGCCATAAGGCTAAGGCTAAAGGGACATGCGCCCATTGATTACCGAGTTCCCCATCAATCAGTGCCCTAATCAGGGAAGTACTAACCGCGTGGAGAGTACTAACCGGCTAGCTGTGTGGGGCCCACAATGAGCCCGGAGACACACAAATCCAACGGTGATAAATCACATTCCAATAAACAACAGCCCCAAAGACAAGGCTTCAGGTGACAAAAGCAGAGAGAGAGGGCAGAATGTACCGTGACTGAGACGAGCAGTTCCTCTACCGCCTCTGCTCACGATGCCTGCGACACGCTCATGAGCGTACGTGAAAATTAAAATAAAATAGAAATAAACAGCAGTCCGGTTTGCCTGAATGGTTGTTTACCGTGGGAGTCGTCTGAGCATTATCAGTCTAAAGACGGCACTACACAGAGAGTGGATCTCCGTCTCAGTCTCTTTTAGCTCACAATGACAACACAGTCTCTGTTTTCTAGGCAGCCAAGATTTGTTTGTGTCTGCCTATTGAAATGTTAAGGCTGTGGTCACTAAGTCTGTATTTTGTAAGAATTTCTCTTTCTTTTGAGTTTTCATTTTTCAAGTATGCTGCTAATTTAATATTTCTATTTAGGGCCTGATAGCAATGACGTTTGTTTTGATATTTTAGTTCATTTTTCCAATTTTCTGTGTATTTGTTTTCCAAATCAAGATCTATTGTTTTAAATATATTTTAGTAGTATTTCGATGTGGCTGTTTAATGAGCCTCTGAGCCAGTTGATCCAGGGGGTTCTTGTCTTGGGTAGGGCTGTATATTTGAGTGAGTGCTCGTCTGCCTGGTCTAAGTGGTACCAGAATTGTACTGCTCTTTTTTGAATTTGAATATTCAAAGGGAATAGGCCCAGTCGTGAAAAGCAGAAGATAAATTAATCTTTTTAAATCTTTTGATTAAAATTTCCACAGCACATTTCAGCCCGTTCACTTCAGCCCTGCTCTCTTTTAACCTCAGTATTTATTTATTTTTATTTCATTTTACTGGAAACACAGAAGGGAATTTCACAGCACAAGTCAGAGGTCCATTTAATGTGGACACCATTTCTCTTTTTCTCCTTCGCCTTATTTTGCTACCAATTACAAACGGCAAATTACTATTCAGCTGGGCGCCCCCCTGCTCCTCTGCTCTCCGATGTGGGGAGCTTTAGGCAGAGCAGAGCACGTTTCTGGCCTGACGGACGCTGGCCAGAGCCTCAGCTGCACCGCACGACGCTGCCCCTTCGCATCGTGTTTGAAGGGAACCTTCCGGAAAGCTATCGCCAGCTACGAGAGGGCAACCTCAGCACACGGAGGGGGTAACAGGGGCAACTTAACATGACAGGATAAGCCCCAAGCTAATGGCTTTTAGCACATATTGGTCATTTTGAGCAGATGGGCTGGGTGGGTCGGGGCTAAAGACTCGTGCGCATAGGTACAACGGCCTGACCTCAGGAACCTGGAGCCGTGCTGTTGCCTTCATGTCTGTGCTGTGCCCCATCTGGCGAAAACTGTGAAGCTCAAATCCGTATTTGAAGAGCAAGCTAAATTAACTGCTATTATAAGTCATAAAGAGCACCCGTTAAAAGTTAAAATACTTTTTTTTTAAAATAAATAAAACATTTTCTTCATGCCATCATAAAACATATTTATCCACTTGGAGCTAGGGAAACATCCTGAGTTTTATTGGGGGAATAAAATCAATTTTCTAAGTTTTTGAGAAATAAAATGAAGGCGAGATTGATTTAACAAACCAAGCACACACCCAAACAGATGGGTGCAAGTCTTGGTCCATCCAAGCGTAGATCTGCCAGGCTTTTTCTAAAAAGCTCACTCTGCTTTTGGCGAGCCATCCCGGTGAGATGCATCTCTTTCCCCCGGCTGGGACAGAGCTCATCAAGGCCTGGTGGGACACAGCTCCACGGTGACAGATCAGCTATGTGGCTGGCCTGTCACGTCGCATTAGCTCTTTTCACTTAGCAGCAGCCTCCACTAAGCAGAGGAAGAGAGAGCGCAGCAGGGCACAGACTAGCAGACTGCCACCAAACGAAGGATGATTCTTTTCCAACATACACATGTTTATACAGCACAAATTGTGGTGTACATTTAACACCTTATGGGGTTAAATTTACACCGGCATTTTTGCTGTGCATATATTATTAAGAAAAGACTTAAGTGCTCTACTCACCTAAGACTTATAATTGAGCTCACGGGTGCTGTAGCCCAGGGTACATATAATAAGAAAAGAAAACGGCCAGCACTCTCCAATGTAAGTTTAATATATTTAATAACAGCAGTCGCGAACGCGTTTCGGCTACACAGCCTTCATCAGTACACAGCCTCAATCAGAGAACAAAGGTATAAAGTTCATACAGGCGGCAGACAATTATCAGCAATTAGTAGCAATTAGAAACTCCCCATAAGAAATCTTACTCTTTTCTAAATATAGGACCTAGGTACATAATATTTTCTCTACAGCATACTACAATAACCATTGTTTAAGAGCATGCCTTATTAGTTTAACATTTTTTTATAATTTTTTATAACAATATAAACAAGGAAAACGTATCTTAAAGTAGCATACACATTGCCAATGACATCAGAAAATAAACAAAAATACCAATAACAAATAGGTAATTATCCATTTTATGTTAGCATTTACTTATTGTTCAAAAGCCTACAAAAAACAGCTAAGAATAAGTTCCTCATTCATTCCTCGTGGACTTTCTGTTTCCATTGAGTGAATATACACTTTTGCCATCTTGTCGTGTGCTGGGAGGGTTCAGTGCTAATGCTGTCTGCCACCTGTATGACGTCATGGCTGAGATTACTGTATACCTTTGTTCTCTGATTGAGGCTGTATGCTGATGAAGGCTGTGTAGCCGACTTACATTGGAGAGTGCTGGCCGTTTTCTTTTATTATTATGCTGTGTATATATGTAATGTAATGGACGTACACCTCATTACTTCACTTCGGCCATGACTGTTTTCAGAGTAGTAACTGAACCCTCCCAGCACACACCCCCCCGTCATGCCTACATGCTAATGTGACCGTAACATGACACCTCTTTCACGTGCCCAATGCGCCGACCTGAGCAGCCATGTCCAGGTTTATGAAGAGCGCGTTTCTTCAGTTTACGGGCGTTTACAGGAGTTTACGGGCGTTCACGGGGGGCGGGGGGGGCGGATATCTGGACACGTTCCCCAAAACAGACTGCCCTTCACTCTGCTCCTCAAGGTTAGATGTCATCAGAGTTTGAGAGAGAAGCGCTTGTGAATTTCCTGTATATGTAAACACTACTTACACTCATCCAGGTGGAAGAGGGTTATCCAAAATATATCTTAAAACCTCCTCCCGGGCCTAGCTCTCAGGCAGTGCGTAGCTTTCTCCATGGCAACTAAAAACTCTACCTGCGCATTCTGTATCTTCTAACGGCTCTTGCTGTAATGCAGTAAAAAAAACAAAACTAAACAAAAGGCCTTTGCTATTTTAAGGTGTGTGCAAAAAAAAAAAAAACCCCATCCCGATTCCTCATTTCACAATGTCAGAAGAAATAGAAGTCCTTCCCAAGGGTCCATATCACCGCGTTCGGTGTCATATCAGAAAAGTGAGCAGCGAGAGATCGTTCTCCACCCCCTCAAAGGTACGCACGCAGCATATGCAAATGTGACAGAAACCACAGCCACTTTGAGGTCTAGCTGAATCCGAACAAGTGTAAATGTGTAAATTAGATGCAGGCGGTCTCGCTATCTCCTTAAAGCCACTTTCTTTCTGCCTTGCGTGTACGGTAACAGAATCAATATGTGGAAAATGTTTCTAGATTGTAGATAAATGTTGATAAATGACACGCTAGCCAAAAAAAAGAGAGAGAAAAAACTTAAATAACTTAGCTACTGCAGAACTGCACCGACATTGGCATTTGCTTGTTTTCCCTAATCAGTACTCTCTGATACATTTTAATTAGGCAACACTTGACGGTACAAGATTCATTCGACGAAAACAGAATCCGAAATAGCTTCTCTGAAAGAAGCCGTTTTCTACGAGGTCATTCATAAAGATTTATGAATGAAAACAAATTCTACAAAAGTAAAGGGGAAATTCACTCTAATTTGATGTTGCTGTATTTAACTGATCCCCCCCCATAATTGGAAGGTTAAGAAAATTATACGTCTCTATGTCGTGGTAATTTCGGTATCCTCCCTGCCATGTTCAATTTCTGAAAAAAATCTCTGATATATAGTAGGCTATCCCCTCAATTATTTGAAGAGCAAGGCAGAACCTGCTAGCTGTGAATGGCCTTCCTCTTAAGGCTAGGTTATTTTTGTGCAAGACAGCGACCAGCACCAGTTCCACTGCACATGTGCTGCTTGCCTGCTGCACACTGTGCAACTGCACATGCCCAAGATGACCTGCTGCTAATGCTTTGCTAACACAATGCTAACTGCTAATGCTCTGCAAACACAATGCTAACTGCTAATGCTCTGCAAACACAATGCTAACTGCTAATGCTCTGATAACGCAATGCTAACTGCTAATGCTGTGCTAACTCTATGCTAACTGCTAATGCTCTGATAACGCGATGCTAACTGCTAATGCTGTGCTAACACTATGCAAACTGCTCATGCTCTGATAACACTATTCTAACGCAATGCAAACACAATGCTAACTGCTTATGCTCTGATAACGCGATGCTAACTGCTAATGATCGACTTGTGTGCTGCTAGCAGTGTAAACTAGCTTTGAAACGAGGCCGTCTGCCGCATCGCATCCCAGACCCCGTCTTAAAAAAAAGACGAGCAGTCCTTTCGCTGTGTCCTGAAGTAGAGGCATGACGTATGCGCGGTGAAAAATGCTAGCTTTTTACCGCCGTCTCTTTGATCACTTTCAAAACGTCCCATTTCCTCATATTGTCCTTCCCCACAACTCTTGGGAGAAGACGTCATCCATCACAGCCCGGTGCGATCTTATAATAGGCCACAGCACAGAAGGCCCTACAAAGGCCCCTGTCATGCAAGGGTCCTGGTAGCGTGGCGCTCATCCTTCACTTCAATTACAGGGCTGGTGAAGGCATTCTTTGTGGAGGCAGAGGGAGTGAACCAGCTGTGACAGTTATAGCACGGGAAGCTCTTCGCTTTCGGCTGCTTCTTTTATTGCTTTGGCCTGCTTAGTTTTTTTTATTTCTTTGGGAAGTCAATCCTTTTTGTCACTGTTTCACTTTATCTCCTTGTTGGCGAAGCGCTTTGTCAGAATTGGTGTCACCGAGCTTTAACGCGGCACAAATGATTGGAGTCGTCCTGGCAGGTGGACAGACACAAAAATCCTCAAGTGTTTCACCCAGGAAATAAAATTCAATCATCACCATGTGGTGCGTAATCTCCCACGGCCCGCCCCCTTCTCCCTCCTCCCATCCTCTCCCCACAACGATGTGAGTTATAACCCCATAAGTTGCGCTTTGAGTTGCGGTTTAATTTAATCTTAATTTAATCACACTGTGCAGGAACTCAGAAATGACAGACAGAAGCCCTCAAAGGCAATTCCCCTCAGTACAAAACACAGGTAGGTCTATAAGGTGAAAAGAAAGAGGCAAAGCCATTTTAAAAAACAATATATTTTAGAGTGAGGGACATTTATCCCCAAAGGCTATCTTTCTACCTTACTTTAAAAGTGCAGACACAAAGACAGCGTGCGCGCGCACACACACACACACACACACACACACACACACACACACACACACACACACACACACACACACACACACACTCACACTCACACTCACACACTCACACACACACACACACACACACACACACACACACACACACACACTCTCACACACACACACACACACACACACACACACACACACACACACACACACTCACACTCGCGCGCAGAGAGGAAAGCAGTGGAGTGATTGGTGGCTCTGGTAAAGGCCAGAGACTTGGTATTCTCCTGCTGCAGAACTTGCTGCTCTCTCTTCGATGCGAGCACTGGGGGCAGTAGGCTCCAGCCGCTCAAACGCTGCTGCCAATGTCAGTTTACAGAGCTGCCAGACAGAGCCCCACCACATGGGATTAGAGAGTCCAAACATCTAATCCACAATCCCTCTGTCAGCCATTAGAACCCCCCCCCCCCCCCCCCACACACCCCCAGCGCTCAGCGGTCTGGACCTCAAAGTTCAGCACTTACCAAAACACTGTCAGGCCTTTAACGTTAAACACCCCCCAGTCTTATAACCCAAGGCCTCACCTCTACATTGGCACCCATCAGTCACCCTACATTGCCCCCCCACCCCCCCACCCCACAATTCCCATTAAAGCCTCAGGACTCGCCTCCTTCCTAAACCACAAGCAGTCTTCACTCTCACCCTTCACTACCCTTCCGACAAGGAGAATGGTCTGCCTCACAATACAAAAAAACTATATACATATACAGTCAAGCCGGAAAGTCTCCCCACCCTTTCACCTTCTCCACGTTTTATTACGTTACAGAACTTATACTACAATAGATTGAGTTCATTTTTTGCCTCAAACATCTACACACAACACCCCATAATGACAATGTGAAAAAAGTTTTTTTGAGATTTTAGCAAATTTATTAAAAATAAAAAACTAAAATTTCTCATTTACATAAGTATTCATACCCTTTGCTTTAACGTATTTTTAAAGTATCATATTTCATATTTGGTCGCATATCCTTTACATGCTGTTACTTCCTGAAGTCTGTGACCATCAACATCAAAAAACTGTCGATATCTTATTTTCAGGTACTGTTACAAGCGATACTATAACCTCTCTGCATTTGAATGGATCTCTATGGAAATTGGGGGGTGAGACTAGATTCAGCTGTAAATTACACTGGTACAGTATGGAACACATGGCTGGCTAAATGGCTGTAAGTTATCAAGGGTCTGAGCTATCAAACGAGCCCCAAACCATCACTCTGTTGCCAGATATGGAGTAGATGTGGATGGATCACTTTAAGGGTTGTTTCTCCTGACTTTTTTCCCCATAGAGTTCTATAGGAAAATGAGTCCGGAGAAATAACCCTTGCAGTGATCCATCCACATCTACTCCATATCTGGCAACAGAGTGATGGTTTGGGGCTCGTTTGATAGCTCAGACCCTTGATAACTTACAGCCATTTAGCCAGCCATGTGTTCCATACTGTACCAGTGTAATTTACAGCTGAATCTAGTCTCACCCCCCAATTTCCATAGAGATCCATTCAAATGCAGAGAGGTTATAGTATCGCTTGTAACAGTACCTGAAAATAAGATATCGACAGTTTTTTGATGTTGATGGTCACAGACTTCAGGAAGTAACAGCATGTAAAGGATATGCGACCAAATATGAAATATGATACTTTAAAAATACGTTAAAGCAAAGGGTATGAATACTTATGTAAATGAGAAATTTTTGTTTTTTATTTTTAATAAATTTGCAAAAATCTCAAAAAAACTTTTTCCACATTGTCATTATGGGGTGTTGTGTGTAGAATTTTGAGGGAAAAAATGAATATCAATTTTGGAATATGTCTGTAACGTAATAAAACGTGGAGAAGGTGAAAGGGGTGGGGAGACTTTCCGGCTTGACTGTACCTATATATCATTTTTTTTTAAAGCCCTCTGGCACCAGAATAAACAGCCTATTTCCATATATAATCAGTTTGCTATCTGGCCTCCCTACTTTGCCTCCAAGTAAGCCCGCTACAGTATGTGGTCCAGTAATAAAGTTGACGCAATGCTTTTTTTTTTTTCCTCCTTCAAGAGACAGCAAAGCAGTTTGACCCAAGAGACCGTCTGCGCAATATGGAAGGTGTTAAACTCCAAGAGATTCAGCAAAAAGTACCGCTCTCAAATTTCCACACAGGTACTCACAACAGTTTGACTTTCAATTAGTGGGATGAATTTATTTATTTCTTTCCTTTCCCCTACAAGGAAAACAAGTGAAATACAAGAAACAGATGTTCTTCGCACTGGGACCGCACCACACAGGCCTACTGAATGTTTAACCAGAGCCAGCTGTCCGTCTGGCTACACACAGCTGCACCAGGAATACATATTTATTACTCACATTTGAATGCCCCAGGGATGCAAATCAGTTATTCATAAATTAGCATAGTGGTTCATATTTAGAACACCTGCATTTTGGTTGGCTAGCTATTTTTGAAACCCCTGCTAATGGATTAAACAGAGGTTTGTTTTAACTGAAAAAACAGCGGGGTCAGGACTTTGGTACTGCTGAACTGGAATAATTGATATATAGTCAGTTAGCAATAAAGTCTTATAGCTAAGATTGTAAAAAATAGTGTTATACAACAATAATTCATCCAGCCAGCATTTATGGTGCTTACATTGAGATATATGAGACTGAGATATATGAGACTGGGATATATGATACGAATCGATACTTACGGATGGTTGCAACAAGATGTTATCTTATACAGTGAAATAGATGTCAATTTGAGGCTTTGCTAGAATAATTATAGTCCACTTATTATTGAATAAAAATGTAAATATATTATATTTAGAAATAAATAATGTGTGCGTGTGTGTGTGTGCATGTGCGTGTGTGTGTGTATGTGTGTATGTGCGTGTGTGTGTGTATGTGCGTGTGTGTGTGTATGTGTGTGTGTATGTTAGTGCTTCCTTTTAAGACACGCTACAGATAGGTCGTCTTGTGGGAAGTGGGTGAGATGTTAGCGGAACCAGTGATTTGAAACAATTGTGGTCAACAGCAAACACATGGCATTACAAGCAAGCCACTGTGTGGTGTCAGACTCCGCCCACAGTCACATGGTCCACGCTAACATCCTGTCAAAGACTGCATTTCCATCACCTGTAACCAGTGACCTTTCCCATGTGATCTGGAGCCAGCACTTGCAGGGGCGCCTTCACTTGTCTGATTCTGAAGTTGGCAGAGAAGTCTGAACCAGTGGCCATCTTGTTATTTATTTGAGAGCTGTGATGTGTTCCAGGTCAACAGGGGAATAAATGGCTCATCTGAATAACATAACATCTCTTCCTTACTTCTATTCCACTGGTTACCCAATGCTACTGATAAACTATTGCTATATACACTGCCTGGCCAAAAAAAAAAGGCGCCGTTGCACCCATCATGCATGGTGCCCACTGTACAAGCCTTTGGAGGCAGTGTTATGATCTGGGGTTGCTTCAATTGGTCATTATGCAGCAATAAAATGAAGTCAGTTGAGTACCTGAATGTACTGAATGACCAGGTTATCCCATCACTGGGCATATTCCAGGACGACAATGCCAAGATTCATCGGGCTCAAATTGTGAAAGTGGTTCAGGGAGCATGAGGAATCATTTTCACACATGAATTGGCCTCCTGACCTTAACCCCATTGAAAGTCTTTGGGATGTGCTGGAGAAGACTTTACAGAGTGGTTCGACTCTCTCTTCGTCAATACAAGATCTCGGTCAAAAATTAATGCAACTCTGGACAGAAATAAATGTTGTGACGTTGCATAAGGTTGTCGAAACAATGCCACGACGAATGTGCGCCGTAATCAAAGCTAAAGGCGGTCCAATGAAATATTAGTGTGCGACTTTTTTTTTTTGCCCAGGCAGTGTACAACAAGATCAAATCCTGCTTTACGGTCTCCTGTTGTGTAGGAGAATTTTATTTCAGCGGCTGTTTTTTGTGTATTTTTTCAGACATTGTTGGTGCAACATGCCTTAAAAGTTTTATTCCAAAATTGAACAACGGTGATGTGAGAAGCTAGCACGCTGTGGAGCTGAATGAAAGCACAGTCCTGTAAGCTCTCAGTTAGGCCCATTCTAAGCCCTCAGTACAGAGGACTGTCTACACTCTCAGAGCTGAGCACTGTGACAGGGAAAGACAAGCATACAAACACACAAGCACACGCATGCACGCATACTCATATGCACACACACACATGCACACAAACACACAGGCACGCATACACATACATGCACACACACACACACACACACAGGCACGCATACACACACATGCACAGACAAACACGAACAGAAACATCACACCAAGCACACCAGTGCATGAATACTGTACTCAGTGGCATACAGTATAAGTTCAAACAAAGATTAAATACACACACACACCCACCCACACCCGCAAGCACACAGACACGTGTACACACACACACAGGCACACGCACCCACACTGACAGGGACACACACACCCATGCCTGCGTATGCACGCACACCCGCACATGCACCCACACACAGAAGCACATACACGCGCACACACACACACACACACACACACACCCGCAAGCACACAGACACGTGTACACACACACAGGCACACGCACCCACACTGACAGGGACACACACACCCATGCCTGCGTATGCACGCACACCCACACATGCACCCACACACAGAAGCACCCACACACAGAAGCACACACACACTGTAGCACCCACACACAGAAGC
This sequence comes from Synaphobranchus kaupii, assembly GCA_029718625.1. NCBI lineage: Eukaryota > Metazoa > Chordata > Actinopteri > Anguilliformes > Synaphobranchidae > Synaphobranchus > Synaphobranchus kaupii. The sequence goes on along the minus strand of CM056390.1, from coordinate 7,327,953 downwards.
ACACACACACTGTAGCACACACACACACAGATGCCAGGGACAGACACAACGGTCATTATCAACACTGTGAGAGTAGATAAGTGCAGTAAACTCTGCACCTGCACAGCTCATGCACAAATCCAGCAGGAATTATAATAATATAATATAATATTCACTTCAATAAATGCTTTCAAAACAGGAAAGTTTCCCCAGTCCCGAAGGTCCGCACTGCTACCAATCAAAACTTAAAGGCGCTTTTGCTCGTAAATCCAACGAGCACCCAGCGTCTTTGCATATATCTTAGAAGAGAAAGACGGGGCGTAACTACAGCCTGGCTTCTCCACGCACCACCATCAGCCAACAGTGTGAGATTTATTCGCTCCAAATGCTGCCTTGGCACATGGAATTCCTCCGAGCGGCATTCCCGCAACCAAATACGTTACCCAGAAGTTAGAAAGGAGCGTGAGCGTTGTTGAGCCACTGGCACAGAGCAGCTGTCATCTCTGTCAAGCAGCCATGGGCATGTTTACCCGTTTCTGCCAACGCTGAAAAAGTTCAGCATTTAAAAATAATATATATATAATATAAAATAAAAATAAAAACAGGGCAAAACAAATCAATGAAACCCGCCAACCTTTAACCCTGCGTTCCGCTCACAGATCTAAATTCTCAATTCTTACATGAAAAATTCATAATGAGGGGGAATGAAAGAGAGCAAACAATAACTGTGAGAAACCTAAGAGCATCTGCTCATTTAGGAAGACAGTGGGCTGCTAAAGGAGAAAAATGTCCCGCGCTACGCTGGGTCGGAGCTGAGGCACACAGCGGCTCCACACTTTCATTTAAAAGAGGATTCAAAGTGGAACCAATGAGGACAAAACACTTGTGAATACATTGCTCAGCACACAACGGTGTTGTGTAGTGGTCAGAAAACTGGGGTTTGCAATTCCAAAGTTTTGATAAGCAAGGTACATAACTCTAATCGCTTCAGTAGATATACAGCTGTCTAAATGGATTAAATGTAAAAAATCTCTGTATGACGCTCTGCATAAAAGCTTCTGCTAAATACCCCAAATGCAAATGCAAGCGTTTAGCCTACTGGCGGTACCCTTGCTCCTAATGAATATGGTAAGTGCCTGAATGTTAACATTTCAGATTTCTGATGAGAGATAAAGGTAGATTTTAGTGCTGCCATCTGGTGCTGTGCTTGGGAGAGTTGTTGGTCAATAAATATTTATAGCAGAGGACTAAACCCTTTTATAACAGCAGGAGAAAGAGACATCACTCAGTTGCTCTGTTGCTCTGGGCCAGAGGGGCCAGGAGCTCGACTGTTTCCTCCATGATCTCAGCCTTTGTACAACATCACTGAGATCATTATCTCATCACCCGCTACAGCACTAAAAACCAACTAATAAGACAAACTGCAAAAATCATAAAAACTTGTTGCCATGTGTGTTCATTGTTCCAACACACAAGACAACTGATACAGGCAATACTTTGAGGTTTTTAAGACCGTACTGCAATTACACAACTGGATCTATACTAAGGGTAATGTTTAGGGTTTGAACAAGAGCAACAGCAACATTGACTAATGCCAAGGTGACAACTATGGGCTTACTAATAACAACGTTATTACAAGTCAAGTGGGTCAATGAATATTAAGCATGAATTTATCACTTTCGCAATATGCAAAATTATGTTAAATGCAGTTGGTCTTCCACAAAAAAAGGCCCCTTAAATCCTTTTCCTTCCTCACCATTAGAGTACGTGGGCAGCTGATATATAATTCATCATCTACAGATTCCGCCAGAAATCAAATCAGCCAAAGGAGGAAGCAAAATCAGTCGTGCTTAAGTAGGAGATTTGGATTTATAGAGTCAGCCCCGAAGCTCCTTCCAACTTCTTAAGTAAACGTGTTTAAGTGGTTTAATCTAGCCCCGTTTGCGTTAATGACCCCCCCCCCACTGCTCTAACCCCTCCCCCACTCTTCTGTTTCCCCTCATCCCTCCATCCTGACACTCATTTCCCTCTGTCTTTTCTCACAGCCTGGGGAATTAGAGGACTCGCTCAGCTAGAGTTGCCAGATAAGGTTGCCCTCGGTGATTGACCTCCTCAATGAGCTCTACTGTAGTTGATTAAGGCAATGAGGAGTGGAGGAATTTGACCTGCGCTCCCGAGTATCGACTTTCAGGAAATTCACCTGACTTGGACTGAATTCACCGAAGCCCTATTGGTCACACTGCAGGGGAGCTGACAAAAGCTGTTACTCTCAGAACTCTACAAAGCTCTTCAAAAAAAAAAAACCCAGGAGACGCCAACCCTCAAATCCAACTGACCTCCAAACGTGTCCAATTACACAAACTGTATCCCATATTGTACACACATTAATGCGATATGGCATTGACTTCTTAAAGCTTGGAAATCGCCGAGCCTGCCAAATACAGCAGACTGTACACTGAGTAGGTTATCACTGTTGCGATGTAGTTGCTATGATGCGGTTGCCATGGTACTTACATGTCAGGAAGCAGTCCATGCTGAGAGAGAAGTTGTCCAGTTTGAAATAGGACCCCTGACCGGAGACACCGTTGGTGCTGAACTGTAGCCAAAACCTGTCAGAGAGAGAGGGGGGATACAGTAACCTACACGGTAAAATGTTCAGTGTAATATCAATTCTTACAGAGTACATATGCACAGTAAAAATGTCAGTGGAAATCTAACACTGCTGGTGTACATTTAACACCCTACAGTGTTAAATGTACACCACCATTTTTGCAATGTGGGCCCTATTGGACTCATATGTACTCTGTTAGAGTTGAATTAACATTGGCCATTTTACTGTGCACAGTTCCACAATGACCCAAACCATGCAAATGGTTTTAAATATCCTGCCATTAACTGACTGACAGAGTAGCTACAATTACATTCACATATAGGGATTTAACTGATGCTCTTACCCAGGGCAACTTAGAGAGCACACTTTTCTGCACACAATCCCCGGGTACAGCTGGATATTTACTGAAGCTCTTCACTTTAAGTACCTTTCTCAGGGGTACAGTGGCAGTGCCAAACCTGGGACTGAATCTTGCAACCCCTGAGGTACCCCGCTGAGTGTAACGAGTCCCTAGTCATAATATTAGACTTTTGCCCCCATATTATACTGATAAAGACCCTTTAAATTGAGTATGTACATATAAACTGTTAGATTTGAATTAATACAGAAGATGTTGCTGTCTGACGTGCTATCCTCTGGCAAAGAACATAGCAACCAAAAAAAAAAAAAGGATTTGGACTATGCACACACTGCAAAACACCTCCTAGACACAAAGGTCTTTAATACCCAAGTAATTTTTATTTTGTATTGCTTACATAGTGAAAAAGTAAATTGCAGGTTGCAGGATTGATTCCCAGGTAGGAAACTGCTGCTGTATCCTTGAGCAAAGTGCTTCAGTATGTATCCTGTATATCCAGCTTTATATGTGGATACTATATAAAATAAACAAAGCTGTGTAAGTTTCTCTGGATAAGAGCGTTTGCTAAATGCCCGTAATGTAACGTAACAAGCAGCCACTAGTCTGGCGTATTGCAGAGCGAGAAAATCATTCTGCTCGAGGGTTGGAGGAGCAAATTACGTGTTTGCCGGCGTTCGACAAACAGCTGTCACCGCGTCGCTTTTCCCTGGCACGAGCAGTGCACCTCGGACACCTTTTTGAGCGTCGGAGCGGAGAACGCCGCGCGCTCTTATCGGGGGGAAGCTTTGAACGATATGACCCTCTCTCCAGGGGTCCCCTGGCTTACTCTTTAATCACCGTCTCAGGGCTGGACTTAAATAAAGAGAGATCCCAATCAGCCACTCCAGGATGAAATCAACACTTTTCATCCATTTTTTGTTCTGCTCTTTGAGCTTAAAATCCGGTGCCTTGGCTAATTGGAGGACAGACTCCATGAATGGAGGACCTCCTGCTGCAAATGGCTTTGAGACCCTCTCGGGAGCCCAACCCAGTGGGACTCATTAGGTTCTCAGTGTAAAAAGTAGGGGTTATCTCACAAATGCAATATTATTTGCAAAATTTGCATTTCAAAAGGAGGTGATGATAAATTATTGCATGTATTATTACGGCGGTATTAAATCTAATATCGCTCCAATTTCTTCACAAGCTATGCCCCAGTTTCGAGCTGTTCAGTGTCCTTGGCTCTTTGGTTGGCGGAATAATAGTTTGTTAAAAGTCGTTTACTAAATAATAGAAATCGTAATGGAACATGGAGATGGTTTTCTTTCAGGAACCGTTTTGACAGGCCATACCAGTCTTTCAGGTTGTACAGAGGGACGGTGACGAGCCTCCAGCCTGGCTCCCCACCGGCTTCGATGCCTGTGTGCCACAGTCTGTGGAGCTTCTCTGGCCCTGTGCCGTTCTCCGCCACCAAGAGAGACAGCGCCTCCCTGTGGCGGCCTCCGGAACACAGCCAAAACCGCACCTGTGGGATCAAATATGGGTCAGAATTTCAGGTTGAGCTGCTGGAATGCCTTTAAGCGGCCTTGGCTGGTGAGCGCATCGATCCGACCTTAAGTGCTATCGTCACAATATGAATTGCCTCCTGTCCACAGAGAAGTGTTAAAGCGAAGTTTGTTAATAACTGTGCAGTTTATTAATCGTGCCTTCTGTAGAGTGGGCCAGACAGTGGAGTGTGTAGGCTGTAGCAGGGACAGAGAGAGAGGAGCGTGCAGGCTGTGGCAGGGCCAGAGAGAGAGGAGAGGACAGGCTGGAGGTGGGGGTGTTAATCTGGAATCATGACTCATCTTCAGGTTCGTGCCGGAGACCGTCACAGCTGGCGGCCCCAGGGCGCGGCCTCTGAGCTGCCTCGTCTGTCAATCATCCTCACACATGGGAAGAGACCCCCCCCCCCCGCAGTGTAGCTAACTCCGCAATGTCAGCTGCCGACGCACACAGGGGGGGTCAAAGGTCACTCAGTTTAGTGAACGCGTGCCTTTTCAGTACGATAATGCTGAGGAAGCACCGCAACATCTCCAAGTTTTGTGAAAACTTTACAGGAAATTAAAAATCAATGCATTCATTTGAAACCCAAATGAAAGCTTTGTTGGTGATTAATTGTAATTTGCGCTGATGGTAATCTGAGTGAAGCTTTGCGTTTAATTGTGCGTGGGGCTCTGATGTACTGCAGATGTGGTACGAGCTTTATGGAGCAGTGCAGCTGTAGCGTAGAGCTGGTGCAGTACTGTTGAAGGGTCTTTATGAAGCATTATGAAGCAGTGCAGCAGTGGGGTAGGGCTGGTGCAGTGCTGTCATAGGGTCTTTATGAAGCATTATAAAGCAGTGCAGCAGTGGTGTAGGGCTGGTGCAGTAGTCATATGGGCTTTATGAAGCAGTGCAGCAGTGGTGTAGGGCTGGTGTAGTACTGTCATATGGGCTTTATGAAGCATTATGAAGCATTATGAAGCAGTGTAGTGGTGGCGTAGGGCTGGTGCAGTGCTATCGTAGGGACTTTATGAAGCATTATGAAGCAGAGCAGTGCTGGCGTAGGGCTGGTGCAGTGCTGTCGTAGGGGCTTTATGAAGCATTATGAAGCAGTGCAGTGGTGATGTAGGGCTGGTGCAGTGCTGTCGTAGGGGCTTCATGAAGCATTATGAAGCAGTGCAGCAGTGGCTGGTGCAGTACTGCTCTTACCTCACAGCGGGAGTTCCTGAGGGGGGGAGGGAACAGTGGGCTCCTCAGTGAAGCTGCTCCCTGCTGTCCTTTAGACTGGCTGCTGTTTACAGTCATTACAGCTCCTGTACACAGACAGGAAAACACCCCAGGCACACAGACACACACACGTACATACACACACACACACACACACACACAAAGACACAGACAGACCCACACACACATGTATACACGCACACACACACAAACACAGCATGAACACAAACAAAAACATCCTGTCCAAACACCTCTCCTTATCAGATAACAAACTGTATTTGAGGTTATAAAGCACCATGACCAGCACCTGAAAAAGGACAGCCGGGTGTGGCGCCTCCTGGCTGTGCCTCGATGACTCTCCACTTGGGGCCTCTGGGTGATACCGGCCGCCATCCACAGTCGCCATCTTCAAACGAGCAGTAGGTGCCATTCAGAAACTGACCTGAGAGAGAGAGAGAGAAAAGAAAGGGGGAGTTTAGGAATGAAGGAAAGGAAAAAGGACAGGATGACAAGAGGAAGAGAGGAGTGTCTCTGTGCAGACTGGCTGTGTGGGATATCAGGGGAAGAGAACTGGGGAAAGCCACACAAGGGTACTGACATCAGGAAGACATGAGCTGGGAATGGATGGGACAGAGGGAGAGATAAAGAGGGGAGCCAGAGAGAGTGAGATACTTTTTTTCTTTTTAATTCCTTTTTGTTGTTGTTATTTTGGTTCAAGATTATTATTATTATTATTATTATTATTATTATTATTATTATCATCATCATCATTGTTTTCTGCAAAGTGCGATTTGGTAATATGTATTTAAAAATATGTCAAGCCAATAAAGCAAATTGAAGAGAAAGGGAGGAGGGAGAGAGAGAGGGAGAGAGAGAGGGAGAGAAAGATGGAGAGGAGGGTAAGAGGGGACAAAAAGAGCTAGAGGATGGACAGAAAGAGGCGGGGGGGGGGGGGGGAGATTGGATGGCACTCGGAGATGTGAGATGCCACAGGATCGGAGAGAAGAACTCAAGTGTGCAGGAGCAGACAGAGAGACATCTGTAGATCACTGTGAGCCAGGGACACAATCAGGACTTTGGAGATGAGAGTCCCCTACAGTACATAACCTCCCTGAGAGAAAACCCCAACCGCAGAATTCAATTCAGTTCAGTTGCAACCATAAATTCAACTTAGAACCTGTTATTACATACAGTATACTTCAGTTAGAACTTACTGGATATATTTCTATATACTCATACTAAGCTGGCATTACATATAACAAACAAAAATGCAATACAATGTACAACCTCCTCAATATAACCTCCTGTCCCTCTCGCTCTCCTTTATTTTATTTCATATCAACCAAGTATGCATATGTCTGTTCATCTCCCTCCCTCAGTCTTTCTTTCTTTCTGTTTCTCTCTCTCTCTCTTTCTCTCACTCTTTCTTTCTGTTGGAGTCGGGTTGCTCTGGGGAGAAGAGGGAGCCATTTCCTAATTCACCCTTGTGTGATAAAAATGGATTCCTGTTGACAATGAGCATACCTCGTAGCGGTGAAACCTCGTAGCGGTGAAACCTCCAGGAAGAGATAACACTGTTCCAGGCGCTAACCCCTTGGACTATACAGCTTTTTTATCCGGACCTGCATTCTCTGCAGATTTTCAAATAAGTCCGTTATTTGTGAACCCAGAATGGCCGTGTTTTGGTCCTCCTGTGACGTGAGGGGATTCATCCATGAGTGGAAAGAATCCCGGCCTCGGTCTAATGTCAGCAAAAGCGGCCCCACAATAATGCAAGTTCACCTTTTCTGAAGAGCTATTGCCGGGAGGCAGAGAGCGGGACAAAGATTGTTGCAAAAAAAATAAAAATAAAAAATTAAAAAAAGACTCCCAGAAAACGATGAACTGGTGGAAAAAAAAAAAAAAAAAAAAGGGTTTGGAAAAAAGAGCTGAATACGGAGGAGGCGTTCGATTCCATTTTCGCTTCCAGTGAGGATGTCGAAGACTTCACAAGAGAAGCTGCATAAACAGCATTTTTCTCGTTCCTCCAGCATGGGTGATGTTTCAAGAGTGCATATTTTTTAGTGAATTATCTGTCCCAAAAAAAGACATACAATTCATACATGCCCTTTAATAAATTAATACACCAGTCATAGTGATCTATTCGACTGGTTCTCCAGGGGGACCCTGTATGCTGGTTTTCGTTCCAACCGCAGTTGCACAATCCCAGAATTTTAACAAGCTGGTGTTTCTTTTTTTCTTAGCTGGACACTGTTCATGTTTTGAGGAAGTATTTACCCTCTTAAGCCACATTCTGCCAGAAATACATGTACATGCCATAGAGAACAGAAGTCCCATATCCACATTGTGTTTATGATTACATAAAGACAGGTTACAATTTATTTTTTACTTATCAAGTTAAAGACCTCAGTCTGGCTCCTAATTGGTGAAAGTGTGAACAGCTGGCCACTGAAACTAACCAGTCGGTAGATAATGAGGAATTCAAAGACAATGCAAATGACAATGAGCCAAATTCTGCACCGTTTTAATAAGTTTGAGGGGAAAAAAAACATGAAAGAACTTAACCACATGTGTTCAACAACCTTAATTAGGAAGAGATTGGCTGTAGCAAAAACCAGCATACACAGGGGTCCCTCCAGAACCGAGACTGAGAACCTTAATGCATGCAAGTGTAATACAATGATAATTAAGATAATTAACTCCAATAATGACCATTTATGGTTGCCGAAGACGTTCATTTGCAGTTCCAGCATCATTGAGACAAATAAGTAAGACTTTGCACATAGTTTAAATTTTATTTTTTTACAACTATGCTAAGATGTATGCTAAGGGTCTGCTTATCTAAACTATTACCATTTTAAATCTGCTGGAGTGACTCTTTACACAAGCAGCAATCAGCAAGACAGCTTGTATCACAAAATAATGAAAAATAAATAAAATAAGGCAGAAAAGTTCCTTGCCTTCAGAGCATTAAATTTCACAACACATTGTAAATCTACACAAAGTTTATTTAATTTTAATGATCTAAACTTGCTTTCTCACTTCTAAAAAGGAAGAGGAAAGAGGATTATTTCCCACAGTTTGAACGCCGTGGCATTCTGAGGATGTCTGAAATAGATTTCCGCAGAAACAATGCCATTAAGCCGTAAACAAACGCTTGACAGCGAGCGGGCGATGTCAGTGAGGCAGAGGGGCAATTCCCATTGGCTCCCGCCTCCGTTTAGTGTCGGATTCTCCTCTCGCATTGGTTGCCACAAATGAAATTCGATGTCTTACTGTCCAGATCATTGATTGGTGAAGTGGTTGTCAAGGGAAACAAAACGTCTGGGGCACTTTGATGAAACGAGGGACACAGAAGGAATGGCCACTAAGTCTGAGAGTGTATACGTATCGACCCTGTATCCCTTTGAAGGAAACTGACTGCCTCCAATGTTATAAATTCCACTTGACTGACAACAGCTGAACTCATAATTTTTTTTTTTACTTCATAATACATTCAGGCCAGGCCCTTGTGCAATCAAAATAGACTCGAGGAACAGATAAATTAGAGCTGGAGCAGACCTAACAAGTTATGGGGTTATTCAGCATGGTTTTGGAGGGAAATGGAGGATCGGAATGCAACAGAGTCTGGGAAGAAAAGAGGAGAGACGAACAGAGACAGACAGACACATAGACGAGAGAGAGAGAGAGAGAGAGAGGTAGAGAGGGAGAGGGAGAGGGGAGAGAGAGGTGGAGAGGGAGAGAGGGAGAGAGAGAGAAGGAGCGAGAGAGAGCTAGAGAGGGACGGGGGGGAGATAATGTTCAGCATTGGAGGTCTAATATGGCGCCACTGCACAGCTGAGTGATTGAACAGTGGCATGATAAAAAATAATAATTAATAATCATTGTCATGTAGATTTTTATGCTTTCATTCATTTATTTAATTGCATTTGAGTCATCATTTCTTTGTCGTCTGTTACTTCAGCAAAAGCTTTCACAGCATTACATATTAACTACAAAATATACTTGACGTTCCATTAAAGCCAACTAAATTGAATGTGGAGGGAGAGAAAGACAGAGACAGAGAAAGAGAGAGATAGAGAGAGAGAGAGAGAGAGAGAGAGAGAGAGGTGGACAGTCAGAGATGATAGAAAAAAAGAGATTATAGATTGGCTGAGTTTCTTTTCACTCTGCAGTGAGTGATCCTTACCAAATACAGCTCAGTGAGCGCAGTCTAGCACCTTCAAAAAGGCACAAGAACATGGTCACCAAAAACACAAAGTAAAAACCAAAATGAAAAAAAAAAACAATATATTTGGTCACTGTGGCGGAGACAGACTTGGTTAACATGATAAAAAAATGAAATAAAATACATCTATAAGTTAGAAAAGAAAAACCACAAAGAAATAAATCCCGGACTTAAACAAAGACACTGTGCACTCTGTGAAACTTCTGTCCGCCTTCCTGAATAGAGTCAGGAGAACAACCACACACACACACACACTGCCCAGCGCCGTCACACATAACCCAGCGCCGTCACACAACCCAGCGCCGTCACACATAACCCAGCGCCGTCACACAACCCAGCGCCGTCACACACAACCCAGCTGCGTCACACACAACCCAGCTGCGTCACACACAACCCAGCGCCGTCACACACAACCCAGCTGCGTCACACACAACCCAGCGCCGCCACACACAACCCAGCGCCGTCACACAACCCAGCGCCGTCACACACAACCCAGCGCCGTCACACACAACCCAGCGCCGCCACACAACCCAGCGCCGTCACACACAAACCAGCGCCGTCACACACAACCCAGCGCCGTCACACAACCCAGCGCCGTCACACAACCCAGCGCCGTCACACACAAACCAGCGCCGTCACACACAACCCAGCGCCGTCACACACAACCCAGCGCCGCCACACAACCCAGCGCCGTCACACACAAACCAGCGCCGTCACACACAACCCAGCGCCGTCACACACAACCCAGCGCCGTCACACAACCCAGCGCCGTCACACACAACCCAGCGCCGCCACACAACCCAGCGCCGTCACACACAAACCCAGCGCCGTCACACAACCCAGCGCCGTCACACAAACCAGCGCCGTCACACACAACCCAGCGCCGTCACACACAACCCAGCGCCGTCACACAACCCAGCGCCGTCACACACAACCCAGCGCCGTCACACAACCCAGCGCCGTCACACACAACCCAGCTGCGTCACACAACCCAGCGCCGTCACACACAACCCAGTGCCGTCACACACAACCCAGTGCCGTCACACACAACCCAGCGCCGTCACACACAACCCAGCGCCGTCACACAACCCAGCGCCGTCACACAACCCAGCGCCGTCACACACAACCCAGCTGCATCACACACAACCCAGCGCCGTCACACACAACCCAGCTGTGTCACACACAACCCAGCGCCGTCACACACAACCCAGCTGCGTCACACACAACCCAGCGCCGTCACACACAACCCAGCTGCGTCACACACAAACCAGCTGTGCCACACACAACCCAGCGCCGTCACACACAACCCAGCTGCGTCACACACAACCCAGCGCCGTCACACACAACCCAGCTGCATCACACACAACCCAGCGCCGTCACACAACCCAGCGCCGTCACACACAACCCAGCGCCGTCACACACAACCCAGCTGTGTCACACACAACCCAGCGCCGTCACACACAACCCAGCTGCGTCACACACAACCCAGCGCCGTCACACACAACCCAGCTGCATCACACACAACCCAGCTGCGTCACACAACCCAGCGCTGTCACACAACCCAGCGCCGTCACACAACCCAGCGCCGCCACACAACCCAGCGCCGTCACACACAACCCAGCGCCGTCACACAACCCAGCGCCGTCACACAACCCAGCGCCGCCACACAACCCAGCGCCGTCACACACAACCCAGCGCCGCCACACAACCCAGCGCCGTCACACACAACCCAGCGCCGTCACACAACCCAGCGCCGTCACACACAACCCAGCGCCGTCACACACAACCCAGCGCCGTCACACAACCCAGCGCCGCCACACAACCCAGCGCCGCCACACACAACCCAGCTGCGTCACACACAACCCAGCGCCGTCACACACAACCCAGCGCCGTCACACACAACCCAGCGCCGCCACACAACCCAGCGCCGTCACACACAACCCAGCGCCGTCACACAACCCAGCGCCGTCACACAACCCAGCGCCGCCACACAACCCAGCGCCGCCACACACAACCCAGCTGCGTCACACACAACCCAGCGCCGTCACACACAACCCAGCGCCGTCACACAACCCACACAACACTAATCGTACACACAGCACTGATCGCACACATAGTACTGATCTTACACACAGCACTGATCCCACATAGTACTGATTTTACAGACAGCACTGATCTCACACATAGTACTGATTTTACACACAGCACTGATCCCACACATAGTACTGATTTTACAGACAGCACTGATCTCACACATGATCTCATGATGAGTGACGTCATGTGGCGCTGTAATGTTGACATGTAGTCCAGCTGTCTCTTGTGTTCGTGTTTGTTAATTTGAATGTATTTTGTTGTGTCGGGCTTTTGTCTGCGCTGTGTGTCTGTTGTGGTGCGGGGAGGCGGGCCGCTTATTTTGATGATATTGGCGAATTGTCTCGCCGGGATAATTTTGTTTGTGGTCGTCACCATGGAGACGCATTGTACTGATCTCACACATAATACTGATGTTACACACGGCACTGATATTACACGATACTGATCTTAGACATGGTACTGATCAAACACAATGGCACTAATCTTACACATGTTACTGATCTTAATCATCTTACACAAGGCACTGATCTTACACGTTACTGATCTTAATCATCTTACACAAGGCACTGATCTTACACATGTTTCTGATCTTAATCATCTTACACAAGGCACTGATCTTACACATGTTACTGATCTTAATCATCTTACACAAGGCACTGACCTTACACATGTTACTGATCTTAATCATCTTACACAAGGCACTGACCTTACACATGTTACTGATCTTAATCATCTTACACAAGGCACTGACCTTACACATTTTACTGATCTTAATCATCTTACACAAGGCACTGACCTTACACATGTTACTGATCTTAATCATCTTACACAAGGCACTGACCTTACACATGTTACTGATCTTAATCATCTTACACAAGGCACTGATCTTACACATGTTACTGATCTTAATAATCTTACACAAGGCACTGATCTTACACATGTTACTGATCTTAATAATCTTACACAAGGCACTGATCTTACACATGAGCCAGAGGAAGATGAACAAAATAATTGGCACTCACTGAACAGCTTGTTTCATAGCATGGATTTCTTCCTCTAGTTAAAATAGGCCGGCTGTCCCGCTGGATCGTTAATTATGTCTATATGAATGAAATGAGCTGCAGGAACCCGAGTGAGACGTTCGGCTTGGCTGTGAATAAATGTGCAAGTGGAACAAATGCTGAGTGGCAAGCTGTGGTATGTTCATTTAAAGGGGAAGACTGGGGCTGTGTGCCTTCCAGTGACAACTTCCCCTTAAACTGATTATTGGTGTCAATCATTTTTCAATCAGTTTCCTTGATTAACAATAAGCTACATGAGTGTGTAATTCACAAATTACTCATTGCCATCAAATGTAGCCAGTTCTCCTCAATTAGGCTATTAGGCAAGTAATTTTAACTTGCATCGCAAAATTGTGCACATTTTAATCAACATTATAATTGTGGATACATGTGCTCTTCCTTCTCCGCACTCTAATTCCGAAAATATTCATGGAAATGAAACGATCTTAAAGCTCAGCATTTGTTAGATTATTTTTATTGCAGGTTGTGCTTTTTTCGTAAAGTGTACTTTTCCGTTTAATCTCCCGAACACGATGTGAAGAATGAATCTGTGTCTTCACCTGCAAATGGATTATTCAGATCATTGGTACACTTGTGAATCAAGGAAAATGATTGAAAAAAATATTAGAACCAATAATCAGTTTAAGGGGAAGTTTTCTGCCTCCTCAATTTTCAGCTCAGGAGCTGCCACTGGTGCCTTCCCTTCCTGGAGACAGTTTGGATGGGAGAGCTATGCTCCAGATTAACATGGCCGACCAACTAAAAATTACCATCACAAGTTTCACTTCAATTAAAAAAAAAAATGCAATTAAAACGGGATTGACGGCCTCTCCAATGCATGATTATCAGACTGATTTTGCACAGACCTTCAACAGACTTACACAACATTCCCACCATAAATTTGTCAGCCTTGACAACAGCTTTCTCTCTCTCTCTCTCTCTCTCTCTCTCTCTCTCTCTCTCTCTCTCTCTCTCTCTCTAGTTCAATCAAAAAAAAAAAATACTGTCATGACGTGCAATTTATAATAATAATAATAATAATCACCACTACCATCATCATCATCATCATCATCATCATCATCATCATAACACACACACACACACACACACACACACACACCAAATGACACATCTGAATGCTAATATATACAGTGTGAAAAGTAAGCAGACTAAATTTATGTTTTAATGTTTTAAACGTTAAATGTTGTGCCAGATATGAAGGGGACACTATGAACGTGTGTTACCTGAGACCACGGTTCTACTGAAGCAAGGCACTGTGGGATATACGTCACGTCGACACGCACAGGAGCTTTTCCATCACAGAGCCACGTCCCTATAACCCTAGCCGCTCGGCTCCGAGCCTTCAGATAACGGCGACTCTCTCTGTACCAGACACTCACGGCACATTTCTCCTTCATCGTCCCCGAGCGGACAGTCCGTGCTGAAGTCACACTTCTGCGTCATGGCGATCTCCGGGCCCTGGTGGCACTGGTACTGCCCCAGTAGTGTGATCTGGGGGCTGGCTGAAGACCCTGTGCAGGAAAACAGAGGCAGAGGAACATGTTTAATTGCCATTGCTCTGTGCTATTTTCCATTACATTCGGTAATCCTGAATATGATAATCAGTAGCGTCTAAACCCTGGGCTTTCACAGGGGGGGTCTTTGAAGATACTGCAGGGGCCTAGGGAGTTCCCTGCAGACTTGATATGCAATGACTATATATGCTGTAAATTTGGTAAAATATTTTAAAATTTAAATTTTTTTTAACCATTTTTAACTTGTGATGGGGGTCCCCTGGATGCCTTTGAGCCTGGGTGGGGAGCGCTGTATCAGAAAAGGCTGAAAACCCCTGACCTAAACAATTTCCAATCCTAGATTATACTCTTGTGTCCACTTTACAGGTTATGATTGAAAATGACACTATTTATTTGACTCAGTCAAAGACAGGCCCGCAGCCTATACTGGGGATTGAGGAAAAAGTAGCCATTTCTAAAGCGGTTGAAGTTAATGGCTGGGAGTCATGTGAAAAAATGAATGATTGAAAAAATTACCCAAAAATGAACTGAACATGTCCTTAAAATTGCACCTGCACCTGCACCTGCACCCCTCACTTCATCACAGCACCTCTGACATTTGGTTTCCCTTGACAACCACTTTATGAATTAACTATTTCAAGAAACTTCACAAAATGGCTTTTTGGTGGCACGTCCAGTTCAGGCACTGCCTCTCAGTGTAGCTGCAAGTTTGTATTTACTGTATATTTAAGATGTAGCCAACCTGTGTGGGATGGCTGATTGGCTACTCCAAATTTGGATAATGAAGAATAAAAACAGAAAATAAAATAAAAAAAATGAAGGCCTAAACTTAAAGACCTAAAGCTTAAAACCTGTCACGACATTCAACACTGAACCCTCCCTGGTCACAAATCGTCCAGTAGACGCCATGCAACAGCCCTGATTTGCATACTGGGCATTACGGAGACACAGCAACCAGCGCAGCTGACAGACAGTACAAAGGACAGATAGAGAGAGTAGACTAACCGGCTGATAAGTGCATGATGTGGGAAGATACCATCAGTCCCTGCATTCGCATGTACCTGGGGATTTGTATATCTATGCAAATAGCTTCGTCCCAACTCTACCGGGCTCATAAAAAAAACAGTCGTGAGTTTGTTTATCTCAGCTGTTGATAACAATGAAGTAATTTAAAATAAAAATGAAACCTGATATGTGGAAATGATTCCATTTCTTCTTTTTTTTTTTGGTCAGAGCTTTTATGAGCTGAACTGATTTCCTCACGTTGAACTGCGGCAACAAGGTGAGAATTTGATCATTTGGCAGATAGACGCTTCCAGAGGGGCCCGCTGTTTGTGTGTGCTCCAACTGCAGGAGCTTCAGCTGGTGGTACTGCAGGGCCTAATCATTTACTGCAGGCTTTTAAAGACCGCTATGATGGGCTATGATGGGCTTTGATGTGCAGGGATCAGTGGGTGATTAAGCACAAAAGCAATAAAAAAGAAACAAGAAGTGCTCGAGTTTCTTTAGAATTGTGAAGGGTACTGGAAATTAAACCAAAAGGTTTTTTTAAAATGGTGCCTTTGACAAATGCATTTTCAAGAGTCTGTGTAACGTGAGTCTACCCACTTCAGAACAATGATGGTGATGTCACTTCCTTTGACAATTGCACACCATAACCAGGTTCTTTGTGAACACAACTAATACTGACTAAAGCTTACGCCATTTGTGGAAATATAACAATACTCTTTTAATACTATCTAATTTAGGTAATTATTTGAGCCTTTCATGAACATTTCCTGAGTAGGCGTACTTTAAAGAATATGTTCTAGAAACACAATGGTACATTCACTCTTGAGGTTTTTTGAAATTTGGAACAGTGGTCAGCTAATCAAAACCGGTAAGCTGACTCGTTGCCACGGAAAATAAACACAAATAGATTTTGACAGTTGACATGAAGTTTTTTTCAAATCCGGCAGGCTACCGTTCCACAAAGTACATGGTTTTTCTGGTTCCAAATGCAGACATACTGTGTCAACATTTCACAAACAGCTGGAGGACGTGTGCAAGAAACAAGATTTTTCTGTTTTAATGTGGGCGATCTGTAATGCTCCCACCACCACCCCCCAATACCCCTCCTCCCCCATGACCCCATGACCCCATGACCCCACAAGCCCACCCCCCCCATCCCATCTCCATCTGGGTGCTGGATCACAGCCATATTTATATGCTGTGAGTGAGACACGTGAACTGAATGACGGCCAGGGTAATTAATGTCCCTGTTTAACGGCCCAGCGTGTAACACCAGTGAGGCAGCGGGGGGGGGGGGGGGGGGGGGGGGCAGTGGCATGTTTTATATGCGCCTTCGCTTACTGGTGATTGCTTCGCTTACTGATATCACCATATGATATGCTATCAGTAAATTGAACGTGAGAATGAATGTCATTTAAATTATGTTGATAACAATGATTAAGGTTATGGGGATGCGTAGGCAAGGCTGCCATCAGTTGCACACTGCGCTGTGCTCTGATGAACCAAGACTGTGCAATACAAACTCAGGGCCATCCATCCATTATCTAACCCAATTATAACCCGGTTTGGAGCCTATCCCAGCATGCATTGGGCGAGAGGCAGGAATACACCCTTGACAGGCCGCCAATCCATCGCAGGGCGCGCACTCAGGCCATTCACTCACACGCTCAAACCGATGGGCAATTTAGAGTCTCCAATTAACCTAACCTGCATGTCTTTTGACTGTGGGAGGAAACCGGTGTACTCGGAGGAAACACGGGGAGACACGTGGAAAACATACAAACTCCGCACAGAAAGGCCCTCGGCCGTGGATTCGAACTCGGTTCCTTCTTGCTGTGAGGAGACAGTGCTAACCACTGCACCACCGTGCCGCCCTGACATGAAATGTCAACAGCGTCAAATGTAGAGAACCCCGGAGTCCGCAGGTCACGCTAGCCGTAGAGAACCCTGGGGTCCGCAGGTCCAGACCTCCTCAAAACGCTCCCTTCATTTTTTTTGATGGGAGGTTGACAAATGGGGCAGGGCGAGAGGGAACGAGTCGTGCGGGGCGGCCGGTTGTCAGGGATTTCGTTATTTGAGCCCCTGCGTTCGGATGTGCTCCAGGGAATGATGTATAGGCCGAAGGAGAGAAGCGGAGGTGACAGGCAATGGGGCCTCTGCTCCCACTGCCGTCTCTGATAAATGGCAAAATGGCACAGGCCTTATCTGTCATGCCTGCACCCATCCTCCACTATGTGACACCTGCTGCTCCAAAGCACCACCTGCTGCAGACACCAGGTGGCAGCAGAGAGCAGAACAGAACAGAGAGAGGGAGAGACAGACAGGCAGACAGCCACATAGAGACAGACAGACAGAGAGCGAGAGAGAGAGAGAGAGAGAGAGAGAGAGGCAAACAAACTGCAGTGGGAGATGATCCATGAAAACATAAGGCTAATTTTGTTCCGCGAGGCAAAGTCGGGGTCAGGTCTTATCATTGCTAAAGAGGAAACTGCTGGTGCTTTCAATGGCGACCTCTTTAAGTACCGGTTTCTCTATGCTAAACTGCTGGTGTTTTAAATGCCGACCTCTTTAAGTACGGGCTTCTCTATGCTAAACTGCTGGCCTGTGTACAGAGGATCAGACTGGTTGGATGATGAACTGGAGGATTCTGCTCCTGTTGAACCATATCTGTATCATTATACTGTCACATATAATAGCAATATGTTTGACATAATAGTCCTAGCAGTAAGATCAAGGTCAATGACTATTATACTACTCTTAGCTTGCATTGTTTTGGTTCAGGAAACCTGAAGTTGAGGGCAGAATAGTCTCAGCCTCAGCCGCTTTGATGCACTTCGTACGCAGCGTCTGATGCATAGGCTTGCATAAGCTGGACAGGACTGTGAGTTTTCTCATTGGCTAGTAGCACTGTCAGTCACAGGAGTTTGTGCGTATTTCCGGTACGACGCAGTGCATTGGGTTTTATCAGTCCGCCGGGAAACAAGTTAAGTTCTAAGTTGTTCTAACTAATCGGCAGCTAGTGAATGCTGCGAATCCATCAAAAACAATGAGTGTTTCGGACCAAGAGCTTAACGCTGGATTGAATAACGTTTTCGAAGTTCATGACATTCCATCTCTGAACGATATTCAAAAGTTTGTTTTGAGGCAGATAATTAATAAACGAGATATACTCGCATGTTTGCCGACAGGATACGTGAAAAGCCTTATATTTCAAGCATGGCCGACCCTCTGCAAACACATACCAGGCTTCCCAACTCAACCTATTTTGTTAGTCGTCTGTCCCCTTACATCGATAATGGAAGATCAGGTTAAGTACCTGTCAGGCAAAGGGTTGTCTGTGGCATGTGTTGGGAAGAGTGAGGCCACCGATGTAGAAATCGCAGCAGGGCGATTCAACATAGTGTTTGGATCACCCAAATTACTTGTGGGCACCAAGAAATGGAGAGACGTGCTACAAACAGAGGTTTATCTGGAACGCCTCATCGGAATGACAGTTGATGAAGTGCACACCGTAGTGCAATGGTAAGATATAATTTTCTTATTTAAACTACAATGGAAACAGTCTCGAATATGTTACAATATTTTAGTCAGCTAGCCAGCTAATGTTACTCGTTAGCCTAAATTGTTAATTACAGGGCAAACGGATAAAAAGGCTTGCTAGTGTGAACATTTGGTTTTAATATTAGTTTACAGTAATGTTTACAAAGAGGTCAGGTCAGGTTCTGTATCTTTCTTCGGTGTGATAGAATGTTTTAATGGAGATCGCCGTGCCATTTTAGTACATCACATTTGTTTCATGCGGGTCTGTTTTTCTTGGAGCGCTGTTTCTGAATCGACCGCCCTCTGTAGCGCCTCAATACGTCACGGAACATAGAGGGTCTGTGGTTGGTTATCTTGCATGTCAATCAAATGCGCCATCTTCTAAAAGTGGGCGGCTCTTTAACACGTTAAGCAAGTCTATGGACCAGACTTTGTGTTCATCACAAAGTCTGGCCTTCGCGGGACTAAGGGCAGAATAACCTTTGCAGTGAGTGTTTACTACAATCAAATGCCCTGTTCATTTTAAACCATACTACACTTATATCGACAATATGGTAGCTTTCTAAATCCACGGATTTTTCAATAATAATTTTTGTTTAGCTGGTTTGCAGTCAGGATTTTGCTCAATGATGTTTGCACAAATTAAAGCCTCTACTCATTCAACCCAAAATCCATTCATTCTTAATGTTATCAAAGCAGGCCGACAATTTAAAAAATCTTTTTTGTATTAAAGGACATTTGCATTTTTTATTTCATGAGCTGTGCCCTATGACTGTCTGCAAGTAAGGCTGCGTGGGCATGCATACAACGACAACAGTTACCTGCCACAAAATGGGAAGTTAGCAGCAACAATTTGAATACAACAAACCTAGAATTGTGAATACAAAATTACAGGGTTATTTGAATAAAGACACAGCTTACTTTGTCAGGTTGAGACTTACACAAACATTGGCAGCTTTTACAACGGCTTCTGACTCCAGTTCTAACCAAAACCTGTTGTTAGCACGGCGTAGAGTGTTTTGTTTTTCATGTTTGAGATTCATTGTTCGTCCTTGTGTTGAGGAGCCACAACAAAAGATGTTTCTGGGGTGGTTCAAGCGGCAAGCTTTTTTAATGGCATCTTTTGCAAAAATGCATGACTTCCAACTTTGACGATGACAGTTTCAACTTTAACAAGCTAAGGGATCGCGGTGACTGATGTTACAGGGCGCCGTGTGAATACCATTAGCGATCCCCGTTTGCCCTTACAAGCACAGTCATGTCCCTGAGTGTCTGCAGTCCTCTGTGGGGCAGAAATAAGAAAGGGTGAAGACCTTCATTTTCACCCGGGGGGGTGTCGGTGGGGGGTGTGTCTGATTTGGCAGAACCTCACCTCTCTCCCCCCCCTTTACAATTATCATTTCCCAAAGTCAAACGGACCATGGGACGGGGGGCTGCTGGCACCGAATCTGCACTCTCCCAGATAGCAGCCAGAAGGCTCTCATTTAAGAATTCAATTAACTGCGCCGAGTCATCAGACCGCTCATCATCCATCTCTGTCAGCGAGCGGGCCGAGGAGAAGAATAAGAAAGTACAAACGGGCGAGAGGCGAAGCCGGTGTCGTCACAGTTGGCTCAGTAGGAGGGCACACGCTCTGGCCTGTCGTTTCGCTTAGGGCGAAGCCCCATGTCGTCAGCGTTAGCTATAGCAGGAGGGCACGCGCTCGGGCCTGTCGTCTCACTTTGGGCGAAGGCGACATTGTCAGCGGTAGCTATAGCAGGAGGGCACGCGCTCGGGCCTGTCGTCTCACTTTGGGCGAAGGCGACATTGTCAGCGGTAGCTATAGCAGGAGGGCACACGCTCGGGCCTGTTGTCTCACTTTGGGCGAAGGCGACATTGTCAGCGGTAGCTATAGCAGGAGGGCACGCGCTCTGCCCTTTTGACAAAGCTCCACATTTCAAACAACTGGAAGTATTTGCTTTTTTCCTTGACAGACAGTTAATGAGTTAATTTTAGTGAGGATTGCAAAACTTGCTTTTAATCGTGAGTCAGCATTAAGGACAAATGTTGATTGAATAGGCCATTGACCAAATCCATTATCCATGATTCCTGCTTCCAGTGTTAGAATAGAGAATACAATCTTGCCTCTGCAGTTACGTATATTCATGTTTCCCCACAAGCAGAACACAATATTGCAGAAAGTCAAATAAATCTCATTGTAAACTTGGAGCAATCTGCTGTCCTCCATTATTTGCTACAACCACTCACTGTTAGATCATGTGGGCCTATGACTGCAAAATGTCCAGCCCGCTGTAGCCGACCAGATGTAGGCACCGAAAATTAATTTGGTCTGCAATGCACGTCGGTGGAAAACAGATGTATTCTGAAGCCATTACCCTCCTTTTGACGTGACAAACCAATAAGGAAGCAGATCGAGGGTCATGTGATCTTCCTCATTACGTACAAATTGTGGCAGCAAAAGGCAGAGGCAGCAGACTGAGCTTTCACTATGGAGAAAAAAAAAAAAGCTTGAATAATTCTATTTTCTAAGCAATCATAAATCTGGATGGCTCATACATTAATGCTCAAACACAAACATGGGTTTATTGATCTGGCTTGTTTGTTGCATAGTCAAACAGACAATGGGCCTCATTCATGAAACGTGAGCAGAACGAATTTGTACGTAAATCGTTCGTATTAGCAAATACGGCCGTATTTATATATAAATAAATGAATAAATAGAAAATCTGCTTCACTGCCTTATGATTGTGTCGTGTTACTTTTGTTGTCCCCATTCAGACTTGGGGAATTTATTCACGGAAGACTGAAAGACTATCAGGCTCTGCTCTGTTGAGTGTGGCACTGAGCAGAATGACAGTTAGTGACTGAGATGTGCCAGTCCTGGCTTGTTGGGGGGCGGCGACGTTAGTGTGTAGAAGATTTCCGGGGCACAGTCGGGGCAGGTATGCCACCCCAGGTGCCAGGGTAGGATTAAGATGCTGCAATCTCATTGGCTGCGGGGGGCGGGGGGTGATAGGGCCCCCCCCTCTGATGGATTAATATGCAAACCGGATTCTACCTCTAAGATTGATTACTCGGTGACACGGGGCGAACGTGCATGCCTAATCAAACTCAGACTTACTCGCTGTTTTCCCAGTGTTATGTGGAGTGTTTTATTTATATTGAATAACTTGTGGGATGTGTTTAACGGATGAGGTATTTATCCTGTCACTTTGCCGTATTAATACATATATCACTGCTTTTCAGAAAAGAATCCTGACCAGAGACATCTGTGCTTGAAGACTAATCCAGACTCTGGTTCAATTTAGCCGTAGCATTAGCATGCTGTATACTGCCGGGGGCTGGTTGAGTTTCTTCCCCTTGGATTTATTAAATAAGAACAGAGGCAAAGATATGCAGGAATGAGTCCGACAGGACAGGGCTGCAGCCATAAAGAGACGCACATTTTAGAGGCTGTTTTTCCGACAGGCCTGAGGCACAGATCAATGGAGGATAAGGGGGGCAACACTCTCTCTCTCTCAAATACACACACACACACACACACACACACACACGCTGCTTCCTCTCATTACTAAATCACTCTATGATACAAGTTTTTTTCACTCTGGGGGGGGGGGGGGAAACTGTCCAAAAACAACAATCGCCGAATCATTCTGCTTCCTAGTAACACTATCTACAACAACTACTTAAGCCAAAGAAACCAGGTGAGGTGAGTTAACTGTGTAATCAACTGCTTTAATTGATCAATTAAGTGGGGAGTAACAACTAAAACCAGCAGACCCTGCGGCTCTCCAGGACCAGGGTTCCCTACCCCCGATAGACTAGATCATGGATAATCAAATCTGGACCTCAAATCCAAATCCACCCCTGGTTTTCTTTTCTCCCAGGTAATTAACTTAACAATTAGAATTAGTGCGACTAATTGACCAAACGGTCTTCACACCTGACTCCCAGGTAAAGGGAGCGTGGAAAACCAGCAGTTCTTGGACCTCGAGGACCGTGATTTGAATGCCAGGGTACTAAATGCGTAAATGTAAGTTTAAAAACCCAGGAAGAAGCTCATAAAAAAGAGGGATTGAGAGATTGAGACCTTGGAGCCGATAGAGAGTTGGAGGACGCTTCCCAACATGGGCATTAATCCATCATGTTGCCCCGGAGCAGAATGGCTGACAGTTGGGAAAGCAGTGTTACGATGGTCCTTCATTGTTCTCCAGGCGGCCTCATTCGCCAGCAAACGAGAGCTGAATTAGTGTGTACCCAGGCCTGCTACTTCACATAAACAACAGCTTCGCTATTTCAGACACAAAGGCGTCTAATAACTCCTCACTCGCCATCCCCACCATTACAGTGCCTTTCTAGGACCTTTTGGCTTAAAATGGCTGCACCCTCCTTTTATGTTTGGGGTCAATTTGACTCCATTCAGTGATTGACAGCTCTTAAAAAACAGTTAACCTTATTTTTCCCCATCTTGTGTGACTTTTCCTAATTTGGTAGGATTAAATAGTGAACATTCAATAAACATAATGCTGTTTTCAACAGTCCTGTACCAATTTTGTATATAAAGGTGTTGTGTGGGGGTCATTTTGGCTCTGTAGCTTTATAAAACATAAGAAAATATACTTAATACATTTTTGTTCATTTTTCATCTTTGTTGTTTTTGTGGTTGATTCTGTGTCCTTTCCTGTACACATTTTAAACTTCACAAACATCCGCTTACTTCTGGCAGTAAAACGAGCCGTTTATCACAGATTTTAAATATTTATGGATAAAAGGCTAGTCAATTAGGAGACATTAAGAAGGAGACACACAAAGTGTCAACACTTTTCCATTACAATCATTTTTTTGTTTGTTTAAACTGCTTAAACAACATAGCAGGAGGGTTAAACTCCTCTACAGACAGGGGATTACTGTAGGCTCATGACCGGAGAGTAATGGAATTACAAAAAAAAACTGTCAAACCTTTGGCCCAAATCACTTTCAAGAACAAACAGACCGCCCTGTACCGCAACCCAGCTACTTTGCTGAAGAGCCTAGGTGTGAATGCACTTCATTTGACTTGTTAATATTGTTTATATAAGTTATTATTCTCTGCATTCTATGATCCTCCTATTTGTTTTTCACGAGTTATCGACTGCGGGGGAAAAGTCTGAATTTATTCCCCCTTTTTCTTTGTGTCTTTGTCTTTTCCTCTGTGCGTATACTTATACCCTTACAGTATCCTTCATTTTATCAGGAAGCGTTGATGAATCTCCATGGGACTTTCCTGCTAAAATAAAGGCTATTTTACAGGATACAAGTATAAGTATATATATATATATATATATATATTAATCTCAATGAGACTTCCCTGGGAAAATAAATGATGTAAAATAAAATAAATAATATATGTTTCAAACCCTCTGTCAAGTCCAGAGGGGCTACACTGCCAATGGTGTCAGGGGAATCACTTGAAGCAAGCTGCCACCTTCAGTTTCCCACATGTAATGAGGAGTTACCGCACCGCGACTGTTCTGACCGCCAAACTGGCCGGGCCGGTGTGGATAAATCACAAAAGCCCAAATCACAGGGGCCACTAAAGGGAGACGGGGCAGGGCACATCCTACTGGCCAAAACCTTCCTACGTTGAGCGATGTCACGTCACGGCCAGCACTGGCATTACGAGGGACGGTTGGCCACGGTTGGGCACGTGCGTGGTGCAGGATGCGAGCAGGACCAACGTACGATATCACTGCGCTAACACACCCCCGGGCTGTGGATAATTCCTCCTTAGTTACATCACTGGAACGCTGCATCCAAATTCTCAATATGGCACAGCTGAATGAGTGTCAAATCGTGTGCCAGGAGCGGGACTGGCAGCTGTCAGAGAGAGCTCGGCGGTAACGCGATTGTCCGAGGCCGTGATGAAGTGAGGAGAATCGGAATTCTGGGAAGCGCCGCCGCGGTTGAGACTCCGGCGCTCCTAAGTGGGTATCCTGGACGGGCGTGATGGATGGGACCGGAAAACCTCTTTCTGAACGGATGCCAAAAACCATGGTCCAGGCGCCTCGTTAACCACGAAAAACAGACCCGAGGTTGGTCCCGATCCCTTCCGAGTGAAGAGTGGCCAGAAACGCTGCCATTTATGACTGACGTGCTAAACCGAGAGTGTCTAATCCGGTCCTCGCGGTCTGATCGCGTTCGCTGTTTGTATAATGGCTCTGTCTAAAGAAGCCCGGCTCCATCCTCTTCAATTCAGTCATCTGTATGCAGCAGACGTACCGCCACAGGTGTCAGCAGCCATCACGCGCAAGGTATCTTGTCACTCTCGAAGATGAGTCTGTGATAGACGCATTACGGCTCGGGCTGCTTTTAATTAATCTGAGCGCTCCACGGCCTCCTGACAGACGGCTTCATTACTGTGACACCATGCAAAACTTAAGAACATGTGCTTGATGCCTTTAGTCCATAGAGTTAGTAGCCACAGAAAATGCAAATTTTCATCTGAGAAATCGTGATCGCTCCTAAGAAGAGACGAGAAAAGAAATATAAAATGGAACAGCGTGACAGTGTGATTACTAAAATAGGGAGATGAGTCTTCCTGCAGACCTCAACCACCAAGCCCCACCTCATCCCCCAGGCCCCTTGGGGCCTCAGTGTTGAGGTGGAAGTTGCGTCACGTGCCCTGGCGTCACTTCCGACCACGTGCCAAGACCTTTTCGTTACTTCCCCGTTCTGTTTGCGGAAAACAACAAATGAGACAGACACATTTTCGTTTGTCGATGCAAGTTTGTTCTGTTCGTGATAAGTGGACTTCAACGAGCCGTCATCTCCCACCAAGATAAATGATGCCAATGTAATGTTGAAAGCAATAATGTTAACGTTAAGCAGCAGATGACAACCTAATACTATCAGTTGGTTAGCTAGCTCACGTTAGCAAATTAGCACTAATGTTACTAACTTTGTGTGTTGTTTTTTTACATTGCCATGTTTATTTGTAGCGCAGCAAACGTTTACATTCCTGAGAAGTCATGAATCATAATGGTTGTGTAACGTAACTAGCTAACGTAAGCTAACGTTAAGTAGTAGCTAGCTTTCTAGACATTAGTGTTTGTCTAATGGCGGCTAAGTAACAACGTACTTTATATACAATACGATATATTGTTTTTTTTTTACAAACATTAGCACTTCAATTAACGTCAGTTTTATGTGTGTTGCTAATGTAACGTTAATGTTATGTATGTAACGTTAGCCCCCTACTGTAGTTAGATACTAGCTCAATGTTCTCAAGTCGGTCTTTTAACGTTAGCTTACTAGCTACCATTGTTTTTTGTGGGGGAGGGGGTGATAAATGGATGGTCTGGTCAGTAAATAGTCACCCAAGCTTTTGTACAGCAATGGCAACCTTGGGTCCCCAACTCTATCTATAAAGAATATAAACCTGACTGGGAGTGAGCCAGTCCATGCTTTTATAGCCACAATCAAAATCAATTAATGAAATTAAAAATATAATTACAGATAGTCAACATGCAGTTATTATTGGTAATGATTATTTGTACGAACGTCTTAAGTTATTTTACTGTATTAAATATGAAAAAAACTACAAGACATGTACTTACACCCATCCAGAATATTGTGGATTCTAGACTATCTTACAAATAGGCCTCAATGGCTAAGACTGCCTAGTCATGTCTTATAAGACACCATCTTGGTGCTCCCCAAGGCACAGTCTTGTCACTTTTTCTTTTTACATTATACACAGCTAAGCTGACTGCAGGAGGAGTTATGCCTCCTGTCATCTACAAACATTTTGAGATGATTCTGCCATTGTAGGATATACAGGGGGTGGTCAAAATATCGAAAAGACCAGTTTTCCAGAAAACATAAAACACCTGCCACATGTTTGCTACGCAAAACCTCAACCTCTGTTTCCAACCTGATTAGCTATGCTGTTTTATGAATCTTGTGCCATGTGTACATTTTATATGATGCTTTGTTTTTCTTTATAATTATGCCAATCAACCATAATTGCCTGTTAGTAAACTTTTTTTTTTCCAGTGCGTTTGTCCTAGCTCTAAATTGTTCTCACTTATTACTGACACAAAAGCAGCATTTAATTGACAAATTAGTATTATTTGATAATAATATAATAAATGGCTAATTATGATTCCTTATCAAGCTAATAAAAAAGGACAGAAGCTAAAATGTATACATGGCATGTCAGTCATAAAAGAGTGTAGAAAATATAGGTAAGAGAAATATGACATATAGCAGCTGTTTTATGTTTTATGAAAAACAGTTTTTTTCAGTTTCTGGTGTTTCCGATACTTTGTCCACCCTCTGTATTATTGAAGGGAATCATTCACTGTACCTGAGGAAAATTGATCACTTTGTTTCATGGTGTAGTGCTAACTTTTAAGAACTCAATACTTCCAAAACTAAAGAGCTAGTTATTGATTTTAGAAAAAGCAAGTTGGTGTATTCCTCAACACATCATTGATTCTGTGGAATCTTATAAGTATTTGGGTGTTGTTACATACAACAAATAACAACGGAAGGAGAATACCACCATTGTTCTTAAGAAAGCTCAAAAGAGGCTATTTTACTTAAGAAAACAGATAATTTCAAGTGTATACTGCAGACTTATCCCATACACACCAGCGCGCAGCATGACATCCTCAGGAAAGAAACTTCTGGTCACTCTGAAATCTAAGGTAAAATCAAAGGGTGACCGGGCCTTTGCTATTAGGGCCCCTCAACTTTGGAATGCCTTGCCCAAGGAGCTCAGGCTTGCTACATCAGTAATTTCTTTTAAATCCCTTCTTAAAGCTCATTTTTTTAGACAAGCTTTTAATTGAATTTTAATTAACCATGGTTAAGCCATGGTTAATTAATTTAGCCATTTTATTGTACTGTATTTTACCTTAATTCATTTTATTTCATTTTTTTATATTTTGCCTATTCTCCTTTTATTTAATGTGTTTTTATTTGACTGTGAAGCACTTTGTGAACTTGTTATAAGAAAAGTACAAATAATTTTTTTTTTTATATGTGTTGCAAAATGTTGAACATGTTTTATAGTAGCATTGTGGCTAGTGTTTTGTTATATGCTGTTTGTTGGGGAGGGAATATTACAAGAAAAGATGCCAACTGTATCAACAAACTAATTAAGAAAGCAGGGTCAACGGTTGGCTTTGGTCTAGACAGTTTATAGGTTAACTTTGAACAGCGCATTCTAAGGAAGTTTGAGAGAATTGAGAGAAATTAGAGGATTATAGTCATCCCTGATATGGAATTCTTAGCAATCAGCGCAGTTCACTGGGAAATAGATTTATTGTACCAAAGTGTACCAAAGGCCATTAGATGCTTTAATCAGTACACACGCAGTAGTACACTAAGTAAAGATATTGACCATGATTGAGTAGGTTGGCAGACCTATTCATTGTCATTACTATATATTACTGGTGCTGGAGCCTATCCCAGCATGCATTGGGCGAGAGGCAGGAATACACCCTGGACAGGCCGCCAATCCATCACAGGGCACACATAGCATTCACTCACACACTCATACCTATAGGCAATTTAGAGTCTCCAATTAGCCTAACCTGCATGTCTTTGGACCGTGGGAGGAAACCGGGGTACCCGGAGGAAACCCACGCGGACACGGGGAGAACATGCAAACTCCACACAGAAACAGTGCTAACCACCGCACCACTGTGCCGCCCATAATAATATTAATAATAATAATAATAATTATTATTATTATTATATTTTTTGTTTTGTTTATTTATTTTTGTTGTTTATTGTATGTACATTGCTAGTGGCAATCAACACCTTTGGCAATCATTCACCTTTGGGGATGAATACAGTATTCTCTTCTATTCGATCACATTGCATTAGTCAGTTTCCGTTCCACCTGAAATGAGAGCGGAGTTCCCGTTCCACCTTATCGTCGGCTATGTCAATTAATCGCTTTAATTTGATTCAACTTTTGACAAGGCAGAAGTAACGTTAGAACTAATCTAATATCACACTGTGTTATTCTGAGTTTAAATGAGAGCAGTAATCTAATATCACATTGTGTTATTCAGAGTTTAAATGAGAGCAGTAATCTAATATCACATTGTGTTATTCAGAGTTTAATGAGAGCGGGGTTGTTACACCTTAAATGCAATAAGCAACACCGTATCATTCAGAGTTTCCGTTCCTCCACGTCAATGTTACGCAACGTCAACGCTCAGACCGTGGCTTAGGGCCCCAAGGGTTTGTTTGACCAAACTATTACACTGCAGTACTGACATTTAAATTAAACGCCGAGATTATGAATAGCATCATCATAGATCGGAATTGGTGCAAAGCAGGTGCCTGTTTAACTCAAGGAAAATACAGAAGCTTTTAATGCAATATCTAAGGGCAGCCAGCCAGTCACAATCAAGCCGAGAAACTATTTTCCCATCAAACGACGGAGAATGGCTTTCTGCAAGCAGCGGTAGCACTTCAAGACTCAAAACGGCGGCTGATGCGATTAGCAATCACGTCCCACGCTGAGAAGTGACTCAGTGCTGCCACAGGAAATACAAAAGACAGCAACAGGTGGGAGAGACTTTACAGAGTACTCTGAATAGGTCCAGTCTGCTAATATGCATTATCTCAGTAATTAAAGAGCAGGAGATTAAGACTTTGACAGGGTGGCCTGCAGTCACTTCTGTATCGGCCCCACGGATGCGAAGGGTCATTTTTCTGAGTAGGCTACTGCGGAAGACGGCGTTTTGGAAAGTTACATCGCGGCTCGTCCGGCCGGGAGGCTCTCGATACGCGGAACAGAGTGAGTGTCGCAATATCTAAAGAGCAACTGCTCTGTTATCATTTGCATAATGAATAACATTTGAGTCTGAAAAGTACGAATTACTTTTCTGTTCTACGGAGCCAAGGCGCTTAGAAAAAAACAAAGCAAAGCAAGGGAGGGGAGGAAGAACGAAGCGAAGCTTTCAAGATTTCCAGCTCGTGCCAAGACCGGGCATCAAACGGCCCGATTAACTCACAATAAAGACCGGGAACGAAGGTTAATCGGGAATCTTTCCCTGCTGCAGAAATGCGCGCGTTCGTTTCCCTTTTCACATCTTCTACCCATACATGTGATAATGTCCCCATTTACACGCCGTTTAAAAATGTAAATGCGCGATCTAGCACGTTATATATCGCCTGTCCTGTTTTGCAGCCTAATCTGGTTGCTCAGTCACCTCATTTGCAGATAGCTGTTACGTCATTAGTTTACACATGTCGGTATCAGATAGCAACAGACACCAGAGTGTGAGCACATGTGAATGTCAAAGTACAGCCAAAAACCAAAGATAAAGATTACGCTGATTTTAATAAAACTGTTCCATTTATCTCAGATGCCAGACACATTGGACTGCCATGGATTTCGCACACATAGCCCACAATATATAATGTACATCAGCAATTTTATTGGGGGGGAAATTGATGACAGCATTATATGTGTGCAAAATCCACACCAAGTCATATGTGCCCAGAATCTAAAAGAAAAATCATAATTATTATTATTATTTTGCAAAAAGTAGATGTGACTTTTGCCCCTACTTGGACCAAAACATGCCACCTTCCCCTGGTGAAATGGAGTTCTGCCGCCTCCCATGCGATTGCATATTTATTCCCCAGTATTTTGACAGATAAAGTTTTTTTGGACAGTTGCTCATTTTTCTTCAGACTGAAAAACTCAGAGCACAACAACATTACGCAAAAAAAAAAAAAAAAAAAAACATGGATTTTTTCAAAAAATGCAAAGAAGCGATATTAGCGTGGGCTGTTCTCTCCCTCGTAAAACTGCAGATGAAAAAGATGGGTACTTTACCAGGCTGGAGGCTCAGTGAGTCCATAAACACGCCAGCAGCACCCTGATGCACCTTGCCTCAACTTTCACATAAAGCTGTCACATTACGATCCGCCATTAAGTGGAACACAAATCTGCATCGCGCATTAACGATCTACGGCATCCTTCACAGGCTGCAGGCAGGCATCATTCTTCTTTCACCCGAATTAAACAAACACAGCAATCATAACGCCGATCCATACATAAACGCAGACTTTTACAATAACCCATGTCTGGACGGAATCGTAAAAAACGTACAAGCGTTATCACAATCTGCTTTTTTTAACTTTGATATGTGACTTCTGTCTTGGGTTCATACATTATGGCCCTACGGGACAGTCCAAGTTCCCCTAACACGCATTCGGGACAGTCTAGGTATCACGGCAACAGGAAATAAACACAAAAAAACCCAAAAACAATCCCGTACCACCTTAACTTGAGTGTGTCCCTAACCCAACAAAACGCAGCGCTACATGAGCACAACAGCCATAAGCCTGTAACTTTCCAGGATCAGAGGTTTTGCTCGAGAACTTTGTTTTGGTTTATGGAATGTCCCCGCTCTATAGCCGCCAGCTAGTGACACTCTACACTGATATTAGTTTCAATCACAATGTGCGGTTCAAGGGGAAATGTAAAACAGCATCAGAGTGTAATCTTTTCACGGGCATTAACTGCAGTTATCAACTTTCACAACAATACAAATACATTAACTGGAACTACTCCCGATACCGTTTTGCGTTAATCCCCAACTGTTCGTTCTAAAAGCATGCTTACTCCTGCGACAGCACTACAGAAATGACAACGGCGATTAGCATTTAGAACGTCGGAAATGCTAGACAGGGATATTACTTCAAAACCGATGCCATGTAATACAAAACGCGTGTAATTAACTAGACACTGCTGTGCAACGCTACCTGCATAGCGTACCCTAGCCATCAGGAGAGGTAAGCATCAATGACTCAAACTGTCTCTGGCCTGGAAACAGGGTAAAATAAGAAGCAAAAAGAAAAGGGGGGCTCTTACCCAGGGTGCAGTTTGTGGTGAAGAGGGGGTCAAAGGTGGCCGTGTCCTGGTCGCTGGGCTGCCTGTAGCTGGAGGAGATTCGGAAGGGGGAACTCTGGGACCCCCAGAACGAGGCGTAACACCGCCCAGCTGCCCAGGAGAGAGAAGAGGAGGAAGAGGAGGGTGAGAATCAGGTGCCTGGGACGGCAGGGACCCCCGGGGCCAGGGGAGGTGGTGTGGGGCGGGACCCCCTCCATCCTGGGCTCCACGCTTCCGGGGGGCAGACTCACTCATGGGTACAAGCCCGGCCCCTCCTGCACGTGCCCCGAAACCCGGCGCTTTTCACGGCCGTTTGCTGGACGCGCCCGGAGTGGCGGGCACGAGAGGTAGGGCAGTGGGAGAGCCTTGGACTGAAGGGTTCCCAGCTGTCTGCGTCCAGCGTGTGAGTGTGTGTGTGTGTGTGTGTGTGTCTGCGTCCAGCGTGTGTGTGAGCGCGTGTGTCTGCGTCCAGCGTGTGAGCGCGTGTGTGGCCGTCTCAGTCCGGCTCTGCTCTGCGTCCCGATCGAGGCGGACTGCCTCCATATCCCCTCTCCAGCCCTCCCTCACCTCCATCAATATACCTCATAATTTTATTAACCAAATATTGTAGATTGCATTTGTCTCTGGTCTATGGACCAATGACTTACCCCTTCCTCCCCCTCTCCCTCCCAGTTTAGTCTCTCTCTCTCTCTCTCTCTCTCTCTCTCTCAGCTTTTCAACTTTTTAATTTCCTCTTTTTTCAGCACTGTCACTTTCACTGATGTTCATATTGTTCCACACTGAAAATGAACTAATATCGCTGCCTGATAACTCAAATGTACACACACACACACACACACACACACACACACACACACACACACACACACACACACACACACACACACACACACACACACACACACACAGCAGTTTATGTGCACACAGACACACACATACGTAAGTTTATTTTACCATACAATAGTAAGTTTTTTTCTTGCCATGTATTTTTGATCAATTATCAAATGTGCAGACTGAAGTTAATCCAGTTGGGTTATATTTGTGTGATTTCCTTAAAGTTTGACTGCACAGACAAATTACCATAAGAAATATATATAGTATAATAACATAAAACCAGCATGTAGGGGTTGACCAATTTTCCACCAGTCTATTCAACAAGAGACTTCACGTGAAATTGTTTATAAATATTGCATAAAGGGTATTTGAAATTTGACAGACATAAAATGTAATTATGTTCAAAGGCTCGTTTGGCGTGCATACAAGAATTAAGAGGAATTAATTATTTATTCTGTATAATTAACTTCAGGAGTTAAAATGCTTTTCATCACAGTAATGTTTGTTTGGCTAAAACATTTGCATTATTTGTAGCGCGTGTAATGTATATTCATGATCACTGCACTTGTACAAATTTGCACTTTTTAAATATTACTTTTTATTCCCTATAAAAAAAAGTTAACACAGAAAATCGTGATGCATTTTAGAATTAAACAAATTATTAACTCGTCATCAAAATTCAAGGCAGAAAGAGAGCAGTTATTGTACAGTAGCTACCTTTTCCTTATGGAATAAGCATACAGAGTTTGGCTCTTTAATGCAGGATGTAGCACCTATGCTGGCTTGTTTGCACAGAGAGTGCACTCACAAAGAAACAGACAGTCTCCCGGTGTGTGTGTGTGTGTGTGTGTGCGCGCGGTGTGCGCATGTGAGAGTGTGCATGTGTGTGTGTGGGGGTTTGTACACCCGTGTCCTACTGTGGTATGTAAAGGTCAAGTGTTCCGGAAGATCTGATTCTCCTGTGAAACGGGGAGGCAGGAACACCATTTGACCTCACCTTGCAGTCGGAAAACAGACCCCCCCACGCTCCGACTGCAGGGAATGAGGGAGAGAGGGAGGGAAGGAGGGAGGGAGAGATGGGGGACAGCAGCTGAAAGAGAGATAGGGAACTACCTCGGGGGGGAACAGGAAGGGATGGGAATGGGTTTTTTTTTTTTAAAAACCTTAACGTTTCCGCAGCTGAGATAAGCGCGCCCAACTGCTTGGCTGGCCTCCTGTTCTGACCAATGGGACGCTGGGGGCCTGCGGGCCTGGGGCCCACCTGGGCTCAGGCTCTCATGGACCGGTTTTTAAAGGGACTTGCACTACGCCGCCACGCAAACACTGCATACGCACAGCCTGTACTCTGTGACCTCTGACCCCCGATTACACAGGATAGCTGGGATTTTCAAACGAGCCTTCCAGCCAAGAGTGACAAATCTGTGTTGAATCTGCAGTTCGGGGACCCAGTGACACTATTTATAACACCCCCACTTTTGAGGAGGTATGGGGGTGGGGGGGGGGGGCGTCATTCGTGCCTCTCTCCTGTGCAGAAGCATCCCTGAATGTATGTCCATAGCTAATTATACATACACAACACAGGGGGGGAAAAAACCACCTACTGCTGGCCCTGCAAAAATGCTAGATGACTGGGTAATACCACTGTTTATGGCCCAGGTTGTGTGTTATCCCCCCTGCTACCACTAGGGGGATCAGAGGCTTTGTGATTGTGCCTGTGTGTTTGATTGTCTGTCTGTCTGTGTGTGTGTTTCTCCCTCTCAGGACTTGAGGGATGGAATAATTGCCTATACCGGGGGGGAAAGAGAGGATTGGTTTTCTAGGCCTGCAGAATTAGCTCACAGCTCTAAAGGGCGATGTCCACACTCGAGTTAGGGCCAGTTATTTGCTATGCTAGTTATTTGCGATATTGCACTTCCTGGATTTTCCCCATTTTTTCTCCCAATTTGGTAGCAAATTCTACTCCTATACTATTCAATTTCCCCCCCCCCCATGCAATTGCTGCTCCCTCTAGGTGATGGCTATGTCATGCTGTGCTCGGATCTGGCAGGACCGGGGCGCGAACCCCGATCCTCGGAGTACAACAGCACCGACTGGGGGTCGGCGCTTTTACCGCTGGCCCCCACAGGTACACATTCTCCATCCTGACGTTACATTACCATCACTCAGCAAACGCGCTGATCCACAGCGACTTACATGACTGAAGAACATCAGTGCTGTTCTGAGGAATACACAAACGCAGAAGTGCCAGCAAGGCGCAGATGGCCCGTCTGTAACCACTAAGTGTAATGTTAACCTAACAAACAACAATTTGTATTGTAAGAAAAGAAAATTGCAGGGGGCAGATAACATATCTTTACACAGTTGCACCTGTAACATCATCCCGGGAAGGAAATTCAAAGAAAAGATAAGGATCACAAAAGTAATTTTTAAAAATAATACAACATGCAGAAAAATAGTTTTTTTTGATGTTACTGCAGCTTGAATGAACTAGACGCTGTAAATGGATCACCTGCTGATTTATTTTTATTTTTATTTTTTTTATCAGATTTGGGAATATTAAAGGTTTCTGTCAGCACTTTAAATTTCTATTAAGATACAGCACTACATTCAGTTCGTTTTATAAAAAAAAAAAAAGCTTTCACATTCAATTTTCAGAAAGTAGAAAATAAAATAGTGCAGAAATGCTTGTTCCACCTGGAAAGCCCTGTTTCACAAGTGGCCATTCACAGTCTCAAATTACCTTCTCAGCAGTTGGCCAAAAAGGTCACATCTCATGACATATGGCAAGTCAATGAAAAAGCACGGGCTTCAACCTGACTGTGTCCTCATTGTACCCACCTACTGGGTTTAACCATATGACAAATCCATTGCAAAATGCTAATATTTTCATATAAACTGCAAAATTTAGAGAAAAAGCCAGAGCTAGGTGCCTGGGGGGTGGGGGTGGGATCTGTCTATTTATGGTTTTTCCGTTTATATGTATTTTCAGTATTCCTAGTCCGTTCCGTGTTTTCCCTATCTCCCCATTTCTTGTCTCCGCTTCCCCGCACCTGAATTGTGTTTCCTCATGTGTTTCGTCTCACTTGTTCCTTGTTGTCTCATCATTAATCTGGCATATAGTCTCCCCTGTTTCTTTGTTCTATCTCCGTGCTTGTGTATAATTCTTTCCAGCGTTTATTCCTGCCTGCTCCCTGCTTGCTCCTCGTTCCTGTTTCCAGTCCTGTGTTACCCGTCCAGTTCCTGGTCTCCTGCCTGTCCTGCCTGTTCCTGTCCAGCCCTGCTCTAGCCCTCCTGCCCGCCTGCCCTTCCCCATCCTAGCCCTGCTCCTGCCCTTCGCCCTCCTGTTCCCCTGCTTTGACGGATTCCCCGGTTCTGACCTCTGTCTGTTCCTGGACTTCGCTTTTGCTCATTCTGCATTGCCCTGTTTGCTGGACACTGACTCCTGTCTGGAACTGACTACGAATCTGCCTTACCTGTATTGTTCTGTTTGCTGGACTTTGACCCTGTTCTGTCAACCTCGAATAAAGCCTTATTCTCATTACTTTTGATGTCTGCGATTGGTTCCAATCAGTTCTCATAACAGGGATCACAGGAGATGTCATGTAGTATAACCATTCTGACCACAGGTACCATAGAAAATGACCAAATTTAAAACGCTCCATGTGAATATTATTAATTTTAGTAATTACACTACGCAAGATATTTTTCATTAAAATTCTCATAACTCAGACTAATTCCAACATTGCGTTGTCTCCAAAACACTGACCTTTAATTTATCTAGTCTGCATTTCAGACAAGTACAACCCCATTACCAAACAATATTGCCTCGTTCCATCAAAATAAAAGTGTGCGACGGGGGTAACATTTGCCGCAAATTTATCAGGCGTGTTTTATTAACTGCTCTTAATTTATAAACAGAAGAGTGCTTCTTTTTTATAATTTGGCGACCAACACGGGGCTGTCTATATCCAATTCCCTCCCCAAATTGGAATGTCCAATTGTCTCCCCAAACCGCGTTCATGAAACAACCCCGCTGCACTGGACACACGGGTATCTTTACCTCAGTGTATACCCACAGCTATCTTCCGAAACACGTGGCTCAACCACCTGTTTCTCCCTACGCACCATTGCTAAACTCGCGCGTAGAGGAATGGAAGGATGCCCAATGCAGCTGCATGCAGGCCATGGGCTTGTCCTTGCTCAGCGGGGAGATGAGCGCTTCTTTTGTTTTGATCCAGCCTCAGCGATGAGGTAATGAAGGTCGCTTAGAGACCAACATCAAGCCTCATGCGGTCACGCTGGTTTGGACGGACTCCTGACAGTAGCCTACTGCAAGAATGAAATAAATAAATACATAAATAAGTTTTAAAAAAAAGATCTGTAAATAAATGTATAAATAAATAACATCATAAATAAATAAGTAAATAGAGAGATAAATAAGCACTTGTGTACAGTGACAGATCCGTCGCTGAAGCTTTGGTCCCAGTGGATGCTTTTTTATTCTTCGCCATCTCCCGCTACCATGGCGACCGAACCAAACAAATCAAGTCACCGTTTGTTCAGTCCATACCAATTATCCCTTTACCTAAAAGCCCATCATTCCTCATCAGTTCAATTACAGCCGTGGAGTAAGGTTTCACAAAGCCCGCACACTCGTGGCATGCGGAGCTGATTTGGGTTGCAAGGAGTTTCCCCACTTTCCAGAACAGCCTGATTAATGACACAATATAGGCAAATGTCTTCTTTCGTGGGACGGCTGACCTGGATGCGGCTTTTTTTTTGTGTTTCACAGCGTTTTGAGACTGCCAATTTCACCCTGACAACTGAATCAAAGTGAAGAGATACGTGAGCAGAAAAAAAAAACGTGCTTTTCGTCTCCCCGTAGGCAATATCCAAAGCAGCAGGCCGCCACAACCCCCGTTGCCTTTGTCTGACCTATGCGCTTATGTTTTTTTATTATTATTATTATTATTATCAAGCATAGCGTCAGTTCAGGCAGGTCACGAGAGTGAAACCCGGCCATAGTTAATCAGCTGACAGCTCAGCTGAGTAGTGACGATTCACCCATCAGTCCATTCACATAAAAAGGCGGTCTATTTAACCGCCTCGCCCTACTATGGTGGATCCCCTGCCAGCACACCCGCTGCACACAAAAACCCCCTCCCTCCACCCCAGCTCCATCCTCTTCAGTTTCCCATTGCGCACATACACCTAGCCTATATCGCTCCTGCATGAATCACTAACATTTTCGAGTGCCTACTGATTTATTTTCCTCTCTCCTTCCCGCTTCGGCATCCGCCGGAGCGGTAGCTATAGATCAACAAACATCGTTCTCCAGAAGCAGACGGTCAGCTCCAGCTCCATGCATGTACCCAGCTATGATGCACTTGCCGGGCTTCAATCAGTCTTCCTCACCGGTTCCTTATACATTGACATTTTCATATGTTCGGTCTACAAACTTCTATTCCGTAATCAGCATTTAGTAACCGGTGCCAGTCAGCGGTGGATGGACTTCCCCCTCAGAGTCAGGTTCTGCCCAAGGTTTCTTCCTGCTAACAGCAGGGAGTTTTTCCTTGCCACTGTCGCCCTAGGCATGCTCTACGGGGGTTCAGGCCCAGTTCCTTGTAAATTGTTGTGATAATGACACTTAAAAGTGCCATTTATATGTATGTATATAACTGACTGAATGGAATCTGTCAAAACCATTCTCAGTGCTGCGGTTCTGTTCTAGCGTAACCCTAATGGGGGTTGTGCAGCTGCCCTCGCCGCCATACCCATGCTTGCTCGCGTGGATGGGCGGGAGGGCTTGGTGAACAGAACCATACCGCCAAACCTAAAATGTATTGTTTCATAATGTCAATAAAGTTATTTGAACAACAGTGGCCTGACTGAAATATATTTTTTTAAACGCATGGGTTTACTGATAATTACTAGCACATTGAAGCTAAACACAAGTATGAAAGCTGAGATTAATCACATAAATCAAGGCAAAACAGAAATATTATGTGAATCATTTTCAGTCGATGCTGTATACACTCAGTCTACGTTGGAGCCTGTTCAATTAGCAGCCGGACACTAGATTCCATTTGCTTTATGGGGGAAAACAATTCTACAGAAAACACAACAGCTTAGCCTGTGTAGCATTCAGACCATAATGCCAGACAATTTCCACAAGCCAAAGGATACAGTTTCAGCCTCTCTATCGCTCTTCCATCACTGTTTGCTTGTCCAACAGCTCAAAGAGTATAGAGTTGTCGCATCTCGATACTGGTACATTGAATCCAACTGAAACTAGAATGGCACTCAGAGAGATGCTACACCTCAGAAAGTCGACCCTGAATGTAATATGCATGGGGCTAAAGCTTTGATCTTGCACTGTGAAGGCGGGGATTCAGGTCATTGCCCAACTGTCAACATTTCCACAAAGTTTCATTGTTCAAGTTATGGATGATAGGGATACAAACACAGACAGACAAACACACACACAGACAGACAGGAGCAAAAACAATACCCCCTGCTTGCGCTACGTGCGCGGGTGTAATAAAAAAAATAAAAATAGCCATGCAGGTGTGTCTCGGTGGGGTAGCCTATATGAACACCGTCCACGTGCTCATTGCGAGCTGCGGTGCTGACAGTTTGACTCCGGCCGCTCGCTTGCCCTATAAAAAAAATCTGAGTTATTGTAAACGGAAACAAAAATATTCACACTGTTGCCCGTGTGGCATTCTAAACACAAAGTGACTGAGTTATAGATTATGGGGAACTGCAAACCCCTTTCCAAAACTTAACATAATAACAATGTCTTCACACAGGAAGGGATCAACAATCAATATTTTGTGGAGTAACCCTGATTCTTCTTACGGGGAGGTCCAGAGCTGTATACACTGAAATATATTTAAAGGTACTATTATATTGAGTGGTTGTGCGTGTGTGTGTGTGTGTGTGTGTATATGTAGTTGCATTAGTTGATTTACCAGAACAATAGGCCATAGACGTTAATTCTAGCACAGTATGTCAATATGACTGTGTGCTATTTTTTATATTGTAATTAAACTAATTGAAATAATTCAATAAAAGGGAAATGGATGATTGGAAACAACAAAGCAAATTATGGAATGAAAGTTTGACTGGATTGACGAGCCTCCGGGGGGCCGCGGGGGGTAGTTGGGAATGAGATTACAGCGGAGAATGAGTGGCTGAAAAAAAACTTCAGACGTTAATCCTGCCCAATATCCACACCGGGAGAGCCGGAGATGGCTCGCGCCATAACTCACGCTGTCCCGCACATCGTTTCCCAGTCCCAGCCCGTAACTGATCCCGCGCAGATGGGCTCCCCGAGATTTGATTAAACAGCTGGGTGAAATCCGCTGATTTGACACACAATCAAACAAAAGCGGGGCGCCGTATTTAATGAGGTCTTTCATATAAATGTATTTGTGACAAACGAGCGCGGCTAACCTTCGATAATGCGGCGCATTTTTCTGCGAGTGACTGCGACGTGACTGCGCCGGGTAGGAACACTCAGACACGATAACAGAAGTAGGGAGGAGCGCGGCTGATTGAGTTACGGCAGGTTTGGAGAGACTTCCCAGGTGTGCTATTTGTCATTGTCAGGTGTACAACAGTCCGGTCTAGACACTGTGCTGAAAAAAAAACTTTTATCCTACTCTTGAGTAGGAGCCATACTCAATACAGTCTACCCCTTCTCTCTATATTGTCTATATCTTCTCAAACACCCCCCCTCCCCTCCCCTCTCTCTCTCTCTCTCTCTCTCTCTCTCTCTCTCTCTCTCTCTCTCACTGTCACTCTTGTATCAGTGACTCTGCGGCTATAAACAGACTAAGAAAGCCAGTCCGGCAGTGCATTGAGTCACACAGCTGGAGATGTTCTCTTTTCAGGACTGTTTCAGGACAGGACCTTGTAACCTGCCATCATGACGCACAGTCTACGCATAAGATGCATTGAGTTCATAGCAACAGGCCTGTCGCGTGTGTGTTTGTGTGTGCGCGTAGATGTACATATATGATAGAACGTTTATGTATGTGTACCAAATGTGTGAGCGTGTGCGTGTAGCTAAGTTAAGTTATACTTTATTGACCCTGTGGGTCGATAAAGTTTGTCCTCTGCATTTGACCCATCCTAACTACTTAGGAGCAGTGCGCAGCCACAGTGCAGCGCCCGGGGACCAACTCCAGATCTGACACCAGTACCTTGGTCAAGGGCAATGGCAGGAGTTTTATCTGTCTTTGGTGTGGGAGGAAACCAGAGTGCCTGGAGGAAACCCACGCGAACACGGGGAGAACATGCAAACTCCACGAAGAGAGGACCAGGACCGGGATTCGAACCCAGAACCTCTTTCTTGCGAGTCGACAGCGCTAACCACTGCACCACCGTGCCGTCCGACAGACAGAGATGACCACAGTGTCACATCAGTGCTTCAAGGCAGCCCTGTGAGGTCACTCGGCTCACCTTCATCTCTCTGAAGCCCGTCTTTAGTCCCTCAGAGTAATGGAAACAGGACCTTACCTTTTCCAAACTCTTTTTCTATATCTACCGTATCTTACCTGGCCCAATACACAACCTGACACATTTCAGAGAGAAAAAAAAACAGTTATTTCACTGAAGTTCACGTGTGTCATTTCAACGTTAAGGACACGCAAACGTCCACAACGAACAACAACAACCCCCCATACAAACTGCACAATCTTATCAACTGCAGTATGGAAATGCTGAACAGGACTGACACGCTAAACATATCACAGAGAATTAAAACAAAATATCAGTAACAGGAGCTATTGTTCAATGCCAAGGAAGTCATTTAAATAACCGTATATTCTAATGTCTGCATGAACGGATCGCCTTGAGGTAATTCTGATCAAATCTGGCTAATGTGGCCAAGTGATGGATAATTGCCAAAAATGACAGCCTGGAAGTACGCTGCCTGAGGTCCAACAGGCACTCGAATCAATCAAACTGCTATCGGCGAGTCTTCCATCATTTCTTAGCCAAATGTTTACATGCCCGGCTAGCCTGGGGTTCACATTGTACAAGGTCCGTTACATAAGAACGTATAGCCGGATCAATGGATATCAAACATTCAGAAGATCAGTTTCTGTGAATTGCAGACACCTTTTCCCTCTGTTTTGAAGCTGATATTTCTTGCATAACCACGCTGTTTGTCCGCGAGAAGCGTCTTCAAATATAGACACCGCTCGCGTGAAGGCGAATAGGGTCACGCGAAAGAGACAGAAAACCACCAGCGTTCCCATCATCCCCCCTCAGCGCAGACTGGGGGCTGTACGTGACCCTATTCGCCTTAGCGACCGCTTGACGACCGTGCTTCTACGGTTCCGACCTCCCTTCCTTTGTTCACTTCCTCCAATGCCCCCAATAAATAACAACGTGTTAATATTGCCATTCTGAATTGTTATTATTTTTTATTTTTAAAAAAAGCACATTTAAAGATTTATTTTCTTTAATGTCTCCTATTCAATTCATGGCATTCAACGATTAATAAAAAAACAGTAGCGCAGAGGTCGTCTATTTGAGTGGCGGCGTTTTGCCCCGGCTGTTTGGCAGCCCACACTAAAGTGACCTCACAGCGTGTGTCCAGCGTCAGACACACAGGGCAGAGCATAAATCACACACAATCCTGCTCATTTCCTCCCAATTTCAGGCTCTGGAAGTCCCATTTTTCATCAAAATAACAGAACCTAGCTGTTAGCAAGTTCATTGGCTCTGCCACAAAGTAAGAGATGTTTGAGTGTCTTGTATGTCCGGAACGTTAGCTCCTGAACATCTTTGCGCAGTGTGCCCAGACGCCTGAATTAATTCTTCCCCAAAAAAATTATGAAAATCCCCCATCTTCAATTGAGTCCCATACAATTTTCTTTAAAAATTCCCTCATGAATTTTTAAAATTCCCTACATTTAGGGGAAAATCCCCCAGTCTGGCAACCCTGTTTGATGCGTCCTTGTGTTGTAAAAACGCCGTTTAACGCAGCTGGATGATATTAAACAATTCAAATTCAAATTCAAATTTGAGACATACATATTTACTGGGACTGAATGGGAAAAAGCCAGAGACAGGGGGAACTGTGTAAGACGGGCGCCCCGGGGTAAATGTGATGATGTTGGGGCGTCTCTCCCTGTATAGCACTGTCCACATGCTCATTGTGAACCGCGACGTTGGCGGTTCGAATCTGACCGCACGACCTTTGTCACGTGTCTCTCCCCTCTCTTGCTCCTGATTCTTCCTGTCTGTACACTGTGCTGTCCAATAAAAAGCCCAGAAATAAATAAAAAAAATGTAACCATGTTAATAGTCTAAACTGATCTAGTCTGGTGTCGGCCATAGCTCCATCCGAGCAGTAGAAGGCAAAGCCTCTTCCAAATACCATGATTTTGACTGTTGAATCCCACACTGCTGCTTTTCTAGGCTATACTATGTAAAGGCATGCATTCAGATGGACAGGAGAGTAAATGCCAGGGACAACAGTGGTACAAACCCATGGAATTTAGTCGTTTTATTATACTCCCCATTTTTAAACGGGGATGCATTTAAAACACAACAGACTGACTAATACGGGTCTGTCCCACACAATTTGCATTGTGTTTTTCGATCACATTTTAAACAAAGTCTCCATATAAAGGCGTTATATAGCTTACATAAGGCCTTCATACATGTGACATAATGGCTTCATAAATCATACATCAGCAAATGTAATGCTTCATAAAGGGTGACATAACACCTTCTTATGCAACATGTTATGCCAAATGCGTCAGTTAGCCTACCGTCCTACATAAGCATGTTTTATGTCACTGTATAATGCTTAGCCATTAGTCAGGTTTTGTGACATTGCTGGTTATGTCACATTTGGCATACAATGTTGCATGACAAGGTGTTATGTCGTCCTTTATGAAGCATGACATTTGCTTATGTATGATTTATGAAGCCATTGTGTCACATTTATGAAGGCTGTATATATGCTATATG
The DNA here is from genome assembly GCA_029718625.1 of Synaphobranchus kaupii. NCBI lineage: Eukaryota > Metazoa > Chordata > Actinopteri > Anguilliformes > Synaphobranchidae > Synaphobranchus > Synaphobranchus kaupii. Next base: position 7,284,070 of record CM056390.1, on the reverse strand, counting down.
AAGCATTTATATGGAGACTTTGTTTAAAGTGTGACCGGTTTTTCATGCGTAATGAGGACACAAGGCAGTCAGTATGTCTGGTTACAAGGTGAAATGCACATTATGTCCAGTGTATTGTAGGGAATGTTGCATGCGGCAACACTGATAGCCTCAATTCTCAGTGACCCCAGGCGACCCAGAATCAATGTTAACAGCAACTTTTAGTTTTGTGTGAGCTCAGCTGAGATTTTCTGAAAGGGTGAGCTTCAGACAGAGGATTAGAGTGGCCCGTTCTCTTGATTTCCAGTGTAGCAAAGTGTTCGGAACAAGGGCTAATGATAAGCCTTGGGTCGGCCTGCCTTTGTGAGCGGCATTCTCGCGGACGGCGTGACCTCAGCGCCGCGTGGCGAAATCGCTAACGAGAATTATTACAAACGCGCAGCATTCGGCAAATGCGAAGGCCTTCCAATTACGGCAAATGAACAGACAGACATCAGTTACCCTTTCATCGGTGAAGCCCGACGGCTGTAAGCACGAAGAGTCCAAAAAAAAACAAAAAAAACGGTCAGATAACTTTTTAGGGCCGAGGGCGATAAAGCGGTTGGCGGGTTTGGTGGTGTGCCGTCGACCTCTGTCAGACACAGTCTTTAAAAGCGGCTCAGAAGGAGGCGTCTGGCGGGGTGTGGGGGGGGGGGGCGCTGGCCGCTCGCTGTTCTGTTCTCCTCCGAAATGGCGGGGTGTCGGCCGCTATACAAAGCAGCTTCCTCCCGCCGTTCAGCCGTTCCCGCGGGCCTGTCGGTGTGTGTGTGTGTGTGTGTGTGTAGGGGGGGGTGGGGGGGTTGGGGGTGTTGTGCTCAGAAACAAAACACATTTACAATCAGCGCATCCCTCCCGAACCCCCATTCCACCACCCCCCCCCCCCTCCTCAAACTGCAGTCAGCCACAGAGCAGCCGGGGTATATAAATAAATATATATTGTGTGTTAAAAGATGGTAGAGCGGGTCAGAGATAAGCGTAATGAAACACAGCTGACATTATTAAACTGTCATCCCGCATGTTTTGCTGCGGGCCAGGGGTGTGTGTGTGTGGGGGGGGGGGGTTACCGTAGGTAACAGAGTTGACAGGATGCGTCACTCCGCGGTATCTGTGACACAGGGGTAATCTCAGCGCTGTTACAATGGCGGCTCTAATCACATTATACCTGTAACTGGCTCACACTGTGTATAAGGAACCACCTTAGTCTTAACACACACGCCACAGTACAAACACATAAAAAGCCACCATGGTTTGTTTGAATAAAGGTCTATTTTATTCCTGACATTGCAGTGTTACAGTTTGTTAGTGATGATTAATGATAACGTGGGTGCGTACTGGTCTCCCAGGCATGTTGTTACTCATTAGAAGCAGAAGGGCATCCTTACAGAGGGGTCCAGACAGACGTGGTTGTGCTTGTGTGCTGGAGGATACTAATGTAGCACTGGCCCAGCATATGAATCAGGCCCTTTCTCCACACATGCACACCTTTCAGTGTCTGTCAGTGAGTCGCCCCGTGTTTCACACGCACACGCACGCACGCACGCACGCACGCACGCACGCACGCACGCACACACACACACACACACACACACACACACACACACCTCTCACAGTGTCTCTCAGTAACTCATCCTGTGAGACATGGGGAGGCTCTCAGACATCCTGCAACAGGCTGATATAGGAGGTACCTCTCAAAGGCACCTTTCCACACACACACACACACACACAAACACACACACACACACACACACACACACACACACAACACCATACTATACACACACACACACACACACACAAACAATACCATACTATACACACACACACTCTCACATACACACACACACACACACACACACACACACACACAAACAATACCATACTATACACACACACACTCTCACATACACACACACATACAC
>CM056390.1:7278840-7281633 GCA_029718625.1 Synaphobranchus kaupii | reverse complement strand
TATATTTGAAGCCACAGACTCAAGCTTTTGTTGAAGATTAGGTACATAAGCCTTAACATTTGAAATGGATCAGAGCACTTCTAGCTGCTATTTACATCCCTAAGTAATACATATTTGATGCCAAAGGAGGTGCCTTTATATTCATCATATCTTGCTAAGAGCTTCGGGGGGGGGGATATCAAATGCCTGGATCCTGTCAGACTGCTAGGGCATTGATCTTAAAATATAAGAGCAGGTAGGGAGGGATGGAGAGAGAGAGAGAGAGAGAGAGATAGAGAGAGAGAGAGGGAGGGAGAGGTAGAGTGAAAGAGAGAGAGAACAAAGGAGTAAGAGAGCGAGAGAGAGAGATAGCGAGAAAGCAAGAGAGAGATTGAGAGAGAGAAAGAGAGAGAGCGAGAGAGAGACTCAACATCCCCCATTAGGTTGTGAGCAAATATACTCTGTGTAGAGTCTGTGTTGTTAACTGCACACGCCACCATATCAATCAGTGTTCACTGGTGTGGATTTCCACATTGAGCTGGAACTAATTGCTTAGATAAAATGCATCTGACTCCATTAGGATTGCACATTCCTTTATTAAATGATTAAATATATATATATATATATAAATACACTGCAGTATTCAGCAACCACTCCTGAGCTTTTTAGCATTCGTTCTTTGTTCAAACAATTGGGGAACCCGAAACGAGACCATGTGCTTATAGATGTTTACTAAAGCATTCATAACATAGTTATAAATCATCAAAAGAAAAAAAAAAAACATTGTTTCGTCATTAATTATTAATACTTGTGTTATGGGGATTTATGCAAAGATTGAACAAGTATGAATATTCTAACATATGCTGTTCATACACTAAATATGTTGTATGCCAATGTCAGTAGTGCACACTACCCTTGTGGGGAATGCTTTCTGCCTATATGTTGTTTTTGCAGTGCAACGCCTCTGAGAATGACTTCTCAACAAAGCAGTTTCCCGTAATCAAGTCCCTAATTACAAATTCTAATTGAAAACTTGTATGCGAGATCACGCAAACGTTAACATTCAAAATTAACTTTGCCGACAATGTTAAATAGCAAGCTCTTCTGAAACACCAAGGGCATCTAATTGTCTGAATATCGTACGTAGGATGTGTTTGAGTGCTTCTGTCAGCTGTGCATAGGCTTGCTTATTGACTGGGTCAACAATTAGGTTTATGATGTTGATGATGATGATGATGATGATGATGATGATGATGATGATGATGATGATGATGATTAGTAGTAGTAGTAGTGTTGCTGTCATTATGAAAGTTATTATTATTAATTATCACACAGTAATTGTATGTTGCGCACAAGTACTACACAGTCGTACACATTTTTATCATTACAGTATCAGTAGCATCGGTACAACCATGGCTAGTAGCACATGTTTTTTTGTATATAGCCAAGTATATAGTATACTTTTAATAGCCTTGGACTCTCAATAATGAGATCAGACAGCATGAAATAGTGGATTATATATATATATCTCATGTTTTGCTTTTATCATCAAACAATATTGAGTGAGAAGGCAGGTGTGAAATTTTCATGTTCTAGTTAGCTCTGAATGTTTTTATAAATATCACAGTTTCATTCAAATATTAACTCCTATAACCACAATAATAATATTTATTGGATCATTTTACCCATTTCCTCTTTAAAAATAAATTCACAATTATACACATAGATTTCCGTTTTTATATAATTGCAGTACTTCTCTCGTTGGGTCCCAGAATGCATTTGCCACAGGAAATAGTTCCAAAAAAACTATTTGTGGGTATTTCTCAGTGGCGTAGCCTGTAAGAGCATCGTCCACATGCTCACTGCGAGCCGCGACGTCGGCGGTTAGAATCCGGCCGTGCGACCTTTGCCACATCTCTCTCTCTCTCTCTCGCTCCCATTCTTCCTGTCTCTTTACACTGTGCTGTCCAATGAAAAGCCCTATTTAAATAAATAAATAATATTCATATTTTATTCTAATCAGGCGACATAAACAGGTAAAAACCTCCGCAGGCATAATGCCACCGCGCAAGCTGCTTTGAAGCTGAAGTCACTTGAAGAGTATTTTCTTGCCTTAGATCAAGAACCCTCGACAGCCCCGGTACCTGCCATCGTAAACCAGGCGGTACGTCAGGAACCTCTCTATATATCTAAAACTTCCTTCATCATCCCACATAAAAAAACAGCCTGGGCCAGTAAAAAGCATACACTAAAGCTGAAATAATATATCAGAAACCCCAGGAAGTGAACTATCCCTATAAAGTCACTATCGGCTGGTGCACCTGGCACAACTGAGGCAGGGGAATAACTATGATGCTCCCATGCCCCGATGGCCATTTTCCCTTGATGATGCCATGTCTTAAACATACATGAACTTGTTTTGTTTTTTTTCTCCTTTGCATCAATAAATTCACAGATGAAATGAAACAGCACCTTACAGCCGTTTTAAAGAAAGATCTGTGACAAGGAACGGCATCAGAAAGCACATGACGTGCACTGTCCAATAAAGGGAGATAATGTGACAGGTAATCATCTCAGGTGACAGAGATGATTACCTGTCTACACTCCAATCCCACGACTGATGCTACAAATTATTTCTGCTGTCAACTACAGTCAAACAAACACAAAACATCAATGACCAATGTCAATATCAGGATTTGAGATATACACAGTTAACCTCACACACACAAAAAAATGGAAACTGGCTGGACAAATTTTCATTAATGTATTGGAAATGTGCCTAACGGGGACACCGTGGAAACAATGCATCTATTT
>CM056390.1:7146340-7276340 GCA_029718625.1 Synaphobranchus kaupii | reverse complement strand
CTCTAATTTTCCCTCTCAGAGAGAGTATATGAAGAGCACAATGTCAATGTCGCTGCTGACCGTGATGATTGGCCAGCTCGATGCAATGCAATCTGGGATATAAAGTTGAGACTGCGGATAACTGCAAAGCAATATGAGAATGGGAATTGAGATTATACTGGATAATTATTTTTAAGACTTTCATTTAAATTTTAGTTTTGAGGGATTATGCATACACCTGTTAGTTTGATGAATATGTAATTACTCTTGCAGCATATCATAATTTATATTATGCAATTTGGTTCGGCTATATTCTATGTATATATGGTTGCTAAGAGTTTTTATGGATAACTAGAGAAAATCCTAAATCCTTACCTGAACTTTTGAGGTTGTTTTCTCAAAGTTGCATAACTTTGTCACAAGTTGGATGGTTCAGCCAGAAATTTAAAGACGTATCACTGTGCTGCTATAAAATATAAAAATCAAGAGTTTTTCGACATGTGCCTCTTTTTTTCCATAGCCAGAAATGTATATGAAAAAAAAAACATATTTGATTCAAATTACATAAAGCTTACTGACTGATTGGACATTCATGAGGACAGACATATTACATCATCTACCCACGCAGTCTTGACAAGAACAGTTACTGAATATGTATAAGAACAACTAAATTAATACTCAAGAATAGAATGGTTTGTGTAGTTCGATATTATCATTTCAGACAAAGACCAATGTAATTACGACTTAATAGGTCTATCTCAAACCAAGCGCTGGCCTATGCCATTCTTTATAAATTACTTTTATTTTGCATAATGTCCATATAACACTGTTTTTTTCCAATTATATTTATCATATCTTCCTCATCATCCACCCAACTGTTTATTTGCTTCACGAAACAAACACAGAATCAATCGAAAGGCTTAATGAAGCATATAACTACAGCACACTGTGCATGTTCTCTGCCTCTATTTCACTAGAAAGGACAGAAAATCCAGCGTCCCACATATTCAATTCTATCTCCAGTTTGTTCAGGGATGCCAAAATCACATTTAGGTTTCTACATACAATATGGACAGGGCAAGTCCTGCCATTTCCCCTTGACTTCCAACCACAACCACGCTAGTGCCTTGTCTAGGCAAGACTCGACATACTTGGCAATGGGATACACTAGTCTCATCTGCTAGACCCCTTTACAGACCCCACCTTCAGGGGTCCAGTCATTCTACACCTCTCCTTCCCTTCTTAATCACTGTATGCATGCTGTAAAAAATAAAAACACCACAAGAAAGTATAACACCTCCGTCAGGCAAGAAAAAACTGAGTTTGGAGATTGGAAACATTCTTGTTTTGAATAACACAACGCAAGCCACCAGCAAAATAACCAATTAAGAGAAGAATACTAAACAACAGGTGCCTGAATCAATATGACTAACAGGACGACTAAAGAAACCTACAATGTGCCTCAATTGCCACAAGACAGCAAGTATATTTTTTTAGCCAATGGAACATGAACACTAGAGTCTGACAGAGGCAGAAAGAGCCAAAAGGCCGATAAATGGGCACTGTCAATTGAATGGCCAAAGGGAAGAAAAAATCAATTTCTGAAGTTATGGAGAAAGAAAATAGGGTTTCAATAAAGACTTTAAGAGATTGAAGCACAATTAGGCGAGGGTGTAAGGGTAATCAAAAAAAAAAAAAAAAATACATTTTAAAAAACAGACACCACAAGAAAAGGAGATTTTTCAAGGCTAAAACAGAGAGAAATCTTAGATAGATTCAAAGCCAGTAACCATGGATTCAGGGGCTAGATAGATGGCATTTACTTGATAAAACTTCACTGCACTTCACAACCATACAGAATCACAGCATCTCCGTGAGAACAGATGTGTGTTCAAGCAGGCGAAAGGTTAGGAGGACACCATCCCAAGAAAGAGGCGAATGGGAACATTTGCTGACCCATAAGCACTTGCGGTGCTGCGAGGCCCCCATCAAGACCCACGGAGCGCACTCTCCAAATTACGAAATGAGTAAAAGAATTGGCGGAACCTGCACTGGGATGGTGTTCACTGTACCGTTCGCTGTACCGTTCTCCCGCTGTTGAAAATAAGAGGGGGGAAGCCAAGGACTTCTTAAAATTGCCTTTCTCTCCCTGAATGTCCCGTTAAGATCAGTGCTGGCTGGTCTGTCAGCAGGTCAGTAAGAAGTGGATTCGAGGCTGTGAGCACAGTTGTAACATCCATTCCAGGCTATGAAGTTTAATGGGATAGAAAGACCCAAAACGCCTCCCATACAGTAGAGGACTTTCCCCATCTGCCACAGTGCTGATCTAGGATCAGGTTTGGCCGTCCATGTCCAGACCTTGTCCACTGTGAGCTCCAAAGCAGAACTGATCCTAGATCAGCACTCTTACTCTGAGACGCTTTATAAATACGGACCCTGGATTGCTCATTCACTGCGTTGGGGAGGGCAGGGCAGGGGATACCATGGCTTGAAAGGAGCTCCCTCTGGAGTCACCACACCACACATCTTCCAAAAAAGGTTTGTGGGAACCTCAGCTTGCCAGACCAGCCGGTAGGGAGTGTGTGTGTGTGTGTGTGTGTGTGGGGGGGGGGGGGGGGGGGGGGGTCACAGAGCAAGCGGACCAGAGAACAAAGAGAATGGAGGCTTGGGAAAAACTGGAAGCTTGGAGTCTGGGGACAACAGGAAGTTAGGGGTCAACAGCAGGAAGTGAGACAGACACAAAGCTGGTAGATGGCAGGAAGCTAGCGGCGACAGAGCAAGCAGACCAGGGAACAAAGAGAACGGAGACTTGGCGGAAAAAAACAGGAAGCGCGGAGCCAACAGGAAGCCTGGGGACAACAGGAAGTTTGTGGTCAACAGGAGGTTGGGCAGGAACGTCCAACAGAAAGTGAGGTATGCGCAAAGGCTGGACGGCAGGAAGCTAGCGCGTGACAGGAAACTTGGGCACGACAGGAGGCTTGAGGATGATAGAAAACATGAGAAAGATAGGAGACAGAAAAAGGGCTCACATCCTTGCTTTCATCCCTGTCCCACCTCTCTTTGCCGTCTAAACAGGGTGCCATTTTGGGGCCACCGCAGCTCGCCAGGAACGTACCTCAAAAGCTGCCAACTACGGCGTAGATGCTCCTGTGAGGTTGATTAGCATTTGAAACAGCAGGAGAGAGATAAAAGAAGTTACAAGCCCAGTCCTGCCAGCCCTGGGGGGGGGGGGGGGGTGGGGGGGGGGGCAGGTGGAGGGGAGGATGGTGCTACCGCTTCAAAAGGCAGCTCCGTATCTCAGGTAGACCGTTTTCCCTTGGATCACGGATCAGCCATCAGGCCCAGCAGAACGCCCACGACGCAAACCTTCCCCTTTGCTTGACAGCAGTGATATCTCTCTCTACCTCTATCTGTTTCATCCCCCACTCCCCTCGTTTTTCTCCCTTCATTAGCATAAGTAGTGCTGCTTAGCTAACTCAGTGCCGTTACAATCGGCCACTGAGGAGTCATTCTGGATGACAACATACCAACACAGACAGACAGAGGACTGGCGCAGGCCAAGCTAGGACACAACACTTTTTAATGGCTTTCCAAGAGACAACCAATTCTGCAAAGTACCCATTCTCTTCTGTCTTATTCATTACTGGGAATCAAAAAGGAATAAAATAACTAGCGTGTGTATAGCTCCTGGCTACCTAGCATCCTTCATCAATAATTAGTTCAAATTAAAATTAAAATTATATTTTATTTATCAGGATGAGTCCATTGAGATAGTAATATTTTTATTAAATTTTTTTTCTTCATGGGAGTGTCTGTGTTACACTACAGAAAGTATTTCCGTGATTTAAAAAAAAAAAAAAAAAAAAAACTTAGCAGAGTAAGGTACATGACTCAGTTCATTGATTGATGGACTTGGACCCATCATTGTACCGTATTTCCAGATGTGGCACTGGTCCCGGTTTAATCAAACCAAAATAAAACAATATAGCCTCTCTTAGAAAAAGATGTTCATGTTTCCTCTCCGCTCAGTCAGTTCTATTTATTGACAGGGTCATGAACAATGTGTGCATACAAAGCATGTCTACAGTTTTTAGGGGTTTTTGCTTTAGCTCAGACAGGTGCTGTGAGGACACAAATGTCTGTAGCCCAAGTCCTAATTGGAAAGATGATAGATGCATGCAGTGTGAACTGGTCATTAGATGGGCTTCCCTGCCTTTAAACTGCTGGGAACAAATGCACAAAATAATTGCTCATTATGTAACCTTTAAATATATATATATAAACAAATAAATAATTTTTAAAAAGTTCTTCCAAAAAATAAACTGCATTACTTCCTGCTTGCTGTAATTTGCTCTCCGGTAAGAGAAAGTTGAACCTGCTGGAAGGGCATTTGTTGAATAAAATAATGTCCAGAACTATTTACTAACTTGCTTTAAATTGGCCAACCTTGTGAACTGAACAAAGTCGACTGTATATGAGAAAGTTCAGCTATGCCTCCTATTGTGCATGCTGCAATATAGATGAGTACATTTTATTTTTTACTATTTCACTGAGAAGCAGGGAGCTGCTGGCTATTACTGCATCGCCACAGTACCTGACAGGCGCTGTGAAGTTCCCTCCTTGTGCTTTGTAGTTTGCAGCTACAAATATGTTAAAAAGCAAACAACTTAGTACAAGCGAGCTTGCTTTAAAAATGAGTTCACAACATACGCTGAGCTGCTTAGTGAAGCAATCTGTTTCTCCATTTGCATGATCAAGAGCTAGTTGGGGGTGGGAAATGTCATTTGTACAGGCAGGAGAGAAATGATAAAGGTTTAGTATCTTCACAACAGGATTAGAAATTTTCTTATTTCTCACTTACTAAAATAAAATTAGCACTTTTCAAAATGTATTCAGCAGTAGAGGTGGAGAATGCATTAAATTCAGTATTTTCTGTCAAGTCACCTCTAAACAAACATGCAATTCCATCAGACGTAAATAACTTTTCTCCATATATGGAGGAATGAATAACCATATAAATGACTGTTATTTACGCAAAGAAGCTCGGAATTAATATCTTTGCTTTGACCTTTACTACCTTGTGGTGTTTACTTTCGAACACAATTATATTGAGAGATTATTCCAACACAGTGTGATGAAATGTTTCAAGTTTCAAATCACAACAAAAAAAAAGTGTGAATAGTCATAAAGTAGTTTTAACACCGTAACTGAACAGTTCACTTTATTTAAATGGACCAGACTGTACCTTGCCAGTATAGTCATGATTCAGAGGCCACAATCTGCTGCAGAAAAGGACAAAGGTGGGGTTACAAAGTGATGATGCATCATGGGTAATGAGCACTCTTGAGATACTCTTGCCATATGTGATATGTTGGGGTGCCACTGAAGTGATGATGGGGGAGGGGAAGGGGGTGGGGGCGATTGGCTGTCACTCAGACGATCACCCCCGGGGAGCGGTGCCATGGTAACAGTCCAATTAGCCGCACAGCCCGAGGAATCAGCTGCCCAGATCTCCTCCTCATTTGTCTGGAAGCTGAGTGGCTGATTTTGAGTCAGCTCCAGTCTGAGCAGAGACGCCCAAAAGTCCCATCAAATTCAGCGTGGTGGAAAGTCGTAAAGCACAGTAGGGAAATTTCTGTTAGTGTTGGGAAGATTGATAAGGTGATCTGTAAGATTGATAAGGCCTTGTGTGTGGCAGATTAGTAGAGGCAGTATGAGTTGGATTGGGGTAGATTGGTAGAGGCAGTATCAGTTGGATTGGGGTAGATTGATGGAGGCAGTATGAGTTGGATTGTGGTAGATTGGTAGAGGCAGTATGAGTTGGATTGAGGTAGATTGATAGAGGCAGTATGAGTTGGATTGGGGTAGATTGATAGAGGCAGTATGAGTTGGATTGGGGTAGATTGATAGAGGCAGTATGAGTTGGATTGAGGTAGATTGCTAGAGGCAGTGTGAGTTGGTTTGGGGTAGATTGGTAGAGGCAGTATGAGTTGGATTGGGGTAGATTGGTAGAGGCAGTATGAGTTGGATTGGGGTAGATTGGTAGAGGCAGTATGAGTTGGATTGAGGTAGATTGATAGAGGCAGTGTGAGTTGGTTTGGGGTAGATTGGTAGAGGCAGTATGAGTTGGATTGGGGTAGATTGGTAGAGGCAGTATGAGTTGGATTGGGGTAGATTGGTAGAGGCAGTATGAGTTGGTTTGGGGTAGATTGCTAGAGGCAGTATGAGTTGGATTGGGGTAGATTGATAGAGGCAGTATGAGTTGGTTTGGGGTAGATTGATAGAGGCAGTATGAGTTGGATTGGGGTAGATTGGTAGAGGCAGTATGAGTTGGATTGGGGTAGATTGGTAGAGGCAGTATGAGTTGGATTGGGGTAGATTGGTAGAGGCAGTATGAGTTGGATTGGGGTAGATTGGTAGAGGCAGTATGAGTTGGATTGGGGTAGATTGATAGAGGCAGTATGAGTTGGATTGGGGTAGATTGGTAGAGGCAGTATGAGTTGGATTGGGGTAGATTGGTAGAGGCAGTATGAGTTGGTTTGGGGTAGATTGCTAGAGGCAGTATGAGTTGGATTGGGGTAGATTGATAGAGGCAGTATGAGTTGGTTTGGGGTAGATTGATAGAGGCAGTATGAGTTGGATTGGGGTAGATTGGTAGAGGCAGTATGAGTTGGATTGGGGTAGATTGGTAGAGGCAGTATGAGTTGGATTGGGGTAGATTGGTAGAGGCAGTATGAGTTGGATTGGGGTAGATTGGTAGAGGCAGTATGAGTTGGATTGGGGTAGATTGATAGAGGCAGTATGAGTTGGATTGGGGTAGATTGGTAGAGGCAGTATGAGTTGGATTGGGGTAGATTGGTAGAGGCAGTATGAGTTGGTTTGGGGTAGATTGGTAGAGGCAGTATGAGTTGGATTGGGGTAGATTGATAGAGGCAGTATGAGTTGGATTGGGGTAGATTGGTAGAGGCAGTATGAGTTGGTTTGGGGTAGATTGATAGAGGCAGTATGAGTTGGTTTGGGGTAGATTGATAGAGGCAGTATGAGTTGGATTGGGGTAGATTGGTAGAGGCAGTATGAGTTGGATTGGGGTAGATTTATAGAGGCAGTATGAGTTGGATTGGGGTAGATTGGTAGAGGCAGTATGAGTTGGTTTGGGGTAGATTGCTAGAGGCAGTATGAGTTGGATTGAGGTAGATTGATAGAGGCAGTATGAGTTGGTTTGGGGTAGATTGATAGAGGCAGTATGAGTTGGTTTGGGGTAGATTGCTAGAGGCAGTATGAGTTGGATTGAGGTAGATTGCTAGAGGCAGTATGAGTTGGATTGAGGTAGATTGATAGAGGCAGTATGAGTTGGATTGGGGTAGATTGGTAGAGGCAGTATGAGTTGGTTTGGGGTAGATTGCTAGAGGCAGTATGAGTTGGATTGAGGTAGATTGATAGAGGCAGTATGAGTTGGATTGGGGTAGATTGGTAGAGGCAGTATGAGTTGGTTTGGGGTAGATTGCTAGAGGCAGTATGAGTTGGATTGGGGTAGATTGATAGAGGCAGTATGAGTTGGATTGGGGTAGATTGGTAGAGGCAGTATGAGTTGGATTGGGGTAGATTGATAGAGGCAGTATGAGTTGGTTTGGGGTAGATTGATAGAGGCAGTATGGGTTGGATTGGGGTAGATTGATAGAGGCAGTATGAGTTGGATTGGGGTAGATTGATAGAGGCAGTATGAGTTGGATTGGGGTAGATTGCTAGAGGCAGTATGAGTTGGATTGAGGTAGATTGATAGAGGCAGTACGAGTTGGATTGGGGTAGATTGGTAGAGGCAGTATGAGTTGGATTGGGGTAGATTGATAGAGGCAGTATGAGTTGGTTTGGGGTAGATTGCTAGAGGCAGTATGAGTTGGATTGGGGTAGATTGATAGAGGCAGTATGAGTTGGTTTGGGGTAGATTGCTAGAGGCAGTATCAGTTGGTTTGGGGTAGATTGATGGAGGCAGTATGAGTTGGATTGGGGTAGATTGGTAGAGGCAGTATCAGTTGGTTTGGGGTAGATTGCTAGAGGCAGTATCAGTTGGTTTGGGGTAGATTGCTAGAGGCAGTATCAGTTGGTTTGGGGTAGATTGCTAGAGGCAGTATGAGTTGGATTGGGGTAGATTCTAGTTTAAGCGAGTATAGAATCTCTAGTTTGGTGTAGGGAATTTGACGTCTGGTGCTGGTTAAGTGAATAAATTCTAGCCCAGTGATTCTCAAGTTCGGTCCTGGGGGACCCCTGTGTATGCTGGTTCTCGTTCCAACTAATCTCTTGCTCAAGGAAGGTTGTTGAACATGTGTTTGAGTATTATTATTTTTCCTGTAGCCTTGTTAACACAATGCAGGTTTGGATGGCTTATTATCATTTTAATTATTCATTATCTACCAAATAGTTAGCCTTATTGGCCATGTGTCCACACTTTCACTAATTCGGTGCCTGCCTGTCGATTCACCTCCTTCAATTTGATCAGTTAATTTTATTTTTTTTAACCTCTCTTTATGTAATTGTTTGCAATATAGCACATGTGAATATGGGACTTTTATTCATGGCTTCATTGCATGCATAGCTATTTCTGACATAGTGTGGCTTAAGAGGGTAAATAATCCAAAAAGATGAAAAGGGCAATTAAGAAGAGCTTGTTAAAATTCCGGGATTGCAATTGTGGCTGGAACAAAAACCAGCATGTGGACCGAACTTGAGAACCACACATCTAGCCGGATGAGGTAGATTTTGGTACTGTGGTTTGATATAGGGCATATTGGTACAGGACCTGTGTAGGCTGGTATAGGGCAGACAAGATGTCCGGATTGGTGTGGGGTACATTGATAAAGGAGATGTCTGGGCCGGCGAGCCAGTCCATCATTCAACAGTACGACCGCCGACTTCAGAATCACCGTTAACGAGACGTGACAGCTGAGTAATGTATCTGGGTGTCTGTCTGCGGCCTGTCCCTCCGTCACCAGGCTGTTCTGGCAGGTGTGACAGCTCTCACCATAAGGGAAGGACCCCTATTCCACCTCCCAAACCACCACAGCTCTTCCTTATCACCCCGACGGAAGGCTGGCTGGAACGACAGTTTAATGCCTTTGAATATTTAACGACTAGAAGTTCATCTGAGATAAAGGATGCCGCAGAGTGCAATTCCTGCCGCGGAATTTCTTTTTCAGGACCTCTCCACATTCTGCAATTAAAAGTTTAAATTTCACCTCGGAAATATACCTCAGATCAAAAGAAGGAAAAAAAAAGATACTTTAATTTCATGGCCTGTTTCACAATAACCCAAAACAGCTATTTGAAAAACAGTGATGAAAAAGTCCAATACATGAAAATTGAAAATTTTTATTATGTTTGCATAACAAGTAGATAACAAACCTTGACCCGGGCTGCACACTTACGTGTTATGTTTACTTTCATATCATTTATTTGTACATTGCCTTCTAGTTTTTATTAATACTTTTCTATAATCAATGAATGAATGATCCATTTTCATGCTCTCGTTGGAGTATGATCTCCTGATTTTGTATGTCATATTATTTTTATTTTGTTTTTTGTCACATTTGGTGTCGTTTAATTATCTTGTTTTTATTTTTGTTTTTTGTAAAATGTTTTTTCTAATTGTGTTGTGATTGTATTATTGTCAAAGAGGACCCCCTTTGAAAATGAGAGTACATTCTCAAGGGGTTATTCCTAATAAATTTCCAATAGTTTTGTTTACTGCTCTGTGTACATTTTTGAGAAGCACTTTGAGCGTACCGTACGAAATGCACTTTGTAAATAAAGTTATTATTATTATTAATAAGATATTGTCTTCTTCGGTACTGCATCTGATTTTGTTAATTTCGTATATAAATATGTAAAGCAAGCATGTGTTGTCGTAGTACGTGATTGCATATAATTGCTAGGTAGTTATTCTGTTCCGTTTGCATGTCTGCATGTCTCCTAGATCCTGCTTTCATACTGAAACCTGTACTTCATCATTATATCTGGTCATGGTCATGTGCTCATTGTGTTATCATCATTAACACTGAAATATCCCAGGTTTATTTATTCATTTATCTATTTCAGAGCTCTGAAAGACATTGTTGAGCTTGCTGTTATGCTGTTATACTGTTATACTAGACAGTAAGTTGAACAGACAGTTGAACAGACAGTCACAGTCTTATATACAAGTCAAAACTGTTCATTTCAAACTCGTCCAACTGTATGCCTGAAATTATCCCACCAACAGGCAATAGCTTCAAAACCGGGTCATTGTGTCAAATATACAACATAATCATCCCGCCAAAAAAAGGATAGAATGATCCTTTTTTGTGAAACTTTCATTTGATTTACTTTAGCTTGCCAGGGAAGTCATACATCTTAAATATGTTCTTGAGTACTTAAAAATGGCATGACTGAGTACTTAGTTTGATCCCCAACTGGCAGAAAGCATAGCACTGACACTTTGTTTGTCAATATAAAATGAAATATGATTTAATCCTGGCAACTGCAGAGAGTGCATCCCTTTACGATGATCTTAAACTACAATGTGTCCTAATCCATTGTTAATGCAGAAACTACATCTTGGACGAAGCATAATTCATCCAAGTGGCAATTCAGGCACATCGTGAGATGCACTCCCCGGAGAGAGGGCCCGCGTTCTCTACTTCCTCATCTGACAGATGCTTGGACTTTAATGAGGTCTTGAACTCAAGTAAAGTATGTAGTGCCTCTGTTTGATTACAATTTGCAATTTAGTCATTTAGCAGAAGCTTTTAGCCAAAGCAATTTACAAAAGTGCATTTCCCATGTTTACCAAAAATTGATTAGTGACGGATATTTACTGTTTTATTTAAGTTAGACATTAAGCTCATTATGATTTGTGTTTCCCTGGAACCCCAAACACTGCACAAAACGCTGCGTTTATGGGGCGCACGAATGCGAGACTGCATCTGGCCATTTGCGGATGTGTGTCTGCCATTCGGAAACAGACACAATCTTGAGGCGTTCTTGTCTACAAATTTGCCATAAATTACCATAAATTTGCAGACACGGCCGTCCACTTCTCCTAATCGGGAATGTCCAAGTCCAGAATTCCATGATCGCAGTCGTGGCCCGGGAGTGTGCGGAGGTTTCTGGGAATATAGGTGTCGACACGGGAAACTGCCCCTCATGACCGTCACGTCAAATTTCCCTTTAACGGATCGGATATCTTCCAGAAACTCCTTTTTTCGTGACAGTTCAGTGCCGCGCCAGGATTCAGGAGGCATGTGCACTTAGCACAGTTAAGAGCCCCACAGTCTGAATTTAAGACCGACGCTCCATGGACCCGCTGTACCCAGGTGTCCCGCACAAAACTGGCCAAACCCAGCAAGGAAGTACCTGTTGTCAAGCAAAGCGTTGTCTGTCGGCCCGCCAGCATTTCACAGAGCGGCACCACAGTGGTCCGCCAGCAGCAAGGCCGTTCGCCAGCCATTTTGTATATTCTTTAAGCAGCTGAGCCTCATAGCAGCTCCCTCATCTCGACTACCCGCTAGCGGACCGGCGGCAGGCCGCTGCTGGGCCCTGTAGGTTTCGCTGGCTGCATAGTGTGACCCAGCAAGTAATGGTGGTGGTCAGCGCGGTGTTCAGTCACCCAGACTGCCTGCAGCAGTGGCAGTCCCAGTCCCACAGTAACTGTGCAGTCCCGCTGGCGAGTTACAGTGGGACAGGAAGCAGGAAGCAGCAGCTGCGTGGGTGCGTGTGCTGGCACGCATCCCTTCTCAGTGCCAGAGCAAACTGCTAGGAAAGGGCTGGGCCTACACTTATGATCAGCCAAAGGAGCTGCCAGTAAACAAGGATAAGGGAACAATAAGTTTGTGAAAAACCTGAAATTGCTAATTTGATATCTATCTATCCACCTGAACACACGCACACGCACACACACACACACACACACACACACACACACACACACACACACACACACACACACACACACACACACACACACACACACACACACACACACACACACACACACACACACACACACACACACACACACACACACACACACACACACACCTTTGTACCATCATGAATAGATTATTCCTGTCCTGGCTTACTTGCCTGCTAGTCTCACAAGACCTTATCAGCTTTTTCCGTGCTCAGCTTCACACTATATATCAAGCTTCTGCCTCTCCTCTCTGCTTTCCACTGGCGACCGATAGTAGCAAGCATCAAATTAACCCTTTAAGCCGTGAGATCACAAATATGTGATTAGAATGTTCTTAACTGAACATTCTAACACTGAAGCAACAATCACTGCTGGTATTTGGCAGCGACTGAGTTCTAGAACACCAGAAAAAATAAATAAAAAAAACAGTCCAAAAAGCCTACTCCTCACAGGGTTTAAAGACTGTGGCGCTTCCCACAGCTCCTTAGATCCTCCGCAGCAGAATTAGTTATGCGTTTGGCAACCTCTGATCAGTGAGCAGCTCCTGCCCGCCAAGGCTACGGATTCTAAACGCATTTCTTTTTTCTCACCTAGTGGCGGTGGAATCGGAAGTGTAAAATGATTTGTGATGCACTGCTTCAAACACAAAATAACTCTTGTTAGAACTACAGTATGTGTGCCAGATGAAAACCTTCAGATCCCCAAATCACTCCCTCACACAGAGAAAAAAAAATCTAGTGTAGAGTTATGTGGGCACCCTATTGTCTTATTCTTTGTGTGTTTTTTCGTATGTAGCTGTCTTTGGATGGCAGTGTAGTATAATGGTTACAGAAGTGGGCTTGTAACCTAAAGGTTGCAGGTTCGATTCCCTGGTAGGATACTGCTGTTGCACCCTTTAGCAAGGTACTTAACCCGAAATGCGTCAGTATATATATCCAGCTGTATACTTATATTATATTTTAAGAAATACAAAAGAGTTATGCAATTCACTCTGGATAAGACTGTTTGCTAAATGCCAGTAATGTAATGCTGAGGAAGTACTTATGAATAATGACGCTTCTCCCTCTTGCCGAACAAAAGGATTCAATCCAAACCCCAATCATACTCACAGCACAACCTCTTCCTCGCATGGTTCTTTTAACAAGCCGTCAGCTTAATTCTGCACCCCAAGCCCTGTCATTGAGAATCGTTAGCAAGCAACACAGACGATCCAATGACAGGGCACTGTCAGGAATGCGTATGAGAGGAAGGCGTTTCCTAGCTCCTGAAGGCAAATCAGGCTCTTTTTTTTTGTGACCCCTTTTCAGACCTGCAAGATGTATAACTGCGCTCCATCATCAACCTCCTGGGTTCTCTAAGCATCTCACAGGAGCCTGAGATTCACGCGGTACTCTCCCCTTCCCTACCCCACCCACCTGGTTTCCTCTGTTCCAGGTAGTAAGATCCCAGCCCTTGTGACTGTGATATATTGGCTTTCCTTTCTCTTTTTTCCCTAGAACAATACACGCATAAAAGCCCCCCTCCGATACGTCTGCCCGGGAGAGCGGCCCGCTTTTACGATAGCGGGAAAATAAAAGGCTGAGCGGGAGTTGTGAATTCTTTGAGGATTACAAAAGGGTGGCAGTCGGCTCCGCGGTGAAGCGCGTGCACCGACAAAGGGGAAAGCGGGCGGTGAACGGCTTCCGTCAGGCGCCAGGCGCTTAGTTTAAAGGCCGTTAATCCCGAATAAGCGCAGGCGCGTCGCTTTCGACGAGATTGAAACCTGGAAAAAAGCGCAGGTGAACTGACGGGAACACGGCTCGACCTCCCCAACAGTTTTGCAGAGGATTATTTTCTAAGAACGTTGCAAAGCTTTCCATGCAATTGAGGGTCCTATTACATATAATACACATTATGTGAAAAGGTGGCACAGCCAACCAGGTGAAGAGGTCAAAGGTGAATTACGAGCATAAATAACAGCTGGAATGCTCAGAGCATCGTTGTGTAGCTCGTTGCGGAAAGGTGAAATTAGACGATTTGGTTTTAATGTAAATGCTGACGTATGGAGTTCACCGCATTTAACACAAGCGTGATCCCCATTGAAGTAGTTCTTGACTTGGCTTGCAATTACTTTAAAATCCCTGTGCATACGTTATCTTTTGAGTGAAATTCACGGTAATGACCTGTTAATCTATATGACTTTACTAATGTCCTTATTATCCACTTATCGCTCCTTTTAGTTGATCACATGCTGCTCGTAATTTTTTAAATATAGTTTGCTTTTTTTCCCCACTCCAATATTTAAAAAACCTCTCTACTATTCTGACTATATTACAATATTTAACACTTCATTATGCCTATTCAGTAGAGATTTCAATTTTATCTTTCATCCAGACGATTTGTTGAATAAGTAACAACAGTTTTTCATGTTTTTTTATTTCTATAAATAAATAGCCAAGGGCATGAAAAGTTTTACCAAGTGTCAACACCAGTCAAGCCACAGCCCCCTTTGACCTGATGCATTTTTCAGTTCATGCTCATGAATACGTTTGATGTGAGCACCCCCTCCCCCCCAAACAAACACACGCACACACGCACACACGCACACACACACACACACACACACACACACACACACACACACACACACACACACACACACACACACACACACACACACACACACACACACACACACACACACACACACACACACAGCCTAGCTAAGAGATGGGATGGTAACAGGAGATGAATGCAGATGAGAGCTCTGACAGAGCCAAGCGCAAATCCTCCTTCACAACACATACAGTGCCATATACGTCACACACACACACACACACGCACACGCGCAATGATGGTACATCTGCTCAGGATTCCTAGACGGACCTAAGTGGCAGTTGTTTATTATGAACAAACACATACTGAGACGATTCCAGCATCACTTCTGAGCATGGCACATAGGAGATAAAAAAGGTTTCCATTAAGGACGAGCCCCTTGGTCACAGGCCGTATCAGCACTTACTGTGGCCGCTAACTCCATAGGGCGATGTGCAATTGGCTCAAGGTATGGGAGGGTTCAGTCGGTTAGGGGGTCCCCATTTCATCGCTCTCTAGTGACCCCCGCTGGTCGATTGGGTGCCCGTGGACTGCATGTCATAGCCGCATGTGGACGGTCTTCCTCAGACTCCACTCTATACAAGCTTGGCTCTAGTCTGGTGTGAACAAAGCAGGCTGATGACACCACATGTTTTGTTGAAGAAACGTGCATGTCTACACTCTTGAATCGGCAGTGGGGTTCACGGACGAACGCGGCGGCGGTTGCAGATAGTTTGACTTTCTAAATCAGGGTGGGAATTGGACATGTACAGCCCCACATTGGCCACCAAGTTTATGAAAAAAAATAAAAAATAAAAAATAAAAAATAAAGAACATTTTTTAAATGTTTCCTTTAAGAAGTCAAGGAAATATGTCACGGAAAATGCACACAGCTACATGCTTGCAATGTTTCATGGAACACTGCTGTACTATTTAAAATTACTTTATGGGTATTAAATGCAAATAAATTACTATGATGTTATGCTTTTTCATCAATAGGAAATTGATTATAAAAGAAGCTAAACTTATTACTCATTCAACAACATAAAAATAATACAGAAAATTCTGACACAAAATAGACCTTTTGCGGTGGAGTAATTAATAGATAGAATCACCTCCAGGTTTCCTTCTCTATGGGACAGAACCTCAGTGAATATATATCTTAAAATATTAATTCATATCACTATCCAATTGCAGAACTTAACAGCACAGCAGAGATAAATGGCTAGTACGTAAATACAGTATATATTAATAGTGGTTGGTGTAGGTGACCATGGGAAATATGTTGGGTCAATACAATGAAGTGGCCACTGTGTTGTGAAATGATTAGTACATTTTGAAAATAATCACTGTGATTTATTTATCACAAGAAGCAGGTTTCTTTTCATAGGCTGCTTTCAAGTGAATTGTTCTCAGTTTAACCTAGGTCAAGTTGCAAGAATGTACTATAACTGTGAGAATTGATGGTGTTTTTTGTTCCTTTCTTTCTGAGAAAGCCTGAGTTCAGACTGTGCCAGCACTGACAGCGAGCGGGTCTGTCAGGCAGTGTATAATTACCTGCAGTGTACTGACTGTACCGTGACTCGCTTGTCTTTTTGAGAATCGGATTTAATCGTTTGGCACCCTGGTACCAAACCCTGGGTGTGACGAGATGCATATGAGTTGATTGGTTATGAATTGCCCTGCGATGGATTGGCAACCTGCCCAGGGTGTATTCCTGCCTCTCGCCCAATGCATGCTAGGATAGGGCCCAACCCCCCCCCCCCCCCCACCCCCCCGGCGACCCTGACCAGGAATAAGCGGGTTAGATAATGGATGGATGGGTTTTTATTAATTGAGTGAGCCTTTTGCTTGTACCAACTGCAAAGGAAGGGTACTCACGGAACATGACTATTCCATATTGGGACGTAAATATGGAGATGAAACTCAACTGTTTCAACAAATCACACTCAATTGTCTTTAGTGTTGATTACACATAAACATGTGATTGTACAGGGTATATTAAAAGTGTGTGGCTACAGTATAATTTAATGCATTTACGAACGCATACACAACCACTCGCTCAAGTATGCGCGCGCACACACACACACACACACACACACACACACACACACACACAAGGACATACTGTAAAAGTGTGTGGCTACAGTATAATTTAATACATTAATGAACGCACACACAACCGCTCGCTCAAGCATGCGCACACACACACACGCACACGCACACGCACACGCACACGCACACGCACACGCACACGCACACACACACACACACACACACACACACACACACACACACACACACACACAAGGACATACTGTTGAAATTCAATTACAATTGACATCTCAATTTCATAATATTTCCCTGAAGGTCATTATGAGGAACATCAGGAGCTGAATTTCCTGAAGAGCTGCGACAGTCCATTTAAGCTGGAGAGATGCTAATAGACAAGCACTCAACTGTCAACCGGTCCTGATGAAAAACGGCCGTCTTTCGCATGTGATTCTAGTGACACCATCAAATGGCGCCTTCCCATCAGCCCCCGTTGAGGATGATTTGGGAGGAGCTAATGAGAGGAATGGTGATGGGGCAGGGCAGGGCAGGGTTGGGCGGGGTGGGGCGGGGCGGGGCGGGACAGGACGGGACGGGACGGGATAAAGCAAATACCGCTAACCACAGGTGCAGCCGCAGTCCTGTTCCACCACACTTTCATCATTAAAGCCATTAAAAATCACTGGTCCAGATAAGGATCTGTGTCCACACCATCCGCTGTGGAAGAGCAGCCGTGCAATGCTTCACCTTTTACACCATTAGACATACGCTGCGATTATACACCTTTATTACTGCAGACTAATTACATTCCTGTCTTTCTACCCAGCAAGCTCGGATAGACAGTGTCAACTATGTCTTTCATTTTCAAATATCACGTGACAGTGAGCGCACAGTTCCTATACATATGCTGTATGTACACTAAACCATAAAGCTTCAGTAAATAATGAGAAAGAGATGCATCTCTCTGGGCATTTGGGCGCCATTGTACTGTTTGGCGTAAATTAAGAGCCGAGCGAGTAGGGAAATAAGGCCGTTACCAGCCCCACACACAGGGCCTGTTCTGGAGCCGGGAAACTGGCATAGAGCGGAGATTTCTCGGAAGGTTGACTGGTCAGAAATAATAACCAAGGAGGCGGCACGGTAATGAACTTTTCATTGGGAATAATGATCCACCTTATTGGCTGTCGGCAGGCACACTTCGGAGTGCGGTTCCACCTTGGCAGAGACGGAATACTGCAAGGCAGCAAAAAAAATAAAATAAAATAAAATAGAAAAATCATAATGGGAAGGCTGGGGTGATGCATGGGGGGGGGTAATATATCTAAATCATATTACTGGTGTGGCTGTGGAGCGTTCCCTGTCCCCACCCCCCATTTCCCGCATCACCTAATGAGAGGCGGTAAGTATGTTCCTACCCTGGCCGCCGGGCCTTGTCCGTGGAGAGGAGAGTGAGCGGAGGACTGCCCCGCCGCGTCAGCCACACCGTGTAGCGCCCCCTCTGCTGGGGGTGCAGGAACACGGCCATGTCCAGGCCACAGGCGCGTGTACCCCCCCACAGCCACGGGCTCATTACCCCAGGGACCCCCCCAGAGCTGAAGCGTTCACCCCCACAGGAACTGCCCTGTACACAGAGAGGGGGAGGGAGGGAGAGGGGGAGAGAGGGGAGAGAGGGGGAGAGAGGGGGAGGAGGGGGAGAGAGGGGGAGGGGAGAGGGGGGGAGAGGGGGGAGAGGGGGAGAGGGGGAGAGGGGGGAGACGAGGGGGAGCGAGGGCGAGAGAGCGAGAGTAGCAGCTCAGACACTTTTACCTCAATAACCTCTATGACCATTACTGCCAGGTGCTGTTATTTCATTACAGCGATATATATATACGTATTAGTCAACAACCGCAAACCGGTACCCCACACATTTTAGCGCATATTACTCATGCCACAGCCCACAGACACAGGGAATAAACAGGCTCACGTTGTTATATTCTTGCCTGTCTTACGGCATTTGATTTCCCAAGTGATCGAAACTGAATGGCTTCCTGATATCTGAAGGCCTCAAAATGGGGGTTTGGCTCTGTGGATTGAATTTCATGTATGTGCATATACAAGCACACACCACACACACAAACATGTATGTGTGTGTGCGTGTGTGTGTGGTGTGTGTGTGTGTGTGTGTGTGTGTGTGTGTGTGTGTGCGCGTGTGACGCACACACAGATATATACCCAGTGCCAAGTCTAAATTCAAAATGATCCTGACATGAGTTACTTTACATGCTTTCTTTAATTTAGGCCCAGTCATAAACAAGCACACTACATTAAGTGCCATAAGGCTAACATGAAGGTAGCCCATCTATTATCTAAATAGAAACTGTGATAGCTGTTGTATTAATAACACGAGGATTAAATCTGAACATGTTTTATTATATCAATAACAAATGCAATAATATTATACTGACACATCACCAAAGTTGCACAATACACCAACACTGCATAAAACATTTTAATATTCTTCCACCTTCTCCGCAGCCACTCCCAAGTGCCTGTTTACAACACCATCACTAATAGATAAGCATCCATGACATTGTGCTCAGACCTAACACGCCCATGGGTATGCTGTGCATTTGCTTGTGATAAAGGAGTGCTCCTCGCAGGTCACACTTAAAGTTGAATGCATCCTCAATCAATATCCATCGGTGATTACCGTCGCTGTCAGGAGCAAGCACACCAGGGGGAACTTTCAATAACAGCCTTTCCGTCCGTCAAAAGACAAAAGCTGACACCAGCGCATCCCTATTATTTAGCATTCCGTTCCCAACAGCAGGGATGTCAAGCTCCCGAATCCATTGTGCGGAATTTGATGAGCACTGCCTGAACGATTATCTCCAGTGTTGCACGATGACGGCTTATATTATAAACGCCCGTTCCATTTATGCATTATTCTTATGAATAGGACTGGTTCAATTTAGGCAATAAATAGATAGCGATGAAATATACCAAAAAAAAAAAAAAACGGAACAAAGAAAGAATAATAGTCGCAATAAAATCAGCAAAAAACCCTAAACGCTGAGCTTATTCCATCATGAAAGTTAATTTAGTGATAACAGCCTGCATCCCGTCTGCTATAGACATCTCTGGCTATGACTAATTATTCACAACAAATTGTCTGCTTCTGCCACACATAGCAGCACGCCAAAGAGCAGGCGAGCGAGCCCGAAGGACGCACAGAATGTTGGCTGGGAAAAAAGAGAAGCAAAGTCGAATCAAAGCTGTGACCGTCACCTTTGATTTCCAGCTCCGTTCTCCGACAGGCTCATTGAAGTTCCTCAATCGGGAAGTTTTTTTTGAGAAGCAAGGCTGGGTGAGAACTACAAAGCCTCCCATCTGCTTTAATGTATCCATGATACTAAAGAGAGTAAAAAAAAAAAATAAATAAAAAAAAAATAAAGGCCCAGAGATAATGTTTCTCTATGGAAAACTGTGGAAGGATTCCATACATGAACCATCTCGGATGAATACAAAAGCAGCATACAAACAAAAGCACGTATCGAATAACCAATGCCCTGCTAATAACCAGGTATCTAATAACCAATGCCCTGCTAATAACCAGGTATCTAATAACCAATGCCCTGCTAATAACCAGGTATCTAATAACCAATGCCCTGCTAATAACCAGGTATCTAATAACCAATGCCCTGCTAATAACCAGGTATCTAATAACCAATGCCCTGCTAATAACCAGGTATCTAATAACCAATGCCCTGCTAATAACCAGGTATCTAATAACCAATGCCCTGCTAATAACCAGGTATCTAATAACCAATGCCCTGCTAATAACCAGGTATCTAATAACCAATGCCCTGCTATTAACCAGGTATCTAATAACCAATGCCCTGCTAATAACCAGGTATCTAATAACCAATGCCCTGCTAATAACCAGGTATCTAATAACCAATGCCCTGCTAATAACCAGGTATCTAATAACCAATGCCCTGCTAATAACCAGGTATCTAATAACCAATGCCCTGCTAATAACCAGGTATCTAATAACCAATGCCCTGCTAATAACCAGGTATCTAATAACCAATGCCCTGCTAATAACCAGGTATCTAATAACCAATGCCCTGCTAATAACCAGGTATCTAATAACCAATGCCCTGCTAATAACCAGGTATCTAATAACCAATCTCCTGCTAATACCTGGTTATTAGCAGGAGATTGGTTATTAGATACCTGGTTATTAGCAGGAGATTGGTTATTAGATACCTGCTAATAACCAGGTATCTAATAACCAATTTCCTGCTAATAACCAGGTATCTAATAACCAATGCCCTGCTAATAACCAGGTATCTAATAACCAATGCCCTGCTAATAACCAGGTATCTAATAACCAATGCCCTGCTAATAACCAGGTATCTAATAACCAATGCCCTGCTAATAACCAGGTATCTAATAACCAATGCCCTGCTAATAACCATGTATCTAATAACCAATGCCCTGCTAATAACCAGGTATCTAATAACCAATGCCCTGCTAATAACCAGGTATCTAATAACCAATGCCCTGCTAATAACCAGGTATCTAATAACCAATGCCCTGCTAATAACCAGGTATCTAATAACCAATGCCCTGCTAATAACCAGGTATCTAATAACCAATGCCCTGCTAATAACCAGGTATCTAATAACCAATGCCCTGCTAATAACCAGGTATCTAATAACCAATGCCCTGCTAATAACCAGGTATCTAATAACCAATGCCCTGCTAATAACCAGGTATCTAATAACCAATGCCCTGCTAATAACCAGGTATCTAATAACCAATGCCCTGCTATTAACCAGGTATCTAATAACCAATGCCCTGCTAATAACCAGGTATCTAATAACCAATGCCCTGCTAATAACCAGGTATCTAATAACCAATGCCCTGCTAATAACCAGGTATCTAATAACCAATGCCCTGCTAATAACCAGGTATCTAATAACCAATGCCCTGCTAATAACCAGGTATCTAATAACCAATGCCCTGCTAATAACCAGGTATCTAATAACCAATGCCCTGCTAATAAACAGGTATCTAATAACCAATGCCCTGCTAATAACCAGGTATCTAATAACCAAGGGAATGTCCAGGGAAGGGGCCTATGTTTTGTATGCATATATCCACCAACGCCCCCCCCCCCTTTCCCCCGGTTACATGAGCTCAAATAGACAGGGAAAGCAATACTAACATAACTAACATCTTCACTTTAAGTCCGAACAGCTCTTATTACACATCATTTGCAGGGTCTCAAAACTTAGTGAGACCCAAAACCCTATAAATACCTCACATTTAAAAATGAGCATTCTGCAGGCACGCTACCGCCCAATTGTTTATGACCGCCGCAAGGGGAAAAAAAAAAAGCAGGGATAATAACCTGCCTTTTTGCATACGAGTAAAGATGGCAGGGCCAGTCTATCTGCCAATGGATGCGTGTAAATGCAGATGGAATGTGAATCTCTCTCTCTCTCTCTCTCTCTCTCTCTCTCTCTCTCTCTCTCAACACCGTCCCATTGATACTTCCATGTCTTATGAAGGAAATATCTTGTGTCAAGAAGAAAATGGCCTAAGCGGATGGCTGATGCAACCTCATTATGCTCTCCAGATATTATGGCAGGTGTGAGACGGCACACCAACTCACAGGAGAATGACAAAAATGAAATTTGTCAGTGGCACTACATTACATCACATTATTATACACACATGCCCAAGTACCGTAACCTGGCAACATGGTCCATGGCAGGGATCTTAAAGTAGTGAAGTACTCTGTTGGGACTTGGGAGCTTTGTTATATAAGCCAAACCTTGGTAACTTAATTGATTAATTGACAGCATGATCCATCAAAAAGAGGAATAATATATATATATTTTTTTTTTGAAGGCAACTGATACCTCATTCCTCAGAACAGTCATGTCGGGAGGCAGGGCTGTTGCCATGACAACAAAGCTGATTCCTACAGGAGGACCAGTCTGAAAGGCTTGATCCCAGAGTGCACTGCTGACATGCCATTTAAATCACGCTTGATTAAATGAGGAAAATGCATCTTCGGTCTCTGTAATTGACTGCATTGCTTTTCGCTGTTATAACAGCCAGGCGGGACACTGGGAAGGCCTTATGTAAGAAGCACACACATCGGCATTGCGTAACAGCGCCCTCACCTGTAAATGGCGATAGCGCTCCACTACTTGGCAGGAAATATCTCATGTTAAACCTGCCAAATTCACCCGATTTTTCCATCCTCTCTTTCTCTTCCTTTGTTTATCTTTTAAAACCCGGGCCAGCCAGGTGATGAGAGTCAAACTGCGCTGCAGGTAAAAGCTCAACCTTCACCTGGGCGCCCGTGGCAACCCCAGAGCAGAGATCAGCACACTGCCCAGAGCTTGCCATAAATTAAGGAGAGGTGGCAGCATTGCAGGAACGGAGACAGGAGAGAGAGAACAAGAGAGAGAGCGAGAGAAAGAGATAGAGAAAAAGGAGAGAGTGACAGAGACAGAGAGATATATTGAGAGAGAGAAAGAGAGAGGGAGAGAGAGAGATTGTATCGTTGTTCTTATAATTATGACTAATGGTTAGGCTTTTGACAATATGTATTTTAAAATATGTCAATAAACCATTTTCAATGTGAAAATTTTGAATTTGAGAGAGAGAAAGAGAGGGAGGAAAAAGGGATAGAACAAGCCAACAATACACAGAGGAATAGAGACGGCTCCATGCATCTCATTATGTGCCCGTAGACTGAGGAGCTCCGCGGTCATATACCATAAAGCATGGATGAAAACAAAGATGGCCGAAAAAGAAACCCAAAGCAATTCAGTCCGAGTGCAAGAGGGAGACCTGAACTCATGCCTCTCATTATTCTCCTACTTATTCCTCTTTTTGGGTTTTTTTTTGTTTTGTCCTGTTTTTTTCGCTGTTATCTTTTGTTAAGATGGCCGTTTTTATTCCAGCGGGGAGGAGGGAGGGAGGCAAACGGCAGGACCACAGACTGAGCCGCTCTAGTTTAGCTTCATTACGTCTCTCTGCCCATTTACATTATCCGCAATGCACAGAGGCTCCAGACAATTTGGCGGAGAGAGTAAAACCAATTCCAAAAGTCTTTAGCACACTCCACCTCCACAATTTCACACCGGCAGATAGAAGCGCTCTTCTCCGGTCGAATTCCATCTTGATCTCCACAGGAGCAGGCAAACAAAATTTTCCCCAATACAAAATAAATACATAAATAAATAAATAATCTGCAATGTATACATTATATACGCACATAGGGCCGGGAACCAGAAAAAAATAAAATAACGGATCTTTAGGCAGGTGATCTCTTACACGGTGGAATTCTTGTCATTTATATAGTTAGCTGTTCGGAATCAAATGCCCTCGTCTCAACCCAGTCCAGAGGCCTGGAATCAATCAGCATTTGTCCTCAAACTAACTCACCTTTGATGATTGATCGGGTCTTTAGTACCACTAAGTGTTTAGTAAATCTGAGCTTGCTGCAAGGGTTTATGTAACGAACACACATTTTTGATTTCTGAGTGCGAGAGGCCTACAGGAGCTCAGTGGTCCCCAACCCTGCTCCCTTAGATCTACCGTCTGTAGCTTTTAATTTCATCCCTAATTTGACACACCTGAATCTACTAATTAGCAGCTCCAGGAGATCTCTAGCTGTTGAATGAGGGGTGCTTTGTTAGGGTTGGAGTGAAATCCTACAGGACGGTAGATCTCTAGCTGTTGAATGAGGGGTGCTTTGTTAGGGTTGGAGTGAAAACCTACAGGACGGTAGATATCTAGCTGTTGAATGAGGTGTGCTTTGTTAGGGTTGAAGTGAAAACCTACAGGACGGTAGATCTCTAGCTGTTGAATGAGGGGTGCTTTGTTAGGGTTGGAGTGAAAACCTACAGGACGGTAGATCTCTAGCTGTTGAATGAGGGGTGCTTTGTTAGGGTTGGAGTGAAAACCTACAGGACGGTATATCTCTAGCTGTTGAATGAGGTGAGCTTTGTTAGGGTTGGAGTGAAAACCTACAGGACGGTAGATCTCTAGCTGTTGAATGAGGTGAGCTTTGTTAGGGTTGGAGTGAAAACCTACAGGACGGTAGATCTCTAGCTGTTGAATGAGGTGTGCTTTGTTAGGGTTGGAGTGAAAACCTACAGGACGGTAGATATCTAGCTGTTGAATGAGGTGTGCTTTGTTAGGGTTGAAGTGAAAACCTACAGGACGGTAGATCTCTAGCTGTTGAATGAGGGGTGCTTTGTTAGGGTTGGAGTGAAAACCTACAGGACGGTAGATCTCTAGCTGTTGAATGAGGGGTGCTTTGTTAGGGTTGGAGTGAAAACCTACAGGACGGTATATCTCTAGCTGTTGAATGAGGTGAGCTTTGTTAGGGTTGGAGTGAAAACCTACAGGACGGTAGATCTCTAGCTGTTGAATGAGGTGAGCTTTGTTAGGGTTGGAGTGAAAACCTACAGGACGGTAGATCTCTAGCTGTTGAATGAGGTGTGCTTTGTTAGGGTTGGAGTGAAAACCTACAGGACGGTAGATCTCTAGCTGTTGAATGAGGTGTGCTTTGTTAGGGTTGGAGTGAAAACCTACAGGACGGTAGATCTCTAGCTGTTGAATGAGGTGTGCTTTGTTAGGGTTG
Source organism: Synaphobranchus kaupii (assembly GCA_029718625.1). Taxonomy (NCBI): domain Eukaryota; kingdom Metazoa; phylum Chordata; class Actinopteri; order Anguilliformes; family Synaphobranchidae; genus Synaphobranchus; species Synaphobranchus kaupii. Next base: position 7,251,135 of record CM056390.1, on the reverse strand, counting down.
GAGTGAAAACCTACAGGACGGTAGATCTCTAGCTGTTGAATGAGGTGAGCTTTGTTAGGGTTGGAGTGAAAACCTACAGGATGGTAGATCTCTAGCTGTTGAATGAGGGGTGCTTTGTTAGGGTTGGAGTGAAAACCTACAGGACGGTAGATCTCTAGCTGTTGAATGAGGTGTGCTTTGTTAGGGTTGGAGTGAAAACCTACAGGACGGTAGATCTCTAGCTGTTGAATGAGGGGTGCTATGTTAGCGTTGGAGTGAACGGGGTTGGGGATCCACTGCAGAAGATTATGGGGTCACTGGTGGTAGTGACCATGACATGTATAAGAAGAGAGGAGCCTCAGGAGCAGGGATAAGGAGAGCTAAACTGACTGGGGCCATAACACTCTTGGTTCCCCAAGATTTAAAAAATGAGACAAGGTGCCACTACACTTCACCGTTCAACAGCCTCAGTCTAGCCACAGAAAGAAATGACCCTGAAACGGGTGATGGGAACAAGAACTGCCAGAAATTTTTTTTTTTTTTAAACGCTTCAGCGCACCTAAGCCTTATTCCACGAGAACGATAACACTCCTTTGATGGATTTGAGAACTGTTTTCTTAAAAGTACAATCTTAGCCTGGCTATTTACAATGGAAGACAGACACAGAGCACTGGGCAAGGCTGAAGAATTAATAGGACTGTTCAGGCCAACAGACGCTTGTTATCATATCAACACAACGCTTACATGTAGCATATCAACATAGACTTACATGTAGCATATCAACACAGACTTACATGTAGCATATCAACACACGTTTCATATCAATACAGGCTTATATACATCATATCAACACACGCTAACATGTATCATATCAACACACACGTACATGCATCATATCAAAACACGCTTAAATATATATATTTGGTGATTTTTTGAATCCACAAGCCAATCTGGCCAGTGGGTGAAAAAGTTAATTTCATACCCTGCATGTAGCATATCAACACACGCTTACATGTAGAATATCAACATAGGTTTATCAGGCACTATCTATCTTGTGTAACTGACTTTGGAAGCGACTAGACAAACAAGCATTTATACCCACAGCTCTTTTCTGTGTATTATTACAGCTGCAATCAACAAAAGCAACAAATTTCAATGCAAACCGAATCAATCCAAACATTCGCCAGCATGCTCTTTTCTTTTATAATGTAATCCCTGCGAGAAATGTCAAGGAAGGAAGAAACTATTTAAGTGTATCCCCGTAAATCCTCTCACAAAGACAGTGTTTTTAGCTGAATGAACGGCATTTAAGCATTCACGGTCTGAGACATGGCTCTTTGATGATTACAGTACATTATCAGTGTGTACTTACTCGCCTCAGACTCCTGAGTAGTTATTGACCTCAGAAGAAAGGTGATTTGTCAAGGCTGCCTGGGATTACAGAGGTGTAAATTATCTCAAGCCTTTGTTTGTTTGCTTGCTTATCAACACAGATAACAGTTAAGAGCATTGCAAATAAACACTTCCTTTTCTGCACTGACTTGTGCACGCAAACACCGCGCAGACAGACAGAGAGACACGTCTCTCCTGCCAGGCTACTGATCAAAGCCCCTGACCAGCACCAATGTCACAGTCTGTGGGACTGCTGGTCACAGGCTGCACTAGTACAGTTATAGTAGAATCGTAATAATATTAAATTAATTAACTGAAAAAAGCCATTTTTTCGATTCATGAACTTAATTTTGATTAATTTCCTGAACTGAAATGCTATTAACCTCAACCTGCAGTCAGGTTTTGGCCGCCATGCACTCTGCTCCTGCTGAATGGCTGAAGCTAAGCAGGTGTGGGCTTGGCTAGTACTTGGATGGGAGACCTCCTGGGAAAACTAAGTTGCTGCTGGAAGTGGTGTTGGGGGGCCAGTTGGGTGCCAATCTTCCCTCTAGTCAAATAAACCCCAATTCCCCAGTGCAGTGATGGAGACACTGTGCTGTAGGAGATGTCATCTTTCGCAAAGAGTAGGAGTTTCACCTGTGTCTGGGCTAACCTCCCAACCTAGCCCTTTCAATCTGCCACCTAATCATACCCCCGTTTAATTTGATAAAAATGGTTCTCTCCCTCTCCACCTCAGCTGATGTGTGTTGTGCATTCTAGTGCAAAATGGCTGCAGTTGCATCACCCAGGTGGGTGCTACACATTGGTGGTGGTTGAGGCGAGTTTTGAGAAAGTGCTTTGAGTGTGAGAAGGGCGCTATATAAATGCCAGGCATTATCATTATTATGCGGTCGGGTATGGAACCAGCCCAAGCCAGTGCAGACTGTGGCCCACAGCCCTGCAGGGAAGGGAGAGTTTCAGCCAGACCTCAGCACCTCGGCGTCCCCCGCTGGTTCATCAGGTGCCCCAAAATTTTCCTGTTAAGCTGCAAATGAAGTGGCTTCCTCTTCCATGAGCCCAACTTCCCAACTTCCAAACTGCGGCGTGATAAAAAGCAACTCCTGACATCACAACGCAGATAAAGGGAAAAAAAATTTTTTTAAAAGATACTGTTCAGATCAGCACATCTATCAGCACTGGACTAATCCCTCTGTCCGGGTGACTGAAGTCACGCAGGGTCCGATGCGAGATGCTCACATTACTGAGCTGAGACCCAGGAAGACAGTGAGCTCTGACGGAACGGAGAGATAAGCTCTCCACAGACTGACGCCCTGTGGTAAATGTTCCGGGCGAGACAGCCCCGAAGATTCATCATCTCTCTGGGCGTAGGCCCACCCCGTGCACGCTATGGGGACCTGTTCATTAATTCTCATTAAACTTGTGTAGCAACACAGGAAATTAATGCGATATCAAGGCTCAAAAAAGTGATTCTTTGACAGCAGTTTTGGGATAAAAACAGCGCTGTGGCAGGGGCAGGCAGGATGCTGGCGTCTGGTGTGCTGCACCACGTGGGCTGTGGTTCTGAGCTCAAAGACACAAAAACACTGTCATCAAATTTAACTTCAGGGAATGTCCATGGCAATTTTCTCTCTCGTTATTTCTTTCTCTCCTTCTCTCTTTCTTTCATTCATTTGCATGAATGTACCTTGCTTCTCAATAACCCCATTCTCTGTGGTTTAATGCGCCAACTGTGATTCAACTTTCACTGCAAACCTTTTTTTAGTGGTTGATAATTATCTGTGTTTTGTACACAGGTTACATGCATAATGGACCCATTAGATGTCTGTTCGGAGAAAGTGCTCAAATCCAGCCTTGAGTTAATTGGACGGTGAATCCAGGAAGTGAAACAGGAAGCAGGAAGCTGGGCAATCAGGCTATTTATATGGCTCCAATGTACACCAGCCTTTACTAAAGAGATGGGAGAGAATAAAAGGATTTACACATGTCATGTTGCCAAGGAATGGAAACACCACGGCAACGGAGAGCGTTTAGCGATGATTTAAGAGAAGAGGGACAAACACAGCCGCTCTCAGCCAGAAGGACTGAAGGCGAGCTGACAGATTTGGCTGTTTACGGGAAGCCGTGTCCTGATCGAGGCTGCGTCACTGCGTCTCGAGGCACCGCGAAAGACACCCCCGATCTGTGGGCGCTCCCCACAGACAAATGGGGCCAAGATCAAAGAGGAAACAGGGCAAGAAACCGATATTTCTTCTTTATACCGAACAGAAAAAAATAAAATAAAAATCAATAAGTAATGTGCCTGACTGAAGACTGGCGAAGATTGCACAATGGAGCTGATCATTAGACCACAGCTGGGGTTGGGTAGCAGCCTGGCAAATGGTTCTCACCTCCAATGTTACCTGCATTAGAAATCAAAAGGTTTTTATCAGCATTCAGCACATGGTATAAGAGCAGCACTTAAGCCTTGCTTGTTATTTATTTATTCCTTTATTTTTTTTACTTATTTCTTTTTTTTAAAAAGTCAATGAATTAAAATAAATAAAATAAATAAAAATAAAGATACCATCCTGTGGGAAAGTGGGTCAAAACTCAAACACTATTGGAGGAAAATTGGGGAAAGAAAAAAAGAGATATCCCTATTTTGGTAAGTGGAGCCAGTGGTAGAAGAACAGCTTAGATTAATGGAGGCCTCCTCTATGTGTGAATCATGGCTCTGACAGCAACTCAATCAATCAGAGCCTCTTATACCCGCTAACAAGCACAATACCTGTCCTTCCCCACAATGACCATATAAGGAGGTCCGGTGGACTTACTCTGCTGCTCTGAACGGTGCACCAGCCCTTGGAAGGGGGGCTCTGCCCGAAATGCACACACCACGTAAGTAAGCGGGAGAGAGCCGTGTTTACCGCGCGGCGGACTTTGAAGTCGAGACGAAAAGGAATTAATCGATAAATGTGTTCCCCTCACTGCAGATAACGGCAGGGACGGAGTGGGGGGGGGGGGCAGGGGGTTGACGTCACCCCGAGCGTCAGATCTCCGGCCACCGGAGCCGCTGGGGGCCACATCCGAGTGCGGAAAATATGGGAGCAGGGAGAAGGCTCACTAATCATTCCCAGGAGATTCCTCCTTTTCCCTGGCTCCATCCCCTCTGGCACAATTATCCCTCCATTACATTTCATTAGCAGGGAACAACTGGCTAATGACTCCGCTATCTTGCTATCCCACTTTTGGGTTAGAGATGACAACCTCATCTGTTTTCAGTCACGAGGGTTCTCCAGCTACGCGCGGCAGAAATATGCTCCGAGAAGATACGGCAGGAACATATTACATTTTGATTAAACAATTTCAAATATTGCATCTCTTGTAAACTATAGTTAAATGTTGACTTGCTGAATTATTTATCTCCCCTCAAATGTTGCCTTGCGATTCCAGCAGAGCCTGTTTACATTCCTGTGACCCATGCTGAGAATCCACAGAAGAAGACAGAGGAATCATGGGAAATGTAGTTTGAAAAAGCCGTGGAGCGAGAAAGCATGAGAAAGTCAGTGTCAACAAAATGCATAGAAAACGATGGCTTACTGTAATGAACAACAGAATAGAAAGAATGCATTGTAATAAAAACCTAAACCTAAGTACCATCAATCATAACTAATGACAAATAGACAAATTAGAGAGAGCGCAGAGAAAGGAGACGCTAACTAGCTGCCAGCGGCCTCCGATGAGGCCAGGGAGATGTATGCACAGTGTACACCAGCAGGGGATTTGTTTCCCTCTTGGGGCGAACGAGGAGAGCCTCAATTAGTCTGTTTGGGAGGTGACCCCGTCACAGAGGACGGTCCTGTTTCCCATCCCGTGGAGAGGTGATGCATTGCTCCACAGAGCTCCGTCAGCATCGCTCTGTGCCAAAGTTCGGCCAGCTGGAGATGTCCCGGAGTGGCACTGGGCTGGCGTGGAGCCACAACTCAGGGGACCGGGCCAAAAGCCAGTCTGGGCAGAGACCCACAAACCACCCCCCCCCCCCCCCCCCCCCTCTCCCGGGAGCCCCCAGTCTGGTCACGGAGCTGCTGGGACAGGATGAGGCTTGCAAAAAAAATTAAAAATACAAATACAAATAAAAATAAAAATCCAAAGAGTGCGATGTCCCCGCTGGAACAAAAAGTGCTTATTGATCCGTCTCTTGCCGGGGGGGACACGCAAAGGTTTCGGTCCGAAATTCGTCAGCATTCAATGAAAAGGAAGGAACAATGAAAGAAAGCAACCTACAGCGGATACGGCTCCGCGCGGCGGTCTGAGGAGAGCTGGCGGTGGGCCTCATGCACTGGGCGTCACGCAGTGGTCGCACGGTGGTGTAAGAACCACGTGGCCGCGATCTGAAGGAGTACGAGGCACATAAGGGAGAGTACTGCAGTATATTTTAAATATATTGTGAAGATAGTCTTGATATATTTACAATATACTGCAGTATATTCTTTTTCCACAAGGGACGATTGCTCCGTCACTAACGTCCTAGATATAGTGTGCCTCCTGGCTCCCCGTTAACTGGCTGAATTAGGCAGTGCTTTTTCCCCCACATGTCCTTGTTCTTGCATCCCTTTGTGGAAATGGAATACACTGAAAATATATTTAAGTAGAATATATTATCAAGATATTATAATTCTTCATTGCATATTGGCAATTATAGAGATTGTTGCCATTTTCAGACACTCAAAACCAAAAGGCTCTGGTTAGCTAAATGCTTCATGTCTGGTTGTTCCACTTTCAGATATTGAATTACGTTTATTTTAAAAACACACACTGCTCTGAAAAATGTCTATCATTATATTTTCAAAAAAGAACACACATTTTGCAGTAAATTGCAGAGTGGTTTGCACATAACGGGCCAGTTAGATCCTTGCATTCGGATGGCAAAAAACTGCTGGTGCACTCTCAGAAGAAAGGGTTCCAAAGGGCTCCTCTGTGTCTCCATAGAGGAACCCTATCTACACTCTCAGAAGAAAGGGTTCCAAAACACTCCTCTGTGTCTCCATAGAGGAACCCAATCTACACTCTCAGATGAAAGGGATCCAAAAGGCTCATCTGTGTCTCCATAGAGGAACCCAATCTACATTCTCAGATGAAAGGGTTCCAAAAGGCTCCTCTGTGTCCATAGAGAAACTCTATCTAGTTTACGGGTTCTTTTGTGTGCAAAATGGTTCAATCTGGGAGCTTTCACACTTTTCACATCTACCATAGATAAAGAACTAAAAAGGGTTCACACTGGACTTAGACACAAGTCAAAGAACCCTTTTATGTGGGGTATCACCTGAGACACTTCACTTATTATGCTCTGCTTCTGCACAATTAACTTCCAGCTAAGATCAGAATTGAGGAAACAGTGATGACTTTTTAGAAACCGGCTGAAACCAGCTTTGTGATTGTGCTGTTAAGTATCTGTCTGTGACTGAACTGAACTGTATTTTTTGCCTGTATTTTCCCTGTATTTTTATGTTCAGAACCCCGGGGCACCTTGATGGGAAAAGTGCTACTGGATATAAAAATGAAAATGAAAATGAAAATGAAAATGATTGATTGATACCATTTCCGGGATTCCAGCCTTGGACAGGCCGGACAGGCCGAGCCCCCTAACCGGCCATCAAAGGCTTCATAACATGTCCTGCAGATCTCATACGCCTGAAAACGATTATCTCCACACTCAGCAGCCCTCTACAAGCGAACGCTGAGAACTGAGAATGTCCCCAGCCCCCTCCCCAGCTCTGCTAAACCCTCACAGGTAAGCACGGGAGTCCAGATGTGCGATACACAATATTCCCTTCCCTCCTTCCCGGTAAATGATCACATTAATTGGCAATGTATTAGCGTGTGTTTTGTCCCGCTGCTGATAAGACCTCACAGGCGCCGTCCCAAAACGCAGCCAACACATTAGCGCAGCTAATTTAATTACCCGTCCTGCCGTGGTGTGCTTCAATTACTCACCAGCATCTCAGATACACGGCGGTAACAGGGGGGGGGGGGAATAAAGCAGGTGCCTGCACGCGAAACCCCGCAGAGGCTTCTCATCAATAACCACACCCATCTGAGTAAATACAAACCAAATACAAGCTCAGTGAAAAACAGGTGCCCAGAAAAACTAGGGGCGCACTGCTGAAGTGGCTCAAACTCAAAAATCTTGGGTTTGGGGTTCCTGTGACTGGGGGGTGGGGGGGCTAGCATATTTCGCTGTCTACTCATAACTGTTGACACATCGCCCCCACCCCACCCCACCCAAAAATAGTTTGAGCAGTCCCACAAATTGTTTGGTACCCCCTTCCAACCATACTCCCTCCCCCACCACTAATTCATTGGGCCTGGCTACTGAAAACACTGAGAACACTGAGTAAATCAGACTAGCCCAACCCCCTCCACTACAACCCCAAACCCCCCGACTCCCACCAGGGGTTTCCCTAAACATGGGTGTGTAATCAGCACCGGCAGCCACACCACCACAATCCCGCCGGCCCCGCTGTACGGGCCAGTAGTTCACCGGTTACCGCTACTCTAAGTCTAAGTCCCTTGTCGGTAAACACGGGGGTGGGGTGTGTTGGTCTGCTCTCCGGCGTTGTTGTCCCACAGCGGATCCAAACAACGGCTAAATAAATCGAGCACGGAAGGCGAATGAGAAACGCGTTCATGGACAACCTGAACAGATTTGGTCAGGTTTTAGAGCAGGTCTGGCTCTCATATCGCAGTGCAGCACCCCCCCCCCCCCCCCCCCCCCCCCACACCTCCTCCACCTCCTCCTCCTCCTCCTCCACCACCTCCTTTTATTGAATCATGCATCGTCTCTCCCCCCGGAGCCTTATGTCACGCTCAGAGGACGCGTTCGTTTTAATGTTCTTTCCCCCCGTCGCTGTACCTGTGTTCGGGAGAGAAGTGCAGCTCGTCTCAGCAGGGACGTTGCTTTATGATACTGAGCTATGGCCCGGTACAGGGGAGCCCAGGGACCATCGCGTTCACGGCATTAAAACCCCCTAATCCAACCGCAGCGTTCGTCCGGGGGCGAAACGCACTCACCTCCACGCCCCATTCTCGCTTTAAACGTACTCAACGACCTCACAGCCACGACGCACTTATTTATGTATACGTCTGCTTTCATTTACCTCCCTACTGATTGATTAAGGTGTAATCCGCAGGCCCTAAAATATGTGGCTAAACATGTGGACGGTGGTGCGCAGATGAGATTTAGAGTTAGAGAAACAGCAGCGGCGGGCTTGCACCGCCAGGTGAACAGACCTTATGAATAAATCAACGAGAAAGCGCGGGTTATGTAAAAACCCATTTTCGCAATGCACCGCAACTCCAGTGGAGTATGATCGGTGGACCTTCAAGCTACCACGCCAAGACTCCCCCGAAAATATTTCTTAGACATGTCATTTATGAGCAAATGGAAAGAGATGTTCATTTATTTGAATTACCATCAACCGGCGCGAGTGGAAGACTGAGAAACTCCAGGCACTGTTGATTGACTTATGAGAAGAAGGAAGGCTGCAAAAACAGGCTGTTGCCACACTCCACAGTACATAACCAGTGTGTGAATGCACCCCTTAGCGGCAGGACATAAACTTCACAATGTGTTGTTCGAAGTTGCTTTCAGCACGCTATCTTCAATTTCAATTTCAGTCTAGGCCAAAAAGTGAAGTGCTATTTCCATAGCGCAGATCGCAGTGCGCCATCAGAAGAACAGCTGGCCACCCTGCTTCACGGGTCATTATCAGAACCGCAGCCGCGAATGGGAGCTGAAAACGAGGATTGGGTTATGAGATGCCGATGCAGGAGGACTGAATGTGGGGAAGATGGAGAGCAGAAAAGGACCGGCGCGTCGACCGAAAACAGCGGCTCTGCCACGGTACCATCGTCCCAGTGCTGTGGGCATGAAGTTCTGGCCGCACCCAACACCAGGGGGCGGTAGAGGGCACATAACCCTGTAAAGAGACTCGCAGGCGTGTCTGAGCCACCCAGAAGAAGGAAAGTTTTAAAAAATACTTCCTGTTAATGTGTTTTCCTCTCCAACCACCCCAATCCTAACTGCCCCGTTGGTTTCAATCACACAAGGACAGTTCTAATTAGCTTAATGCTAATAGCAGTCTCAATGGCCAGGGCAATTAGCAGAACACAGATAAAAAGAGATGTGTCCGCGTGCGTGCCGTACAGAAGGATCTTTTTTTTCCGCCTCTCTGACAGATTAAAAGAGATTGGCGGTAACCTGCTGGGAGGGAAACTAGCACCCGGAACCATCTGGACCGGGAGCCTGCAGAACAGCCAGTCACACGCTCGCGCTTAGCGCAAAGTGATTGACACTAACAAGGGGAGAACTAAATAGGTATCCACCAGAGAGGGCCACGGTCAGAGGAACTGAGAAAATGGTCTCAAACGTTACAGTGACTGAAGTGTAGCACTGTAACTGTGCGTGGGGCAGGGAGCGCTTCCAGCCTGTACTTTAATGATCAGATACAGCAAAATGCTCTGTGTTTATTCAGTTTTTAAAAAATATTTGATAGGGCTTTTTCAGCTTTATTGGACAGCGCAGTGTAGAGAGAGACAGGAAGACTGGAAGCGAGAGAGAGGGAGAGACATGCGACAAAGGTCATGCGGCCTGATTCGTACCGCTGATGTCGCAGCTGGCAATGAGCATGTGGACGGTGCTCTACAGCCTACACGACCGAGACGCCCCCGCTCTGTGTTAATTTAACTCACACAAAGTTTAAAAGCAGGATCAAATGTATTCCAGTAAAGTAACTGTACTATATCAGAGTTGATTTAACACTGTTGATGTTAGCTTTACGTCATGTGCACGTCGCTCTGGATAAGACCGTCTGCCATAGGCCTAGTATTAGGCCTTGTATTACACACACTGCTGGACCACCTAGTCTCACACAGTCAAACATCAACTCTCACAAGTATAATAGCTAGTCTGGGGACCAATTAACATTAAAATATTGGGTGTGACATGTGTCCCTGCCCCCCCCCCCAAAAAATAAAATAAAATAAAATAAAAAATAATAATAATAATAATAATAATAATAATAATAATAATTCTATGTGTATAGGAAAGTGAAGGTTCATGAAACTCCATAATTTGGTGGAGCTAATGTCCACCTCTGACCAATCAAGGAACTTTGTCTTCCACACGTTGATTGGTTCAAATGACTGAGTCACCACTGCACACATGGTAGCTCCGCCCATATTGTTGCTCATTGATGACTGACTCTGGCATCCCTACACAGAACTGCTCTCTTATTGGCCAGAGTCTGACATAAAATTCAATAAATCTATCTCCAATAGCAAATGTTGTTTTTTTACGGTTTAGATCAGGGATCTGGAGGGCAATTCGGGAGTGTCTGCATTTTGTTGTGTTTTCCTTTCAATCAACTGCCAGTTTAGGCCTTGGAAACAAGGTGTGTGGACTCGTCAGCCAATCAATGACTTGAATCAAGCACTTACAGTAAGTGCTGAAACAACCAGCCGAAAACCAGCAGAAACTACGACCCTCCAGGATTTGGGTTTGAGATTCATGGTTAGGTTCCCTAGTTTCAAGTTTTATGTGTGGTTGTGTTGGAAATATATCATACGCAGCCAGAATTTCATTAATTGAACAATATATCCACACAGAATCCGCATGCACTATCAATTACGATGATGTATAGCTCAACAGGCACGTGAGAAATTTCAGTATTCAGATCATCGTTCATCTGAACAATTTATTTGCCTTACCGCGCGTGTGTGTGCGTGTGTGTGCGTGTGCGTGCGTGTGCATGTGCGTGTGTTTTGTTTTGCTGTTGACTCATTTTTGTCTTTCAGGACCCGTTTCACTCCAGAAGAAAATGAGGCATACACAAACTCATCAGTCATTTCTCTCTCTCTCTCTCCCTCCTTCTCTCTCTCCCTCCCTCCTTCTCTCTCTCTCTCTCTCTCTTCCTCAATCCCTCCATTAACCAGTCTACACTGAAAAGGCCCGCTGCGGCTGCCCTTTGAACAGGTAAAAGAAGTTGGCTTCACTAATATCTGAGATATCTCTTTCTTCTCGTGTGAGGAACAGCACTCTTGTGCCCAAGGCCCTTCATATATTATTTCAAAGACTTAAGCAACACAATCACAAGCACTGCTGAGAAGTGCCACTGCTTGGCTCTCACACAGACAGGGGATAAAGACAGGGAAAGGAAAGGAAAATAAAGGTGCTTTCACAATTGCATCTCCCTGCATTGTTTTGCAATGTACCCAGAAGAGACTATTTGATAAAACTTTAAACTAAGAGTTTAGCTGTGCTCCAGGATCAGTCTCTGTTTAAAATTACATGAGTTTTTTTTTTTCAGTTGTTTTTATTCTTTCCGCAACACCTTACAGACATGCATCATCCCTTCTGCACACCAAAAAACATAACCACATAACTTTTTTTTTTTCTTTCTTCTAAAGCATTAATTTTTGTTTTCTATATATACACTGAAATATCTCTTTGGGTTGCATTTAACCGCAGGATCCCTTTCCGGAACTCAGGAACTTGTCGCGATACTCAGGAACTAAAGCTCCTGTTCCACCGGAGGAACCAGGGACGATTTTTGTTCCTGGGGTATGGTTCTGTAATATTACATCCATAACAAGTAGACTTGTCTACAGGAGATGCGCAGCAGCCCAAGGTTAGTCCTGCTCGTCCATGCCAGACCAGACAGCCAGCCCATGTGACGAGGCTGCAATAGAGAGAGACCCTCTCACCTTACAAAGTATGGAAGCATAAACCTGCCAAAATGTAAATGGCAATGCTAATTGGTTAATGTAAATGTAATCGCACCCTTCGCTATGTCATGTACTTATCGTGCGCGTATACGTTGTGCCAAAAGGTAATCAAAACCACATTCTTTCACATTTCACATCTATTAGGTTTTTTCCCGCTCCAACGCTGCCAAAATATAATTGCGGGCGTTAATGCAAATCAGCTGAATGTGGGCGGGATTTCAAAGAGGAAGCCAAAAGTGTCGCTCAAGCAGACTGGGTTTCGACCTGGGTTTTAATGACAAGTTTTAATGCCTTCAGCTTGCTTGTTAGTTACATGACTAATACTCTTAAGTATTATTTTTTAGTAAATTATAATTTGTGGCGGCGTGCCACGCTACGAGCGATAATGAAGACATGGGGTGTAGAGGGCGGTGGGTAGCTCTATAGAAAAGCAGGAACAGGAACGGAGCTCGGGTTTGGCTGCCGGGTGTCCGTCAAATACCGCCAGGGGGCCACCAGTGATCCAGCTGGTGGCTCCGGACCACAGGAAGCTTAATACCGAAAGATTCAATAGCCAAATAAGTCGAGTACGAAAAGGGTCTGTTCTATGCGCTATAGGGTTCTGTGCGCTATAGGGTTCTATGCGCTATAGGGTTCTATGCGCTAGAGGGTTCTATGTGCTATAGGGTTCTATGTGCTATAGGCTTTGCTTGTGAATTACTTATTATCATTCATTGCACGTTTAATATAGCATGTGTACTTTATAGTCTAAAAGCGATGGAAAAAACATAGCAGCCTAAGTAGGTTAGTTTACATGTTGCCAATATGATCAACCGTCAATCATTTCACTTGAGATATACTGGTCTAAGGTTGGGAGCTGCATCAATATAACTGTGGCATGATGCTAGATCAATGACTGGATTAAGAGCGGTGGCTGTTTTGTTTCCAGGTAAGACCGATCAGTCAAATGGGACATATTACTGAATGTACAGTAAGCATGGCCAATGCTGACAGATGCCTTTGATTGATTGCTCCTATCCTCAGTTGACTCCCATACAGTTTCGAACAATTTCCCCTAGTCACCTGTGAAATCCCCCCCATCGACCACTGATTCCCATACACATTTACACTTAAAAATATCCCCCGTACATTTGGGGATAAGCTATCTTTTAAAAAAAAATTATGGCGACCAACCAGCATTTCCTCTAGAAAACCCCGCCCACATGTGGCCAATTTACATTAATGTTTGCAATTAGATTTTGTCAGGGTTAGATCAGCATACACAGAGGAAATTAAATCACGAATACAATTAGCATTTCAATTTTCAATTTGGCAGCGTAGTACCATTAATGTAAAGAAAACACATTGTCAAACTGAAAAAAAAACATTTCAGTTTGAATATCGGTACGTTTACTGTCACAAGAAGGGAATGAAATTCGCAAATTGAATGAACACTTTAATTTCTGTTATGGCTGCGGTTGTACCAAGATATAATAGAAAAATAAACGTTAAATAGTACCCGCAATTGCATTTGCATTTTGGCAGACAACATGCCTACTCAAACAAAGAATTGTTAATGCAATCTGAAAGAATGCACTTTCTATTAGGTTACTTTTTGGCACACAGTATGTAAATGAAATAGCGAAAGTGTATGATTGCATTTGCATTAACCAATTAACATAAACATGTTGCCTTTTCAATTAACTTTACGACAGCTTCCAAAGCAAAGTCCAGTGGTGACATAGCCCAACCAGGGTTTTTAACAGAGGGGTCCTTGAAGGTACTGTAGGGGGTCTCTGGCCAGACTTCATACGCAATGACTATATATAGATTTTGGAATATTTCAAAATATAAAACCTTTTTTTAATAGGGGGCCATTTGCTGCCTTTGAGCCCGGGGTTCAACATTACAGGCATTTAGCAGATGCTCTTGTCCAGAGCGACCTACACAACGTTTTACATGCTATTCATTCATACAGCTGGAAGCAGATTAAGTACCTTGCTGAAGAGTAGTGTCCTATCTGGGAATCGAACCTGCAACCTTTGGGTTACAAGCGCAGTTCTCTAACCATTGTACTACACTGCCACCCCCCGCCCACAGAGTTGAGCGTTGAGAACGCTTCAGTAGGCACTACCACCACCCTACACCCACCCTGAGCCATCCGTAACCAAGTCATATAGGGCTCAGAAGATAGGGAAGAGACCTTCTCTAATGATCAGCAACGCTTCGAGTTTTACCACAGGGCTTCTTCCGCCCACCATCAAAGCCCTCCAGTCAATTAGGAACAGAAAGAGGAGACAACCGTTCTTCCGTGCCGGCTTTTTAAACGCAATAAGGCTGAGCAGGTGCTATTGTTTCATGCGTTATTTCTCAAGAGCTCCTCAGAAATCCGTCGTGGCCCAGGGTCACACGCGGGTTGGAGTTCTTCGTGTTGTTGACGACAGGCGAGATGTAACGTGGGCGCCAATCAGTGTAAAAATAAAGCTGTGAATAAACCGTATGAGAAGTCACTTAGCGAACCGTCGTGCCTAAGCCAGGGCACGAGAAATGCTTTGACACTAACTGCAGTCAGTCTGTATGCCTATATCTGTATATATCTTCCAATTTACTCTCCTACGGAAATTTTCTAAATCTTACCTTAAATTTACATTACGGGGCATTTAGCAGATGTTCTTCACTAGAGCAGCTCACACAGCTTTGGCCTTTTAACACATTTATGGCAGCAGGAATCGGTTTTACACAATTATGCAGCAGGATATCGGTTTTAGGACATTTATGCAGCAGGATATGGGTTTTACACATTTATGCAGCAGGATATGGGTTTTACACATTTATGCAGCAGGATATGGCAGCGTCCTACCCTGGAATCAAACCTGCAACCTTTAGGTTACAAGCCCAGCCGCCTAACCATTATGAGGCACAGCCACCCCACACCACAGTGGCAAAGCTGAGCGGTGACAAACGCACCTCCATCCGTACCTCCTGCTCAACACAGTGCGTGGTGATAAAAGCAACCTCCATCCGTACCCCTGCTCAACACAGTGCGCGTAAAACTCGATAAGCACAGACCATTATGGGATGAAAAGGCTTGGATGCATGCTAGCCGATAGCATTTTCTTAGGCGCAGTAATATCAAGCGAAATTGCATCAGGCTTCGGACTTATCAGCTCGACACAGGCCTATCGATGTCACGTCCAGCGCTGCGCCTCTCCCTCCGTATCCCCTACTCAAACAAAATGGAAGGCAATTATCCCCGTCTCGTTTCGTGGGGAACATCGCTACAGCTCTCTATCAGTACCTGTTTATTAAAAATAATAATAACAATTACGCCGACCGTTGTCATTATTTATGCTATTCCCTTGGATGGAATAGAGAAGAAATAGGGGAGTATGTCCACTGTTTTATTACCTAGACAAGTTGCACCTACAGTATATGCTGCAGGAAGCATGAGATGTGTATGTGTACCGTCGAAGGCTATCAGTCAAATTTACGCTACCTCCGCTTGTTGGACACGACGCATTCTTATTCCGCAATTTACAACAAGACCTCCAAACATCCTTTCACGTAAAGCTGCGGTTTGCTGTGGACGGAAACACAAAAACGCATAAAAGCCAGGCCTCGCGGCGACGGTGCGAACGACGTCATCGGGCGGCCGTCCTTCGGCTCGAGGAGGAGGAGGGAGGAGGGACGCAGAGCTGTCGCCGCGCTCCGTTACCGCCGTTTATTTATGTGCGCAGCCTTTGGAAAGGGCAGCGGGACCGGGCGCCCAGTCTGGCGGCTCAGCGGGGAAGTGACACTTGATCAATGCGGAGGAATCCCATCATGCTCAGCTCCGCCCGGGGCCTGCGCGGCCGTTACCCAGGGGGACAGGAGCGGCGTGCTGGCCACAGACCCGTCCCAAAAGAGGTGGGTGGAGGGGACGGGGTGTTGGAGCTCATTCTCATATTAACCACAGGCCTGCGCCCAATCCCACGGCTGTACCGCGACAGCACCTGTCCGCCACAACTGAGCAGTGCGTTCAAGCGAGCGCTACACTGAGAGTCCAGGCTTTTGTGACAAGAACAGGGAAGGGGGGTTGGGGGCTGATGGGCACTATAGGCTTAACCCTTGCTTAAGTCTGATTCTCCACTTTAAGGACTGAGCAGTGTGGTTGTGTTGAAGCAAAGTATTGTGTATAGAGAGTGGCTGTATATAGGTATGGGAGTGGGGGGCTGTGCACTGGCTACAGGCACATTGCTTGGGGGGGGGGGGGGTGCTACCTGGACAAGCTGCTGAGGTTTTCGGGGGTATGCTGGGACTGACTGCCCGGACAGGCAGGCGAGAGTTCGGAGATGTGCGCGATGACGCTAATCGCTAGCGACGCCTCCCTGTATTTGGCTGTCTGAGACGAGTGCAGACTTTTCAATGAGTGGCAACTGGGGGCAGTGGGGAGGGGTGTCGGGGGTGATAGGGGAATGGAGCTTGACATTTAAGCCGTGCACAGACCTCTCCCTCTGTCAAAGGTCTGCCCGTTTAAACAGCGCAGAGTAAATTAGACCTGGCATCGCCAAGAGCGGCCCAGCCAAAGGTCAAAGGAGACACCAGCAACAGGAAGAGAGAAGAAATGGAGAGGAGAAGAGAGGAAGGGAGAGGAGAGAAGAGGAGGGGAGAAGAAGGGAGGGGAGGGGAGAAGAGAGGAAGGGAAAAGAGAGGGGGGGAGAGGGGAGGAAGAAAGGAGGAGAGAAGGAAAGAAGGAAGAGGAGGAGGTCAAGAGGAGAGGAGGAGGAGAGGAGAGCTGTGGAGGACATGCTGCAGGGGAATATGGCGGGAGTGGGTGCGGGAGTGCACCCAGGGGGGGAGGCAGGGCGTGTGCACCCAGGGTGGGAGGCAGGGCGTGTGCACCCAGGCATGTGTGCACTTACTGCGCTGTAATTCCGTTCTCTCCGGGTACCTAATCAGGGAGCTGGGCTCTGGCAATCTGCCACTGTAAGTATTGTGTTTCCAGGGAGCCTCAGTAAAGACCCACCCGCTGCTTAAGCCCTGTCAAAGACGCGTGTCACTATTACACACAGAGAATCAGAGTTTGAGAGTTTTACTTTTTTGCATTCCCGGGCCTCTGAGCTCAGGATAAGCACATCGCAACATTAAAGGGATATTTCGGAATTTTGGACGTAATGTCTCAATTACGACTTACCCATGATGTAGTTGATTGATGGAAACCATTTTCAGCTAATTCCATTCTGTCCTTTTTTTTGGACATACACACGTTGCTAATGTTAGCGCAACTCTATGGTAACCGGTAGCATCCACTACCAAACGCACTTAAACACTCCACAGTGCACCCAAAGCAAATAAAATACGACGACAGTCTATCGGGGTTATTTTGAGTGTTTATACCATCATTTTTGAAGTCAAACTATCGTTGAATCCTTTACTTTGTGCTGACCTATATTCTCTGTTGAAGTAGATATACGGAGAAGTACGGCGGCGGGAGCGATACTTTACATTACCTATGAATGTAGTGCCGGCACTGGTCGACTACAACAACAAAGAAGAGCAACAAGTTGCAATGGCCGGCGTACTTCCACAGAGAATATAGATCAGCACAAAGTAAAGTATTCAACGATAGCTTGACTTCAAAAATGATGGTATAAACATTCAAAATAACCCAGATAGACTGTCGTCGTATTTTATTTGCTTTGGGTGCACTGTGGAGTGTTTAAGTGCGTTTTGGGAGTGGATGCTACCGGTTACCATAGAGTTGCGCTAGCATTAGCAACGTGTGTATGTCCAAAGAAGGACAGCATGGAATTAGCTGAAAATGGTTTCCATCAATCAACTACATCATTGGTAAGTCGTAATTGAGACATTATGTCCAAAATTCCGAACTATCCCTTTAATATTTTTAATATGTACATGCCACAAATAAAAATAAAAAAATTATGATTTTATCTAATTTACGTTATTGCAGTTTCTCAACATTCAGTGCATTCAGTTTAGACTTGGGTACTCATTTACTAAATGTATCGGGTTTTTTTTTTTGTTTTTTTTTTGCAAGCAGTAGTTTAAGATGTGTGTTAAATTGATTGTTGGGTGCTGTGCCTATGACATCACATTTGAACACACTGCCTCACACACACACACACACACACACACCCACACACACACACACACACACACACACACACACACCCCAATGCCTTCATTCACTTTGAGCTCTAGCACATTGAGATTTACAAATTAAGCAATGCAATTACCTAAAGTGAAGAATGAGCTCAGTAACTTATACTAGTTTGAGTCTGTTTATATGGAGCAGGACCAACGCAGGACTGACAGAAAGAAGGATTCATCATTTTGTGCATCCACTATTAGCAATGCAAGTGGATGCATTGCAAATCAAAGATGGCTTCCGCATGAATATAAGGAATAAATAGACAATCTGAGTGCAAATGTTTACAGAAGATGAAAACCGCGGAGAGTAAACCATGTAGTCAGTGAATCGAAGAATCAACTTTAAAAGCCAGTGAGTAATAAATTATCAAAACCATTTACCATGGATGTCCCTATTAAAGCCCCAGCAGGAATCTCTCTGCACACATAATATTCCTGAAATACAAGCGTAAGAGAGTGCATATAAGCAGCGAAGGAGTTGTACTTCAAGAGAATACCAATGAAATTATATGGGGAAGGATGAGCAGTCTTGGCTGAACAGTGTAGCACAGTGGTTAAGGAACTGGGCTTGTAACCGAAAGGTTGCAGGTTCGATTCCCAGGTACGACACTGCCGTTGTACCCTTGAGCAAGGTACTTCACCTGAATTGCTTCAGTATATATCCAGCTGCATAAATGGATACTATGTATAAATGCAAATGCTGTGTAAGTCGCTCTGGATAAGAGCGTCTGCTAAATGCCTGTAATGTAATGAACAGAATGCAAACATGAAGGTGAGTGTTTCACCTTTTGGGATGCAGCTATACCATTAAATCCACTGCTACAATTAAGTCCGCTCTGCTTGTACTTCCAATTGAGGGTTCATTTAATGGTATAATGCCTCTAGGGTGGGAAACTATTTTCCTACCACACACACACACACACACAAACATACAAGCAAGACAAAAATAGATGTACACAACTTTTACACATCTTACTCTCAGATCCACTCCAACATGCAAACCAAATATGAAGAGGGCATTCTGGGTATTGTCGAGACTTCGTATCTTTTGTGAGTTTCCGTTTCCGCATTTTTCCCTATATCTCGTTTGCTCTCCCTCTCTCACACACAGACACACACACACATGCACTCAGTAGAACAAAGATGGGGTAGTGCTCAAGAGTCCAACCATTCAGCTGTTCCTCCTTTTTTCCCCTGAAGAAACAGATTTTTTATTTTTATTTTACTCACAGAGAGAGAGAACACACCGCCTGCTACAAACTCCCCCTCCCAGTAGCGGACTGCGGAGACGTGCCAAACCAGGACAGGGATCAAGCAGTTCCTCCCTGACGCGGCTACACTCCCGGCTCTAGATTGCCCCGCGCCGCAATCATACTTCAGCCGCGATTGTAAATACAGGAGCGGAAAGACCTCTGAGGCTGCGGAGAACGGCCCGGTTTCCATCGCTTCACATCAACCGGTCATTTCTGCCGGAACAACCTTCTCACGCAAACGGCGGCGCTTCCCCCCCCCCGCCATAACAGGTGACCTCCAGGGGAGCGGGAGGAAAAAACAGGGAGGCAGAGATTGATAATGTTGTTGGTTTTAAGACGTTAGCTTGACGCGGTAATAGAGTGAATTGTCCTTCTTCCGTTAGATGTTGGAGGAGAAGGTGAAGGGCAAAAAAGAAATTAAGAGCCGAGAAATGATTTTAAGAGCAAATATGAGAAAAAGATACATCATAAAGGTTATGGAGGCACTGAGCAGTGAGTCACAGACTCCGTTTGGCCTACGCTTTAAGTGAGTGGGAGAGACCTATCCTCCACATCGCTGTTTACTTCATTTCCATTTTGTATAGCTTGGTTTCTTTTTTTTCTAGAATGTTCTTCTTCAGCTGTTGTACAAATTTCTTGCGCCATGTTTAAGCACAATAATTAAGCCCCTGAATACAAGTATGCAAGATGAAACATTGTGAATAAATGAATGAATGGCTGAATAAATGAATGGATAAATAAATCCATCCATCCATTATCCAACTCGCTTATTCCTGGGGGGGGGTGGAACCTATCCCAGCATGCATTGGGCGAGAGGCAGGAATAAACCCTGGACAGGTCTCCAATCCATCGCAGGGCACATTCACTCACACACTCATACCTATGGGCAATTTAGAGTCTTCAATTAGCCTAACCTGCATCTCTTAGGACTGTGGGAGGAAACCGGAGTACCCGGAGGAAACCCACGCGGACACGGGGAGAACATGCAAACTCACGCACAGAAAGGCCCCCGGCCAGGATTCAAACTCGGTACCTCCTTGCTGTGAGGCGACAGTGCTAACCAATATAAATTAATTAATGAATATGCATTCTGGAATATGTAATGTTTATGCTCGTAATTGCAGAGCAGGCACGGGACGGGAGAGGTCCAGTGGGAGTAGTGAAAGTTTCGGCTGCAAGAGACAGACTCTCCCGCGACTCTGACTCCGCATCCTACCCGCCAACCCGCAGGGACCCTGCTTGAGCTCCACGCATCCAGACTAATGAGTTGCCCAATGTCAGCCTCTTTAGAGATGGGAGCTGAACAAGCAAACCCACTGTGTACCGCAATCAACATCCAAGCAAGAGGCGACAAAGCAAAAACCAAAAAAAAAAAAAAATTTAATCAGATAATTATTTCACACATTAGGCTCTGCCTTCTGCCATCACTCCAGGAAGAAAGTGATCTGTGCATCTGTCAACAGCTGGCTGGCCTCAGGCCAGCTGTGAGCTCGAGCGTGTGAGTGTGGATCGGGGCGTCGGGGGAAGACAGAGGCATGAATTTGTCCTGCCATTTTGCTTCCGTTTCTAGGCAGAGTCCCATTTTAGGACATTCACATCAGTGACGGGACAGTGAGGCCTTGTTAACCCCCCAAACTGGGTGGAGCTTTCTTACAGAGTGCTATCAGATGCTCACCAGTTTATCTGACTCTCCCAAATGTATATCTATCATCCTTAGAGAGAGGTTTTTTTCCAGCTCTTTCTATGGCATTCCCCAGGGCAGCTGTGTAAGACACACATTCCTCCTCTGAAATGTGCCTTTCTTTTGTGAGAGGAGAAATCACAAAGAAACTTTTTGACTTCTTGTTTCTCGCTCTCTGATCATCCTCCTGGGTCCGCGTTTCTATGAACATCTGCTCCTATTGATTGCCGAAACACCCTCGGGCTACGGAGAAAAGAGGACGTTATATACGACACGACTTCCTGTTTATTCTGCCTTTCCCTGATAATAAGGAATGCACATTAAAGTGCTCGTAGCTGCATTTGAAATGGACATGAGCATGGGCGATGTCAAACAACTATACAACAATGTTTAAACTTTACTGAGAATGAATAAAAGTATGGGAACAGACAGTGAATCAGAAAGAAAAAAAAAAGGTTTCAGCATTCATAGCCTTGCCCTTTGACGGCTGTCTGTACACTGCTTGCAGGTTATTCACCTGGATCATTTTCTTCCCTAGTTGTTCCCAGTGAATCCAACTGACAAGAAGTGATAAGTATTTGATGATGAGTTTAAGATGAAGGCTGTGTCTCAAACGGAAGGCAGCTCCCTCGCTACCTTACAGCCTCGCTACCTTACTGCCTCCCTGCCTTACTGCCTTGCTGTCTTGCTCCCTCTGAAGGTACCTCAAAAGGCAACGAATTTGGGACGCACCTCGAAGGCAGGATGAGGTCACGTGAGATCAGTGTTTACGGTTGCTCATTACGCTACGTTAGCTCGCTAGCAAGTTAGCTGGCTAGTTACTGGAAAGCTCACAGAGGCTAAAAAACATCAGATACACTATTCCAGTGTATTAAATCACTTAAATTCAGTTTTAGATATATCTACAACAACTTATGGCATTTACTGCATATTCACACTGTAAAAAAGCTCTACTGCTGCCGCCACAACAACCGCTTCGTTGTTTTTGGCCGCCATTAATTTAACGGAAGTGAGAAGCCTGAGGTAATCGCAAAGACTTATGGGATATCATAGCCGGAGAAGGATACATGAGATGCTGCCTTCTAAGGCACCTTAGAAGGCCGCATTTTATGCAAACTGTCGAATGAGACACGCCTCGGTGCCTTCCTGCCTTCAAATTCCGCCTTCTAAGGCCGCACTTTACGCAAACTGTCAAATGAGACACGCCTCTGTGCCTTCCTGCCTTCAAATTCCGCCTTCGAAGGCAGCATTTTTGCCGTTTGAGATACAGCCGGAGAAATTGAGAAAACTGATTTAGTGCTAGCCAGGGCCTTTGGGAAGCAATGCCTGAGGACTGATCTCAGGACATATTTATTTATTTATTTAGCTTTTACCAAATGACTAAGCGGGTAGTTTCCTGAATGCACACAATGGGTCAAGAGCACAATTAAGAATGAAATTGCGGGGAACAATGCCCGCGTTTGTTTTGCCTGTACACTTAAGCGGTTATGCATACACACGTGCCTTTCTGGGATTAACTAAGGCTGGGAGGAATTTCTTGTTTAACGTGGCCTGTGAGTATGCAATTTACTTCGGTACAGCTTCAGCTAATTGAAAGTTTAGCCCATATTAGCCCATCGGGTAACATTCAGAGGCTGTAATTAGGAAAGCTGATTTGCAACTGGAAGGCTGCAGGTGGGATTCCCAAATGAGTCGCCGCGGCGATGCCCTTGAGCAGAGTCCTTCGTGTGAAAACCACTCCGGCAAAAATGCCCGGCTCTACAAAAATACAGTACAGCACACATAATGCATCAACTGTGTAAGCCAACCTATAGGGCATCTGCTGAGCAGATACATAACGTTAAATAGTGTGTTGTTAAATGTTAAGGCGGGTTTCGTCTCAGTGATCAACAGCAGTGTAAAGGCTGCTTTTCTTCTGACTGCGGCAACGGGGACCGTAGCAAATGGGATATATACGGAGGAAGGGAAAACCAGCCGAGCAAGGGCTTTTCACACAGGAATTATCCCCTTTCAAGCGAATGCACCACAAGTAAGAAAGTGATACAGGCTCAAAAAAAAAGCAAAGTGATTATAACACTATGAGGGGAGATTAGAGGAGACCTGGAGACCTGCTCCAAAGATCCTGTTCTCTGCTGGCTGAGGTGAGATTTGCTGCCAGCGTTGCATTTTCCGCCATGTACATCCCACTTTTCAATTTACGGCAGCACAAATCCATATTTAAAGTGGCTTCTCCAGAAAACGGCAAATGTTGTATTTACACTTTACAACACACTTCTGAAGAGGTAGAAAGGGAGTGAGTGTGTGTGTGTGTGTGTGTGTGTGTGTGTGTGTGTGTGTGTGTGTGTGTGTGTGTGTGTGTGTGTGTGTGTGTGTGTGTGTGTGTGTGTGTGTGTGTGTGTTTGTGTGTGTGTGTTATTATTCTCAGAATAAATTTACTTCAATTAAAGGTTGGACTTTTCTCATTTTTCAGTGTGAGATTAAGCTAATTCACCAAACGGTTGGGGTGGTCCACAGGAAAATATAATAAAAACATTTTATAAGGCACTTGCTGTAACATGACAGCCATTTTGTTTTCAGTGTCACTTTTAACCTTTCACATTCATGTACATCTATGCAGCTTAGGTCAGGAAAGTGGTTGTAATAACGTCAAATATTATCCTATTTTTCAGAGGATATATTGGCTGTATTGGTATGCCTGCCATAACACAAGGAAAACAACAAAAAAAAACGGATACATTATGCAGTCTAATGGGAACCGGCAGTTCACATCGCAGTGGACAAACTGTAGAGCAGATGGAATTTTCCAGAAACTGTGCAGCTCGTTCTCTCAGACTCCTGCTCGCTGAAAAAACTTGACAAAAATAATGATGAGGTGGTGCGTCCATTGGCTCCCTCATCGAAAAGGCCACTTCTTCTCTCTGCTCCTTTACCACTTTCTACACCAGCAGGGAAAACATCCAATATATCCTCCGAAAAAACATGATTTTATTTGAACTTTACTGATTCTCCGCACATTTTCTCTGCAATCAACAGCACACACGTTCCAATGCCCCCCTCCCCACATGCACACACGCACACAGACTAACGCACGCACGCACGCACCGGAAGCTATTCTGTGAAAGCAGAGGTCGTGGGCGACGCAAGGCTCATTAACAATGCTGCAGCCAAGGAGCCCAGGTCTGCTCCGAGCAGCTTCGGGATGAAGAAGAGCTACCGTATACCCACAGGAAGTACACCTGGGGCCACATGTATAAACACTGCTGAGCAGAAAAATGAGAAGAAGTGGCCTTTTTCGAGAGGGAGCCAATGGACGCACCACCTCATCATTATTTTTGTCAAGTTTTTTCAGCGAGCAGGTGTCTGAGAGAACGAGCTGCACAGTTTCTGGAAAATTCCATCTGTTCTACAGTTTGTCCACTGCGATGTGAACTGCCGGTCCCATTAGACTGCATAATTTATCTGTTTTTTTTGTCTTCCTTGTGTTATGGCAGGCATACCAATACAGCCAATATATCCTCCGAAAAACATGATAATATTTGACGTTATTACAACCACTTTCCTGACCTAAGCTGCATAGATGTACATGAATATGAAAGGTTAAAAGTGACAATGAAAACAAAATGGCTGCCATGTTACAGCAAGTGCCTTATAAAATGCTGTTTTTGTAATATTTTCCTGTGGGCCACCCAATCGTTTGATGAATTAGCGTAATCTCACACTGAAAAATGAGAAAAATCCAACCTTTAATTGAAGTAAATTTATTCTGAGAAAAAAAATCCCTCATCAAGAAATAATTATTTTTAACAAAACCATGTGTGCCACAATTATTGGCACCCCTGCATTTAATACTTTGTGCAACCTCCCTTTGCCAATAAAACAGCACAGTGTCTTATCCCGTAACATCTAATAAGGTTGGAGAATACAGAGCAAGGAATCTGAGACCATTCCTCTTTACAGAATCTCTCCAGATCATCCAGAGTCCTAGGTCCTCTCTTGTGCACTCTCCTCTTCAGCTCAGCCCACAGGTTTTCAATGGGGTTTAGGTCAGGGGACTGAGATGGCCATGGCAGAAGCTTGATTTTGTGTTCAGTTAACCATTTTTCTGTTGATTTGGACGTATGTTTTGGATCATTGTCCTGCTGGAAGATCCAACAATGACCCAGTTTTAGTTTCCTGGCAGAGGCAGCCAGATTCAGATTTAAAATGTCCTGGTATTTCATGGAGTTCATGATGCCATGTACCCTAACAAGGTTCCCAGGGCCTTTGGAGGAAAAACAGCCCCACGGCATCACGGAACCTCCACCATACTTAACAGTGGGGATCAGGTTATTTTCGGTATAGCCATCCTTCTTTTTACGTCAAACCCACCTTGATTGTTGGTTGCTGAAAAGCTAAAGTTTTGTTTCATCTGACCATAAAACACGGTTCCAGTCAAAGTTCCATTAGCTTTTTAGCAAACTCCAGACACTTACGTTTGTGGTGAAATGACAGGAAAGGCTTTTTTTCTGGCATGCCTTCCAAATAATTTGTTGGCATGGATGTGATGTCTAATGGTAGTTTTGGAGACTTGCATACACACTGCTCTTGTATATTCTCCAGTCCATGCCCCCAGACGGCAGATCCAGACCATGTTACACCAATTCACTGCATGCACTAAATACCCAGGCTGAAAATGGCCGCCTCGCATGTGCCATTTCTCTCCTCTTATCGCCTTTCTGAAGTAGCAATATTTTGCGCTAACCATCTGCGTTCCGTCATCAAAGAAAGGCCGGCTGGAGGAGAAGCACTCTTATGCAGGAAACCGTACGTATAAAAATAAATAACTCCAATGAGATAATTATCTTGGCGTGTTTCACACTAATTCCACTCTAAAGGGCTCCTCTGAGTGCTTGCAGCCCAGAAGTGTCTTTAACATGCATTTCCACCACCCATGCGCGTCCAACACTCTGTGTGTAGGAACCTGACGATCTGTTGTTAAAGACGGGGTGTGAGAGGGATTTCTGACTAACCCACACCTGTGCGGTCTGCCCGGTAACACACGTGCCCCCTTGTTACCGTGACGACTTCCATGAGTGTCCTCAGTAATGAGGGTTCTGAATAACTCTCGCACTTGTTACGCTCCACACTGTTTTGCAACCGCCGCTTGGAGGCGACTGGAACGGGACTTCTACGTTTTGCCCATACGAGTGCCGCTACTTCTTCCTGGCATTCTGCTACTTCTCATAAGCTATCCCGTATGCTCTCACTCCCCCCCCTCCTCTCTCTCTCTCTCTCTCTCTCTCTCTCTCTCACACACGCACATACACAAACAACACGGCACGGTGAGTTATGACTAACACTAATCAACCGTGAGTCCACTCTTTATTACTTTTTTTATGTGTGACACTAATGCCATTATGTGAGATGCATAGTTATGTAAATTCACGAGATTAGCGGCAGGCCTGCTCGCTAATGCAGCATAACGCTAAACTGAATGAATGAGATTATCGTGTAGTTCTATGGACTGGCAGGGTTCATCAATATCTCTGCATGATCCACACAACATAATGACGGACAGAAGCAATCTCTGTGCTCGGCTGATGTGCGATGGCTTGACGTATTTACGGACTGAATGATTGATTGATTGACTGATTGATTGATTACTCATTGGCGTTGTGTAATGAGTAGGCAGTGGCATACAGGCTTGATGTGGGCGGCAGTGTAGTATCATGGTTAAGAAACTGGACTTGTAACCAAAAGGTTGCAGGTTCGATTCCCAGGTAGGACACTGCCGTTGTACCCTTGAGCAAGGTACTTAACCTGACTTGCTTCAGAATATATCCAGCTGTATGAATGGATAAATGTAATAAGAAGTTGTGTAAGTCGCTCTGGAAAAGAGCGTCTGCTAAATGCCTGTAAAATGCCTGTAATGTTGATTGCAAACTGCCATTACATGGACCCGTCACTTGAAATGGGGGCTGTTTCACTTGACTCATTGCTAATTACCTGCTCCACATGAGCACTCTTAGTGAATGTGTTCTCAGTTGAACAGTTTTTGGCTATATTTTTCATGTTTCTGTAGAAACTGATTCCGTGATACGAAACAAACCTTTACAGCATGGTGTTTGGATGCTGATTAATATCAAGTACTGTGTCGTACTCTCTGTCTCTCGCTCTCTCTCTGTCTCTCTCTCTATCTCATACACAGGCATACAACACATTCGCGTAACGCTAATCAACTCCGAGACCACTCTTTAACTTCCTATCCGACGCTAATGTCATTAGCAGAGATGCATAACAATGTCAGTTTATAAGATTAGCAGCAGCACTGTGTGCTAATGCAGCAGAACCCCGATGTGAACGAATGAGATTATCATGCAGGGCTATTGACTGACAGGGTTCATCGGTATAATGTGTGTGTGTGTGTGTGTGTGTGTGTGTGTGTGTGTGTGTGTGTGTGTGTGTGTGTGTGTGTGTGTGTGTGTGTGTGTGTGTGTGTGTGTGTGTGTGTGTGTGTGTTTGAATGTTTGTTTGTGTGTGTGTGTGTGTGTGTGTGTGTGCGCATGTTAGACTGCATAATGTGAGCATGCATGCGTATCTATTTGATGGTGTTGGCCTCTGTTATAGATGCAGACCTGCATACACTATAGCAGGGAGGAAGAAAGCATTATGATTCAGCTATAGCGTGTAGTGCAAGTTCCATTTGTTCTACTGCACGGCTGCAAGCTCGCGTCACATCTAAGCCAAAAACACAGAACTGAATTACTGACAGGGCAAGTAGGGGCCACATTGCTCCTGGTAAACAAACACCGTAACACATTCGCACAAGCTTGTATTGATCATAAAAACAACGCTGAGTCTATCTGAAAACTCCACGGCGTTTGTCTACCTAACAAATGCATTTCCACCCACCCATGCCACCTAAATCGTTACCAGCTGCTAACAGTGAAATATGGGCCTGACCTTTCATATGATAGTCAAGCAGAAAGGTCTTTGATGGGGAGAAAGAAAAAAAAACACCCCGTTTCATCAGATATTGTTGCATGAACTTTCTGCTGAAGTTAATACCCAGAACCCAAAAACTGAAAACCCAAAAAAGGTTAATCCAAAGCTTGCCTAACACAGTGTGCCCTGCCAAGCCATATTTATCAACAATATTACTCATATTTAAGTAACTGAGAGGTCAGACAGATTATAGGGGCTCAATGCTGCACTGCAGAAATGTTGCCATAGCAGTGCTGATTGTATCCATTGCAGTGCTGATTTTGAAAAGGATCCGTGTGAGCGCAGGTTTTTTGTTTTAGCCCAGCACTACAGCATCTGACTCAAATAATTAACTAATCATGGGTTTCAATCAAGACCGTGATAAGTAGAATCAGTGTTAGGCTAAAACAAAAACCCGCACGCACACCGGCCCTTTTTGGATAAGATTAGACACCCCTGGTTTGACAGAATACCACAAACCTTTACTGAAAACCATTTAATTAGAGGTTTTTTTGTGACATAATCAAAATGACACAAAAACAGAATTTTCAGTACTGCTAGAAGCGGTTGCAGTAGTAGTATCAGTAGTAATAGCAGTAGAAGTAGCGATAGCAGTAGTAGCAGTAGCAACAGAAGCAGTTGCAACAGTAGTAATAGTAGTAGTAGCACACACACAAACAGGTCCAGCTCCACTATGTAAGATCCCACCGGGGACAAAGAGCGGTTCACTGAGGGATTACCTGGGACCAAACGGAGATTTCCTGACCCACTGGATCCCCCCTACCCCTGCCCTCGCCTGGAATGCCAGTTAATCTTGGGGCTCAGTCACATATCCATCCCCTTATCGCGCACACATATCAGTAATTTATCGGGGAAAGACGGGTGAGCCGCGATCAGAGGCCTCGGCGGTTTCTTGCTGAGCTGGATGGAATCTGTAAAAGGCCCGTCTCTCTCCTGGGTAACGTCCATTTGCTCCGGCTCGAAGAGGCTGGATGCTTTCCAGGGGAAGACAGACACAAAAGCCTGCTGAAAAAAAGATAATTTTCTTTTTTTCTTTAGCCTGACAAACATGTCACTTCCCTTTCCTTTAACTTAGCAAGCTCTGATTTACCTGCTTTAATAGGATGTTGCAATTATTTGGCCGGGGCCTTCGTGGAAAGGCTACTGAAAACGTATTGGTCGGACCAGGAGGCAACAAAGACGGCCGAGGTAAAACGGGCCGTCGTCGACACTCTCGGGGTGCTTTGAGGTGTTTGAGGACAGGAAACGGTCGTGGCTCCCCCCTCTTTAGCGGTCCAGTAATCAGCTGGGTCCTGCAGCAGCCCAGCGCAGATTTAAAGAAGTGCTCAATGAGGACTCACACCCGGCTTATGGACCGGTGAGCCTGCATTACTGCGCAGTCAAACGCAGCTCAACAAACTGGGAGAGCCCAACGCACATTCCTGCTAAAGCCCTCAGCTCCAATGCTGATCCACAGCACACGCCGTGCTCAAATGTATCCCCTCTTTCTCCAATCTCTCACTCTCTCACTCTCTCACCCTATCACCCTATCACTCTCTCACACACTCACATACAGAGCTAGTCGGTACATACCTTGAGTGCTTATTAAGCTGTTATGGATTGCTTATTGAGACATTGTGTACCTGTTATGTAGGACCCCCATACAAACACCATTATGCAGGTGTTTACATATACCTGTTCTGAAGGACTCTTCATACACATTTTATATGCATTTTCTCGGTTATAACACATATATGACATATTTGTAAGGAATGCATGTGCATTCATAACAACTTAAATACTTACAGTCTCTAGTTGCTCCTATAAGATTGGTGATATGTAGAATGTCATAACATGGAAATAAGCTAGACATGGCTAGCTAGGTAGCCACAAGACATGGAATAATATTTGTGTATATTCAGGATATACATGCCTCACTGTGTATATTATGTACCATGCGTATTAAGTGTCTCTTATGTAGGATACCTGTTTGTGTATAGTCATCGAGTTCTACAGTGTGAGCCTTGCTTTAGTTTAGCCGTTTATTTTTCAGTATGGTAGACTGAATTAAGTTAGAAAGAACAAGAATGCCAATGTGTCAAAAAACAAACAAACGAAAACAAACAAAAATTATGGGGCTTGTATATTATTCAACTTCAATTACCTGCCTGAACTCAATTACCTTCATTTCCTCTCTTCTTTTTATAGATAATTTTGGGCTAAAGAAATTGGGCCGCTGTGCTTCAGTGACATATCATAGCGCTAATGGCTTCCTGAGGAGGAGAATAGCGTTCTCCTCTCTCACATTTTCTCTTTGTGGTTTTGCTTTTACTGGACGGAAATAGAGATGGATTTTAAAGCAGGGGGCAGAGAGGCGGTGTTATGAGTGATGTTTTGGCTTAGTAATCTTGGCTCACAGCAACAGGCAATGTGGTAAAACACGGACGGCCCTCGCTGAGTGAACAGGACCCTATAATCAGCAGCCCACGCGTTAGATGGCCTGTTTACACCTGTAACGGGGGGGGGGTGTGTCAGTAATCACACAGCAGGGAGAAAAAACACTATTGAATTATCAATTATGAAGCACGCAAATTAGAACCAGGCTCGTTGTGCTATCTCCCTGCCCCCCGCCTCTGTGTTTCTGAGTTTCAGAATTTCTGTTCTGATACTGTCAGGGCCGCATGCTTTTTTAGGTTAGATTTTTTTCCAGTTGGTCTTTCAGCTCTTTAAAGGTAAGTGGGTTGTCCAATGGGTTTTGATTGTCCTTTATTTGTCCTTGATTTGTCTCTGTTCGAATTTAAGATTGTTTGGAGCAAATTCCTTATATAGGTCTTTAAAGTGTTAGTGTCCAGATTTCCTGATTTTGTATGGCCAGTTCATGATCTGTCTGTCTGTCTGTAGCGCAGAGTCAGTATCTGAGAGTCTGTCTCTCGCACGCTCATAGCGGATGCCCACAGCCCGCTAACCATCCACAGAGATGGACCTGCTGGTGAGGGGTCAGGGGTGCGGAGGACGGGCGAGAGACAAACACGTGGTCCTGAAATGACAGAGTAGGCCACGTGTGGTTAGCCGTGAACACCTGTGTGTTCGGAGACGGTCCCGCCTGTGTGTTTAACACGCTAACTGCGTGTTCGGAGAAGGTCCTGCCCGTGTGTTTAACACGCTAACTGCGTGTTCGGAGAAGGTCCTGCCAGACACCGTGATTAAAAACACTGGGAATAACAGATAAGAGCTGCAGCCCTTTATCTGAGTTAGAGTGATGGCAAAAGCAATGGGGAGTTTCTGTGTAGGCTTAGCAATACGCTGGTTTCCGGGGGTTCATGATGTCACAAGGTCCTTAACATAAAAATGGGTGGAGTTGAGGTGATCCTAGGGTGATCTCGGCTGGGCACGTGGTATAAAAGCAGAGACCAACGTTTTTTTTTTTTTTCCCTCTTTGAGACTGAGACCCTTGTACTGCTAACTAGCTAGTTCAAGTTCAAATGCAAATTGCTTTGTATTACTGCTAACGTTAATATTACGACTTATATCGACACACCCTTTCACTCCTTGACTGTATGAATATTCATGATATGACTACATGGCATCATCGTCATATGACCACACCTACTCACGAGTTCCAGTTCAAATTGAAGCGGTAAAAAGGCTCTGCAGTATCTCTTTAACACTGCTGGTGTACATTTAAAACCCTAGATTGTCCACAGACCATTTTTTTCTGTGTAGATTTGATTAAAATGCTTTAATGTAATTTACCATTTGTACAGTGCACTGGCCTGAGGCATCCAAATTGAAATTAAGCAAAGCGCTGAACTCCATATTAACTCTGTAATAAACAAGTTTTTTTTTTTTTTTTGTAAATACAATTTTTCCATTAATTTTTTCATGTTCTTGCAAACCGTACTAAACAAACTAAACAACCCTTGTGTAGATACGTCCAGGAGGAAAGGCAAAGTCAATGAAGGGCCTACGGTACCAATACGTGCTCTCTTGGTATTCCACGGAGGATGAACGTGCTCGCTGTGTACAAAAAAAAAGCAGCACTTCCTCTCAATACCGAACCCTTGAGCGCACCGGCTCTCTGCCCAGACCTCAGCTGCCCCTTGTCACGCAAAACTAAACTCTGTAGCTGTGAACGCTCCCTGAGGGGTGTGCTAGCAGCCGGGCCTCTGGTCCTCCATAAAAACATGAGCAAATTACAAACTGTGATACAGAGATCCTTAGTTATCTAATAAACAACAAGCCTGCCAAAAAAATAGCAGAAACTCTTCGGAAGTCTGAACCCAGTTTTTGAGAGAACCTGCTGACAGAGTGAATATCAAACCACCCAAGAATGAAAAGTGAGTTTTGCATGGGACTGCTGTGTTCACTTAAAACCTTACAAAAAAGACAAAGAAACGGCCAAGACACACACACAGACAGACAGACAGACACTCATGCACACACACAGGTGCACACACACACACACACACACACACACGCACACGCGCACACACACACACACACACACACACACACAGAAAGATGGCCACACACACAAATAGAAAGATGTTCTCTCTCACACACACACACACGCACACAGAAAGACATACACACGCACACACACGCACACACATAAACACATGCACATAAATGCATGCACAAGCGTACACATGCACACAAAAAAACTAATTTACACAACCACACACACACATAAATGTACACACAAACACAACCCCACACACACACACACACACACACACACACACACACACAAACAAACACACACAAACAAACACACACACACACAGACACACACACACACAAACATAAACAAAGCACACACACACACACCTAACACAACACAGACACATAGTTGTTTATTTCAGTTGAGTGTGAAGAGATTTTCTGGCATGATGGGATAGAGGGAATGTCTTCCATTGCCCAACAGGGCCAGATGTTGCTGGCAGAGTTCCTTCTCATAAAAAAAACACTTGAAACTCCCAAAATGTCTCCTTTGTGAATCACTTTACTGCTCTTTCCCTCTCTTCACGCTGACTACACTTCATCAGGACATGAGGAGCCCTCGTGAAAGCCAGAGGTGGCAAGAGGGCAACGCCACTGTTCACGCGTACCTACGTGCATACCTGCCCAATTAAAACCCCATCAGTGGTAAGTGTCACCTCTGCGGACGAGAAAGCCCTATGGTCGACAAAAAAAAAAAAACCCAATAATCAAAGCCACGTCTCAAATCCACTCTCGCTCAGCCAAATGAATGACTCATTAAATTTTATTGACTGAGACATTGGTAATTGGTTTTCATATTCAATTTCACGATAATAATTACTATCGGTGGTAGCAGCAGTTGTTGTGATAGCCATGGTGGTTCTTAATTAATTGATTTATCTTGGGTCACTTCTCAACAATATCAATATTTCTTCCGTCTACCCAAGCCATTAAATATGATAAAAGTGCGGAGCCGGGCAATTTAAACGAGCCCTATAGTTTTAAATGTGCACGTATCACCATTTACCCATAATCACCCACTGGACTTCATTATCAATCATTGCTAAGACACCTCCCCCTTTCCAGCTCTCAGCTTCCCATTCGTTCCCCTCCGACAGAGAAGTGGCTTGAGAGCATCATTCCCAACGATTGTTTTCCTTGCCGTCAATGCTGTTCTTGTTGTGAAACGATGTCGTTGTTACAGGTTAGCGGCGTGTTCAGAGGCGGCCCTGCCCGCGTGTTTTACATGTTAGCGGCGTGTTCAGAGACGGTCCCGCCCGTGTGTTTAGCACGCTAACTGCGTGTTCGGAGAAGGTCCTGCCAGACGCCGTGATTAAAAACACTGGGAATAACAGATAAGAGCTGCAGCCCTTTATCTGAGTTAGAGTGATGGCAAAAGCAATGGGGAGAGACGCCATAGACCCCTGCACTGGAGCCGCACACAATCCACGGGGCGCGTGAATAAATAATGAATCAGAATAAATAAATATATATTTTTTTTAAACGGAGAAAGAGCACGAGGGGTGAGAATCTTGAGGTGCCTTAAGAAACAGGGGTGCTTTTGAAGTGAGCGGCTCTTCAAAGCCACGAACGAGGGGAGAGCAGGGAGAGAGCGCCGTTCCCCCATCATGCACTGGGGCACGGCCGCTGCCGGCGTGAAGGCTCAGCTCAGCCAGAGAGCCTCAGATCTCTGCACTGCCTTTTTGGAGGGTGTGTGTGTGTGTGTGTGTGTGGAGGGAGAGCATCTCTCATGAGGGCCTTGGAGAGGAGCCATCAAAGGGGTCCGATTAATCAACGGCGGGAATTAGCGGAGCGCACGGGAAGTCCAGATGCCGCGCCAGCCTCCCCCTGGAGGAGCGAGGAGGGACTGAAGGTCCCCCCTCTGGCTTTTTCCCGCTGCTTCAGGGGAACCTGCCACTCAGCAGTGCACTACGCTAAACGCCAACGCCCACAAGTTCGTATTTGTTAATTCTCTCTTTTGTCATGGTGTTTGTTAATCTTGTTAAATCAAAATTTGCAGACGTGGTTGTTAATTGAGTCAACTGACTGACTGATTGATCGATTGGTTTATTTACTGGCTGACTGATTGGCTGACTTATTGATTTTAATGACTGACTGACTGACTGACTGTTTAATTTATGGGGACTTAACTTGTTTCTGATTAAACCAGGGAGTTTTGATGCTGTTAAGGCTGGATGCACAGAAGCACAATCCCTCACAAAACAGCCAGAGCACATCTTCAGATCGATGAGCAGCTCTTAAATAAATAAGCACCGACTGGTTCATCCCGCCTTTCCCCTGATGGGAACAAATGCGGAACAAATCCATCCCACAGATTCCGATGAAAGAGAACATTTACACTTAAATTGGCAATGAATGGATGAGCCCAGCTCAGTTTTGGACAGCTGCAATGGCATGGAGATGATTGCATTAAAAAAAAAAACCTATCTGCTGCTTTGTCACAGAAGGACAAGCAAAGGGCGCATTTTACTGGCTAAATGCAGAAAAAGCCAGCTCAAACTCCCAACGGGCCAACGGGCCAGTCAATCCGTCACATTCTGAGCCGAAGGCTAATTTGAAAAGAGTATGTTAGCTGATCTTTATGAATTATTTGCAAATATTTAAATATTATGCAAAGTTTAGATTGGGATCAGAAGGAATCAGCCCGAATAAGCCGCTGAAGGTAGGGCTAAACTCAACATCGGCAGCCCGACGGCAGCGGTAGTGTCTGCTAGATGGCCGCTAGCGGTCCGCCGTCGGCAATGCTGTCGGGAGGTTTAACAAGTCAGCACAACGGCGGTCCACTTGCGGGCAGTTGAGGCAAAGTTGAGGATCAACTGTTACAAGAATGCAAAACTGTATTGTAGCTTGGAAAATGCTGCTAAACAAATAGCTGCCACCGTTAGTGGTTCAAGAGGTGCTTGCTTGCTACATAGTGAAATGTCCAATGTGTTAATTCAACTCTTATAGTGTACATATAGTAGACCAATAGGCACCATATGTACTCTATAAGAGTTGATTTAACATGGATCATTTTACTGTGTAGGTATCTTTGAGGGGGGGGGGTAGTTTTAGATGAGAATCACATGGAAAGAGGTGGAGTTGATAAATGGTTGGTTCCCAGAACTGACCAAGTTACATTAGCTACTTTAGCCATTTTGTGGGTGCAATCAATTTTGTCCTTGTTTCAGGAGCTACCAGCAGGCCCATTTAAGGGATGTGACTCACCACAGATTCAATTCACAGATCTTGCCTCATCACCCACGCCTGAAGCCAGAGGCGCAATCTAGAATAATCCACAGCCATTTAGCCCCCCCCACAATCCACCCCACTCCCCCAATTCACTCACGCACACACACACACGCACACACACACACACACACACAGTGCTCCAGAAATCAGAGATGTGATGTGCTCTAACTCATTAGAGGCAGAGCAGACAATATTTTAATTACATTACAACAAACATTAGGGATAATGAGTTTAAGGTTTTTTTTTGTTTTTTTTTGTTTAGTAACTGCAGAGCCATAATCACAGCTCCTTCTGTCCTATTTCGTTTGTCAGTTTTGCTTTGTTTTGTTTTTGGGGGTTTTCTGCAGTTCTGAGTAATTAGAATGAATCACGATTTCAGGCCATTGACCCCAGTGCTCATTAGGGCCGGGCAATTACACAGAGAATCTGAGCGGCTGAAGATCGCCCCCGTCAGGATACAGAGGGAACTGCAACGTTGAATCCTCTGTTAAAATGAATCCCTGCCGGTATATTAGATCTTCAGGTTCACAGTCTGTTTGCAGGTGAGGAGATTTAAGGGAATGGGAAGTTAGGACAGGGTTTTGTGATGAAAATACATTTTGCACATGTTAAAATTGTGACTACATACACACGCGTGTGCAGAAACATGAAGAGGTTAGGTCAATATTGTAATAACGGCACTCTTTGACACCGGTCTCACGGACCGCTGCCTGACTTCCAAATCCTCAATTAAAAATATCTGTCGCTTGGAATGTTTTCGTTCTGGCGTGGAGAACACTCGCTAAAAAGTCACGTGCTCAGCTGAGACGCTCGGATTAGAGGAAATTTGATTTGCTCGCAGGAGGACAGGGGACCTCCACCACGGTCTCACCAGGCTTGCTGTTCCTGCATGACCTGGGGGTAATTAAAATGTAATATACCACAGCTGGGAATTTATTAGGAAAACATACAGCGGGACGATAAAACGTGATGAGCTTTGTGTTGCTGTGTTTCGGCTGACTGATCCGGTGCTATTGGCTGGCATAGTTCATTAACGGGGGTAAGGAATATGATTTGTTGCGTTATCAATAAACGCGAGGCGCCGGTGTGCACCTCGACTCAGACGTCAATGGGCAAACTAATGGCTGCTGGCCCGGGGCCTCTCCCGCATCAGAGCCCCTGCTCCATTCACTGATCTTACCCACAGGCACACACCGCTAGGCAGATCACATCAACAGAGAACTCAGAAAGAAAAACTGTAAATAAGTTCACACTCCTGCTACCGCAAACAAAAATAAAAAATTTATATTTTTCCTGGAAAATTTTGAAATGCTGAAGTGCATTGCGGAGGCCAAACATATCACCACCCAGGGCATGAAATTAACCTTTCCACCCCACTGGCCAGAGTGGCTTGTGGATTCAAAAAATCACCACCAGCCATTTTCAACATTTTAGCAGCCACATTACCTATCACCATATACCACAGCCTGGTTGGTTAATGCTACCTGCCAAAGAGGCTGCTAGTGTAGAAATCGTATCAGCCACAATCAAAGTTTACCAGCATTTGGCTGGTGGCTGGTGGCTGGTGTTAATTTCACACCTTGTCGCCACCACATCCGCCGTACTCCGTTTACTTCAATGGCAGCTTCCCCAGGTAAACTGCTGTTTGCTCAAATGACCAGGAGTTGCACTTCTGCACTCATGCAAAGACACACCTGATTGCAAACGATCCCTGAACACCGTTAAGACCAACAGGACCCTCCCAGCCGCGCTCAACACTGACACTGTCAGGATAGGGCGCAGAGTCACAAACCGCACAAACTGCGACAGATTAACGCGCCACTCCAAATTAAGCTCTTATTTATTCAGTCGCTTTCTGTTATTTCACATTACTGGAATTCCAGAGCTCTGCTTGGTACCGTAAGGGAATCTGCAATCTATCTGCAGAGATTTTGGTCCTGACCTAGTACAAGCCTACAGAAGTCGGGTTCGGAGGACCAGATGCGACAGAGAGGGAATCTAAAAGTTACTCCCGTAGAGGGAACAACCACAAAAGCGGAAAATAATCAGCGAAACGCGAAGGAACAAAATAAATAAAGGGACTAAAAACCTCAGGCGAAAAATAACCCAGAGAAGGTGGGCGAAGGCTCAAGCAGAGCACAGACAGGGAGAGAATATCTCCTGCTCTCAAGGCGAGGGAGCACTAAATGGAGGTAATAGAATGGAAAAGAAATAATAGCGACCCAAACAAACTGGGAGGAAAAACTCAAAGGTACGAGTGGTAGAAATAAAAGGAGGAAGTATCTCTCGCTCTCGATACGAGAGAGCACGAACCCGAGGTACAGAACAGAATATAATTATAGGGACCCAGACAATTGGGCGAAAAAACTTGAAACTTTGAGAGGCAGAAGCCAAAAGAAAGAAAACCGTAAAATGGAGAGGTAGAAAAACGGTAAAGAAATACCTGTCTCAGAGAGCACAGAAAGAAACCCCAGGATGGGGACAGAAAGTGCTAAAGAGAAAATAAATCCTACAAGGAACTCTAAGCACCTAACAGGCAAGTCCCGCGTTACTCCAATGCAGGAAAATGGAGCAAAGTGGTCACCTGAGTCGCTAACAACCGATACTGGCTTCGTGGCAGCGTACAATGACAACACGGAAGCACTAAGCTTTTATAGCCAGCAGGAAACCTAAAACAGGTGCGCCGGATAAGTGCCGAGCAGGAGAGAAAGAGCCCTCACGTCGCTCCGAGAGAGAACGACCGCAGAAATAAGTGGAAGGCTGCCAAACCATGACAAGCGGAGGAGGCGGTGTCCAAAATCCCAAGCATTCAGCAGGAAGTGAAGCACTCTGGGTATCATTTCAGCTCAAGCCCACCAACACAAGTAATTATTTACCTGGGGGATATGAACGTCTGACAAAAAAAGATTCTCAGAATGACTGTCCATTGGCTCTCATGCAGTATGTGCGAAAACACTTATATGGTGCGTGTATGAATGCTACACTCTCACTAAAAATGGTTGTTTGGCTTGTCTTCATATGGAAACCCTTTTTAGTTCTTTATGGATCCTTCTATGGTAGGAGTGAAAAGTGTCAAAGCTCCCTGATTGAACCATTTTGCATGACAAAGAACCTCTGAACAAGATATGGCTCCTCTATGGAGACACAGAGGAGCCTTTTGGAACCATTTCATCTGAGAGTGTAAATATGGTTCCTCTATGGAGACACAGAGGAGCCTTTTGGAACCCTTTCTTCCATGAGTGAGATTGGGTTCCTCTAGGGAGACACAGAGGAACCTTTTGGAATCCTTTCTTCTGAGAGTGTAGATAGGGTTCCTTTATGGAGACACAGAGGGGCCTTTTGGAACCCTTTCTTCTGAGAGTGTAGATTGGGTTCCTCTATGGAGACACAGAGGAGCTTTTTGGAACCCTTTCTTCTGAGAGTGTAGATTGGGTTCCTCTATGGAGACACAGAGGAGCCTTTTGGAACCCTTTCTTCTGAGAGTGTAGATTGGGTTCCTCTATGGAGACACAGAAGAGCCTTTTGGAACCCTTTCTTCTGATAGTGTAGATAGGGTTCCTCTATGGAGACACAGAGGGGCCTTTTGGAACCCTTTCTTCTGAGAGTGTAGATTGGGTTCCTCTATGGAGACACAGAGGAGCCTTTTGGAACCCTTTCTTCTGAGAGTGTAGATAGGGTTCCTCTATGGAGACACAGAGGGGCCTTTTGGAATCCTTTCTTCTCAGAGTGTAGATAGGGTTCCTCTATGCCATAGAGTCTATGGAGACACATAGGAGCCCTTTCTTCCGAGAGTGTACAACACTTTAACAATAATTTAAGATGTTACATTCCACTATGCCTTGAGCCTTCTGTGCTGGTTTTTCGACAGAATAAGAATTTCCGTTCCGTTCTAAACCCCCACAGTGGCAGAAGAATTCAGAACGGCTGAAAAACAGAACAAATCATCTCCCGTCATCAGTAATGCTTCATAATTACTAACCAAAATGGGCCCAGCTTAGACAGGAGGTCATTTGTCCCTTTGTGGTTTAGTGGGTGATCGATCGAGAAGGACTTCACCACTCAAAGCAGGGGGTGGGGAAAAAAACAGCCCACAGAAAAGTTGCTTTCCTTCATTTGTTCTTTTTTAAACTTAAAAGACCGAATTAAAAACAAAAAAAGCAAAACACAGCTGAGATAAAACCCCAAATCTAACCTCGCTGACAGATTCATCGTGTGCGCGCGCATTTCATTTTGACAATACGGGCCTTACAATGTCCTGTTTGACTAGTAGAAAATCCCAGAGCAAAACAGTCTAACCGCATGGCCTGCTCGTCGGCGTATTTGTGTACAGAAATCCATCGCTTGACAGTTGAAAAATGAGATTCTGCCGTTCTAACATTTAATGTCTTAAAGTGAGCGGGCCGGCTACGGGGACTGAACAAAAGAGCCATTTGTCAGCCGCTGTCATCAGGAGAATGCCTAATACTCAGACAAAATATAAACAATGGGTCCATTTATTTATTAATGGACGCAGTGCGCACCGACTGAGTTAAGTGCGCTGCACACGAGCGTGGTCAGGGACTCGGCTAGAACGTTTAACCTTGAATTCCACTTGCGTCTACGCCCAGGATAACTTGGTCCATCGACGGGGCCTTTATAAGACGCTGGTCTAAATTTGCATTTAGTCAGTATGCACAGCCTCGCCGTCGTCTTGTTCACGTATAAGTTATTCGACATACGCTCTGCTGTTGGTCCCCAGCGAATATATTTATATTTATTTCAGGCCATATATGCTGAATCAGTGGTTATGAAGCAGAGACAGTGTTTGTGTGGTAGCTTTAATTATTATCTTTTTGAAGTGGTGAGGTTGATATTAATCACAATGTGTCTGGAATCTAATTTGGGACAGCACTCGAGAGACCTATTAGAAAGGGTGATTTGGAT
Source organism: Synaphobranchus kaupii (assembly GCA_029718625.1). Lineage (NCBI taxonomy): Eukaryota > Metazoa > Chordata > Actinopteri > Anguilliformes > Synaphobranchidae > Synaphobranchus > Synaphobranchus kaupii. The sequence continues at coordinate 7,210,317 of CM056390.1, read as the reverse complement.
GCCGGAGCAAGGTTGAGAACCTGCGCTGTATGATAATACGCTATCGATATATATCGTTGCCTTTCCTCAGACTTTATATGTAGGTCCTGCAGTTTTGCTGAAGGCATAAATAATGAACTGAGACACAAACCATACATAGTTGCGCCCTTGTCATAATTGCTTGTAATAAGGACGTGCTGTTTTTCCATGATTTGTTTTGCACAAGATAATTGTTTTAGCAAATACTTTTTCCTCTAAATCATAATTCCTTTATTTAATTATTTATTTGCTCGCAGCTCTTGTAAGAAGTTGAGCAGCGGTGTTGAAATAACAGGAAAGTACACATAATTCAAATTAGCTACATAATTTAGATAAAGGCAATGGAAAAACAGAGAGAGACAAATGCATGAATGCTTAATGCTGGCGACACTGTTTGTTCCGGGGCAATGCTTGGCTCGGGCACTATGATTAACTACTTATGAAATCACATCTACTGACAGAAAATAGAGAAAAATAACTACCTGTTCTACAGTGTGCTGTTTGGACTGGGCTGTCCTCAATCCCCCCTACACTGAGCTGGAACCATGGTGGGAGTTTAGGACCATTTCTGCTCAAAAAAGGTGGCAGTGTAGTATAATGGAGAGGAAATTCTACAATGCAGGTTCTATTCCCAGGTAGGACATTTTGCTGTTGTACCCTTGAGCAAGGTACTTAATTTGAACTGCTTCAGCATACATCCAGCTGTATAAATGGATACTATGCAAAACTCCTAAAAGTTGTGTAAGTCGCATTGGTCAAGAGTGTCTACCAAATGGCAGTAATGTAATGTAAAAAGAAAAGTTGGGGGGGTGTCTCTGCTCAAGAAAACAACTATCAGTGGTGCAGTCATGTGACTTTCTGGTGGCAAGTCCTGCACCGGGCTCCCATTATAACTAACACAAAGTTCCAGTGAACCTGGGTGACGGTGTGAGAATCCTGAACTGAGAGACCATTTGGCTTTACAAAGGCACTCAATCGCAAACCAAGCAAAGCAATCAATGAGAAAAGCAAGCACTGGCAGTCAATGTTTTGTGGCGGCCATCTTACAAACCCAAATGAAGCTCGCACGACTCCGGGTACAAGGGAGAAGTCGATGTTCACTGAAATTTGTACTAACCTGAAATGAGCCCGACTATTTGGGGCAAATACCGCATGCAAACATGAGTCTGATACAGAAACGTGCAAAGACAGCCTGACTGAATGGGGTACAAAAATGGAGGGCGATTAAGCTTGCGCCGTCTCCTCGTTCGACAGAGTTTTCATTCCCTTAAGCCAGACTGTCATTGCAGCCACTTAAACACAGAGGGCCTGATTTACTAAACCTTTTTAGCGCACCCAAAACCAATAACATGACCAATGATTGGTCACGGTATTTGTTTTGCACCAACCGTTGGTCATGTTATTGGTTTTGTGTGTGCTAAAAGGTTTTGCAAATGCTAATGGTCTTAGTAAATCAGGCCCAGAGGCCATTGTAAAATCACTCAAACACTGCGGTGGCTCATTGGGTTATGGCACCGTTATGGTACATGGATGAGTCCCACGGTCTCGGATTGAACCCGGTGGTGACTGTGTCCGATAACCTTGCAGGGCGATGTGCACTTGACGATTGCATCACCCATGGATGGGAGGGCTCAGTTGGTCAGTCTTTCATCGCTCTCTAGTGACCCCCGCTGGTCGATCAGGTGCCCGTGGACAGCATGCCAGAGCCGCACATGAAAGGTCATCCTCCTACTCAGCTCTGTGCGAGCTTGGCCATGGGCTGCGGTGTGAAAAGAAGTAGGATGGTGACGCCACCTGTTTTGGAGCAGAACCGCGGGTGTCTAAACTCTCCTGAATCGCCCACAGGGGTCGCTGTATGTACGTGGCTGCAAATAGTGAATTGGACTCCTAACTACTGGTGGGAATTGGACAAAAGAAAGCTGACATTAGCTTGGTAGTGAGGGAAGAAATTATTTCGCCAGAGGAACCGAAGAATTGAGTAGTTGGCCAAGTTGTCAGGACATTGGTGAGTTGCAGTAAAAATATTTTCAAAAATATTAATTTAATTTTATTATGAATTATTATAGTGTGGGTTTCAGCATAGAATATATGGCTATTGAGATTAAGAGCTGAGACTCATGTCCTCTACATGGGGACAATAATTGAATGGCTGGGTCTTAGGAGGATCGAGTCATTCACATGAATGGACCCTGAAGCTTTCCAGACAGAATGGGTTACTATAAAGGGCATTGCAACCATCGGAATCCACTTGAATTGTATTGCATACAATGCATTACTGCATGAAGAGGGGAAAAAAAAGAAAAAAAAAAGACATTGTGTCTTGCATAAATGTTTCACAGAATATAAAACACGGCTTTATATTCAACTTGAGGTAGGTTGAGTGTGTGTGCGCGTGGAGATTTCAAAAGGGTTGTGAATAATTTCTCCTCCCTATCCCATAGAAACGTCAAACACCACTTTGCAGGTTCTATCAAAATTCCATCTCATAAAAGGATAATGGCGCAGTCAAAGCACAACTGACCTCCCAACATTCCCTGTTCGGATTGGGTCCTATGTGTGTTTGCCTCAACATGTCGTGACTCTATGACTCTGTAACCAAAAAAGAATGTGGGGGGGGGGAAGATTTCTGCAGATAGATAAATATATAAATAAATAAATAAAGAGGGAACATTAAGATAACACTAAGATAATACCAAGATAACATTAAGATAGCATTAAGATAACATGCGAAAGTTACAACTTCAAAAGTTTTTAAGAGAGAGACTCTCTGCCCCCCAACCCCGCCATTCCCCCCACCCCCCCTCACCCCCAAGCCTTATTTGGCCATTCTAAACAGAAGAAAACAAGATGAAGTTGCTCAAATAAGCCCAAGTCCTGAAACACAGGGAAGTCGATGCTGCTTTTCAGCAAAGGGGCCATATAATCAATCAGCAGTGAAATTGAGGTATTTCCCGATACAGAGTTCCTATACTGCTGAAAGGTACAGAGGTTGGGTATAGTGCATATTAGGGGGCTGTGTTGCTAAGCAGGCGGTCCACAATCCAGTACAAGTATGTGGTACAGCGCTGGCATCCGTTGCAGCACAACCGTCACTTTTTATCAACCAGCCAATAAAGTCCTTTATATATTTGGCTCTGACATAATTAGACAAGTCTAATATGAGTATATTATCGTTTGCAATTGGTTTGTTAGGTTGTCACTGGCAATTCATTTGTAGTGTATTAAATCAATAACTCAACGTTCCTTAGGAAGTCTGTTTGGTGGTAAAGCTGTTTTGTCAACGCCTTTTGCCTCACAATGGCCCTGAGTTGAATCTCAATGAAGAGCAGGTTTTTAATTTTAGCTGTTTCCATTAAACAGTTCGTATAATATCAATAAGAGCCATGCGATGAATTTGTATATAATTATGTGCTGTTCACTGAGATCTCTGCCTTCCACGTTCTCCATGGCCTTGCAGGTATTATCTTTGTAATTGTTGTTGTTCTTCTTCTTCTTCTTCATGATGATGATGATGATGATGATGTTGTTGTGGATGATGATGATGACGATTAAGATGATGATGATGTCATTACCAGCACTGTCAGAGATTTTCCTCTCAGTTTTTGCAGGAGGGGCCATCAGCAAAGAAAAGTAACTCTTGAAATTAGAGCTGAATTGATAGATGTTCCTTTGAAGTGTGTGAACAGCGCCTGGAGAGCATGTGATTCATAAACCCACTCTTCAATCTGACTGGCAAATGACGGCTTGACTCCCCCCCTCCTCCACCATCTCTCCGTCTCTCCGTCTCTCCCTCCCTCCTTCACAGAACCGAAATAAGTGAAACAGCTGAACACTTACGGGATTAATGCGGCCTTAGCCGCTGCGGCGGCGCTGCGTGTTTTAAATTTTTGTTGAAATATCCGCGCTGGGTATTAAATAAGAAAGGGGAGACGAGTGGCAGGAATTATAAGCGCTGTGCCCGTCTCTCTCGCTCCGCTTTACTCTGTCATTATAGAACAATAACTGCTTGCCATACAGATGCTCTCTGGGCGCTAAGGGACAATTGCAAGACAATGCACATCTGACCTCTGGATGGAAAGGTCCATTCACAATTTATTCAGCTCACTCCACTTTGTTAACATAACACACATGCAATAATAGAATAACCTCTCCAATCTCTGTCAGCGCCACTGCAATCCTAAGCCATTATTTACCTCATTTGTCTGCTTAAAAATGCTTTTTTAAAAGAGCTCCCGGACACAATAAAATCACAACAGCATCAAAGGAAATGGACTTTCTCCCTTGTGGAAGAAAGTTGTGGCTGTTGTTTGGTTATTCTAAACCCTTAGAGGAATAAAGGCAAATATTTATATGTTAAAGGCAGCTGAGTTTGTGAGAACTTCACCTTCCCTTACCTGAGACCTCCAGAGTGCACTGAGTACAGGTACCCCATGTGAAGTATGTTGTGCTAAATGACTTAGAGATAGTACAGGTACCCCATGTGAAGTATGTTGTGCTAAATTACTTGCAGGTAGTACAGGTACCCCATGTGAAGTATGTTGTGCTAAATGACTTACAGCTTTGATTTCTTTATATATATATATACAGTGCATCCGGAAAGTATTCACAGCGCTTCACTTTTTCCACATTTTGTTCTGTTACAGCCTTATTCCAAAATTGATTAAATTCATTTTTTCCCTCAAAATTCTACACCCAACACCCCATAATGACAATGTGAAAAAAGTTTTTTTGAGATTTTTGCAAATTTATTAAAAATAAAAAACTAAAATTTCTCATTTACATAAGTATTCATACCCTTTGCTTTAACGTATTTTTAAAGTATCATATTTCATATTTGGTCGCATATCCTTTACATGCTGTTACTTCCTGAAGTCTGTGACCATCAACATCAAAAAACTGTCGATATCTTATTTTCAGGTACTGTTACAAGCGATACTATAACCTCTCTGCATTTGAATGGATCTCTATAGAAATTGGGGGGTGAGACTAGATTCAGCTGTAAATTACACTGGTACAGTATGGAACACATGGCTGGCTAAATGGTAAGTTATCAAGGGTCTGAGCTATCAAACGAGCCCTAAACCATCACTCTGTTGCCAGATATGGAGTAGATGTGGATGGATCACTTTAAGGGTTGTTTCTCCTGACTTTTTTCCCCATAGAGTTCTATAGGAAAATGAGTCCGGAGAAATAACCCTTGCAGTGATCCATCCACATCTACTCCATATCTGGCAACAGAGTGATGGTTTGGGGCTCGTTTGACTACACTCACCTTCCTCCCAGTGTAGTGCATGTTGTGCTTAGGTAAGGGTGCAGTGTATGTTGTGCTTAGGTAAGGGTGTAGTGCATGTTGTGCTTAGGTAAGGGTGCAGTGTTTGTTGTGCTTAGGTAAGGGTGTAGTGTATGTTATGCTTAGGTAAGGGTGCAGTGTATGCTGTGCTTAGGTAAGGGTGCAGTGTGTATGTTGTGCTTAGGTAAGGGTGTAGTGTATGTTGTGCTTAGGTAAGGGTGCAGTGTATGCTGTGCTTAGGTAAGGGTGTAGTGTATGTTGTGCTTAGGTAAGGGTGCAGTGTATGTTGTGCTTAGGTAAGGGTGCAGTGTATGCTGTGCTTAGGTAAGGGTGTAGTGTATGTTGTGCTTAGGTAAGGGTGCAGTGTATGTTGTGCTTAGGTAAGGGTGTAGTGTATGTTGTGCTTAGGTAAGGGTGCAGTGTATGTTGTGCTTAGGTAAGGGTGTTGTATATTTTGTGCTTAGGTAAGGGTGCAGTGTTTGTTGTGCTTAGGTAAGGGTGTAGTGTATGTTGTGCTTAGGTAAGGGTGCAGTGTATGCTGTGCTTAGGTAAGGGTGCAGTGTATGTTGTGCTTAGGTAAGGGTGTAGTGTATGTTGTGCTTAGGTAAGGGTGCAGTGTATGCTGTGCTTAGGTAAGGGTGCAGTGTATGTTGTGCTTAGGTAAGGGTGTTGTATATTTTGTGCTTAGGTAAGGGTGTAGTGTATGTTGTGCTTAGGTAAGGGTGTAGTGTATGTTGTGCTTAGGTAAGGGTGCAGTGTTTGTTGTGCTTAGGTAAGGGTGTAGTGTATGTTGTGCTTAGGTAAGGGTGCAGTGTATGCTGTGCTTAGGTAAGGGTGCAGTGTATGTTGTGCTTAGGTAAGGGTGCAGTGTATGTTGTGCTTAGGTAAGGGTGCAGTGTATGTTGTGCTTAGGTAAGGGTGTAGTGTATGTTGTGCTTAGGTAAGGGTGCAGTGTATGTTGTGCTTAGGTAAGGGTGTAGTGTATGTTGTGCTTAGGTAAGGGTGCAGTGTATGTTGTGCTTAGGTAAGGGTGCAGTGTATGTTGTGCTTAGGTAAGGGTGCAGTGTATGTTGTGCTTAGGTAAGGGTGCAGTGTATGTTGTGCTTAGGTAAGGGTGCAGTGTATGCTGTGCTTAGGTAAGGGTGCAGTGTATGCTGTGCTTAGGTAAGGGTGCAGTGTATGCTGTGCTTAGGTAAGGGTGCAGTGTATGTTGTGCTTAGGTAAGGGTGCAGTGTATGTTGTGCTTAGGTAAGGGTGCAGTGTATGTTGTGCTTAGGTAAGGGTGTTGTATATTTTGTGCTTAGGTAAGGGTGTAGTGTATGCTGTGCTTAGGTAAGGGTGTAGTGCATGTTGTGCTTAGGTAAGGGTGCAGTGTATGTTGTGCTTAGGTAAGGGTGCAGTGTATGTTGTGCTTAGGTAAGGGTGTAGTGTATGTTGTGCTTAGGTAAGGGTGCAGTGCATGTTGTGCTTAGGTAAGGGTGCAGTGTATGCTGTGCTTAGGTAAGGGTGCAGTGTATGTTGTGCTTAGGTAAGGGTGCAGTGTATGCTGTGCTTAGGTAAGGGTGCAGTGTATGTTGTGCTTAGGTAAGGGTGCAGTGTATGCTGTGCTTAGGTAAGGGTGCAGTGTATGTTGTGCTTAGGTAAGGGTGCAGTGTATGTTGTGCTTAGGTAAGGGTGCAGTGTATGTTGTGCTTAGGTAAGGGTGCAGTGTATGTTGTGCTTAGGTAAGGGTGCAGTGTATGTTGTGCTTAGGTAAGGGTGCAGTGTATGTTGTGCTTAGGTAAGGGTGCAGTGTATGTTGTGCTTAGGTAAGGGTGCAGTGTATGTTGTGCTTAGGTAAGGGTGCAGTGTATGTTGTGCTTAGGTAAGGGTGCAGTGTATGTTGTGCTTAGGTAAGGGTGTTGTATATTTTGTGCTTAGGTAAGGGCGCAGTGTATGCTGTGCTTAGGTAAGGGTGTTGTATATTTTGTGCTTAGGTAAGGGTGCAGTGTATGTTGTGCTTAGGTAAGGGTGCAGTGTATGCTGTGCTTAGGTAAGGGTGTAGTGCATGTTGTGCTTAGGTAAGGGTGTAGTGTATGTTGTGCTTAGGTAAGGGTGCAGTGTATGTTGTGCTTAGGTAAGGGTGCAGTGTATGTTGTGCTTAGGTAAGGGTGTTGTATATTTTGTGCTTAGGTAAGGGCGCAGTGTATGCTGTGCTTAGGTAAGGGTGTTGTATATTTTGTGCTTAGGTAAGGGTGCAGTGTATGTTGTGCTTAGGTAAGGGTGCAGTGTATGCTGTGCTTAGGTAAGGGTGTAGTGCATGTTGTGCTTAGGTAAGGGTGTAGTGTATGTTGTGCTTAGGTAAGGGTGTAGTGTATGTTGTGCTTAGGTAAGGGTGTAGTGTATGCTGTGCTTAGGTAAGGGTGCAGTGTATGTTGTGCTTAGGTAAGGGTGTAGTGTATGTTGTGCTTAGGTAAGGGTGCAGTGTATGTTGTGCTTAGGTAAGGGTGCAGTGTATGCTGTGCTTAGGTAAGGGTGTAGTGCATGTTGTGCATAGGTAAGGGTGTAGTGTATGCTGTGCTTAGGTAAGGGTGCAGTGTATGTTGTGCTTCGGTAAGGGTGCAGTGTATGCTGTGCTTCGGTAAGGGTGCAGTGTATGCTGTGCTTAGTTAAGGGTGCAGTGTATGCTGTGCTTAGGTAAGGGTGCAGTGTATGTTGTGCTTAGGTAAGGGTGCAGTGTATGCTGTGCTTAGGTAAGGGTGTAGTGTATGTTGTGCTTAGGTAAGGGTGCAGTGTATGCTGTGCTTAGGTAAGGGTGTAGTGTATGTTGTGCTTAGGTAAGGGTGCAGTGTATGCTGTGCTTAGGTAAGGGTGCAGTGTATGCTGTGCTTAGGTAAGGGTGCAGTGTATGCTGTGCTTAGGTAAGGGTGCAGTGTATGCTGTGCTTAGGTAAGGGTGCAGTGTATGCTGTGCTTAGGTAAGGGTGCAGTGTATGTTGTGCTTAGGTAAGGGTGCAGTGTATGCTGTGCTTAGGTAAGGGTGCAGTGTATGTTGTGCTTAGGTAAGGGTGCAGTGTATGCTGTGCTTAGGTAAGGGTGCAGTGTATGCTGTGCTTAGGTAAGGGTGCAGTGTATGCTGTGCTTAGGTAAGGGTGCAGTGTATGCTGTGCTTAGGTAAGGGTGCAGTGTATGCTGTGCTTAGGTAAGGGTGCAGTGTATGCTGTGCTTAGGTAAGGGTGTAGTGTATGTTGTGCTTAGGTAAGGGTGCAGTGTATGCTGTGCTTAGGTAAGGGTGCAGTGTATGCTGTGCTTAGGTAAGGGTGCAGTGTATGCTGTGCTTAGGTAAGGGTGCAGTGTATGCTGTGCTTAGGTAAGGGTGCAGTGTATGTTGTGCTTAGGTAAGGGTGTAGTGCATGTTGTGCTTAGGTAAGGGTGTAGTGCATGTTGTGCTTAGGTAAGGGTGCAGTGTATGCTGTGCTTAGGTAAGGGTGCAGTGTATGCTGTGCTTAGGTAAGGGTGCAGTGTATGCTGTGCTTAGGTAAGGGTGCAGTGTATGTTGTGCTTAGGTAAGGGTGCAGTGTATGCTGTGCTTAGGTAAGGGTGCAGTGTATGCTGTGCTTAGGTAAGGGTGTAGTGTATGCTGTGCTTAGGTAAGGGTGCAGTGTATGCTGTGCTTAGGTAAGGGTGCAGTGTATGCTGTGCTTAGGTAAGGGTGCAGTGTATGTTGTGCTTAGGTAAGGGTGTAGTGCATGTTGTGCTTAGGTAAGGGTGCAGTGTATGTTGTGCTTAGGTAAGGGTGTAGTGCATGTTGTGCTTAGGTAAGGGTGTAGTGTATGTTGTGCTTAGGTAAGGGTGCAGTGTATGTTGTGCTTAAGTAAGGGTGTAGTGTATGCTGTGCTTAGGTAAGGGTGCAGTGTATGCTGTGCTTAGGTAAGGGTGCAGTGTATGCTGTGCTTAGGTAAGGGTGTAGTGTATGTTGTGCTTAGGTAAGGGTGCAGTGTATGCTGTGCTTAGGTAAGGGTGCAGTGTAGCTCACTCACCTTCCTCCCAGTTCTGCAGCCGGGTCCCGCTCTTCGCTCTGTCCGGCCGCGCCTCCCATGGGCCCTCAGGTATCCCCAGACTCCAGCGGTTCTGAGAGGGTCTGTCGCACAGCTCTCTGTTGCCATGGCATCCGGACTCTGGTGGGAGGCAACGCAAGTGAGTCACGCGCGCGCCTGTGCGTGAGTGCCATTAAAACTCCGTAATTACAGCTTATTAGTAAACAAATGGAAGCGTGCGTAATTATGGATGATTAAAATGAGAGATTAATGTAAAATGCACTGAAGTTTTGTATCAACAGGTTTTGTGCTGGAAGGGGCGCTTTGAAATATGAATGGAAAGGAGCCTTTTGGCACGCCTTGCGTTTTCTTGAAGGGGGGCGGTCATCAAAGCTACAGCCGACACAGACGCTCTGCTACTGAAGCAGTCTCATCTAATTTTTCTCCCCCAGGCAAGATCACGCTTCAAGCGCCATATGTTCTTCGCCATCATGTATTGGACCTTCTTAATTGTGAAGAGAAACCAAGACATTATATAAGTACTATTACTATAAATTTAATAAAGAGATCAATATAAAATGAATGGAAGTGGAAACATTGGATTCTTTTCATAGCAATATAAGTAATGTATTTTATAGCAAGTTATACGTTATTATAAGTCACAAATTCAAGTGCACATCTATTATAAATGTTGAGCTGGGGGGAAAAAAACAAAAAAACATTTTGCATTACTCTGATTTGTAGCTAAAGAAAACTCTTGATAAGATGAACGGAAACAATCAGCAAAAATGTTTGTGTGTCTGCTACCTCCTGGGGAGAGAGGCCTCTTTAGCATTTACCACCAGGACTGCATCCCTCGTTTGTGTGCACCCAGGACTCGGGTACTTAGGCTGATGGGACAGCAGATCGACTCAGAGACATTCGAAATCAGGCCCTCTCCCTCCCAGAGATGTGGATTTGCAAATTAAACCTGTAGGAAACGCATTCCGAACAGGAAGTACCGCAGTGCACACCCCTCATTCCAGACAGGAAGTACTGTAGTCCCCTCCTCATTTTGAATAGGAAGAACTATATTACAAAACTCCTAATTCTGAAGAGAAAGCACTGTAGTACACATGACTCTAGACAGGAAGTACTGTAGTCCCCTCTTCATTCGGCCAGATTTAGATCCCACTGACCTGGCTAATTATAGGCCCATTTCAAACCTCCCATTTTTATCAAAGTCCTTGAGAAATGTGTAGTTCAACAGCTTTCTACATTTTTACATGCTAATAATGTGTATGAGAGGTTTCAATGTGGGTTCAGGAAGCACCATAGCACTGAGAATGCCCTTGCCTTAGTAATGAATTATTTGTTTCTCTCTCTGGATTGTGGTTGTATTTCTATTCTTGTTTTACTTGACTTAAGTGCTGCCTTTGATACTATAGAAGACCACCATATTCTCCTCCGCAGGCTATAAAATTTAGTTGTTGTCACTGGCCAAGCTCTTATGTGGTTTAAATCCTAGCTCTCTGATATATCCCAGTTTGTTAGGGTTAACAAAAAGTCCTCTGAGCTAGGGTAAACTTTGGAGTACCACAAGGATCGTTTTTGGGTCCTTTGCTCAATTCTCTGTGCATACTCCCCTCTCTGGGACATGATAAGCAGACATGGTGTTAACTACCACTCCTATGCAAATGACACACAACTTTACATATCAGTTAAGTCAGGTTAATTCGATCAGTTGTCTAAACTAGAGGCCAGTCTGAAAGATGTAAAAACCTGGATGCCCCAAAATGTCCTCTTATTGAACTCCGATAAGACTAAGATATTAGTAGTAGGTCCCAAATCTCGTAGAGACAAATTCTCAGTTTTCTTTAAATATAGATGGCTTCTCTGTCTCCGCCAACTCAGTTGTCAAAAACCTTGGTGTAACTATTGATTCAGACATTTCTTTTCAGGCCCACACTAATATTATCACACGAGTGGCCTTCTTCCACTTGAGGAATATATCCAAATTAAGAAAAAATGCCTCACGCCTTTGTAACCCCTCGGCTCGACTACTGTAATGTTTTATTGTCTGGTTGCACTGGTTCAGCCCTGAATCGTCTTCAACTTGTACAGAATGCAGCTGCTAGGGTTCGTACTCAAACTAAGAAATGGGAGCATATCAGCCCGGTGCTCAAATCTCTTCATTGGTTGCCTGTCAAATTCAGAATCGACTACAATATTTTACTTTTAACGTCTAAAGCTTTAAATGGTTTGGCTCCAGACTATCTTACTGACTTACTCATTCTTTACTGTCCGCCAAGATCACTTCATTCACAAGGTGCTGGCTATTTGAAAATTCCTACTATATGTAAAATTACAATGGGTGGCAGAGCCTTTTCTTACAGAGCTCCTGTCTAATGGAACTATCTCCCTATGCATATTCTGGCTTCAGACAAACTCTCTGTCTTTAAGTGTAGGCTCAAAACGTACCTCTTTAGTCAATCCTATAGTTAAGAAAGTATGGGGATGGGGGGGGGGGGGGGGTAACCTTTTCTTTTTATTTTCCCCTGGGTCTTCTGCCCCTCCCTCACCCTGAGCTGCGGACTGCTCCAGCCCTGCCCCTCGCCCTGATCTGCGGACTGCTCCAGCCCTGCCCCTCGCCCTGATCTGCGGACTGTTCCAGCACTGCCTCTCGCCTGGAGTTCGCCGATTGCTTCAGTCCCTCCCATGATTTATGCCCACGCCTTTACGCAACCGGAGACCCAGAAGTACCACCCCGCCCCTCGGAATTTCATATTATACATCTCTTAATTGGACTTTCTACTTACCAGCTAGTTTAATATCTCAGACTGTAACATGTTCATCTCACTTGATTATTTGCTGTGTTAGACCCCCTCATTATTTTTCTATTACCATCCATTCCAACTTTGGGATGGCCAGCGAAGCATGGGCTCCCGCTCTCTAGCCAGGTTCCTCCCGAGATTTCTTCTCACCGGGGAGTTGTTTTTTTTTTTTTACTTTGTTTGCTGTTTGGGGTTCAGGCCTGGTTCTTGCCCAATTTTCCTTTTATTTCTCTGTACAGCGTCCTCTGCCCTCTGTCGGATTTGCTCCTTTGGTGAAAATCTTTGTTGCCTTTAAGGGAAAGTTAGGGAATTTTCAACTATTTCCTCCGTTAAGCACTCGGCTAGCCGGTTAGCTAATTGGACTAACTGCTGAGTGGGCCATTATAAGCCAGCAGTGTCAGCCATCCCTATAGCCTTTCCGAGTCTGTGTCCCTCTGTTCTCTGTACAGAGTCTTTGTGACAGTTCTCTGTAAAAAAAAATCTTTACAAATAAAATGTATTTGATTCTGAATAGGAAGAACTACAGTAAACAACTCCTAATTATAAACAGGAAGCACTGTAGTACACGTGACTCACTCTAGACAGGAAGTACTGTAGTCCACTGCTCATTCTGAAGAGGAAGAACTGTAGTACACAACTTCTAATTCTGAACAGGGAGAACTGTTGTACACACCTCGCTGTTGCTAGCGAGCCAGTTAGATTAGTGGTCCTCCAGTAAATCCATGGAAGAAGAAGAGGAAGGTTGAGGCTGCTCGGGGAATACTATCAGTGTCTAGAATTTCCACTAATATACTGTGGATTACTTTCAAAACTATGCTATAGTTAACAAGAGAAGTTTCCGAGACATTTTAGCGCACACTATTGAGCGGTTCTAATGCCACGGTTCTCAACCTCTAGCACTGGTTTCTTAATTGTACCATGTGATCTAACAGTGTCAAGCTGGCCTAGGCAGAGAGAGAAGAGCACAGAGCAGGATTTTGGCAGTGATTACTTATTTTCAGGGATTTTTAAAATCCCATTTTTCAACAAAAATAATTACCACTGTTACTGAATGCCCAGCATTCTTGCATGTTGTGAACTGTTCAATACAGAAAGAGCAGGCAGCAAGGAGATGGCGTATAGCATTTTAAGCCTGACAAATTTCTCAAATGTAATAAGGAGGCTAAAATTGAAATGGCATTATGTGATAGGGCCTTAAAAGCAGCAGTTTTTTTTTTTCTGTTTTCTGAAAATATGTCTGCCAATAATCTGCAAACCTGAGTGGAATGCTGCATATCGAGCACACAGACATAAACAGTTCAGCAAAGACGCCAAATTGAAATTCAAGGCAACACCACCTGCATGGAAACGTTGGCAGTGCGCCCGCCATTTCAGTTCACCTGAGAGCTCCCTGCTCCCTCTCTTATTGCAGGTACGCACTTTGGCAGAGAGGGCCAACGTGCAGACCCGCGAGTTCTGCCACGCCGCCACCGGTTTGGCCTCCAGAACTCCGATTGGTCGGGGGCATCTCATCTCAGGTCCGAGTCATTACGGCGCCCGCCCGCGTGTGCCCGTTCGCTGCTCTGTGAACGTATCTGCTGGAGGACTTTTAGAATGCTAATCCTGCTTAACGAAACCGCGCCAACGCACGGCTGAGCACCACAGAAGAAGAACACCCCCCCCTGCATAAGTGGCACTGAAAACTGCCGTTCTTGAACACTTAACTAAAGCAAAGCTAACGATCTTTACCAGGGAAGGTGTGTAGGGCAGCGAGAGCTTTGGCTGTTCAGTCAAACAGCTGTCGGGAGCAGATTGTAAGGTGTTAAGGTAAATGTCAGGGCAGAAAAAGAAAACTAAATGTTCTTTGTGCACGTCCACTCTTACTGGAACATTATTATATGTCATAGAGAGCTCAATAAAATTATCCTTGTTGTTTTGGTACGTTTTCTATGTACTCACCTTGAAACTAATGTATGTTCTATCCAATATTACAGACACAGACTTACACACACACACACACAGGATACACATGCGTGCACAGTGCCAAATGAGCAGAGACACACAAACACTGAGCCGCAAATGTACATTCAAACACAGAAACACTCACCCATCTAATACAATACCACAACTCAAACACAAAAACACTCACATCTAATACCATACTACAACTCAAACACAAAAACACTCACCCATCTAATACCATACTACAACTCAAACACAAAAACACTCACATCTAATACCATACTACAACTCAAACACAAAAACACTCACATCTAATACCATACTACAACTCAAACACAAAAACACTCACCCATCTAATACAATACCACAACTCTAACACAGAAGCACACACACACACACACACACTTAATACACAAGTACAGCATATGTGAACAAACTATTGATAATACCTAGGTATGTTTACAGCACACACACACAGGCAAAGGATCTGTGACTGGCCAAATCAAGCAGACAGGCACACAGGTATGCACATGCATGCACTCACACGGATGCATACACACGGACACATTAACACGCAATGCACACAACGACACAAGGCTTTAAACAAGACCTGGATGTGTCATGTTTTTATACCTACTGCTTGAGCAAAAGGGGGGAGAATTGATGGCCTGCAAAATGACTCTGGACGGGGATTTTATTGCCCATTTATCCTCATTTAGATCCCTCATTTATTCAACATCTTAATGCCCCTGAATGCGCAATCATGTCCTCCTTACCATTTCTCAGGGAGATTGTTCATGACAACTTCCATCACACCACTGGCGATGACGCCTAATTCAATTTTAAGTGACTGGAGACACCAAAAAGCCACATCTTGGTCCCTTCCACCAATGATCCTGCAGTGTACTCAGGATCGGTTTTGATAAAGAATAAATTTGTAACAAAAAATAAACGTGGATTCACTATCAGGGGCTGAACGATTACATTATTATTGTTATTATTATTATTATTACAACGTTTGTATTCAAGTGTCAGGTGAGGGATGTTTATTCAGAGACATTTAGCTGCTAAGTGACCAGGGTATTAGAACATTTAGCGAAAACCGTCCACGTACCCAAACGATTCAGCGAACCATTTTGTGGTGAAAATATCTACAGAGATATTTTAAAAGGTTTGCATTGCATAACTTGAGATTGTCCAGCAATAAACGCTCTTTTCAGCAGCTATTCTGAGGCTGGCCTTTTGTTATCCCTTTCAATAATCATTTCCACACAGGCATTGTAGTAATTAAACAGTACCTATGAATACTAATGTGATAGAGACATAAGATGTTGGGCGAGGAGCGGCCCAGACATAAGGTCCCGGAAAGCCGTAAAACACTCGAGAGCGTGCGAGCACGCGCAGTCAAGTGCGTTTATAGGCCATAAATCCGCAAATTCAAAACGGCCAATTATTCCATCTTTTTTTATGCCCCGTTTGGAGGATGCTGGTCGTAAAAAGACGCCTCCGGGCACAATCCCGCTGCTTGTGACCCTGGATCAAGTGAGGATTGACAATACATCAAGTGGGCTGATAATAACGGTGTAATTGAAACCACCCCCCACCCATATCTCCCCTCCACCCTCCCAACCAATGATGACATTCATCCTGCTTAATCAATTCAAATCTCACTTTTTTTTCCGCACCCTATATGTTTCTGAGGTCACTAATATTTGGTTTTAAGACCCTAAATATCTCTGAGGTCACTAATATTTGGATATCAGATGTTAAATGTCTCTGGAGACACAAGCATGTGCCTATTATTGCTGAAATTTTGCTGGCAGAGCATGCAGAAGCTCTTGATTTGTGTGCTTACGACGCACCCAAGACCAATGCCTCCAGCAGAGATATTTAGGGTCTGAAATGCAGCATTTCTTTATCAATCAGGAAAACTAATTAGGAAAATGTTTTAATTTAAATTGAATTGAAACCATGCCCCTACTCAAACAGAAAGCCTTGATCAACACTGCGCTGGGGGGGCCAAACCTTCATTTGCTCCGAGCTGGTGAGGCATAGCAGAACGGTTTGTGTATGGAGCTTATTCACTGCCCTGTACTGGGCAGTGACTGTACTGGGGGATCAATGTGCAGTTAATGAGCTTTTAATATTGGGGTACCCCCCACCCCCCATTCCATACATCAGGTGAGCACAGGTTGAGCACCATAGAGATCTGAGGGTCATGTCACATGGTATGTGTAGGGGACTGGATAGATGCCAGGCTTTGGTCAGCTGCTCCAGCTCAAACACCCACCCCTCCCCCCCCTGCCCACCCACCCCCCCACCCCCCACCCCCCACCCCAACTCACCTGCAGTACGGTGAATTAAAATATGAAAATAATCAGGCCTGAGATTCATGCATGGGAAGGTTCTTTGACATTAACTGCGGTGTACTATGTGTGTGTGTGTGTGTGTGTGTGTGTGTGTGTGTGTGTACCGTTTCTGCCCTCGGGTAATACGGAGATGGGGGGGGGGGGGTGAGAAGATCTCCGTTTTTTGGGAGGATGAATATATTTACCGCTTTATCTGTATCACTGGAATAGCTGCCATTGTTTATTTATGTATCTGGTCGCCTCAGTTATGGTCCAAATATCCGGGGAGACTCCCTCGCGCTCGCTCGCCCGCTCGCTCCGCCAAGATGCTATCGCACTGTCAAATATACACACGGAACCGACAGATAAATAGATGGATATTTGACAGACAGAGAAAACAGAAAGTCGTGCGGACGGGCTGAATAGAATAAAATGTAAAACCTGTCACAGCTATAAGGCGCAGACAAATATTATTCCCCGGCAGCCCTGTTTTTTTTGTATTGCGAATTTTCTGAAGGGAATCGATCTCACTTCCACTTTTCAGGGGCGAGATGGGACTTCACAGCAGGTCTGTGTGCGTGTGAGTGTGTGTGTGTGTGTGTGTGTGTGTGTGTGTGTGTGTGTGTGTGTGTGTGTGTGTGTGTGTGTGTGTGTGTGTGTGTGTGTGTGTGTGTGTGTGTGTGTGTGTGTGTGTGTGTGTGCATGTGTGCAAGGGACAGCGACTGAAGTGAGAGAGGTAGGGGGCTTCAGGGCGGTCTAGTGGGCAGGAGACGGCGCTGATAAAAACAAGGCCCTCCTGGAGACCTCTCGCTTGGCGTACTGTGGTAGAGACCAGTGAGAGGCTGTGAGGAAATGTCAGCATGCTGATGTCATTTGGGGGGAGGGGCCTGTTGTATGGCTCTGCGTGTGCTCAATGAATGGATAGGGATCTGGGAGCAGCAAGAAGCTACAGGATCCCAAGCACATGCATACATACACACACACACCCACGCACACGCACACACACACACACACACACACACACACACAGGCGCACAAATGCACACACGTACAGTACCAGTCAAAAGTTTGGACACACCTACTCATAGAAGGTTTTTTTCCGTTATTTTTACTGTTTTCCACATTTTGGAATAGTAAAGACATCAAAACTATGAGATAACACTAATTAAATTATGCAAAAACCAAAAAAGGGTTAAACAAATAAAAAAAAGTCTTATATTTTAGATTCTTCAAAGTAGCCACCCTTTGCCTTGATAACGGCTTTGCACATTCTTGCCATTCTCTCAAACAACTTCTGTGGTAAACAGGTATTCCACATGTAAAAAGGTGATGCCATCATGACTGTATAAAAGGATATCAAAAGACTCCTGATATCTTATTTCCAGGTACTCTTAGAAGTGATACTGTAACCTCTACATTTGAATGGATCTCTATGGGAATTGGGGGGTGGGACTAGATTTAGCTTTAAATTACACTGGAACAGTGTGGAACACATGGTTGGCTAAATGGCTCTAAGTCATCAAGGGTCTGACGTATCAAACAAGCCTTAAACCATCACTCTGCTGTCAGAAATACAGTAGATATGGATGGATAACTTGAAGGGTTTCTTCTCCTGACTTATTTTTCCATAGAGTTCAATAGGAAAATTTGTCAGGAGAAACAACCCTTCAAGTGATCCATCCACATCTACTGCATATCTGGCAGCAGAGTGATGGTTTAAGGCTTGTTTGATACGTCAGACCCTTGATGACTTAGAGCCATTTAGCCAACCATGTGTTCCACACTGTTCCAGTGTAATTTAAAGCTAAATCTAGTCCCACCCTCCAATTCCCATAGAGATCCATTCAAATGTAGAGGTTACAGTATCACTTCTAAGAGTACCTGGAAATAAGATATCAGGAGTCTTTTGATATCCTTTTATACAGTCATGATGGCATCACCTTTTTACATGTGGAATACCTGTTTACCACAGAAGTTATTTGAGAGAATGGAAAGAATGTGCAAAGCCGTTATCAAGGCAAAGGGTGGCTACTTTGAAGAATCTAAAATATAAGACTTTTTTTAATTTGTTTAACCCTTTTTTGGTTTTTGCATAATTTAATTAGTTATCTCATAGTTTTGATGTCTTTACTATTCCAAAATGTGGAAAACAGTAAAAATAACGGTAAAAAACACCTTCCATGAGTAGGTGTGTCCAAACTTTTGACTGGTACTGTACACACACACGTACACACACAACATACACCTACATAAACACATACGTACGCCCACAGACACACACACAGGCACATCACAGGCACACCACACACACACACACACACACACACACACACAGTGGGTAGAGCCCACTGTACCAGTCTAAGTGCCTGGCCAAACAAACTCTCAGCTCCAGAACCCAGAATCCCAAATCCATGGCTGTGCCACTGTATGACAGCACAGGGGAGTGATCCATCTACACTTGGCAGCTGTGTGGATTTGCCCTCCTGTTGGGGCACAGAGCTGGTCTCCCTACCCACCCCCCTGAAGGCCGTGATAAATGGCAGCTCAGAGTAGATGCTGTGGAGATAACAGTGATTTATAACCATATGCCCCCCCCCCCCGCGCCCCCCACGCCGTACTGACCACTGATGCGCGTTCTTCTGCTCCTCCAGCCCCGCCTCCTGCACCGTTACACGCCTGACGCTCCCGCGCGAGCGTGTTTGCGACACCCCTCTACTCCACATTCTTTTTACCGCCGGATCACGCTCGCACCCCGCCGTCAAAGTCTGAACAGGTAAAGCATCCCGCAGGTTCTGTTTTCCGTGTCGATGGCTCGGTTCTTATGTTTTTTGGTGATGGTGGGGGGGGGGGAGTTAACCATTTGTGTGGTGCCTTCAGACCGAGGTCTCAAACCTAACTTTGAGATTCTTACTTCCTGTGTGCACAGGTACTGACAGACATGTACACAAACAGACACAGCACTGACACACACACACACACACACACACACACACATAAGCACACAGACACACACACAAAAACACGCCCAAGTGAAAGTACATTCACACACACACACACACATACACACACACACACACAAACACACACGCATGCACATGCACATGCACACATGCCAGGTAGGCATGCACAAATACACATACATATACAAAGATGAGTGCATACACACAGGAAAACACAATAGCAAAATTTCCTAAAGTTTCAGAGACTTGAATTCTCTTTAACACTCAAAAAAGGGTCTGATTTATAAAACCTTGAGAGAAAAAAAAGAGTTCCTTCTTCTTAGAACAGGCAGTAATATCTTGCTACCAAGACACCTCGTAAAATGAACTTTCTCTTCCTGTCAAACATGGCACACTTTGAAAGGTAATGCTATAAGTCAAAACAAGATACAAGCTCTTAAAACGAATTGCGCATGATTCATTCAAATGCGAGATGTAAGGTCTCGGAGCTTTCGCTCTAAGACATTCAGCAGGACTCAAAAACCTTTTTCCTCACATCAAATGTGACTTCTAATAATCTTGTTGAATGCACAGAGGAAAGATCCAATCCCACACATTAGCTTTGAATGCCCTGAAATAATCATCGCTGGACTTCTAAAGACATTGCGACAACCAAGGCCACTCAGAGCCCTCGATTCAGAGCCTGTATCAGTATATTAAAATAACATATCAGATATCAAGTGTAAATCTCCCCACGATTCAGGAACTTGCTGTTGGTGCAGAAAAAAAAGTTGAACTAAAATGTACACTTCAAGGCTCATTCTAAAGCTATGAATAGCTTTCGCTACAGAAGTATGTGGCTTTTTCTGTCTGCGAGAGTTTCCCATGAAATAACCCTTACCAACCAGTGCCACACCAATGCTTTCCACAACAAATTTGTCAATATTTACCTACTGTACATTTCGGAGGAAAACAGTGAACTTCCTTGCCATTTCTTATTCCTTTTGTACACTTTGTAAAATTTGAAACACTGTGTAAATACAATTATCGTTCGTATTTAATAACTTTCTAAATTAGTTCACTTAGCAACCCTGTATGATTACAGCATGAGCTTCCAAACACCCGCGGGGCTGTCTAGTCTACCTCCGTTAGAAATGCACCTGCATGCCCACAGACAGAAATATTACTGTGCTCTGAAGCTCAGCTTTTAATACCTTTATAATTTACAAGATTTAAAGATGAGCTTTAAAGGGATTTACTTTTGCATCCCTATGTAATCTTCCAACTAAATTCAACTTCTGTTTTATGAAAGATGTTTTTATAAGAAACGTAACTTTTATAATACCGGAATTATAGGTACAGTACTCTATAAAATATATTTCAACATAACACACTTCCTACAGACAATTTTTCGTCTCAGCAGGTGGACAGTGTGGAGATCTTACTCTGTGTGCCAGTTTATCTCTCGCTGCTGAAAACTAAAGATGAAGGACATTGAAAATTAAAGATGAAGGACATAGAAAATTAAAGATGAAGGACATTGAACATTAAAGATGAAAGGAGAACGAAAACAAAGATGACGGTCCTTATTTCCAACGATTTCCACTCGAACGTGATTGGGACTCACCCGATGATGTCACTTCCTCCGGAAAGCTCAGCTCGTCCTCCGCCGTCCAGGTGAAGTTCCAGAACCCTTGCGGGGCGTGTCCGGCGGGACCGGGCCGGGCGGTACCTGCACAGAGACACAGCTCGTCGGTACCTGCGCACAGACACTCTCTCTCTCGGGAAAGGGGGCACGGGGGGGGGCACACGGCGGTAATGAAATACCCATCCCGTCTCCGTCCCAGCTGCTCATTTCATTTTTTTCCCCACCACAAATAATTGATTTAGCAGCGCAGGGGAAAACTCATAAGCATTCTTCACATGGCGCTCCGGCACCTGCCTGTTTAAAACGTTAGCACTCTGTGAATGCGGCGCAAGCGACGGGCATACATTGTTCCCGCGTGCCATACGCTCCTTCAACAAGAAGAGAGACAGAAAGAGGTAGAGATGAGAGATGAGAGATGAGAGAGGGCGGGAGGTAAGAAAAGGCGGAAATCAATAGTTTTTATTTATTTATTTATTTTATTTTTCAAACCACCTTAGTGCAGCGAAGACAGGGAAGCTTCTCTCAACCGTGGGAGCAACAGTCATCTGAGAACAAGCTCAGCCTATTGTTATGTGTGTTGTGTGAAGGCAGGAATGAGTAGGACGCTCAGCGGGCTGGTCTTGGTCGGTGATAAAGTCAGGCCCCTCGGGCCCCAATGCACCATGGGAAGAGAGAATGTGCAGAATGTGCTGAGCTAAGCACAAACACAAATGAGTACTGAGAACCCCCACTCCTGTTATTATTATTATTATTATTATTATCTCATATGCTTTACTGTTGATTAGATACAAGATCCTCTCTTAATTATGTAAAATGTAATATTCAAACCAGACTCAGACTCCCAAAAGGAGCCTGTCACCGACACTGGAAAAGTTAGCAAAGTTAAAGCCCGAATGATGTGAACTTGGCCTCGCTATCGGATATCAATAGTGAGTATAATTACACGAGGACATGCTTCCGCGAAACTGCCTTGACCTCCAGTCTCACAAGACTAATTAATGATAGTCACATTGGACTCGACCAGTGTAAGAAGGAATCTGACAGAGCGAGTGCTACTTCGCTCTAAATCACACCAGGGGCCATTCTGTCTCGCAGCGGGAGCAACGAGCCGCCTAAATTATCTGATGCGTTAGGACCCCTGGAAAAGGCTTAAAGAGCGAGAGCCGTTTCAGATGAAGACTGAATCCACAGAACAACTAGCGTAGAGCATTCGACCCTCAGCCAATAAACAACGGGGATATATGGCATTCACCCTCAGCCAAAGCCAAGAGCCGCGCCCTCATCCCTCATCTCTGACGCTCGGGCCGCTGAAAAAGTACGTGGGGTCCACACAGGCAGGGCTGATGTGGGTGGCGGTATGAAAAATTAAATAAAAAAACATTCTGAGGTGTTTTAAAAAAGTTACTTAAAGAATGTAATGCAGCAGCAACAGGCTGCGGGGGAGAGAGAGTGAGAGTGAGAGTGAGAGAGAGAGAGAGAGAGAGAGAGAGAGAGAGAGAGAGAGAGAGAGAGAGAGTGAGAGAGAGAGAGAGGAGAGAGAGAGAGAGAGAGAGAGAGACACGGAGGGAAACTTTTTTCTTTTGCTGTCAGTAATGCTCCTACCCATTACCATAATGTTCTTTCTCCGTATAGCTCGTTTTTTAAAATCCATGTCAACTGGAGCTCAAGGTCTTTGATGGTGAATCAAAGCATTACACACACACACACACACACACACACACACACACACACACCAGCCCACCCATCCCCTTGCCCAACCCCCCACCCTGCGCTCCCAACCAGAGGACCCCCACCCAGTTTATCTCCTTTAAAGTATGCAGAGTCCTCCAGCATTTGAACAGCGAGGCCCCTCCCACCCACCAAAACCGCGCTGAGGGAGAACAGCATCTGACAGTCTATAGAACAATCTAGAACAGTCTATACCTGAGATACAGCACAGGGAGAGGGGGGAGGGAGAGAGAGAAAGGGGGGGAGAAAAAAAGAGAGAGGGGGTAGAGAGAGAGGAAGAGACAGAGTGTGAGAGAAGAGAGAGACAGAGAGAAAAGGAAGAGAGAAGGAAGAAAGAGAGAGAGAGAGAGAGAGAGAGAAAGACTAAGAAAGAGAGAGAGATCAGACAGTGGGGTAGGAGCCCCTCACACACGTGCGTATCAGTGTGTTCACTGTGTCTCCACTTTGTCTGCGCAATGATCCAGCAATAAATTAAATTACCCTCGGCGGAGAGGCAAGGGATCTCCATGATAAAAAAGAGCAGCAAAAGCAGGCTGGGCCCATACACCTGCAAACAGAGCGAGACAGACAGGAGAACAAGGTGTTCTGCACCGTGCGCGGTACTGCTAGCCTCCAGGTACAGGTCATATCTCTCACTGTTCAATGACACAGCCATCAGCGCTCTACTGCCCCTACATCTGCCCCCACACGCTTACTGCCCACGCCCCTACATCTGCCCCCACACGCTTACTGCCCACGCCCCTACATCTGCCCCCACACGCTTACTGCCCACGCCCCTACATCTGCCCCCACACGCTTACTGCCCACGCCCCTACATCTGCCCCCACACGCTTACTGCCCACGCCCCTACATCTGCCCCCACACGCTTACTGCCCATTCCCCTATATTTACCCCCACACACTTACTGCCCATGCCCCTATATTTACCCCCACACACTTACTGCCCACACCCCTATATTTACCCCCACACGCTTACTGCCCATGCCCCTACATCTGCCCCCACACGCTTACTGCCCACGCCCCTACATCTGCCCCCACACGCTTACTGCCCACGCCCCTACATCTGCCCCCACACGCTTACTGCCCACGCCCCTACATCTGCCCCCACACGCTTACTGCCCATTCCCCTATATTTACCCCCACACACTTACTGCCCACACCCCTACATCTGCCCCCACACGCTTACTGCCCATGCCCCTATATTTACCCCCACACACTTACTGCCCATGCCCCTATATTTACCCCCACACACTTACTGCCCACACCCCTATATTTACCCCCACACGCTCTCCTACCCTTAACATGTACCCCCACATGCTTATTGCCCACGTGCCATACACACCTTCGCTAATCCACCCAGACAGAGATAAAGACATGAAAGAGGGAAGTTGGGGGGAGAAGAAGAGGGGGAGGGGGATCCTCCATAATCAGATTTAATTTCAGACCCCACCCCCCAGCCCTAACCGCAAAAGCCCACCCCCCACCTTCGGCCCTTATGCTATTAATTAAGATTTGATACAGGATACATACATTACGCCGTAATACATTGATTACCCGTCTAAGGGCACCGAGTCATTAAACACTCATCAAAGTCAATGCTCTCATGTCCGCCACAAAGGAACACATTGATTTCCATCAGGCAGCCCTCAGCTTAACGCACAGATCTCCATCAGAGTCTGCTTTCGCATTCCCCGCATGGGCACACCTGTTCCGCACTACTACGCACACGCTCGCACGCTCGCACGCTCACACGCGCGCACGCTCACACGCTCACACGCTCACACGCCATGTTCTCCTGGGCCGGGGGTCTCTCTCTACCCGCTATGCTTTTCAAGAGCTTCAAATGGCCGATGGAAAAAAAATTAATAAATACACCGTTATTATGTCACGTATTGAGAATGCTCAAAGTATGGTGGTAATTAATCCTACCGCCCGCAGTGCCCAGTCTCGTTTTTGAAGTGCTAATAACTCTGGTTAAATAATATAATGCAGGTTATGGCCACGACAAGGGCTCCACTTGGGTACTGAACCTGCAGCCTACTATTGTAAAGGGTTCAATAAGACCGGCTGGATGGCTCATTCAGTTACGGCACCATGCTGTGGCGTATCTGGATGAGTATCACGGCCTCGTATCAAATTCGGACCGTGCCAGCGCCGACTGTGGCCAGACAGTGTACAATAGGCGCCTGCACTGCCCATGCAGGATATGAGAGCGCCCAGTCTGTCCCAATACTGGAGGAGACGAACTCGGCTTCTCCTCTCCTCCAGCGAAGGATACATCGATGTATCCTACTGCGGAAAGAACTTTCACATTTCTGGGTGACATCATCGTGCTCACGCCCACAGAGATTGACCAATGGCGACAATGATGATGCGTAGCAATGCCTCAGATGATTTTACCCATGTGACCGTCCCAACTCACGGTCTGGAAATGTCCGTATGCTCATATTTCCGTGTGCGGTCTTCCTGCGTGGAAAAACCATGGAGGAAGACTGCATACCCCGTATTATTCGACAATGCAGTTCCAGTTTTTTTCTGAGCGTGAGTTTGACATTTATTTAAGCTTCCGCATTAAGCAAAAGCAACAGGGCAAGTTTGGAACCAGCAGACCAATGGACTTGGGCCCAAGAAACTCATCACGCTCTTATTGGTTTAGGAGCAGTGACGTCACAGACTGTGGCTGGGTGTTCAGGGTGCTAAACTCGCATCTCTGAACATCACTACAAAAAGAGCGGCGGGTAGTAGCAGTGCTTTCAGCATCCATTATCATCCATTATTAGCAGTTTCAGCATCCATTATCATCCATTATTAGCAGTTTCAGCATCCATTATCATCCATTATTAGCAGTTTCAGCATCCATTATCATCCATTATTAGCAGTTTCAGCATCCATTATCATCCATTATCATCCATTATCCAAAAATGAGATTAAGCAAACATGAAATGTCCTAAAAAAGCCAAAGTAAATTTGTAGGACTTGTACATTTATGAGCAGATAGAAACAAGAGCAGATGGTTAAAGTGGTATATAAAATGTTTTTTATTTTGTATTATTATACTGTTTAACTGATTTCAGCTAAACTGAAAAAGCACAGGTAATTTGGCTACCGTCCAGCTACATGTAAGGCGGTAAATAAGCGTTTGACAGATGTAAAAATCTATTATTTATCTTGGATTTTAAAGATGAAAGCAACAAAAAGCTGCTAAACCACATTAGCTCCAATTAGCACACAGTGGTGGAGTTTATGTTTACATTTGAGACAAGCTGCAGATGGATTTTTTGACAACCCCATAATTTATCTGAATAGGCTCTACACAGCTCTGATATTAGACTGAAAGTGTTCAAAGTGCTGCACATTTTTAATTGTCAGTTTTAAGCTGATGGAGCCAATGACTGTTTTCATTGAAATGTGTAAGGGAGACATGGCAATGTGCGCGATCGAGTTAGCATGGATACTGACAATTTAGGTTGTGTGCATTTCAATTAATAATATATGCAGTATTAAATATTTCAAAATCAATGTGCCATGAACAAGATTATTTTGCACATTAAAGATAAACTGGATATGTATTTCTTCTGTTAGAGTCAAATATTGATATTTGTATTTGTTGGTAGCTGAGGCCTCTGCAGTTAGCCTTCTGTAATGTAAAATTTATCTATTTTATATTTTTAATTCATAAGAAAAATTGATTTGCTGCAACACTGCTAACTTGCAACACAGAAAACATTGACCTTTCCACCAGAAACCTTCGTCGGGCCAAATAAGTGTGAAAACAAACAGGCAACATACTGTATATACATAAGGCTGGATTCAGAGACGGCCAACTTAAGTCATGCGCTTAAGTGCCTCTCCTGCATGGATTTAACGCGAGCTGACTTACGCCGTATTCTAACTTGTATTGCGCCATCTTGGGTGGTACAGGGCATGATATTCTAATTACCTGATTCTTGTACCTGCCCCCCCGGGTTGCCAGGTATCTACTAAAAATGCGTTTTCAACGTGTCAGTGACAATGCCTTTAATAACCGCATTTGCCTTTTGGAAAATCCTGCCTTTGCGCATCGTAGTTGCTCTTGCGTGACGAGGTATAGGCATGCAGTGAACTTATTAATACATCGCATTGATAAAATGATCATAGCTTCTATTGATGACATGGGATATATCGATCACACAATCAAAAAAATAATCGCTGGACAGTGGTTGCACGCAATATTACTAAGTAAACAAATAAATCGTTGGATTTACTTAAACAAAAGATCGTTGGATTTAGCCTACCTAATAAAGTAATGTACGGTAACATAATAGCCTAGATGCGACGTCTTCCATTTAACAAGTTGAAGTCACATATACTTAATAATAGCCCATTACTTGCAACCACTGTTCAAAGATTTATTTTTTGAGTGCATCTGTCACATGCTGGAAGGATGTGGCAAGGAAGGAAAGAAATTTTAACCTGGAGCATTGGTAGATCTACAGTGCGGGGAGTTACTTTGCACTTCCTAATAATTTTGGAGCAGCTGTGCTCACACAAGCAGGCTACAAATCGTTTCTCTGTCAAAACGATTATGCTCCAAACACTGTCTATTAATGAATCCATCTAATATTGGTGTGGTATTATATACCAGACAGTCAATCATAGCCTACTTTTACATATTTTTATTTTTATGACAGCTCTTTGAGAATTCTAAGTAGGCTAGGCAAAGAAAAATAAGACCAATACTATTTTCAAAGAACATGCACTCATTCTGATATCCATTTTTGCAAAAGATGCTGTATTTTTCATAATCGTCTATTGGCGGCGCTAGACATGAACTACCTTTTTTTTTCTGAACAAAGTTGTGCAGAAAAAAAAAGATTAAGTTTAAACTCTGAAAACACATATCTTGCAGACACGCCTCCTTTTCATCAAATCTCCACCCCGCGCGCATATGTACTGAGAGACGCTTAAAATAGCAGATATGTCAAATGTCTGAATCACAGCTAGCTTAACGCTAAGCGGAATTTCGGGAGTAAGTCCCACTTGTGCAAGCTTATCTCAACGCTGAATCTAGCCCATAGAGAACAGGTGTAAGTGATTAACTACAAATACATTGTACCATAAGGACAATAAGGTTGGAGAGGTGGGTTCAGCCTAAATTGTAGTAATTAATACTGATGAAAGAAATAGGCGTCAGCCTATAGAACTAAAGGGGTGTGTCCATCAATGTTCCAATTAATCAAGGATAATCCATAGGTTGTAACTATCGAAAGGTGTTCAGTTCCGTTGATTAGAGCTAGAAGAATAAAATGTAAAAAAACATTTTGTAAAGTAGTACTTTGGCAGATTCAATCGCATTCAAATGCAGAATTGGATTTAATACATTTAATCAACACATCATATATAAATAGTACTCGGTTATAGATATGTGTTGGGGGACCAAACACAAATCCATTTTTCTTTATATAGCTCTCGCAATTTATGTGTTAGCACCTGCATACACACTTTTCAGGTGTGCCGATACTCTGTTCTCTAATAATACACACTTTACATTCATTAAATGGTATTTGGATAATTACCATTCTGAGATTCCACCTGTGGTTAGTTTTTAAAATGTGAATATTATATTTAAGCAATAGATCACAAGAAGGAGTGTGTTATACCACACCTTTTGTTATTCACCATACTTATACACCATATTATATCTTTATATACCCTCCAGGTTGCTATTACTTTTTACCTAAACACTTTTTCAGATAATTGACCTTTTATCGGCAAAAAAATTAAGGGGAGTCAATGGGCACATTTTGAAAACCGATGCAATAGAATGTTGGTGCTGTAACATATTACACTGCCTATGACATCACAATGCCTTCCTCGACAACACTGTTATGACCTACAATACTATCCCAGATGATTTGATATTACCTTTTTGTGCTTTCATCACAATTCATTACTTCTTTGTATCACTTCCAGGTTCTTTAGACCAGGGGTTCTCAATCCTGGTCCTGGGGGACCCCTGTGTATGCTGGTTTTCGTTGCAACCGCAGTTGCAATCCCAGAATTTTAACAAGCTGTTAATTTTTCTTAATTAGGTGCTTTTCATGTTTGGAGGAATTATTCGCCCACTTAAGACACATTATGTCAGAAATAGCTATGCATGCCATGTAGAACAAACTCCCCATGTTCACATTGTGCTTATTGTGCTATATTGCAACAATTACATAAGAAAAGGTTACAAAATAATGTATTTTCACTCAAATGAAAGAGTGAAGTGAATCAATAGGCTCCTAATTAGGTTGTTGAACACATGTGTTTAACTCAATTTTTTCTTTAAGCTTAAGACAATGCAGGTTTGGCTCGTTATCATTTGCTTTGTGTTTGAATTCTTCATTATCTACGAAATGGTTAATTTTAGTGGCCATGTGTCCACACTTTCACCAATTAGGAGCCTATTGATTCAAATCAGTCTTTAAATGGATCTGTTAAATAATTTTCTTATCTTTTTTAAATAATATAGCACAATGTGAACATGGGGTGTTTATTCTACATGGCATCCATAGCTATTTCTGATATAATGTGGCTTAAGAGGGTGAATAATTCCTCCAAACATGACAAGCACCTAATTAAGAAAAATTAACAGCTTGTTAAAATTCTGGGATTGCAACTGCGGTTGCAACGAAAGCCAGTATACACAGGGGTCCCCCAGGACCAGGATTGAGAACCCCTGCTTTAGACTACTTACAACAAAATACATCACCATATTTTAACACTTTAACCTTTGTTAGATCCCTATACACCACATTACCACTTCATACCATTTCCACCTTTTATTTTCCACCTCACACTATACCATATTACCATCTTTCTATACCATTTTCAGCAATTGAGACCACTGTGAAGCAACCACACCTACACAAACCTACAATTTCTTTAGGAATTGTTAATCTAGTTGGAAATATAATCACTGTGGTGACGTCGCAGCAACGAGAGCGCAGGTCGAGTTGCGAACTATTCTCCACAGTGATTATATCCAATAATGCACGAACCTCGAGTGAACTATTGCTTTTATACAATGTTAACATAAATGTTTAGTAAGTAATGAAAAAATATTGAAACAATATTATGAATTATGATTAATAATTAATTGTGATTAATCATACAGAATATTGCTTCCTAGGCAATGCTCTATAGAACGTGTCTATGCACTGGCAGTGCGGTTGTGCTAAATACCAGCACTGTTGGAATGCGTCTCGGCCAATCGCGTTACTCGTTCGGATCTCATTGTTGTGTAATACAAAATACGTAGGCCTGAAAATTCACAAGACTTTGTTTCGATTTCCCAATAGATGTTGCTTTTTTCCTGTTCTATAATTAATAAGGCTGATAGGTGTAATGATGTACTTACCACATAAATTAACATTATTGGCATTGATTCTTGCAGGTTTAATGCATAAAAACAGGATGGAATGCCACTGAAACAACCATCTCAGGTTAATTGCTTCATCCAAGGTTACTGTGCTAATAATGTAGTTTGTTCAAAATTGTTATGCCTATGTGCACCTTGACACACACACACACACACACACAAACAAACACACACGTACACTGCCCGGCCAAAAAAAAAGTTGCACACTAATATTTTGTTGGACCGCCTTTAGCTTTGATTATGGCGCGCATTCGTCGTGGCATTGTTTTGACAACCTTATGCAACGTCAAAACATTTATTTCTGTCCAGACTTGCATTCATTTTTGGCCGAGATCTTGTATCGACGACGGGAGAGTCGAACCACTCCGTGAAGTCTTCTCCAGCACATCCCAAAGACTTTCAATGGGGTTAAGGTCAGGACTCTGGTGGCCAATTCATGTGTGAAAATGATGCCTCGTGCTCCCTGAACCACTCTTTCACAATTTGAGCCCGATGAATCTTGGCATTGTTGTCCTGGAATATGCCCATTGATGGGATAACCTGGTCATTCAGTACATTCAGGTACTCAGCTGACTTCATTTTATTGCTGCATAACGTTGTTGAGCCTAGACCTGACCAATTGAAGCAACCCCAGATCATAACACTGCCTCCAGAGGCTTGTACAGTGGGCACTATGCATGACTGGTGCAACTGTGACTTTTTTTTTGGCCAGGCAGTGTATTTTACTGTTTGAAGAGAGATACTGTATTTTCTTAACTTGATGTAAGCAACAATGGTATTGAATCAGATGTAGGTACAATTATATAATCATTCATCAATCCATTACCTAAACCAACTGAAGTTATGCCAGAGTTAATGTTCTGTATAATTAATCATTTAGCAGCTAGAAGGCTCGCATGTGGGTAGTTTCAGGGATTCTGCTGTGTTTTTATAATTTTTTTCCCTTTTATAATTTTGACAGGAATGAGAAACGTGAATCATGGCCTTTGTAGTCTTGCTTAAAGTGCATTCCTCTCAAAAAACATCAGGCTGCTATTCTTTATATACATACAAGCGTTGAATGTACTGTTATCAATATATGCATCCAAAAGTACTGTGAAAACTATTATAATTCATCCAAATCATAGACTCACTACTATGATGACACTGATCAGCGTTGCAGCAGCCCCAGGCTAAATTTTGTGCATTTACATTTTTGGCATGTCTCTCTCTCTGTGTGCACTGCACTGCACTCACTCACTGTATAGTGAACTTTTGAGCACATCGAAGCAGATCTTCTCTATTTCTCATTGGCATAATGCGAGTAACTGATAAATCTGCAATTACTGCAGGGCTGCAATGCTTACCAATGCAGCAGTGCCGGTGTGGCTTATCAAAAACGCATTTGTCAGAGCTGCGGGGGTCTCATAGTGAGAAAGGCAATGTTCCAGCGTGTGTCTGGGCCCCACATTCTCGTATCCAATCTACACTGTGCCTGTACCGATCGTGGCCGGCAGCCCTGCAGGGAGAGGCATAATGAGGAGGAGGAGGAGGAGGAGGAGGAGGAGGAGGAGGAGGAAGGGCTCCAGTCTGCCGGGACGAACGTACTGTGTGCAATCGCTCGCAATCGACCCCTGGCTGGTCGATTGGGCCTCCGCTGCCGGCTTGCTCGAGCTGCGCGTGAAGTGTCTTCCTCTGACTCACGTCTGGGCGGGCTCGCCTCGAGGACCGCGGTGTAAAAACAAGAGTTGTGTCTAAATCAGAGCCCTATCTACTGCGTCCTGTCTCCTGTATACTGTGTACTATTTAGTACGCGACATTCAGTATGCAAAAAAAAAATCCTTCATACTGTTTTTCAACCCTACTGTGGGAGTGTTGTAAGACATCACACCCTTGGGCGGTGTTGTTTTTGTTGTTATTGAAGGAAAACGTCAGCGAAGCTGCGCCTCATTTTTAAAACAAACCTGCATGTCATATTTATGCGACCAAAATGTTTGCATACTTCTTGAAAAGTATGCTCCCGACTACAATCAGTGAAAGCCCGCAAGTAAGTATATCATCCGGGGGTTTATAATATACTACATTTAGAGAAAATTTCACTTACTTAACTACTTTCTAGTCCAGTCTACCCAACAAGCATACTCAATAGTATGGAAGGTTGCTGATACGGACACAGTTTTGGAGGAGAGCACGTACTTACCTGCGATCTCCTGAATTAATAACAAAGCTTGCGCCAGTACGCCATACTGATGAATACAACTGGGCATTCCAAATCAGAGAAAAAAGGCAGGAAAAGCAGTTAAAAAACCGTGTTTGTCGGATAGCTGGCATAGGTTTGGGGAAACACCAGCCTACAGCAATGTCTTTAGCTTTTGTTCCACTACCAACATGCCTGTCCCTTCTTTTTTAACTCAATCCTTCGTAACTATGCTAAAATATTGAAACAGGCCGATTCTTTAGAAAATGTATGCCTTGCTTCAAAGACGTATGGTTTCCTCCGGCAATGAAAACAGCAGAGACCAGGCCCATCTTCTGACGGAGACTGAAGACTCACCTCTTCAGATTGGACCATGGCTCCCCTGACCCCCCATTACATAACCTTTCTTTTTCTCTTTCTCCTTAGGGATAATGTGACAGTTATAGCCGCAAAAAGATAGGATATCTGTCTAGTGCTACGTGCTTTAGATACACAACAAATTGTTGTTTGTTATGTTAACAAATATTATTTATATTAATTATAAATGGGCCTCTATGCCTTCGTGATGCTGCATTTTTTTAATTCCTGAGAGAAACACTCATGTAAGTCGCTCTGGATAAGAGTGACGGTAATTTAAAGCAAATGCAAAATTATAAACGTGGTAAACAGCAAGTGTACATGCCACCATTGTCAGCTCTTCGGTGCACAAAGCAACCAGATTGCCAGCAAAAATCCTAAACTTCCTGCCTGAGATTTTCCGTGCAAATGTTGAGCTTATTTCCTGTATCTTCCCTGCCTTTTTGAGCACTCGTATGACTCACATACTTTATACAGGGTACGCGCACATATAACGATTGAGCTTTGACACAATGCCAGGAGAACCCCCCATGAAGGGTGGTGATTGGACAAGAACACCAACTCAAGAACAGTCGCTCTGGATAAGAGTGACTGCAATTTAAAGCAAATGCAAAATTGCCAGCGGTCTTTTCTTTTATATTCTTCTACCTGGGGATTTTCTTTAAAAAAGAGCGAAAAATAACACCGCATGTGCGGGGAGGGAATAAAAAAATATTAATATAAAAAAATAATAATAAAAAGGAAAGAAAGAACGACTGGGATTAACGTGAAAGTTAACGGGCGGCGCCGGGTGGAAGCGGGCTCGAGAGGGACGGGCGGCGCCGGGTGGAAGCGGGCTCGAGAGGGACGGGCGGCGCCGGGTGGAAGCGGGCTCGAGAGGGACGGGCGGCGCCGGGTGGAAGCGGGCTCGAGAGGGACGGGCGGCACCGGGTGGAAGCGGGCTCGAGAGGGACGGGCGGCGCCGGGTGGAAGCGGGCTCGAGAGGGACGGGCGGCGCCGGGTGGAAGCGGGCTCGAGAGGGACGGGCGGCGCCGGGTGGAAGCGGGCTCGAGAGGGACGGGCGGCGCCGGGTGGAAGCGGGCTCGAGAGGGACGGGCGGCGCCGGGCGGAAGCGGGCTCGAGAGGGCCGTACGGGCGCACTTACGACGGCCTCGGCTGAAAGGCGCGCAGCAGGCACTCCGGCGAACGCTACGAGAAACAGCTGTGATGATTATAAATAAGCCCCCAGCTGTGTTTACCTGTAGGCACGGCCACAGTATGTGGTCCTGGAGGCCTGGCAACAGGTGTCGCCTGGCAACAACAACACCTGACGGCAGTGGGAAAAGGGAGGCGCGGCTCTCTTTGCTCCTCGTCCTCCTCCTCCTCCTCCCCAGCGCAGGCATCGCATCTATATTATCGAGTGACAGGACAGCTAAGCTGCTAGCATTGTTCTGAAGGTTTTAGTTACTTAATCCTCTTCATCCTCTATGGGACGTGAGACTGCGATGAGCTTTTTAATAGTCTTGTTCATTGTATTTTCTGTAATAGCCAAGTTTTTTTGTTATTGTTTTTTTTTTTTTTTTGGGGGGGGGGTTAATGCCATCCACCCCCAAACTATAAACCAGGAGGTACAGTGTGCTGGCTTTCATCTGACCCGGACTGAACCAGTCTGACATGGTTAAAACAATAAACCTACCAGGAATCTACCAGAGCTCCCACCTGCACAGCTCACAAAGTCCTCGAGGGACTCAGGCCTCTCCTCCGTGACAAGATTGTAGTATCATTTTATACTGGCAGAGCCAAAAGCTACCTAAAAGTACACAAATGACACTGAAATTATATCCCGAAGGTACCCCCAGTCCATTTTTGACCTGACATCAGCTGTTTGCGAAGTGAACGTCTGAACGAGCTACGGTGTCTAGAGGAACAAGCGATTGCGTCTCTTTCCGATTTAGTTTTCCTCAACCCGAAAGTAAAAATAAAAATGTGGATTCCAATTTTTTATTTTTTTATTTTTTTACACGCAAGAGTGGCAGGTTGGCCCGCCAGAGAGAATATTTACCCGCCAGAGAGTATATTTACCCGCCAGAGAGAATATTTACCCGCATTTTTCGCTTGGCGGGTGTTCATTTTGGATTGTGCAACAAACATAACATCAAGCAACATAACAAACAAAAAAAAACTAAAAAACACATTAAAAGCCATTAAAAAACTATAATTCACAAGTATGTTTTGATTTGTTCATGTTTTTGTTGTCTTTTCTGGTTATTTTTTTTATTTATTTTATTATTATTTTCTTCCCTCCTTATTATAATTTATGTTAAGGGAGAGGCTCTGTCTATGATCCTAGTTTGCATTTTTTCCACCCTGCATATGTTTCTCTTAATTATGGTGCATTTCTTCTGAGATCTCTGTTCTTTTGTGCAAATTAATAAAATAAAATAAACAATAAACACTAAGATTGGCCAGATTTCTTTTTACAATATAATAGTATTCTGCTCCAAGTGAAGATAATAATGTTCAGGAGTCATCACCTCTTGCATGATGGGAGTTATTCAGTTATGTCCTCAAACTTGTATTCCCCAGTTTTATCACTTTATCCTCTTATTTGTAGTGTATGCACATTTCTTCTAAGCCTTGATTGAATTAGGCCAGCCTTGTTATTAAGGTTCAGCAAAAAAAAAAAAAAAAAAAGGATAGCGGGGTCTTATGTGGATTGTTGTGGCAGTTCAATTTTGATAATCTAAGGCCTATGGTATACATGGTTCTATTCACTGATGGCTCCATTCGGCATGGCTACAGTATAGTAATCTACTTTAATTTGTTTGTGAGATTTCTTAAGATTGGATATCATACCCCAGCTGCTCATGCTTGGATTGACTTATTAGTGGTGTCTCAATACATTTTTTAAAAGATTATGCATGCACAAAAACAAATAACATACTAAATTATTCCATTTTTATTTTTTTTATTTTTTTCATCCATGAGTGAATTCACCATCCTGTGACAAACACAAAGTGGATTGAGAGGTAATTATCTCAGAGGGAAATTATTGAAAATGTCTCACTCGCTCAAGTCCTTGTGTGAGTGAGAGTGAAGAGAGATGCCCTATTGGACTGCATCTCCTCTCATAGGTTGACACCGACAAATTGAATCACTGACAGTCGAAACAATTACGGTAAATGGAAAAAGGAGCTACGCTATTCATGCCATTTAAACCTGGGGGTTGCTGGGTGGTGCATCCTGATAAGGCACTGATCTGTTCAGAAATTATCTAACTTCGTGGGTCTCATCCAGCAACTGCGACCAAACACTGATTTCACTACATTGCTAACGAGGCCACATTTCTGTAATCGCAGAGAAAAATGCACAAAACGCACTTAGGAAGTTATTAAGGGAAGGAGGTCATCAATGAATTAATCTGTCACATCAGTGGACTTATAATTCAGTTCCCAAACCAGCGGGTCAGAAAAACCTGCATAAATCAACTCACAACTCACAGGCAGAAAAAGATAATCTGTCATTGCGTTGGCCAGGGAGGGGTGCTCGAGGTTTCTCATCTTTTCTCAGCTGACACTCATCTCGTCTTCTAAGTCAGACAAGCAGCTTGTCGATGCAGTGGCAAAACAGTCTTTAGATACATTAGAAGTGAGCATTTCATATTCAAACCCGACCATCAATCTTGTTTCTTTCCAAATTTAGGCTGCGTCCGAATCAGAGCCCTATCTTCTGTGTCCTTTGTCCTGTGTACCGTGTCCCAGCATACTGTGTACTGCTTACTGCGTACCGTTTAGTATGTGACATGCAGTATGTGAAAAATAGCCTCCATACTGCTATCAGCTAAAACCAGAAGTAAGTAAAGTAAGTAAGAAGTAAGTCCAGGGATTTTAAGCACACTTAATTTAGAGAACATTTTGCCTACTAAACAACTTTTTCATCCAGCGTACGTAACAAGCATTCTCAATAGTATGGACGGGCGTTGGACACATTTCCATTTGAACAGTCACAGACTAAGGAGTACAAATGAAAACGTGAAAACATGTGCACATGAGCGCCCCCTCCAGGTGTATGACTGCAGGAGCAAGCTGGCTGGAAAGATGAACTACAACATACATTACAACACCAGGGGACCTCACACAACCCTGATTTCACCGTTCTCCCATGTAATGCCAAGATCTTGGTTTACATGGCGTCAGGGCAGCGTTCCAATATTCTTTAAAGGACAAGGCAGGAAACCTCCAGGAGCCGTGCTGGGACCTCCACCCAGTGGCGCCCCCAGCTGTACGCAGAGTACGCAGTCTGCGTACCTTAGCAACAACAGCAAAATTAGTATTTCCATTAAAACTGACGTGAATTGTCAAAGTCTCTGCGTCTCTGTTTCTACGATGTTGAGGAATGATATTTGCTTATTTGTCTTCGTTGTATTGCCTGGTTATTGTATTTTCCAAGTTTTGCATATTTCAAACATTTGAAAGTGATTGGAAGACACAGTTGAAAGTGATTGGAGGATCACCATCCCGCCGTTAACACCGTTGTAAGTGATTGGAGGATCACCATTTTCTTTAGACCGGGAAAAGTTTAGAGTTGCCTTTTTACTTGTCAGTCAAGATAACTAACTTAAACGAATACTTCATAGCATACTGAAAGTCCTTCTTACGATGCCCGTGTCTACTGCTTCGGTCGAGCGCTCATTCAGCTGTTTGAGACGTCTGAAAACCTACCTACGGAACAGCATGACAG
Organism: Synaphobranchus kaupii; assembly: GCA_029718625.1. Lineage (NCBI taxonomy): Eukaryota > Metazoa > Chordata > Actinopteri > Anguilliformes > Synaphobranchidae > Synaphobranchus > Synaphobranchus kaupii. Next base: position 7,172,921 of record CM056390.1, on the reverse strand, counting down.
ACGCGATTGGCGATTATGAACATTCACAATGACTTAGGGAATTTGACGCAACCGGGACAAGGAGGGTCAATCTCACATTCTAAAGCCCTATTCGGACGGGATACGTTTTCAGGACAATGTCTGTAAAGTAATTATTACCACAGGACGTCTGTAATGTTAATGGCCGATTCGGACGGGATAAAGTAGCTATCTCCGTAAGCAGCGTCTAGAATTACAGAGATGGGAGTGTCTACTCTATGTTATCGAAAATGTTCCCCACGAGTCATACAACGTTACACATCCTATCTTCACTGCAAACTGAGCCGCCAAAAAAAAAAAAACTACGTGGAGACAATGTTGGCATGGCAAACATGTCCACAAAAAGCGTGAGGAATCCTGCATTACACGGTACACCTCTTTATTAACGTTAGCTTGAAAAGAAACAGTGTTAGGCCATAACATGTATGTAAGGCTATAGCTAGGCTACAATAGCTTACCTAAAGCGGCCACAAGCGTTAGCCTTCTTTTTAGCCTGTTTTAATTATTTATTTATTTTTGCTCTCTGTCTTCTTATTTAATGTAACGTTACATTCATTTAGAGGTCGGTCAATAGTTGGACCGAAGAGAGCACAACCAAAGGCGTCCTCGAGTGCTTACGTGAAAAACCAGTAGTAAAGACTGGGGAAAACTAATTTCTCACAGGAAATAACAGAATTTTACCGGACATGTCAATTCGCACGGGATAGCTTCAAGGCCGGCGGTAGCTATGGGCAGGGGTGGGCTCAGCCCACCCAAACGTGCGTCTTGCCCACCCAATCAAAAGTTAAGAAAATAAATAAATTTTGTACAGCCAATGGAAAAATAGCACAGAAAATACCAGTACCGTTTCTAACTTCTGATTGGGTGGGCAGCCTACAGCCCGCCTCCAAAGTCTCCCCCTCTTCTCGTCGTGTTCAGGCACAAACACACAGAGCTCTGAAGCAGACCCGTCCGCTGCACCGTGTCTCTCGGAGTCTCAGGCTGCGTCCCAATCCAGTTTTTGCTCCACCCTCGTAAACTTCACTTGCAAACTTCACTTGGGAGGATGTGACGCACATACCAATAAAACAGGAGTATACACTTGCGTTTAGCGAGTGGGAGGGAGCGAGGGCGGAGCGGGTTATTTGAATTGAGACGCACTTCACCCCCATCTATACTCGGAAGTAACCGCGCTGCTGCACAGTGGCGTATCGTGGGATCTCGGATCATGTAAAACGCCTGTCACCGTAGACTACATTTAAACGGATGAAACTCTCAACCTGTTTACATTAATTATCAGTCAAGCAATTGATTTACTGAATAACAAATATCAATAAATACAGCAAGTTTTGTGGGAAGCATATTTCTTTATGTCATAAATTCGTGTAGCATTTACATATGTAGGACAGTCCGTGCGCTGGAATAAAGCATTTAAACCGAACATATTCTCAACCTGTTTCCGTTCATTTTGCTTGCTTATGTCAATCAAACAAAGTCCCTGAATCAATTATATATAGGCTAATGATTAACAAATGACAATGACAAAGAGATTACTAACGTGAGATTGTTTAATAAGGGTGGCAATAATTCTGAATAATTGACTGGCAAAAAATCCCAGCGTTTTCTGTGAGTTGCACGTTAGCATTGCGTTTTTCCTCATCACGTTAAAGAATGTAATTTAAGACTTTCGATTTGGTCAAAACGATTTATACATTAGAAAGCATACCTCTTAAGAAAGAAAAACCTCTTAAATTGCTGGAACCAGCGTTTAGCGCAATGCATGCTTTCAAGCTAGAAAAACGAATTTACCTAAATATGTGCTGTTCATTGATCACTTCGCATGACATAGTCAATTAACGCATTTTGCGTCAGCACAAATGTGGATAAAGCCTAGTAAAATGCTGTACAAGTTTATTTACCTATTCGTCTTGGTTATTGCGAAATTAAATTGTTTGGCTATCTGGGAAATTATAGGCTACGGAAAAATATTTAGACACGAGTAGCCTAATAATCCGTTTAAAAGCAAGATTAAGATAGAGAACCTGGTAGCCTACATCACACAGTACGCTACACTGTTGCTGCATAAAGCAATTTGCTAAACCATGAAATACAAAATAGCAAACTACTAACGACGCTGAAGTTGGCTCCCGATTCGCAGCTCCCGATTCGGAATTGCCGGTCCACCTTAAATCGGTCGCGAAAAGCGATTGTATGCTTTCACGGTCATCCTTCCGCTTTTTTCTCCGCTAAATCTAATTGGCTCAACATTCTGATAGCCTAGTTGTGTGTGTGTATACATACATTTATTTATTTATTTATTTATTTTGGATACTGCACCGTTTTGAAATAATCGCACTCCAAACTTCCTATGTCCACCAATGTAAATTGCTGAAAAAGGTGAAATTTTGAATAGGATTTTCTTGCCAATTTTAGAACGTCTCAAACTTTTGACACTTGGGTATGAGAGAAGAGGTTCTCCACTATATCTGACCCGAGTTGGGTGAAATATTACTGTAGCATTTTGAAATAATCCCACTTCAAACTTTCTATGTAATCCAATGTAAAACGACTGAAAAAGGTGAAAGTTTGAATAGGATTTTCTTGCCAATTTTAGAACGTCTCAAACTTTTGACACTTGGGTATGAGAGAAGAGGTCCTCCTCTATATCTGACCTGAGTTGGGTGAAATATTACTGTAGCATTTTGAAATAATCTCACTTCAAACTTTCTATGTAATCCAATGTAAAACGACTGAAAAAGGTGAAAGTTTAAATAGGATTTTCTTGCCAATTTTAGAACGTCTCAAACTTTTGACACTAGGGTATGAGAGAAGAGGTCCTCCACTATATCTGACCCGAGTTGGGTGAAATATTACTGTAGCATTTTGAAATAATCCCACTTCAAACTTTCTATGTAATCCATTAATGTAAAACGACTGAAAAAGGTGAAAGTTTGAATAGGATTTTCTTGCCAATTGTAGAACGTCTCAAACTTTTGACACTTGGGTATGAGAGAAGAGGTCCTCCTCTATATCTGACCTGAGTTGGGTGAAATATTACTGTAGCATTTTGAAATAATCCCACTTCAAACTTTCTATGTAATCCAATGTAAAACGACTGAAAAAGGTGAAAGTTTGAATAGGATTTTCTTGCCAATTTTAGAACGTCTCAAACTTTTGACAATTGGGTATGAGAGAAGAGGTCCTCCACTATATCTGACCCGAGTTGGGTGAAATATTACTGTAGCATTTTGAAATAATCCCACTTCAAACTTTCTATGTAATCCAATGTAAAACGACTGAAAAAGGTGAAAGTTTGAATAGGATTTTCTTGCCAATTGTAGAACGTCTCAAACTTTTGACACTTGGGTATGAGAGAAGAGGTCCTCCTCTATATCTGACCTGAGTTGGGTGAAATATTACTGTAGCATTTTGAAATAATCCCAATTCAAACTTTCTATGTAATCCAATGTAAAACGACTGAAAAAGGTGAAAGTTTGAATAGGATTTTCTTGCCAATTTTAGAACGTCTCAAACTTTTGACAATTGGGTATGAGAGAAGAGGTCCTCCACTATATCTGACCCGAGTTGGGTGAAATATTACTGTAGCATTTTGAAATAATCCCACTTCAAACTTTCTATGTAATCCAATGTAAAACGACTGAAAAAGGTGAAAGTTTGAATAGGATTTTCTTTCCTATTTTAGAAGGTGTCAAACTTTTGACACTTGGATATGACAGACGAACGAGGTTCTATTTCATATCGGTCAACACGCCACACTATGGGGCATCCTCGGTGAGAGGAAGAGCTGCTGGGAAACTGAATAGCAAATTAAGCACCACTACGGGCGGAACCACGTCACGCCATAAATATGGCGCTTGTACGCCGCCCGGCCTCTTTTGCTGACTTGAGGGCACTTGCCATCCTGAGGGTGCAAGGTTCCCTGCCTGACCACGGTATCACAGAATACCAAATAACGTTGGGCGCGGTATATAGTGGGGTACCAGGACCGCAGGTCATTGCATTAGTGCGAATCCTGTAAAAAACAAAATGCACTATTGGCTGCTGTTCTTACCAGAAGAGCAAGCTCAAGTGGGAAACGTGGAAAATAACCACCGGGTAATAGAAACCCTAAATCATCACAAAATTTCATACAAGGTTGCTCCGCTGCCCTGAGGACAGAGGAGGCAACTGATGCCGATGATGCCACGTCCAGGTGATAAAACCTGTTGAAAGTGAGTGATGAGGCCCAGCCCGCTGCTGCGCAAATGTCAGCAATTGTGGTGCCACGTAGTAAGGCCCAGGAGGTAGCTACGCCCCGAGTGGAGTGAGCTACCACGCCTGTGGGAGGGGATGTGTCAGAACTGCTGTACGCCATGGAACCGTCTCTATGATCCAGAGGGCCGCGTGCTGTACAATAGGGCAAAGCCCTTCATAGCCCCTCCAAAACAATAAAAGGATTTTTGGTCTTCCTCACTGCACTTGTGCAGGAGATATAAGACCGTAGAGCCCGGACGGGGCACAGTGAGTGCAGCCTGGCTTCTTCAGGGGTCTCGTGGGGAGGATGGTGAAACGGCTCCAACACCATAGACAGAGATGTACGACCGCGAGAGGGCCTTTGGCTGAAACACAAGGTTAAGAAGCAGAAAGACCAATGAGCTACTGTCACCCAACCGCATACAGGAGGGTTTTACTGACAGTGCATGCAGCTCGCTCACACGCCTCGCGGAGGCGATAGCGAGCAGGAATGCAGTCTTCAAGGTTAGACTGAGTCCATCCAGCTCGAAGGGCGGCTCAGTGAGTGGATTCAAAGCCAGTTGTAAGTCCCACGAAGGGACTAAGTTAGACCTGGGTGGGCAAAGCCACCTGGCTCCTCAGGGAAACTGGCTGGCGAGAGGGTGAGACCCCACCATCAGGCCCTCAATACGCTCATGGCTGTCAAATATGGCTGCCAGATAACACCTTAGCGTGGACTCCACTAGCCCCTCTTTGAAGAGGGACTGGAGGAATGCCAAAACGACTGAACTGTCATAATTGGGTAAACCCATTATTGTGGTACCAGCAGCTAACGTCTGCCCACTTCCCAGCATAGAGCACCCTCGTAGATGGGGCTTTGATGCCTGAAATGTTTCCAGTACTGCTGGCCCCAGGCCCTGTGGCCACTCCCATCTAGGGGCCAAGCAGGTCATACAACTGTGGATTTGGTTGCCAAAGCAGGCCTGCGGCAGCAAATCCGCTCTGGTCGGGAGGCGCGAAGGGGTGCCCACTAGCAACTCCCTAAATGAACTGCACTGTCTGGGTGCAGGCACCATTTCCCCGCTCTCAGGCCACCCCTGGACAGCATATCGGCTTCCACATTGATTGTGCCCAGTACATGTACTGCCTTCGGGGACATACCCTAGGCCTGTGCCCACAGCAGGAGTTGACATGCTTTGCATGTCGAGTTGGAGACCAAAGCCCACCCTGTTGGTTGAGGTAGGAGACCACAGTGGAATTGTCTGTCCGGACAAGAACCTGTCTGTGTCGGACCACTGGGAGGAATGGGTCAATGCCTGATGCACTGCCTCCGTTTCTGGCAGGTTGATGTGCTTCCCGACCCATGAGTGGCTCCACAACCCTTGTAGGGAATGACCCTCTCCAACCGCTCCCAGCCAGTCTTGGAGGCGTCCGTGGTGGTCGTCACCCTAGGTAACACACTGGGTAAATAGGGAGGAGTCGCCGCCTGTCCTCGTGCGGGCTTACTCCCTGTGCTGCCGCCCAACGCTGTAATGGACACGTATGCAGCAGCCCAAGTGGCACCACCTGGGCCGCTGAAGCCATCAAGCCAAGCAACCTCCGGTTAATGTTTACTGTCACCTGCTGCGCTGCAGCAAAGTGGGACAGACTGTCCATCAAAAACATGCTGCCTCTCTGGGTCAGAGGGGCCTGCATGGACATTTAGACCAAAACCGGGCCCAGGAAAACCCTCTCTCTGGAGGGGCTGAGGTGGCTCTTTTCCCCTGTTCAGGGTCAGGCCCAAGCTAGCTAAGTGGGCCAGTACTGACCTTGTATCCCTTCTGGCTTGCTCCTCTGAAGGATTGCAGATTAGCCAGTCGTCCAGGTAGTTCGCAATGCGAATCCCTTAGTGACAGAGTGGGATCAGCGTGTCTCCTTGCACTTCATAAAAAGTGTGTGGGGCCAGGGCTAGGCCGAAGGAGAGGACCGAGTGATCGTACCCTTTGCCTTGGAAGGAAAAGCGGAGGTACTTCCGGTGATCCCGGTGTATGGGGATATGGAAGTATACATCCGGCAGGGACACAGATGTGAACCAATCGCTGTCTCCCACCAGTAGGGGGAGACTGGAATGGCAGAGCATGTGCAAGGGCAGGCGCTTTAGGAAGCAGTTGAGCCCTCTCCGGCCGCGTGTGAACTGGAGCTTGTACCCCGACTCCAAGGTGCTGAGCACTGAAGGACATCGGGTACGTGGGCGCCATAGCAAGGTTACTAGGGGTAGCGGAGGACAAATCCTGCGGAAATCCCTCCAACACACCACAGGCAGCGTAGTGTCGGCTAGCTAAGCCAACCAAGCAGAGGTCTAGTAGGCTGACGCAGGTGGCTAGCAGTAGGCCCGAATCAGTAGCACTGAAGGGCCGCCAGAGACCGCTAAAACCTCAGGTAGCGTGTGTCCACTGACACAGAGGCTACTTCCGGCTTGTCCCTTTTCCCTTTCTTAGTAACAACAAGGAGAAAGAAAATTCAATGCCTCAACAGGACAAAATACAATCAGAAGATATCGGCATAACCCGATCTACTTCTGCAAGGAAAACCGGCAGTGAACTGCCTAACAAAAGGTAACAACTCTACTGAGTAATGGTAGCCAAACAAACAGCAACAAACCGTGATTCCGCGTTGCTGGGGAGGGAAAGCCCCAGAAAGCATACTCCGTTCAGGATGTAGCTCCAGGCAATAGGGAGAGGCAATAAATTCTAAAGGGTACCATACAAACCAGTCTCAGCTCAAACTGAGACAAAAAAAGGCCGGATGGCGTGCAAGCGCCATATTTATGGCGTGACGTGGTTCCTCCTGTAGTGGTGGTTAATTTGCTATTCAGTCTCCTCCCATACCATGCCATATTGAACAATATGAAATAGAACCTTCTTCCTCTCTCATATCCAAGTGTCAAAAGTTTGAGACGTTTTAAAATTGGCAAGAAATTCCGATTAAAAATTCAAAGTTTTATTCAGTAGATTGACATTGGATTACATAGAAAGTTTGAAGAGGGATTATGTGAAAATGCTACAGTAATATTTCACCCAACTCAGGTCAGATATAGGGGAGGACCTCTTCTCTCATACCCACATGTCAAAAGTTTGAGACGTTCTAAAATTGGCAAGAAAATCCTATTCAAACTTTCACCTTTTTCAGTCGTTTTACATTGGATTACATAGAAAGTTTGAAGTGGGATTATTTCAAAATGCTACAGTAATATTTCACCCAACTCGGGTCAGATATAGTGGAGGACCTCTTCTCTCATACCCTAGTGTCAAAAGTTTGAGACGTTCTAAAATTGGCAAGAAAATCCTATTCAAACTTTCACCTTTTTCAGTCGTTTTACATTGGATTACATAGAAAGTTTGAAGTGGGATTATTTCAAAATGCTACAGTAATATTTCACCCAACTCAGGTCAGATATAGAGGAGCACCTCTTCTCTCATACCCAAGTGTCAAAAGTTTGAGACGTTCTAAAATTGGCAAGAAAATCCTATTCAAACTTTCACCTTTTTCAGTCGTTTTACATTGGATTACATAGAAAGTTTGAAGTGGGATTATTTCAAAATGCTACAGTAATATTTCACCCAACTCGGGTCAGATATAGTGGAGGACCTCTTCTCTCATACCCAAGTGTCAAAAGTTTGAGACGTTCTAAAATTGGCAAGAAAATCCTATTCAAACTTTCACCTTTTTCAGTCGTTTTACATTGGATTACATAGAACGTTTGAAGTGGGATTATTTCAAAATGCTACAGTAATATTTCACCCAACTCGGGTCAGATATAGTGGAGGACCTCTTCTCTCATACCCAAGTGTCAAAAGTTTGAGACGTTCTAAAATTGGCAAGAAAATCCTATTCAAACTTTCACCTTTTTCAGTCGTTTTACATTGGATTACATAGAAAGTTTGAAGTGGGATTATTTCAAAATGCTACAGTAATATTTCACCCAACTCGGGTCAGATATAGTGGAGGACCTCTTCTCTCATACCCAAGTGTCAAAAGTTTGAGACGTTCTAAAATTGGCAAGAAAATCCTATTCAAACTTTCACCTTTTTCAGTCGTTTTACATTGGATTACATAGAACGTTTGAAGTGGGATTATTTCAAAATGCTACAGTAATATTTCACCCAACTCGGGTCAGATATAGTGGAGGACCTCTTCTCTCATACCCAAGTGTCAAAAGTTTGAGACGTTCTAAAATTGGCAAGAAAATCCTATTCAAACGTTCACCTTTTTCAGTCGTTTTACATTGGATTACATAGAAAGTTTGAAGTGGGATTATTTCAAAATGCTACAGTAATATTTCACCCAACTCGGGTCAGATATAGTGGAGGACCTCTTCTCTCATACCCAAGTGTCAAAAGTTTGAGACGTTCTAAAATTGGCAAGAAAATCCTATTCAAAATTTCACCTTTTTCAGCAATTTACATTGGTGGACATAGGAAGTTTGGAGTGCGATCATTTCAAAACGGTGCAGTATCCAAAATAAATAAATAAATAAATAAATAAATAAATGTATGTATACACACACAACTAGGCTATCAGAATGTTGAGCCAATTAGATTTAGCGGAGAAAAAAGCGGAAGGATGACCGTGAAAGCATACAATCGCTTTTCGCGACCGATTTAAGGTGGACCGGCAATTCCGAATCGGGAGCTGCGAATCGGGAGCCAACTTCAGCGTCGTAAACTACTACTTGATTAACCTGTATTTATTAGCCTTTTTCCATTCTGTATGCGCTTTTAATGTATAATACCGCGATAAACATTGACGTGATTATCACTGAACAGGACGTTCGATGTGAATTGTGGGTAATATGAGCTTGCAGAGTCTACTCTTTTGCAGACTCGTTCCCTTGAGAAAAGTTCAGGGTGGAGGGGCTATGTCACAAACTTCACTTGGCTTTCTAACGGATTGGATTCACACTTAAAATGGAGACCGAGGGTACATCCTGGTCTCAAAAGGGATTCCCCCAAGTGAAGTTTGCAAGTGAAGTTTACGAGGGTGGAGCAAAAACTGATTTGGGATGCAGCTTCAGTGTCATGCCGAGGGGGGGGGGTGTTGCCATGACAACTATGAACTCTGATGGCTCAGATTGCACACACATAGGGCAAAGCAAATTAGTGTTCTAAATGTTAGTTTAACTTTAGTTACATTTTTGTTTATTGCCCTTATTTTTGTCAGGGATTATGTACAAAAACAGTAATCTCAGCGAGAGGAGAAAATGTGCAGGTGACCGTTGGATATTATCGGTTTCATCTGCAACAAGTTATTTCTCCAAGTTATCTTGCATCTTTAACCCCTTCCACCATACCATGTTGCATGGGCGAAAGCAAACCCTGGTTATTCTTGCTCATGAGAAGGCCATTACATCGGCTCTTGATATGGATTAAAGTAGGCTAGCCTACGTGTTTTTAAAAAAAAATTTGTTTCAGATTTCCCCCCCCCCCCCAATTGAACCCCTATTCTAATTCAATTCCCCCGTGTAGCAACCGCTAGAGAATCACCGCTGCACAACCCCGTCAGCCGGTGGTAGACAGAGGTCATCATGTCCTTATTCAGGGCGCAACTCTTCCAAGCCCGACCGTGATTCCAACTCGCCCAGGGCAGCTATATGCACAGCGATTCTCTCCGATAGATTAAACATTTTATTTTAGAAAATACCCTGTGTGAGGTTGTGTAGAAATGCAGGAAATAAGTTTTAAAAGGCTCAAAATTTTCTGGGGGAGGACCCCCAGACCCCCCGCTACTTCGTTCCCCTTTGTGCCCCACCAACATCTCTTCATGCCCCCCCAATCAAAACAGTCTAGAACCGGGCCTGGATAGCTTTAACCTGGGGTAATTTTTACAGGACATTTAACAGTAGGTTAAAGACTCCGGAATCTTTACTGGTGCGGGAGCGCGCAGTCCGTAAAAGTTACAGACATGGGAACTAAAATAGCGGAGCTCTTCCAGTAATTATTACATTACCCCACCTCCCCCTGTAAAACGTATCCCGTCCGAATAGGGCTTAAGGGTAAGATGCTATTTATTTTTATGCAGTGATTGAGGCAACATGTTCTTTTATTTGCAGTGGCGTGTTTTCTCTCTCTCTCACTCACACACACACAATTGGCGAGCATTCAGTGATAATATTTTATTAGAAATTTAAGCAGTAAATACATTTTGTTGAGCATGTTCGATAGTTACATTGACTTGTCATAAGTGTTTTCATTGTGTTAACATTAACTGTGCTGTAAGTCGCGTAACAGCTTGTTGCGCGCAACATTTCCATTCTATTGTGAGGTCTCTCCGGTTTTCCTGATGAAATATCAGGCTACTGTAAGTCACGTAACATCTTTTTGCGCGCAACATTTCCATTCTATTTTGAAGTACGTCTCTCCGGTTTTGCTGATGAAAGATCCGACTTTAACGTGGGCTAGGCCTACTCCTACGTTAGAACTTCTTGTAATATGCGACCCTATGAGTGCAAAATATATCGGTAAATTACGTTGTAACGTTAGTCCTAAGTAGTGGCTTTGTTTTCATGTAGCCTATGGTTGGCCTCCTCTGTTGCGTAACCCCGGGAAGAAATCCTGCGGGCGCCCCTGCCTCCACCAGACAGTTATTTAAAATGAAGGGGCACCCCACACCACATTAATTATAGCTTAAGCCTGTATTGTGACACTCCAGTTGACTAGAAGATGAGAGATATTAAAATTCCACAGATTTTGACACCTCATTGAGGGCAGCGGTTCTGTTCATAACAAAAACAAATAAACTGACTGGATATTCACTTTTAAAACTTTTTTTTAAATATACTTTTCAGAGCATAATATGGAATGAATAATACTAGAGTTTTCTAGCAACATTTAACTTTCTTTAATTCATTATATTATTTATTTATTTTCAAAATGTGTTACGTAAATAATATATGTATTTAAATGTATTATTTAATCTGCAATGATAACAGTAGGGTTAGATTTTGTGTACGTTAAACATTAAACATTACCGTGGAAACCACGGGTCAAAAATAAATTTTACCTGTGGAATTTTCAAACAAATCTTGCACATCCAGTAGCCAAATACTGAGAAGATCCTCTTCACTGTAGAACTTTACTTAAATCATTGCATTTTTCAATTAAATAATTACTTTAACGAGAGGTGCCACGGCAGCCGTGATTCACCCAGAAATCAATGACGTGTCGGAGGAGAACAGCCGTTCCAGCGCATCGCTGTCCTTGAGAAAAGGACCTGAGGCCCGGTGCATGAGTGTCATTGTCAGTTTGCATCTCCGGCAGCGAGAAGCGGAGCAATCGACGATCCCCAATCATCAGTTACAAGATGTGACAGGCGATGTCCACGGGACTGAATACATTATTTAAACGGAGCGCCATTAGGCCTTAAACAGCGCATCAGACACCTTTTTAGAGAAGTCTAATTCGATATTAAAAATACATATTTTTGAAAAAGCCATTCCGCCGTTCTATTTCTCCGTACATACCAACGGCGTTCCCGTATGCAGGACACGGAGGCATGCAAGCAAATAAACACTATCCATCAATAAAAGTGGGTACAGTATGTGATTTACTGATATGTCTGCCCGCTCTCCCATAATCTCCCAGTTAATATAATATGAGCAGCCTTTTAAAAAGTGAAACCAGGCTCCATAAATCTGAGGTGCGGTCTGACCTCCCCTCGCGTTCCTTTAAAATTACGCCCCCCCCCCCGCCCCCACTGGGAATGGCGGTAGGAGAGGCTGGCCCTGGGTCGGGTGGGAGGGGGGTGATGGATTCTGGGACAGATGACTCCTCGGTCTAACAGGATTTCCTGACGAGGAGAACATGACAAACCTCCACCGCTCCTCCCACAGAATCGCCGAGGAAGCAGAGGGAAGAAAGGCCGGCGCCCCTCCTTTTTAATTACATATCGATCAAATTACAATCGCAGATTAACCGCGGGAAGGAGGCGACGAGCAGGAGGAGGAGGGGAGGAGGAGGTTTGTCTGACCCTGTAAAATGTCATTGTGTAAGTAAGCCCAAGTGAGGTGCGATGATTACGAGAAAGTAGCGGTGGCCTACAAAAACCCATTCGTCCCTTTGAGCCCAAAGTCTGGGACGCACCGCGCCTCAACCTGTCACGAAATGAGCCAGACGTCACGCAGGTCCCCCCGAATCGATCGCCACCCCCCCCCCCCCCCCCCCCGGGCTCCCCGGCTCCCCACCCGCTGATTAACACCGGCTGAATATGCCTCCCCGATCGATAGGCTGTGAGAGAGGGGGCCGCCGATTTATGCAGGAACACACCATTACCGCTTCAGAAATATGAGCCAATTAATTACCGGATATGTTGTGATCGAGGGCCTAACATGTCAGGCTAAAATTGCTAATTCTCCAATGATTACGGGAGAATTACGGCCACTCGGCATAAAACAAACCCATTTGATTTCCAGGGGCTAGCTATAGCTCCTACTCAAAGGGAGGGGGGAGATCACACAAACATGGTGCAGACGAACGCACACACACACACACACACACACACACACACACACACACACACACACACACACACACACACTCAGATCAGATGATTGAAATGCACTGCTTTTCGACCCAAGGCAGACTACATTAGCCGGCTCCCTGGAGCTAGCAACAGTAGAGGCTGGTCAGCTATATGCATTTGAGGCTTTTGCCTTCCACAGAGCTACACTTTGTGGTGAAAAACATGCAGAGGACTGCATTAGCATGTCACTGCAAGAAAGCCGGGCAGGATAACGACATTCAGAGCATGCGCTCAAATTCAGTTATGACTTCCCATAAATACATAATTTCTTTATGAGAAGGCATTGCCTTCACTAATTGACAGCTTGTATCATTTTTTTTATAAGCTAAATGTGACATTCAGGCTTAATGAAGGAGAGAAGCATAACTTGGTCACACATACGTAACACTTCATTTTGCTGCAGGCTGGCTGTCACAGTGTCAATCCATCAATATCAAGGTCTTCAAGGGGAAGATTTCTGCTGTAAACAGTGTGAAAAAATGTAACTGTGGGTGGGAGAGACTTTTTTTTTTCCCACAAAAACCTTGAGAGATATTTCTTAATTTATTACCAACCAAATACATTTATTAATTTAATTTTACATAGTTACTCAATGTGTAGCTGGGTAGCTGTGGGGTATAAGCATATCCCTGGCTGTTTCATGTTAACCAGTGTTAGCCAAGTAGTGTGGGGGAGTGTCATTCCACTCTAGAACCCTCTGTGTGTGTGTGTGTGTGTGTGTGTGTGTGTGTGTGTGTGTGTGTGTGTGTGTGTGTGTGTGTGTGTGTATGTGTGTGTGTGTGTGTGTGTGTGTGTGTGCTTGTGTATGTGTGAGCATGTGTGTGTTTGCGTGTGTGGTGTGTGTGTGTGTGTGTGTGTGTGTGTGTGTGTGTGTGCGCGCGTATCTGTGCTGTGTTTTTGTGTTGTGGCTGCTAGCTAGCGGTTTAGCTAGTTGGCATCCTTTTATATACAGTACGTCATTCAAAATAATATCGGCTAGAATTCAACTCCTCAAGAGACTTTAAAATAGGTATATGATCAGATCTTTTTTTTTTTTTACTGCAAAGCTAACTTCAGTAGCTATTCTTATCAATAATTATAATTGAACTATATAACAGTTAACTGAACGTCAGGGACATATGACATCTGTTTTTACATGCATACAGACATCTACAATAATCAAAATGTGTGATGGAATTTAATGGCCTGGCTTCTGACTTAAGAAATGGATACTACTTACACTGTTGCGAGCAGCACTGAAATATTGCATATGACAATTTTAATTGGTTCAGTTGCTTGGTTTTTACAGACCTTATGAAGAAAAATTACTTTAATGCATGATGTATGATGTATGGATTTTCTGCATGATGTTATAAATACGAAAAATATGTCTCAAAATCGACGTTGAGAAAATGGATTTGACACGCTGCCTATTTTTGCAATCTGCTTAGCTGAACACAACATGGTGCAATGGAGAAAAGATACATTTTAAAAAAGGGTTGAAAATGAAAGGGGGAGAGAGGGAGGACGAGAGCCTTCCCCACCTCCGCTACCGCACACCCGTCGCTCAACCCCGCAGCACCGTCTACAACCTTGCAACGTCCCTACAGCATGACTACAGCAGACCGATTACAGACTACAGCAGCACTCATTCATATAAAGTGATTACAGGCGCACTTCATAGGAGCTGCTGCTGAGCAGCTTACTCACACAACACTGAAAGCCTCGCCGTTATCGTTAAAACTGTTTTATGATTAGTCCTTAGCTCCCCGTTATGCAGGAAAAAACGTTTTTGCATTAATGCTACATTTATATTGCTGTATATGGGGGTGTGTTGAACATTAAAAGAGCAACCCGTGCGACGTGTCTTGGCCAAGGGTATAATATGTTCCACACTGCCCCCACACACCTAATAATTATACAGCGATTAAAGGTATACCTCCATCTTTTCAAAGCAGGGCTGGGGGGGAGGGGGGTGTTGGAATAGTGAGTACCTGAGAAAATCACCTTGCCCAAGGGTAAGACATAAAAATCAATAGAGGTACGGACGACTGCCAGAACTCCACAGAGGATCCCGCCAGTGGTCAGGAGTCTGCAGCGAGAGGAGGAGCAGCAGCAGCGGCTCCCGTAATCTGGACTCGACGCCGCTGACATCGAGAGGAAGTTGTGTTTGCCGTTGCTCAACAGTTATTTTCCCCACTGGCCCCCACTGTCTGATATTTATGTCTTTCCCAGGCAATAAAACTACACCACTGTCCTTGTACACTTTGAGACCAGTGATGCATTTGATAGGAGTGCCACCAACCCGACATTATTTGTCTGATTTTTCATTTTGTAAACCCCCCCCCCGCCCCCGCCCGCCCGCCCGCCCGCCACCACCCCTCACACAACTAAATTGTGTGTGACATATTTTATGCTCCGCATGCAGCTATGACCCATGCCAAGGGGCTCTGTTCCTCTGTCACCCGTTTGATTGAGTGACGGGTTAAAGGCGAGGAGGGTAAGATTGACAGTTGACGTTCTGGTTGTCGCGGGGAACCCCTGTCAGGTTTTTACCAGGCGTAAGCAAACCGGCATCCCCCTTCCCCCAGGAAACACACCCCCACCACCCCCACAAGCCTCTCCAAAACACTTTCAAACAGGTCAGTGGCACGAAAAAGGCGGTGGCAATCGAGCCAGTTAAACGCAGCAGACTGGCATGGATCCGAAGCAGCAGACATACACAAAAAAAAAACCGCGAACTCAACTAATTAGCAAAAAAGGATAATCAACCGACGTTTGTATTCCATTTGTTTCTCATTAAAGTGGAGGTTTATAACAGCTTCTCCGAGGGAAGTCTTTAAATAAAGACTCAAGTGGGGGGGGGGAGCCAAAGCAGCTCTTCATCCAACCCCCTGTGTTTCCAATTAAACCCTGAGGGAGCCTCTTGCCAAAGAGGAACTGTGGGAGGGGCCTGGTGCTAACTGCAAGCAGACGCTGGTAGACTGAGGAACTGTGGGAGGGGCCTGGTGCTAACTGCAAGCAGACACTGGTAGACTGAGGAACTGCGGGAGGGGCCTGGTGCTAACTGCAAGCAGACGCTGGTAGACTGAGGAACTGTGGGAGGGGCCTGGTGCTAACTGCAAGCAGACGCTGGTAGACTGAGGAACTGTGGGAGGGGGCCTGGTGCTAACTGCAAGCAGACGCTGGTAGACTGAGGAACTGTGGGAGGGGCCTGGTGCTAACTGCAAGCAGATGCTGGTAGACTGAGGAACTGTGGGAGGGGGCCTGGTGCTAACTGCAAGCAGATGCTGGTAGACTGAGGAACTGTGGGAGGGGCCTGGTGCTAACTGCAAGCAGACGCTGGTAGACTGAGGAACTGTGGGAGGGGGCCTGGTGCTAACTGCAAGCAGACGGTGGTAGACTGAGGAACTGTGGGAGGGGCCTGGTGCTAACTGCAAGCAGACGCTGGTAGACTGAGGAACTGCACTCCTGTCTTGCCTGCCCTCCTTGTGGGGGATGACCTCACATCACAGATACAACAGAACCTCTGATTTATCCCTCTCTGTCTCTCTTTTTTTTTCCCCCGCATTCCCATTTATCTGTTTCCTTCTCTCTGCTCTCTCTCTCTGTCTCTCCCTCCTCTTTTCCTTCTCTTTTCCTTCATTCGTCCTTCGTTTGTTTTGCCCTCTCCCCTCCCACCTCTCGCCGAAAGAAAGCCATCCCACTCTTTTGTTCGCCTCATCCCTCAATCCCTCCATATCCTCTGCCCCTCAATCAATCTCAACTTATCTACTTTCCCATCGCCCCTAACCCCTCACTCCCTCCCTCTCTCTCTCTCTCTCTCCCTCTCTCTCTCTCTCTCGTTTCCCCCTCATCAGTCCATCGTTCTCTGGTGTTTTTCCTCCCTCTTTCGACCCCCCCCCCCCCCTCCTCCCCGTCGCCATGGCGCCCATCCCGCCGCGCTCGCGGGACGGCGGGCCGCTCTCCTCATTTGTATTTTTTACAACAGCGAGGAGAGAAAAAATGTCGCCTAAGCGGAATCACTCCAGTGATTAAGGCGATATTGACGGCTGAATTAATTCCTGATTGCTCCACGTGGGAAAAGACTCTGGAACTCAGCCTTGTCAACTGAAGCAATTTACTTTCTAAAGATTTTCTCTCTCTCTCTTCTCTCTCCTTCATTCTCTCTATCTCTCTCTCTTTCTCTCTTTTTCATGCCTCCCCCCTTCATTGCAGGCAAATTCATTAGCAGATAATCCCTTTCCTGACTTAAGGCCATTCAACGTGCTACATATCACTTTTAACCTGTGAGCCAGCGAATATGGCAGAGAAATTATGTATCACAATTATAGCTCACAGCTGTGGCTGGTTGGTCCCTCTATTTCAAAGTGCTTTTAGTGCTACAAATACAGCTAGCAGTAATAATAGCAATAACCATCACAACAGAGGTTTAAAAAAACAAAAAACAAGTCATAATATAGCTGGGTACAGTCTGTTACATCAGATCTCTGACTGCCAGTCAGGGTCTGTCAGAAAATGACATACAGGAAATATCAGCGATCTCATCAGTAAGGCAATTTACCAGACAGCTCAAGTGTGTTTTTCGGAACACCTCATTGCCCGCAAGTTACCAAAAAGTATGTTTCTTTTTTTTATCCCAAACTGGCAGCTTTGGAAAGGATGAGGGATGCTCTCTGCAGGAGCCTGTCAGCGGAGAGCCAGTTCTGGGCAATCTCCAACGCAATGAGACAAGACGGCCCGGTGTGACAACAGTCCTCAAGTGCCGTCTAAATAGTCCGGTCACAACCTCTCCAGTGCACTTTATGGGAACAAAATGGGCTGGTGAAAAAAAAAACGGTAATTCAGACGTGGTCTCATACTTGACCAAGGTGTCCCTAAGTAAACTGGAGTCTGGTACAGAGTGTTCACCCCATAACCTGATTCCACAGTCATGTGCTCCGAGTGATTCAGGGATTGAATGCATGCTGTTAAGAGCCAGAGTGATTAATGAATGAATTAATGGGACAGCTAGTGTGGGTAATGCTTTCTATGAACTATCCCTCATAAGAGCCACGTCACTCTTTAATAAGGACTGCATAGCACTATATTGACATCCATAGGTTCAAATGAGCATATGGCACTGGGCATGTCATGGTAATGTCACTTGCTGCATTAATGGCGACATACATCAGGAGTTATGTAGTGTTTATGAAGCACCATTCATAGACAGCCTTACCCTACTTTGAATGGGTTACCTGAGTCTTACTGAAGGCAAAGGGTCATTTGACCTAAGAGACAGCAGTTCACAAAGGTTTTATGCGCCCTTTACTACAACGTAATGGATAAGCATCCAGTGCTCATAACTCACAAACGTTGCTAGAAGTTTGAAGCTGGCTCCCCATCGAACCGCACGCCCCGGATAGCTAACACCGCCGTCCCCGTGCCCCTTAATCTTCCTGTCCGCCAGTGCGTTTTCTCTCTCTTCCCGGTACTCCCAGGCCTCAGCTGCAGCTCACGCCGGAATGCTGACTTTGCAGTGTGGCCGCTGAATAGAGATCGCCCCCCGCTGAATAGAGATCGCCCAGACCAAGCCATGCCTGCCACAGCGATCGATGTGTCTGTGTTCACGTTAATGATTCCAACTTTTTTTGGCAGACGGTAGAGGGCACTCTTCTGAGGAAGGGAAAAACAAAAAAAAAAACTTTCCTGGACTCACGATACAGTAAAAGTTTTGTGGAATTCACATGAGAGCCAGAGTGGCCAATAGCTGTGGGCTTTTCTGTGTTCCTGAGAGTGAACCTACAGCTCGCTTTGGGCCTATCACCAAACCTCAGCTTCAGCCAGCTGACACTTGTCAAAGAAATGAAAATTGAGAAAGAAAAAAAAAAAAAAAAGTATCACTTTTATGGAACCTTCTGGAGCAATGTGTGAAAAATGACCATAGGTTACAGTAGAAAAATAGGATAAAGGTTTATCTTAAGTCACTGAATTCCCAAGAGTAACATGGCACTGTGCTTCACATGGCAAACGTGCCTAATTTTGCACTTCAAAAACTAGATGCAATGCAAAGTGGTTTTAGACACAAGAGGAAACTTTTTTTTTTGTGAAATACTGAAATTCACTGGGGAATGGACAGAGAACTCGTGTTTTATACTGCCCGACCATGAGGATGAAAACTCTAAAGTGGCGGCCTGTGACATGGTCAATACAATGACATTCTGAAGCACAGCGGTCTTCACCTGCAACTTCCCAACAAAGTCGCAAACACGCTCGGAGAAAATATTAACTTTAATTTCTTCATGCTGCCTTGCTTACAATGCACCAAACTGCCGGGAAAGTGCAGCAGTGTGATCATTTTATGCTTTGTGGCACCTTTCTAAAAAATAAACCGAGCCTTAAAAATGTGGCGCTTTAGATATGCCGTAAAAGAACGTTGTAGAAGATGGTAAAAAAAAAGGCTGATGAACGGCCCTACTCATGGCCTGTGAAAAGGGTTTAACGCTGAATGCGTTTCGTCTTTTGCTTTCTGATCTGAAGGTTGACTTCATGTCACTGAAAAAATGATGAATCACGTGACATAACCGCTATTTTCCAGCTCTCTGATCTCATTAAAAAAATATTTTTTTTGATGTACAGCCCATTGAAGTGGAGCTGCTACAATATGCACAATCCCTTCACATGGGCATATTACTGGGTATGTAGTGTTTGAAGAGACGGCCAAGTCTTTTTTTTTCTTCAAATTTGGACCTCCGCAAAAATTTACTGAGCTGTTACCAGCGGGGGCCCTGTCCGTGATCAGCTTTCAAATGAGCCCACGGAGCCAGCTTTCTGCTGTAAACCTGCCAATCACATCACCGCGCTGTATAATTCAGCAGTCTGTGCTGTAAGCAAAACTTTATGAACTAACGGCGGAAGCAAGGAACGCGCCGATGCGGCTCGTTAATTTAATATGTGAAAACTGCAGCCTGGGACAGCCCTTCTACAGGGCTCTCTTTAGAGGACCTGTAAACAACACAGCACACAGATGTGTTTTTACACCACCGTCATGTCCGTCGGCTCTTAAAACATCCTGCACTCAGGGGAGTGCGTGTCCGCTGCAGGACGAAAGAGACGTCTTTCTAGGTGCTCAAGAAGATTTGCACTGCGCGTGCGCCCATGTTGTGCAAACAGCCAATAGCTTCTCTACGCTATTCAAGCAGCCAATAGCTTCTCTATGCTATTCAAACAGCCAATAGCTTCTCTACGCTATTCAAGCAACCAATAGCTTCTCTACGCTATTCAAGCAGCCAATAGCTTCTCTACGCTATTCAGCACAGCAACTGAGTTGCCATAGTTACCAGACCACAATAACTATGGGGCAGTAGCCAATAGCTACTGCACCATTGTTAGTGGTCCACATCCCTGCATTACACAAATTGCGCCGGTTTTTCTGGTTGCCGCCCCTTCTCCGCGTAGGGTTCTTCGCTGCTCCGGGACGGTGTCCGTGCCGTGTTTTTTCCTCTTCCCGGCAATTAGTTTGCTCACCTGTCCCAGAGGTGTTTTTTCCGGCTATATAACGCTGTGCTTTCCTCTTCCGGTGCTTTGGTGTCAAATCGCCACATAAGCGACCACTTCATTTTAAACCTCTGCTGTAAAATAACGCGGGATTTGCTTTTAGCTGCATTAGAGTTCCTTAGTAGGATTTGTTTTCTGTTCTGCACTTCCTGTTCCTCGTTCTGGTTTTACCTTTGTTATCGTTTTTTCTTTTCCTCTCTATATCGCGTATTGAGAGCGAGAGGTAATCCTTCCTTTCTCTGTCTTCTACTTGAGTCTTCGAGTTTTTTCGCCTTTTGTCTGGGTCACTATTCTTTATCTGCTTGACCTTTGACCTCTGTTAGTGCCCCGCCCGTATTGAGAGCGAGAGGTAATTCTTTCCTTTTTGTTCTACTGCTCGCGAGTCTTCGAGCCCTCGCCCACTTCTCCTGGGTTGATTTTCTTTTGGCTCTAGGCCGGTAGTTTTTATTCCCACTCCTTATTTTATTTACTTTCATGGGAGACTTCCTGTCGCATCTGGTCCTCCGAAAACCGGGCCCCTTCACACAAATTGAGTATAGTGCAACGTATTGTAAACATTTGGACTTTTTGGAAAACATAATGATCAGCATGTCTCACAACAAGAATTCTGTAAAAAATATTGCAATATCCAAAAGTGGCAATCTTTTCAGATATTGATAATATACTTTAGTGCAGTATATTTAATTTTGTAAGGGCTATGCAGCTGATGCTTGTGAGATATGATTGGGGTTGACCCAGGCAACTGAAACCCTCCCTTCCCTGCTCAATGTCATCGACAACCAAGTGTGGCCCCAGAGCGTGGCTCCTAACCCTAACCCCCCCCCTTACGGACCCCCAAAATAGAGCCTTACATAAGCATAGTTGACGAATGCTTCACTTCCCAATGCTTCATTAGGGCTGACATGGATATGTATGCCTTCCAATGGCAGTTGAAAATGCCTCAAAACCTTTTTAAAAACCTGAGATTCTCCAGAAAGCATATTTTTTTCCCTCATCTGCCTTAAATACACAGACACTGGACTGGCAAAGCTAAGAAGCAGCAGCCTTATCTGGACAAAGGATCTCTTCAACTTGACACTCTGTGATTTGAATGCAGAATTGCTCAACTTCCAGCACACAACTAACAGACATAACCCTGCTTCTGGATCGAAGCCACACACCTGCAATCTGTAGCAGCAGTAGTATCACTACAAACAAAGCTTTTTTTTTTGGTTTATTTTTGCTTGTAGTTCATACAATTCCCATGATATCTTACAAAAGATAAATCCTGTTTTTAAAAAGGCATAAACACATGCTGTAGCTACTATATTTTGTGTGATTATGAAGGAATATTGTTTAATTAAAAATTCACATGTCTATGTCTGTGGCGCAACTGCCCTGAAATGCATTGCCTAAGCCTCTCCTTCTGATGTTATTCTTTGAAAGTGGCCTGTCATCCAAAATAACTTGGGAAACTGCCCCAAGGCAGCCCCATAAGGGGATTTCTGCACTGAGTACTCTCTGAAGAGAAAATGCTTTTTCTCACTGCCAGGGAATGAAGACTGAGTCTCACAACAGCATAAAAAAATAAAATAAAAATAAAATAGAAACTCTATTTTTAAAAGTCAGCATATAACAAAAGGCCTGTAAGGTCACAGCACAGAGAGAAGATCTCAGAAGAGTCGTCCAGAAACTCAACAAGACTCAATGAAGGTTAGTTAACGTAACTAATCTAAGTTATGTAACTTGACATAGGATTGCAAATACTGTACGTGATTAGAATATTCTTAAATGAATGTTCTAATGCTGATGTAACAATCACTAAAGCAATGGAGTTCTACAACACTGACAAAAAAAAAAAACATTCCAAAAAAACCTACTCTCCAAAGGGTTAAAGAAAAGGTGAAGGCAGAGGGCGTCAGCTAAAGACTGGAAGGTGGGAGGAAAATAGATACCTCGGCTGGTCTGTAACTCTCCGTAGACCTGAGGTTATACCAAGCAAAGGGTCTCAAATTACACAATTGGGATACACTGCAGTTGGGCTGTCCTCCACTGATGACCCGTTCATTCAGGACTCATGTCCTTCCTCCGAGCTGTCACTGATGACGGTGATATCCTGTGGTAATCCTGCGAGGAGGGAATTCCATTACAGTTGACAGCCCAGACGGATCATAGTTGTTTCAAGGCCACGGAACAAGCATGCAAAATTTTAATTCCTACGTTTCATCACATTGCACACAAGTGTAGAAAGCTGACAGAAGCACAATATTAATCTATTCACTTTTCCAGGAAATTAAATAACTTAATTTTGAGCGTGACAGCAATCATCTGTGTGACGCTTTAAAAAAATAATAATAATTATCCCGAATACTCTCAGAGTCTCACGACCTCAGTAGTCACCATGCCTCCCATCAAACCGTGCAATTAAAAAATAAAAATTAAAAAAAACTATTTTTCTCCCCAATCTCTCCCTCTGCTATTGATCCAGTAGGGTGCAGACAAGCATGCACAGTCCTCCAAAGCATAGGATGTCAGCCGCTTCTTCTTAACACCACAGCCTACAGTTGGGCCTCCCACTGACTTGAGTTGGGAGGAGTACATATCATCTGCAGCTCAACAGCAAGATCGCGGGCATCCAATCGACCAGCAGGGGTCACTAGAGAGCAGTGAGACGCTGTACTTTGAGCCACAGGGCTGTTGGCCATGGTCAGCACTGGCACGGTCTGGAACAAAGACTGTGTGGCCTTCCACATACTGGAAAGGTGCCTTAACAGATACCAGACCATGGGGTCCATCCACACACTGGAACAGTATATTAACACATACCAGACCATGGGGCCTATCCACACACTGGAACAGTATATTAACACATACCAGACCATGGGACCCATCCACACACTGGAACAGTGTATTAGCAGACACCAGACTGTGGGACCCATCCACACACTGGAACAGCGTCTTAGCAGACACCAGACTGTGGGACCCATCCACACACTGGAACAGTGTCTTAGCAGACACCAGACTGTGGGACCCATCCACACACTAGAACAGCGTCTTAGCAGACACAGGACTGTGGGACCCATCCACACACTTGAACAGCGTCTTAGCAGACACCGGACTGTGGGACCCATCCACACACTTGAACAGCGTCTTAGCAGACACCCAGACTGTGGGACCCATCCACACACTGGAACAGCGTCTTAGCAGACACCGGACTGTGGGACCCATCCACACACTTGAACAGCGTCTTAGCAGACACCAGACTGTGGGACCCATCCGCACACTGGAACAGCGTCTTAGCAGACACCAGACTGTGGGACCCCATCCCACACACTGGAACAGCGTCTTAGCAGACACCAGACTGTGGGACCCATCCACACACTGGAACAGCGTCTTAGCAGACACCGGACTGTGGGACCCATCCACACACTGGAACAGCGTCTTAGCAGACACAGGACTGTGGGACCCATCCACACACTGGAACAGCGTCTTAGCAGACACCAGACTGTGGGGACCCATCCACACACTGGACAGCGTCTTAGCAGACACCAGACTGTGGGACCCATCCGCACACTGGAACAGTGTCTTAGCAGACACCAGACCTGCCACTGCCTCTGGCTCCCCCCCCAACAGCATAAATGCTGGATTCAGGGGGGTGTGGATTGATTGTATTTGAAGCCCCCCTATCTACAGTATGCCATCTCTGTCCCATTTCTGCCCGAACTGGCGTGATTCAAGTGCTGGGCAGCCAACCAGTGGCTACTTGTTAAAAAAAGAATGGAACGGATACTTGAGACACGGCGGCGACACATCACACGATATCTGGAGAGGCTCGAGAGCCTGTGCAGCACCGCCACAATTACATCTGTGCTTTCACAGACGTGACAAAACCATGATGATTATAGTTCCTCCATCGGCGTACTTCTAATCGCATATTTATTGCGATGCGTGCTTTGTATTCCGGTGAGTTCTCATCCTCCTCATGCAGCGCAGTGCTGTGGAGCGCAATAAGGGGGGGGGGGGGGGGGGGGGGATCAGACTGACCCAATTCAGCTGGGTGTCTCACCTTTCCTTCAGTTTTCACCGTCTCCCTTTGAGCTACAGAATGAAACAAAGTAGCTGTTGAAGGCTTGCCACTTATTCAGCAGTCTATCCACAGAGTGAGAACCGCTCTGCCAGGGGCGGAGTGACGGAACTGACTGCTGCACAGTAACGTGTTGCACTGGACGGAATGGAACAGAACGCTCCTCCATGTTCCAAAGGTTCCGTGCAGGGCGGAGTGACGGAACTGACTGGTGCACAGTAACGTGTTGCACTGGACGGAATGGAACAGAACGCTCCTCCATGTTCCAAAGGTTCCGTGCAGGGCGGAGTGACGGAACTGACTGGTGCACAGTAACGTGTTGCACTGGACGGAATGGAACAGAACGCTCCTCCATGTTCCAAAGGTTCCGTGCAGGGCGGAGTGACGGAACTGACTGCTGCACAGTAACGTGTTGCACTGGACG
Source organism: Synaphobranchus kaupii (assembly GCA_029718625.1). Lineage (NCBI taxonomy): Eukaryota > Metazoa > Chordata > Actinopteri > Anguilliformes > Synaphobranchidae > Synaphobranchus > Synaphobranchus kaupii. The sequence goes on along the minus strand of CM056390.1, from coordinate 7,148,133 downwards.
GAATGGAACAGAACGCTCCTCCATGTTCCAAAGGTTCCGTGCAGGGCGGAGTGACGGAACTGACTGCTGCACAGTAACGTGTTGCACTGGACGGAATGGAACAGAACGCTCCTCCATGTTCCAAAGGTTCCGTGCAGGGCGGAGTGACGGAACTGACTGGTGCACAGTAACGTGTTGCACTGGACGGAATGGAACAGAACGCTCCTCCATGTTCCAAAGGTTCCGTGCATGGAATCGTCGCATGCCACCACTCTCCTAGCACAAATGACCGAACCGATGAAAAAAATTTTTTATATAATAATTATCAGATCCTCAATGACAAATTGCTGCGCAACTGCTAGCATGTTTAAAGACCACGTGCAAACACTTCTTTTTTTTTTCCTTGCACCTAATGTGTTCATTAAGTCACGAGATAAAGACGTGCAATTACTTTTTTTCCAATTCATAAACAGGAAATTATAGGTAAATTATAGCTCATCTCTGCGTGAGCCTTACTTGCGCGCTGCAGTGTGATAATAAGAGGTGCTTGGTATCGCATGCTTCGAAGGAAAGTGCTGAGCGCTGATAAGAGACTGCGATTCTTTCCAAATTGAGGAGAAAAGGAGGGGGGGGGGGGGGTATATATATATAGAGTACATGTTGTTTTGATTGCAAGGTGTCTAACATAATTATGCACAACACGGACAAGGCCAATGGCAGGGTGAGCGCATTGTAAAAGCTGATTGTATTTCACAGTCATACGAGTTACAGAACGCAGAATCCTTAGTTCCTGCTTGATGTGCAGACTCCTTGGTAGTTTGTTATACTTAGGGTGTAATTTCCCTTGAGTTTCAACGTCCAAATGCTCTTATTTACAGAAATAAAATTGTATCCTTTCCGGAACTTTCTCAACATGCCTGCTGCAGTCTTTGAATGAACACATCCAGTACGGGGCTTAGTTAAGTTACCTGCACTGTGGGTTTCTGCTGCCGTTGTTATTACGGGTGGCTCTGGCTTCAGAAGGTGGCTTCTTATTGGCATTTTTGCCATCGACAGCTTGCTAGCTTGCGACAAAAACTAACTGTGCTTTCCACCGCTCATAAATAGCACTGGGCTTATGGTGCACAATAGGTTTTGAGATGCCCTGCATGGCTCTAAGCATAAACACAAAATGCATATTGTGCATTAAAGTCAATTTTACAGCGCGTTTCCCAGGGGAAACCAAGCAGAGGGCAGAGCCGGGGTGCAATAAATAGGGCTGTAAAATTAACTAATTTCAGCTCTACCTAAATGCAGACACAAATAGAGCACAGAGATTCCACACAAACAGGGTTAAAACCTGTTTTAGTATGTGATTTCAAAAATGTTTTTTATAAAAAGCTAAATCCCAGAACAGATTCAGCCGAAAAAGAGACTAAAGATCAATTTTGGATAAAGCTCATAGATACCTGAAGATGGAAGTGGTTCAATAGCAGCTACAAAAATGTGGGCTTGGGGTGGGATCAATAAGCCCGATTTTGAAGAAGAAGCCTTTGTGTTTGTGTCAAGTGACAAACGAGCTTGCCACTCCAACCAAAGTCTCAGAGAGGCTGCCCCTCAATGCCCCCCCCCCCCCCCCCCCCCCCCCCCCCCGAAAGACAACAAGCTCATCCGATCAGGGAGACACCCTGACACAATATAATCATTCTAATGCCATTTTTCACGACGCAATTGGCAAATTAAATAAGGTTCCCGGACTGATGGAACCCAAGATTAAATTCAGAAATCGACGGAGCGACCACAACAACAACAACGGGTGGCTCGGAGTCCAGGAG
>CM056390.1:7092594-7145840 GCA_029718625.1 Synaphobranchus kaupii | reverse complement strand
CTCGGAGTCCAGGAGAGCGCTCTGCGACAGAGTAAAGGCCACAAACGAATCTTCTGAACACTATTTTATCTACATTACAATGTGTTTTTTACATTTTTTTCCTCCATTTAGCCCACTGTGTTTCATTTTTCTCGGGTCAGCATGTGGTGCTGCTGCTGCTGTTGCGTGGCTCTCTGAATTCTCATTCGCGCATGCTCAAATTCAAAAGCACCCCATTCTAAGCCCCAAGGTAGAATTCATTCAAACGTTTCTTTTTAAATTAACATTCACATTAAGGTTGGGAATATGAAAGGAAGCTGAACTTCATGAATCAGAGGACTGAGAGGACTGGTGGGGGGGGGGGGGGGGGGTGTTAGTGTCCCAAAAAGTGCTGATGAGGACAGACAGTTTGATTTCCCCTGCCCCCATCCTACGTATTATTTCAGTAAAATAAACTAATTAATAATTAGCAAAACTTCTGAAGTGTGTCCAAAAGTAAAGATTTGTTTTATGAATTCATTATTTAAAACAACAAAAAAACATAGGCCTCAAAGGAGGCTCTTTGCTTTTTCTTACCCATAATGCCACTGTGCATAGAAATGGCTATACGAGTGCTTTTTCCTTTGTCTGCTCATTGGAACAGCACACTTCATTTCCACAAAGGAGACTGCTGCTTGTTTAAGCCTTACTCAATTAACCATTTATGGTGCAAGATTGAAAATATTTGACTAGAATGTTCTTGACTGAACATTCTAATGATGATATGACAATCACTTGGAATAATTGGAAGGAAATGTTCTAGAAGACGGACTTAAAATTTTCAAAAAAAAAACATTCCAAAAAAACTTTTGAAAGGGTTAAATGGCTTGCATTGTTATTCTTGGCCATTTACAAGATACCTGGCCTGCATACCTGGAAAAACTCTGGTAATACATGTGATCAGCTTGCCTCATTAGGACCAGATCAGACTAAAAACAGGAGCAGAAGATGGGGAAAAAGACTGACACGTTGTCTGAAAAATCTTTAAAAAGCTGTCAAAGACTAAACAGTTTGCACCCAAAAATATTTTTTTCTACTTCAATAACAATAAATCCACATGTTGACAGGAGTGAGCTTGCATATGTCAAATTTTTACTAACATCATGAATAATCTTGGCAGCTCGTCCTTGACAAAGCAAAAATAAACCCTCATCCATCTCCCAAGGGTGTCACACACTATTTTAACGGTTTAATTTGTGAGGAAAAGTTTAGAGAGTTATTACTGATATTTTTTATATTTGAATTCTTCGGTTATTCTAAATATGTTCAAATGACAATTTATAACGTATATAGTTATACTTGTTGTCAATAACTATCATCAAATGCTATCACCTTGTTGGTAAGTTATTGAACATACAGCGCAAGCTAGCTAATGCTACATTGTGTCTTGTTTACATCAAGGCGCATGAGCTAATGACAGTACATTGCGCCTTGTTCTAGATCAACAACCTACTGTATTTCAGCAGGTTTACACAACGAGGGATGGGTTGTTCTACTAATGCCTTTAGACAGCTTTTAACAATGCTATCATTGAGAGGAGGAAAGAGCGTACCGCCATTGACAAGACTGAAATGACAAAATTTTGGAGATTCTAGAAGCAGGCAGTAGACATTCTATATTTTGCTTTTTTTACATTTTTAATCTGGTTCCATGGTGCCTTTGGATCACAGAATGTGAAAAGTTCTGGAAAGAAGAGAAACAGGATCTCATGTGTCTCGACTGTCAGACCCCAAATCAACGCTGTACATCCAGAGGGCTGAACTCCACTAAACCACCAGCCAGTGTGGGTGACCAGTTGCTCATTTTCCCTGTTGCCAAGTTCTCCAATTGCCGGGTTTGCCAGGTTCGCTGGGTTGCTAGGTTTCCCGTAACTCTGCCCAGCGCAGCCTCTCGGTGCTCTCAGGACACAGAGCTGTACGGGCAGATGGATCAGCACTCGGGGGCCTGCCCTCTGACTTGTCAAACAAATCGTTCCCAGCATGTGTTTCTCAGCCGCCAGGCGCACTCAATTCCCCCTGCTGCTGTCGTACCACTTAAGCACCATACGGGCCAGGAGTGCGAGATGGGACGCCTTTTTTATTTTTATTTTGAGCACCAGCGAGCGGAGAAGAGGCATCATGCTTGTTTATCACCATAGAGCTTCGCCTGAGACTTGGGACTTGGTCGGGGGGGACAAACTTACATTCATTCATTATTCATTGAGGATCTTCGGACAAGCACCGTCATTTCTGGGGCCAGACTGTGGAAAATTACAGTGCTCTGACGGCTGTAATTGCGCACTCTGTACAATCTCCTTTGTTTTCAATCCAAAAAAAAATAATTAGGTGCTGAGCAGAAGCCAGGTTTAATTCCCTTTCAATTGATTCTTGAACGAGTAAACAAAAATAAATAAATAAATAAATAAATAAAAAGCAATATTATGGACCACAGCAGCAATAATGCGAATGGTAACAACAGAACAGCCAATAATGATAATAACGTTTCCCGATGGAACGAAACATAATTTGTCATGAAATTGTGCAATACAGACAGACTGAGTCAGGGCTCTTGTTGCAGATAAGGGCATAACACGGTTATGTAATCCTGCAGATTAACACCCCATTCATCACCAGTGCCCTGTATGTCCACATGCATTTAATTATATGGCCGCATATTTTATTCATAACCAGAATGGATAATTACTGTACGGGCAAGAGCACGGCACACAGAGAAAAAAAACATACATGAAATGAAATGAAAAGGCGTTTAGAGAGGGAATGTTTACATCACGGTGTTTCAGATGTGAGGGAACCTTGTAATGAGGTCAGTGTTGCACCCACACTCATCCCCCACCTGAACACAGCGCTTGATCATTCAGAACTGTGCATAATATACCCCTGGGCTGAACGGTGGGTATATGCATAATATACCCCTGGGCTGAACGGTGGGTATATGCATAATATACCCCTGGGCTGAACGGTGGGTATATGCATAATATACCCCTGGGCTGAACGGTGGGTATATGCACAACCTCTCCACCTTAATGAAAAACCATAGCAGGGATCTTTCTCTCTCTCATTCTCTCTCTCTCATTCTCTCTCTCTATCTCCCCCTCTTGCTCACTCACCCTCTCTCCCTCCTTCCCGCTCTCTCTCATTCTCTTTCTCTCTCCTGCCTCCCTCTCTCTCTCACTCTCTCCCTCCCTCTCCCCATCGCTCCCTCTCTCCCTCCCTCTCCCCATCCCTCCCTCTCTCCCTCCCTCTCCCCATCCCTCTCTCTCCCCATACCTCTCTCTCTCTCCCTCTCCCCCTCCCCTCCCTCCCTCTTGCTCCCACTCTCCCTCCCTCTCCCCATCCATCTCTCTGTCTCTCTCTCTCTCTCTCTCTTTCTCCCTCCCTCCCTCCCTCCCTCCCATGCTCCCCCTCTCCCTCTCTCCACCAGTGGATGGAGCTCCAGAGCCAGGTCAGTGGATGGCTCTTAATTGCGGCGTGTCTGAGGAGGAGTGTAGCCAGGAACAGGTGGTTAATGTCTGGCTGTTTAAGCGTGCCGCGCGAGGAAATTCCCTTTGTGGTAATAGCCTGCTGTTCCTCCCCCTCGCCCAGCAGGGTGACTGATGATGCAGTAAACATTTCCTGGCAAGGTGATCGAACTGGAACCCGCCCTATTTGTCAACAAAATGCTCTCGCGGGCAGTCGGGGCAGAGGGAGGGAGGGTTTTGGGGGTGCAGGGGGGCATGAGTCACCATGGTCTTACTGGACATGGGAACGTCATTATCCGTTGAGCCAGAGGATCTACTCCCAAAATAGCCTCCTCACTTATTCCCCTCAACTAACCCGGCCCTTAGAGTCTTTAACGTCAACACACCTGATTTTGTCACCGCATGAATGCTCTCTCAGTATTGCGGGGTCCATCTTTTCTTTATCTCACCTCAACGATCTCAAGGCAAGTCCGCCTTCAAGCAAAATATAAAGACAGCTAATCAATTAAATAGTCCGAATGCAAAATGTTCTGAAGGGCAGTTGGCACAAGGCTTCTCCAGCCGACTGCACCGTTCTGCTGAATAGGGAATCCACGAGCCTTGCCTTTAATAACGCATAAGAGCCCACAGACAATTGCTGGTCTGCAACTCAGTCCGCTCAACACATCAACGCCTTTGCTACTTCATTCTTCTTTATCCAGGAAATTTTTCTTGGTTTGCTTTTGTTAAGAACCTTTGGAGACCTACATGAGCAATCAGCTTCATCTAGGCTGAGCCGTGTAACTGTAATTTGCCCAGGAGACAAATCCAGCCGTTTAAATTAAATCCTATTTGGAATTTATCTCGTGAATTTAAGTTATTAATGTTCAGAAAATTCCTATAAATAGGAATATGTCCACAGGTCTTCATCTCTATGGGTAATACAGTAGAAGATAATTTATATCTCAACAATAGAAGAAAATAAACGATACAGAAAAAAGTTATATCATACAGTTACTAATTCCCTAAAATTAAGGAAAACATATAAGGTGGTATTCCATCTAAAGCAGGGGTCCATAACCCTAGCAGGCTCTGCTGGTTTTTGTTTTCATCAGTAACCGATTGAGACCCAAGAAGCCAGGGGAGGTAAGTTAACTGTGTAATTAACCGCTTTAATTGATGGATTACGGAAAATAAGAAGACCCTGGGGCTCTCCAGGACCACGAGACCCCCTGCACAGAGCGTTTCCGGGCAGAAATCATGGTTAATAAACACCTAGGGATGCATAATAATATCAGCCTTATTGGTACTTATTGGAACTCATCAGTCATCAGTATCAGCCCAATGCTAATTACAGCCAATATTATTGCCTGATATGATGACGCAACATACCAGCTCAAGAGAATCGACGCATTAACGGCCTGATTTACTAAAACCTTTTAGCGCACGCAAAACCAATAACATGACCAATTATTGGTCATGGTATTTGTTTTGCACCAATCATTAGTTGTGTTATTAGTTTTGCCTGTGCTAAAAGGTTTTGCGCATGCTTAAGGTTTTAGTAAATCAGGCCCGTTATGATGCAGTAAATTAAATGAAAATTTCATGCTCAAATCTACTCTAATCATAATCATCTGAACCGTTTATTTAGTATTTCTTTTTACAGGGTAAACCCACAAGAAAAGCAAAACGGAGACTCAATAGCGCTCTAGATGAATGCTCTCTTAATAATAAGGTAAGCCAAGCTGAAATATTTTGTTCTACAAATAAAATGTTATATTTTTCAAAAGTTGTCTGTACTCATCTACTTCTTCGATGAATGTGGAAACCAAATTTGGGCCCCATACATTATTCAGGCTGAGAATTTCCATATCGTACATCTTCCCTATCGGCAGCCATTAGGGTAGGTAAATATAACTACAGCATATACACTTTTAAAACAACAACCACTTTTGCGCACCACTCCACTGGGAAATGGTGGCTACACAACTCATATGAATGTGGCAAAAGGAAAGAAATCAGCCTTGAAAAACAACCGTCACTGTACAGAGGACACAAAGCACATAACTTTATACAGAGAGTCAAGGGGACTGCAAGGGGACTCGAACACGCACTTGATTATTACGTGTCAACTCTAACGGTGGGTCCTGTCAGAGCTAAATTCCATTATCTCGTGCTCTGTCACAAGCCATTCTGTGGATTCGTGCTGCTACCTGCCACCTCTATTGTGTTTTAAAATAGTTTTTTTACGGAAACAAGTTGGAATTAAGTCTCTATCACATTCTGCCATGCTGGTACTATCCCCTGTTATCGTGTAAAAGTAGGCTCTTGCCATTTAAAACTGTATTTTTTTCAGAAATGTGATTTAAAATTCTGGATCAAGGAAGCTGTTATTTGCTTTTTGAAATGTGGTTGCATGGCAACAAAGTCACTCGAGAAAGCGGACTACACACAGAGTAACACTAACACGATGGCGCCGTAATCGACTTTGAGACATCAACTGAAGTTACCACGACAACACACTTGCAACATTAAATGGACAAAATATTAAATGCCATTTGCCAGGCATATAGTCATCTCTCCAAACAAGTGCAAAACATGCCATAATAGATTTGAATAATAACCCTAATAATGCAGTTTGCTGTATTCTAGCTGTTAGTGGGCTCGACTATAAGCTAATGCACATCAATTTCACATAAAGCACATTATTCCCACGCCTGCTCCCTTGCTCTGGTTGCCCCTGGTTACCGTTGTGCAAGGCCGCATCTACGTAGCTAGTTATCCAACTACGTCTCAAAAAGAGTTCAAAGTTTTTCTGCAGACATATTTACTATAAATTGTTAATCTTTTGCCAGTTCCTTCAAAGTACATGGGGGTGAAGCTGCCTGGGCTGCTGTTGGGCTCCTTCTGCCCTGAATCTCTGGGTCTGTGTGTGTGATCAATGAAACCCAGAGAGCGCTAGTGCTGACTGCGCTCAGTCGCCCCTGTAGGGCGGCACGTAATTGGTCCCCCCGCAGTCTTCCTGCGCCGTCTGCATGGGAATCGCGCTTCTGTGATGCAACGAATGCGCGGAACTTCTGAGAAACTAAAACTGCAGAGAGAGAATCAAGCAAAGATGTGACAGGCTTGCAAGTACAACTGCCCATTCAAAAATTGAGAGTGCATATACAATCCCCCCCCATCCATTTTAAAAATCGGCCCCCTAGCAATTGTTTTCCTGCTACAAGCCCATCACAATCCCGAAAAATCCGTTGCGGACAAATGGGAGCGAGCAACTGCCAAGGTGCCATTCACCCGCCGTTCAGCTTCTCTCACCTAATACGTGGTAGGTCTACTTACGTGAGAGGGAAGAATTTTGTTTTTGGAGAGCTTTGACCTTAAGAGCTCCTTATCGTCCGCTCAAACTTGCATTCAGTTGACGGGAGCCGAGGGAAAGGTTCACACAGCGCTGTAACTCTACAGACAGACAACCCCATTGGCTAACCGGTGACGGCACGGACAGAAAATATGTACATACACACCAAACGCTAATATTTATCGACACACAAATTCAGACTCACAGGCACACATTTATATTACATTTAACTTTCAGTGTGCTTTTCAGATGCTTGTATCCAGAGCAATGTACACGGACGACATTTTTACATACAGTCCATTTATACAGCGGTATACTTTACTACAGCAATTCAGGTTAAGTAGCTTTGCTCAAGGCACAATGGCAGTGTCCCAGCTGGCAATCAAACCCAAAACCTTTCTGTTACAAGCCCAGGTCTTTAACCATTACAAACAACCCCCCCCCCCCCCCCCCCCTACACACACATGCGCACATGCACATGCACACACACACACACACACACACACACACACCACACACCACACACCACAGACGCAAACGCACAGGCACGGAAAGGTGTGTGAATTTAATTTTAAAACCTTAAACGACTGTCCACTGTGTGTCCTCACAAATAAACAATCAAATAAACGTAGCCGCTAACGTACATTCCTTGCCGTTGTGCCGACTCCCCGTGGGAAATCTCCAGTGCTACAGAGAGTGGCTAATACACTTCTGACATTTGTATTGTAAACATCGCATTTCCTGCCAATACTTTATTATATCTGATCTTTATAATAAATTGGGTGAGGAATAAATGTGAATGCATGTGCAGCGTAGTCACATGCTAGGGGACTTGAAGGCTAACACAACACTAAGGAATTGCAATGAGCACTAATACTGGTGTAATAAAACATAGTCCCTGTTGGATGGAAACTCAAAAAATACAATTGGAGATCTTTACCGCTTTAGAGGAGATGTTAAACTAGGAGTGTGATGAATAAAGTTCGACAAAGTGGGAATTTAACGCGTAAACCCTGCAATATGAAACAAATTCCTGATCTTGAACACGAGGAGGCATCACTTGAATTTCATCTCCTCCTTTGCAAATAACACATTTTTGGCTAAATATTAAACAGCTTTCCCGTGTTCACACCTGTGAGCACACACCAAGAACTACACCCACCGATACGAACACACACACCTACACACACTGATACAAATACACACACCTACACACACTGATACAAATACACACACCTACACACACTGATACAAACACGCACAACCACACCCACTGATACAAACACACACACCTACACACACTGATACAAACACGCACAACCACACCCACTGATACAAACACACACACCTACACACACTGATACAAATACACACACCTACACACACTGATACAAATACACACACCTACACACACTGATACAAACACGCACACCTACACACACTGATACAAACACGCACAACCACACCCACTGATACAAACACACACACCTACACACACTGATACAAATACACACACCTACACACACTGATACAAACACACACACCTACACACACTGATACAAACACACACACACCCACCTACACACATTTATACAAACACACCAACAAACACACCCACCTACACACATTTATACAAACACACACACAAACAAACCTACCTACACACACTGATACAAACACACCAACAAACACACCCACCTACACACGCTGATACAAACACACACAGCTACACACACTGATACAAACACACACACAGATACAAACACACACACACGCACGCACACACACACACACACACACACACACACACACACACACACACACACACACACACACACACACACACACACACACACACACGCACAGACACCTCAAACGTCTTCGCATAAAAAAGTAAGATGAAGAAATGACACTGCTTCCACACTTCCAAAAATGCCGGCGTGTTTGTGTTTTAAAAACTGGACGATAAAACCCTTTGCCATTTCCTTTAATGCCACCGTGGATCCACTCGCCATAAATCCGCCGATACCCTGCGCGGAAAGAGCAGCACTGAACTTTCAGACAGCTGACATTTAACTCCCCCCTTTCAGGGCAGTAAGACAACGCTCCCATTCGTCACTACTGCCTTATCTCCAGCTATCCGCTGTTTCGCCAGGCCTGAAACTACTGCAAAAATAATTCAGGGGAAAGACGGCCATTATTTTGCCCGATGACTTAGATTGCATCCACCAGATTTTGCACATGCAAGGAGGACGCCCGCTGTGTTTGTCTCTAACGCCGTTATAGGTTTTATAATTTAGAAGGACTGAAATCACCAGCAAGCTGTAAATGATTTTTTTCTCTCCCTCTCTCTCAAGCAAGAGTGGGGAACTTTCTGTACCTCTCTCTCCCTCTGCTTCTCCCTCCCTCAAAAAAATGGAAATATATGGGCTTCAACACAGTTGCTGGCCATATGCACTGTTACACAGACACGTCTTTATCAGTTTTCGATAAATAAAACAACAGCCTCTACCCAGCCTAGCTCTGAGCTCTGACAGGCTGAACGAGGGGGACAGGCTGAACGAGGGGGTCAGGCTTGGCGGGATTCGCGGGATCAGACATTGAGAGAGAGCACGGCGAGGAGGAAGGGAGGGAAAATCGAGGGCCGCATGTCAGAAATGATGTTTGTGTACGGCAAGCGCAGGCAGGTGAACTCCAGACATGCTGAACTTATGACAGAGAATCATGACAACACAAGTATAACAACCATGTCTGCCCTCGCACACGGATAGATTAAACTCCTGTGGTACTAGGATTCAGTCTGTTGTTGTTCTTTCGATGGTTGTGTTTTTTTGTTGATGGACCGACTCAAGATTTTTCCTGGTCCTTTTTTTTTTTTTTTTTTTGGGGGGGGGGGGGTTAAGCCATGAAAACATCCAAAATCTTGTCGCATTGGAGAGACTGCAATGATTGGTTTGCAACGTATCCTCCCATCTTTGGAGACGTGATTATGAGGCGGCTCACAGCCCTCTCAGCGGCGTCGTTTGGGCGGCGATACCGTCGGTCGCCCTCTTTAGATGCAGGTATGAGCGGCTCCAGCTGCGGATAGAGGGGAACTAATGTAAATTCCAGCCCGTCGCATTAAGAGGGCGATCAAACGGCGGGCAGAGCGGCCGCGTGTGTTTCCCTCTGAGGAAATGAAATCTCTCTTTATCTGTGGATAAGGCCTGGCAGGAGCGACCCGCGAGGACGGGCTCCCGTTATTAAACACCCGTTTGGTTTACAGAGACGAGGTGAGGGCCCGCAGACCGCCGTACCGCCATTCCGCCGGGCTCCACTCCCCCCCTCTCCCCCCTCCCCCCCCCTCCCTCTCTCAATAATTCATGCTGGCTGGCGGGGGGTGTTTGGCGCCACGCTCGAGCGGTAATTACCGCGGCCGCCCGCGGGGATGCTGCAGTCCAGGGACGTGGCGAGGGATTTTGGCGGGAAGTGGAGTGTTGGGGGGGCAGGGGGGGGGGGGGGGGGGGGGGTGGTGGGTGGAGGGGACACACCAAGCATCCACCTGAAAGGCCCCGGTGATTAAAAATCTCCTCCAGCCAAAACCACCTTGCAACAACAGCAGCTGATACCAAAATTAGCATGGGCATAATTATTCCCCGAGCTTTATCCGCTGCCGCCCAGGGGATGTGAGCAGGCAGCTCCTCCTATACCCCCGCCCGTGGGAAAAGCCTGCTTTAATGCGTCTGCTCCTTGACCCTCTGTAAGAAACATAATGCTAGCTTTAAGCATGGATGAGGTCTCAGCTACAGGATGTAGTTGCATGTTTTCTGGTCTATTAATAAGAGGGTTCAGAGGATGCATTGCCCTGATATGCTGCCATTGAGATAACTGGGCAAAGAAAACCCAATTACCAAAGCTAGCTTATGTCTGCAAGAGAGTGCGAATGTATGTGTGTGTGCGTGCGTCGTCGTGAGCGGCTGTGTCGACACGTATATTTCCAGAAATTTCTGCACACTCCCGGCCTGTGATCCTGCTGACTCTGCATATGGATTCTGGATATTCCCCGCCATTTTAGAAGTGGCCCGACATGTGCGGTAATTTATGGAAAATTTCTGGACAAGAACACCTCCGTTCACAAGATGATCTCCCTTCGCCGTTTCCAACAACAGACACGTATCCACAAATGGCCAGATACAGTCCGTTTCCAACAGCAGACACGTATCCACAAATGGCCAGATACAGTCCGTTTCCAACAACAGACACGTATCCACAAATGGGCCAGATACAGTCCGTTTCCAACAGCAGACACGTATCCACAAATGGCCAGATACAGTCCGTTTCCAACAACAGACACGTATCCACAAATGGCCAGATACAGTCCGTTTCCAACAGCAGACACGTATCCACAAATGGCCAGATACAGTCCGTTTCCAACAACAGACACGTATCCACAAATGGCCAGATACAGTCCGTTTCCAACAACAGACACGTATCCACAAATGGCCAGATACAGTCCGTTTCCAACAGCAGACACGTATCCACAAATGGCCAGATACAGTCCGTTTCCAACAGCAGACACGTAGTCTCACAAATGGCCAGATACAGTCCGTTTCCAACAGCAGACACGTATCCACAAATGGCCAGATACAGTCCGTTTCCAACAGCAGACACGTATCCACAAATGGCCAGATACAGTCCGTTTCCAACAGCAGACACGTATCCACAAATGGCCAGATACAGTCCGTTTCCAACAACAGACACGTATCCACAAATGGCCAGATACAGTCCGTTTCCAACAGCAGACACGTATCCACAAATGGCCAGATACAGTCCGTTTCCAACAGCAGACACGTATCCACAAATGGCCAGATACAGTCCGTTTCCAACAGCAGACACGTATCCACAAATGGCCAGATACAGTCAAAGTTTTCAGATTTGTGCGCAGTAGTGACTGCCCCTTGAAAGCAGCTTTTCATGCAGTGTGTGTGTGTGTGTGTGTGTGTGTGTGTGTGTACGCTTGCGTACGTTCTCACGTTCATAGACTCACTGTAAAGTTAATCCAGGGTTTGATTAGTTTTGAGTTTGGAAATGGTACATGTTTAATTGTCCATTCATGCTCAGGGGCCAGAGGGCAGCAGCATTTAATAGTACAAATGAGCTTGTGCCTGTCTGTCAGGAGAAGCCCAGAGTGCAACTACTGCCAGGGTACAGTGTGTGTGTGTGTGTGTGTGTGTGTGTGTGTGTGTGTGCGCGTCTGTACGTGTGCGTCTGTACGTGTCTGTACGTGTGCATGTGTGTATGCGTGTGTACATGCGTGTGTACATGCATGCAAGTCCTTGCATTCCTTCACGTGTGCATGCTATGTATGTTTTCAGAGAAGAAGAATACAGACAAGAGTAAAAAAAAAAAAAAAAAGTCCAATGCAGCAGAAGATGCTTTAGGAGGGAGACCACCCCCTTTAAACAGAGAGGTCTGTAGCATGCTGTAGCACGATGTAGCACGATGTAGCATGCAAGACCACCAAAGCACCAGGGACGGGCGTGTGCAGGGGCTACAAGCACAGCCGGATGGATACAGGCCACAGACCACAGCGTCATTATTGACTGGGGTCTCCAGATGACAGCTGTGGCCCCTGAGGGACATTGTGAAGGAAATGGTATTCATGGGAAAGAGAGGAGGAGGATGCTAATCACGAGAGAGAGAGAGAGAGAGAGAGAGAGAGAGAGAGAGAGAGAGAGAGAGAGAGAGAGAGAGAGACTTCAAGGTGGCGGGAGAGGGGAGAAACATCATCACCTGGCATGCAAGATAATGAACTTAAAAATTGTACCCAAAATGATTCTCCTCTCTCTCAAGCAATCGAGGCAGAAACAATCCCGGGTGAGTCCTACACCACGGTCAAAACAATTACCATCGCACTACACTGGTTAAATCACATTCAGAAAGCCAGAGAGAGGACAACAGAAAGCCACAAGATATAAAATATATTCACAAAGGAAGAAAAAAATAAAAAAGTAAAATTGCACCTTGTGTCAAATAAAATACAGGCTTCAGAATCACATTAAATCACAGGATTCTTGTGTATCTGAAGGATAAGAGACAGGGGTCTAGGCACACGAGGCAAAGGTCAATGCTGCAATAAAAATGAAGATTGAATTCTAGGGGCAAAAAGTATAAAGCAACACTACTGCCCGGCCAAGTCAATGTCTCGTATTGATTTGCTACCTCAGAGTGCATGCGTACACTGGAGAGCGGATTAGAAAGCCCCGGGATATTCTTAGTGTAGGAGAAGCCTAACTGCGGACGCGAGTTATGAACGCGCGGCTACATCACACGAAGAACAACCTCTTCGTACGATCCCTATTGGCCGTCCGCTCGTGTGACAAGTTTGTTCGCCCCAGTGTTTTATTCGCCCCTCATTACTGGCTAAGTGGGAGGGCAGATATCCACACGTGTGTGAAAGACAAAATCATATCCCGGGTTCCCAAAATCTAATCTTCAAAAATGTATCGTTATTTAATTCAAATTCAAAATCCTAATTACATACTAATTTGTATTATAACAACTAGGAATTTTAGCTTATCTGTGGCAGGTGTAATCCTAGCAGAGAAGAGTAGAAATGATCACTTTTTAAATGATTTATTTTCCAGGTAAAAACCATTTAATTTTCAGGCACTGGAAGGTACAGCGGTAATTACCTTTTCTCTAGCCAAACTGGTTGGTAAATCCAAAACACTACAGTTCTACAGTAGTTTCTGTAGTAATCTCTGTACCAATGAAGATATGGATCTGATGTCCGTAACGGAAAAGACAGGAAAATTTAATTACACAGCCGGCTGTGGGAATGCGAGCATGTTTACAAAACATTTAACAGATGTGTAGTTTTCTTTTATGCAGCTAACAAGGTGCATTTACAATGCTTCTCCCTGGAGGTGAGGCAGTGGCCTGTGTGCTGATTGGATGGTTTGAATTCAATCAACCAATGAGGTGGCACCTCCACATGCAGTAAGTCAGACAGAACAAACATCACTTGTACAATATCAGACCGAATGTGACTTGTCTTCTAAATACTGAAAATGACATTCTCATATGAATGGACAGCATGTACCCATACAGATACAAAGCTTCCAGTGTTACACGGGGAAAAGCGCCACTGTTCGTCCGAGATGCCGTGTTTGCGTTAGCGGTTACTTTAGGAGCCAATTTTGTCATTTTGTGTGATGCTCTATCTGCACGGTGTTTTTTTTTTTGTCACAAAGCCAAAGCTAAGTACTTATTTTCACATTCTAAACTGAGCAGCGCAGGACCTGATAATCTCTTGCAAAGTGTTAGAAATTTTAGACGGCAGATCTCCGCCTGACCGGAGCTCGCATCAAAGATTAATGGGACATCCTCCGGGCCCTCGGCACACAGGTGGGGACTCGCAGGTGAATGAACCTCAGAGGGCGGCTGTCCCTCGAAGCGGCATGTCACAGAGGACGTACAGGCAGGTCAAGCGACGTGGGCACACCCCCGCCGGCCCCCAGCCCGTTTGAGCAGCAGGTCCGGGAGCGGGCCCACCATGCCCACCTGTGAAAGGGGCACAGAGCCCAACCTGAGGAGGCTGTGCCAGGGAACATGTGTTTGGCTGCTGCTCGCAGATCATCTCTTATCAGTAATCGTCGCTTCCCGCCGTCTCATCGGGAAATTTCTAACTCTTGCCAACTCATCGGGAAATTTCTAACTCTTGCCAAAGATTACAGGAAGTCGCCACTCAAAACCTGACAATTTTCATCTGATAACTCAACAAATCTGTCCCTGCTAACCATGCTCGTCTCTCTCTTTCTCTCTCAATTCAAACTCAAATACGCTTTTAATGGCATAACCACACATAGTTACTGTCCATGTTCCTGATATAAAACAACGGTATCTACATTTTGCAATACATACATTTCTTAAATAACTTTTAAGCAATTGATTATTTCAATAAAATAACAAAATAAAAATAATATAACTACAATAATAACAAAACAAAAACAACAATATTGAATCCAGCGCTCTCTCTGGCTCTCTCACAGTGCTCTTGGTCTCGCTCTCTGATTTCTTTCCCCATTTCTCTTTCCCAGCATTGTACTGTGAAGCTAACAAAGTAGGTGAATGACTCTGGCCCCTGCCTCTCCCTGCCAAATGAATCCTTTGAAGTTA
Source organism: Synaphobranchus kaupii (assembly GCA_029718625.1). NCBI lineage: Eukaryota > Metazoa > Chordata > Actinopteri > Anguilliformes > Synaphobranchidae > Synaphobranchus > Synaphobranchus kaupii. Next base: position 7,130,871 of record CM056390.1, on the reverse strand, counting down.
CTCACTGGACTGGACTCAAAACTAAGATACAGCTTTCTCTTTCCCCAGCCTCCAGATTGCTCCTTTCATACAAATAAAAGTCTACATCAATGCCATTTTAAGACAATTTAATCATGAGAAACTGTTCTTTCTTTGTTGACTTTTTTGTTGTTGTTGAATGATTGACTTTCATATCACTGAGGGCAACTATTCTGAAGCTGAATATTCTGAATATTTGAATTAAACGTCAACGGGGTAATTCAAAGAGCCGCTTGAATTCAGTCAGTGTAATTCATTCATTTAAGACACATAATATTGTGGCATAACTAGCCAGAATTCCGTCAAGACGGAATATACAATGTTGCTCTTGTTTAAAGGAGCTATAAGTAACAAATGTACTGTACAAAATCATAAAATTACCATGATATGTCATCAGAGATTAAGGAAACATGCCAAGTCGAAATACTGGCTTGACCGACAACAATGCTACAGCCAGAATGTTCTGCTTTGAAATTTCCATTCCGGGTCGGAACATCTGTATTTGTTTTGGCCTGTGTGATTCACTATTCTCCGAGTTGACTCCGCGAACTGTCCATTACGAAACAACCAGATGTACTCCGGCACTCCGACAGCCAATTTACGAATGCCTAAGCTAAGTTCAACATCGTTTTCATTTAGCTAGCTAGCTAAAGGTTTAAAATATATATATGTATATAGTTACTAGCCAAACATACCACTAACGTTACCTTATATCTGTGTGACCGTAAACATAGCCAGCCATGCATCTAGCTAGCATTGACAAAAATCCACAAGCTGGTTTATAATTTGCAAACAATAAATAAATTGCAAACGTATACATTAGCTGATCAACTTACAGTGTAGGACTTGTCGTCGCTTGTCATTGTCAAAATAGAATAAGCTTGTCTCAAAATATAATGTTGCGCTCGGCTCGTCTTGCGCTCGTGTTCGTTCAGTGTCCTCAACCTGGCAACTCGCGTTAGCTTCGAGTCTGGTGAGGGAGGGGACGGGCGGAGACAACTCTCCAATATTGTGAATTTGGACTGCAGTACCCATTTTAAACCGCTCGGTGTCAATGTTACATATAGCTCCTTTAAAGTAAAGATTGCAAACGCAGCATGTAACAGAGAGTTTATTAACCAGAGATCAGTTGTGTGCTGGCTTCTCAGAAGCTGGTTGTGAGGTCTGTGAGCCAACAGGCTCTCAAACAGGGCGCTGAACTGTGATTATCACAGCAGCAACTGCAGTGATGCTCATACTGAAGGAGCTGGCATGGCACAGTTTGGCACAGCACGGGTTGGCATGGCACACTTCGCCTCGGCATTGCAGTTTGGCACAACAACAGGTTGGCATGGTACCACTTGGCACGGCACAGTTCAGCTCGCCACAGTTCAGCACAGCACAGTTAAGCACGGCACATTTCGGCACAGTACAGTTTTGGCATGGCACTGAGCAGCATGGCACAGTAGTTTGGCACGGCACAGGAAGACCCCAGGTGCACTCTGTGGTTGCCTTTACTCAGCCTTGCCCACAGGTCTGCACCAATCACATCAGCCCACATCAGCCTTCATCAGCCCTCATCAGCCTTCATCAGCCTTCATCAGCCAGCCCATACACATGGTACAGACGCTGTTGCAGTGAGCTGGAGTTTTGGCCTGACTCTGTTTACCCATAATTATCCTGAGGAGAACACAGATGAAGGAGACTAATGCTCTTTATTGCACAGCCCTGCAAAAAGTTTTTTAAAATAGGCATAGTTTCCAGAGAAATAATATAGATGTTGCTTCAGCTGCTGCTAATAATAATAATAATAATAATAATAATAATAATAATAATAATAATAATAAAGGGGTCCATGATTACTTCTTTTTTTTATTTCAGACAACATGCTGGACATTTTCTCAATGCTATTTGCAGATTCTTTAGGTATAAGGGCTCTGTAAGGTCATTACAATACACTGGTAAAGTGTAGAGCATAGTAATATATTCTGCTTTTCCCAACCCAGTCTCCACAATTTCATATATCACTTCAGCCCCCCACTGTTTTACATACGAGGCAGGGCATGAAGTACCAAAGACCAATGCAAAAAAGTGGATTTCTGACAAATTTGAACACTAAAACCTACTAGATTTATAACCACACAGCAATTGTATAACCCTTTTTTTGCTGACCTGACTAAATTTTTTCTTCAGATATGTAAGAAAACAGCTATATATCACATGCATTTTTCCTTGAATAAACGTGCCTTTATGAAATCAGAAATTGAAGCATATTTATGCTTTGGTGAGAATACAGAATAAGCAGAGATAAAGTGATTTTGTTTCTGTTGCCTCGTATCGGCTTTAGAAGAAGATGAAGGAGCTCAGTCCTCTCTCCACATGTTTGAATAAAGAAAGGTCATCTAGATGCTCTTTGTACCGAGTGATTGAAAAACAAATATATTGGCAAGTCACACAAACAAAAACATGGTATTATTATTATTATTAGTATTATCATCATCATCATTATTATTATTAGAAATTTATTTAACCAGTATGGTCAGTTGAGAACAAATTCTCATTTACAATTATGACCAGACACTGAAAAAAAACAAAAACAAAAAAAAACACAAATATTCAAAGCAAAATACAAAAAGAAAGTGCATAGCTAAGTACTTTAAAATGATCCAGGGGGTATACTACAAAGCAGGATTGCCAAGTTAGCTGGATAACTGCACTGAGTAAAGCCCGGAACAGCTCTTTTTTACTTCAGTCCATGATCCAGATTTGGGAGGGTTCCGGGTTTTTACTCAGTGCAGCTATCCAGCTAACCTCAGAAATGCTGCTTCATAGAATACCCCCAGGAAGGCTGTTATTGTACTTGTTGGTGTTATTTGTGTTGTTATTTTTGTTGTTGTGTTGTTGTTGTTGTTGTTGTTGTTGTTCACAAAAAGAAGCATCCCAGCCCTGCTGTAAAATCAAGTCCTTTGTCCTTTAACTCTGATCCAGAACACAAGAAACAGTGCTTAAAGACCCTAAGATCTCGGCACAGCCGTAGTGACACAGAGTCCACCATGATGGAGAAGGCTTTATCCTCCTCCAGTGTTTTGCTTATCCTCCATCACTAAACTCCTCCGATCCCAGAATTCAGCTTTTAAGTCATTTCCAATTGCAAGTCTGGTGCCCGTTTCATATATTCTGGCCATAAGCACCTTAGATTAACACATCTTTTCTAAATAGTACCCAATACGTTTTATGCACAGTTTATACATCCTGATTATAGTTCAAAGCAGCGGTAGGAAAGTCATTTTCCCCTAACATTAGATAGAAATACTTTTATGCTCCATCACACCAATACCAATTACCAGGTTGTATATGCACCCTCGGGAAACAGTAATAACAATAGAAAAATAATACCTTGAATGAATATACAGGCTTTAATTCAAGATTCCTCTGCGTGTAGGAAGAGGATTATTCACCTCCTCTACCACCATAAAATCAAAAGAATCAGAGAGAGGTTATTAGATAACATACTGCATTTTAAATATAAGGAATTAATTTGCTGCCATACTAATATGTGTATGTGACATATGTCCCTAGAGGCAGCAGGGGTGTCATTAAAGATTCATATCTCCTTATGTTGTGGGCAGGAGAGTGCACAATGTAGGCCTAATGCAGAAGGCTAAAGCCTATTCACATTGTGTTGCATTCTTTAACATGCAGACTTTATTTCCATTGTTCTTGTTAGCTGCCAGTGGACCGTCTCGTGAAAGTTTGATTTCTGTGCTCGTACAAAATAAAAGAATGTCAGTACATTTTGTGATTTCTTTTTTTCTTCTTTTTAAACATACCAGTGGCCTGGTGCATTTGTCTAATTGGCCCAGAGCACTGGAGATTGTGTGCAGCTATATTTACCCAAAATAAGACATAGCCAACACAGGAAAAGGTTGTGGAGGGGACCACTTTGGCCGAAAGGCGCCGGGTGACACGTGTCAGCCCGGATCAGGGAGCGGGCACGTGCCTGCCCTGGACCCTCGTTAGCGGTCCTGGTAACAGCAGCGGCGGTTCTGACAAGCGCAATGAGCAGCTCATTCTTCACAGGCCTCTACCCCAGGGAAGGCTCTGATTCACAGGCCTCTCCAGAGAGACCTCCGCCAGGGTCCAACTAATCAATTAATTTCACCGGGGCCCTTAAAAAAAAGATAAATGGACAGACAGGAGCTATTACCCGATAGGAGGGATCTGGCTCTCTTGTGCCTCTCTCGCGTGTGTTTACTTGGCTCAGTTTGTGCTTCTTTGACATGACGGGGGTACAATCACTGCCCCTTCAGGGCAAAGTAGTTCATTTCTGATTAAACTGCAGATGGTTATATACGTGGGGTTAATTGAGCCGCGGATTCTCCGGGTCCGAGCTGTCACTTCGCTTCCTGAGTCCGCGCTCATAAACCGGGTGGGGAAGCGTAGCGAACCGGGCCAATTAGTGGGAACTCCTACGCGCATACATTGATTTCCTATCTCCAAACACATTTGTATATAGGGCACCTTACAACATTGGCTGATTAAAAAAAGAAATAAATAATTTTAAAATGCAGGAATGATGACGTGGGTAACTGCACGGCGGGAAGGCATCGCACTTATCTGGCTTTATCTTTTCGCAAAAGCCGTCAGCACCCCTGATATTTCATGACCCGGCTGTACGCGGTTTTTACGCCACCGCGTAGCCTAATAACGTTGCTCATTCACGCATGCATTATTCTATCCTGGGATTTAAAAAAAATAAAGGAGGATTTCAGAGACTTTAAGAAAGGCAGCTTGAGAAAGCGCGTTCAATCAAATCCGAACGCCAGGTGACAGTGGCGACATCGGACGTGAATGATAACGAGGGAAGCCGCTGTCCAGAGTGGGCCCCAGTTCCGCCAGACAGGCTGGTATCGATTGGCTATTATTACACTAGTTTAGAATCTTCCTGCACGGCTTATCCAACGACAAAAAAGTCCCACTGAAAATCGAAACAAAACAAAATGCCTGGAAAAAAAGTGTAAATCCAGGATGTTTACTGTATATCTGATATATGAAGAGAGGAATGCAAGCTGACAGGTGTCATCCCAGTTGTAAAAACGCTTTGATTTTTCACCACAGCTTGGAGCAAAGCGAGTTTCAAAGCCACGTACGACTGTGTGATCGCTCGTTTCTTGAATATGTACAGGCAAACAAAATTTCCCAAATGCAATTTATTTCCACATACATACGTTTCTTGACACAGCAGTTATGACGCATAACCATAAATCTGCAATGGCCTACATGCGCTTGCTCGAATGTCGTCAACAAACAAGCAAAACTAAAACAAATGGGAAATAAATTTATCGGGTATAGTCGATAGGCTACATTCAGCTGAATTGCACTGCAGAGATGGCTAAAATGGAATTACATCTGAGGTAGGCTGTAAACCGGGACGGGAGAATAATCATTAGTGACTGCTGCTTCACCACGTGAGGTTTGCAAATGAGTACAATCCGGTGCATGAGATGTGAACTCACCATGTGCAACAGCATTTCCCAAAACATTAAACGTAAGAAACATGAGAATAGGTAATGAGGAGAACAACAGTTCATAGGCTAACCGTTTACCTATAGAAAGCATTCAGCACTATGTCATGCCTGGATTGAACGACATATCTGTAAATGGCGGTGGTGTGCCTCTAAATGCCTCTAAATGGCGGTGGTGTGATCAGCGTTTTTCCCCCGATCCCTGAGGGTGGCACCTCCCCTTTTTCCACAAAGCCAATGAAGGGAAGCACCCCTGAAGCTCTTCAGGCAGAGATCAGGCAGGCGGTTAAGAGAGTGCACGTCCAGTCCGGGTCACCTCCCTCGCAGCAACCTTTCCTCCCACAGAAAACCTCCCAACATATCCTTCCTTTGATAAAATCTTAACTCATTTAGAAAGTCAGAAGTGGAAACGGGGTGTGATAACCACACTCTGAATGAGAATGCCCCTCCCCCTCCTCCTCCCAGGCCCCTCCCACACTCTACATAAGAGAAGGAGGCCAGTATGTGGGCAGACTGGGCACCCCACTATGCAGCAGGCATGAGTGCCCTCTCAACACAAGTATGATGCCTCCTCAATCACGCACACTCAAGGAGAAGCCTCACTTACTTCAAAACAGCAGGGATCCAAAAGATAACTCCGTCCTCAAATACTGATCCCTGCTCTGACGTCTCTCTCAACTCTCATTCGCTGATGATTTTCACGTGTGCGTGTGTGTGAGCATGTGTGTGCACGTGCAATCATGTGTTCAAGTTTGTGTGAGTGTGTGCATGTGGTGTGTGTATGTGTATGTGTGTATGTGTGTGTGTGTGTGTGTGTGCATGTATCTCTGAGTGTGTGTATGTGGGTGTAAATGAGAGAACATGCATGGGTGAGTGTGTGTGTATGTGTGTGTGTATGTGTGTGTGTGTGTGTAAGCGAGAGTAGGCTACATGCATGGGTGAGTGTGTGTGTATGTGTGTGTGTGTAAGCGAGAGTAGGCTACATGCATGGGTGAGTGTGTGTGTATGTGTAAGCGAGAGTAGGCTACATGCATGGGTGAGTGTGCCAAACAAAGAAAATAAGATTGCTTTGTCTTTTTTTGTTGTTGCCTGAAAAAGGATATGTTACACATTTTCTACTTGAGAAAATCCATTAACTGCTTTGTCATCTGACCCTGATTTCTATTCATATGATCTGTAAAGTTTCTAGTCTATGCTTTTTGGTCTATAACATTTCCGCTGCTGAGAATAATATTTGATGGATAATATTCGCACTCAAAACTTTCAAACAGTCAGGGGGAAAAAAGGACCTAATGCCCTGAAATGTTCCGCGCAATTTATGAAAACAAAAAATTATTTGTACATTTTCCTCATGATTTACATGGTCAGCATCAATTAAATTATTGGAAGCCTACATGTATTCTTGTGGTGCTGAGTGGGGTGGGATGGTGGCAGGGAGGGCTGTTTTCAACGGTTCCTGCTCCCTGCCAAGGCCTGGAAGGCCTTCAGGACCTTGGACAGCACCACCCTCCTACACAGCACGTACAGCTCAAGCTGATTGCTTTTCGTAATCATCAGGCCCGGTGTTAAAGCTGCAGTAGGCAAGTTTGAAAATATACAAGGCAAAAAGACTTCCCCCTTTTGCACTCCTCCCTCCTATCTCTCTCCTAAGCCCCTCCCACCAAATGATGCTCCAGTGTACGCACGGAGACAGGCAGGCAGGTAGGGGTTTATTCTACGGGGAGGATCTTTTTCTTGTAGACAGTTGCCCTGATTGGTAGCTACATAGCTAGCCCTGATTGGTAGCTACATAGCTAGCCCTGATTGGTAGCTACATAGCTAGCTCTGATTGGGTTGGTTTTTGTAAGGCTGGGGTGAGAGCCCAGGACATTCCCAGAGCATTAGATTTATTGATAGCTGCTGAAATGTAATTAGTAAATTTAATAATTTTGCCAAAATTATAGCAAAAAATCTTAGCCACTGCACCTTTAAAGGAATAGTTTGCTTCTGCGTTTTTAAAAGATGTTTGATTGACATGCGCGGCCTTTCTGATCCTCTGTAAACACTCCATTGGTTTTGGACGGGGACTTTAACAGCATTGGGGGGTGGGGGGGGGTTGTGATTGTGTTTCATTCGCTGCCTGTTGGCTTTCATTCTTTCCCCCCTCATTGTTTTCTCCTCACCACAAAAATGGGAACAGAGGCGATTCCTGGCCTGTTCAAATTCCTGTGTGTGTCTTCTAGCTTAAACAAACACCAGGGCCCACCAGGCATTGTGCATCAATGCTGTACCAGAAAGACGCCACAAGGGAGAACTAACACGAGACCGCCCGCTGACAATGGCGACCTACATCATTTCACAAATCTATTTATTCTTCTCATTAACAAATGGAGTTGGCCCCACAAGGCTGGTCCAGGAGTGCTGGAATCCATTCATAGTACATGTGCGTGCAGGTATCCCGCTTTACTGTGGCACAGGTGCGAGGGGGGGTGGCGGCGTATTATAACGGTTAGGGAGCTGGGATTGTAATTCAAAGGTTGCGTGCTCAGTTCCCAAGTGGGACTCTGTCTTTGTACCCTTGAGCAAAAGGCACTTAAGCTGAATTTCTTCAGTAAAAATATCCAGCTGCATAAATGCATCGCATGTACAATAAAATAAGTAAACTGTGTAAGTCACTCCGCATAAGAATGTCTGTTTTTCGCTCCGCGTTCTAAAACAGTTCTTACAGCCATTCTGTGCATATGAATAAATAATAATGATGAATAATTTATAGGCAAGAAGTGACTGTAACATAAAGAAACAGAAAACAACACCACCATGGCGATTCTGTAAATTTGCAAACCGTAAAAACAAATAAGCCTCAATTTACAGAGTTTCAGCAAGTATTTACCTAAATTCTTCTCATCTGAAACCAAACAGCAAAAAGCCTGCAAATGTAGGCCTGCAGTGATGGAGGAAAGATCAAATGAATCCACTTCTCTCTAAGTAAGAAACTCTCACACAACTCGCCAATTAGACCAAAGACAAGGACGACCTTCACTATTAGGTGCATTGGCTTAATAGAGTGCAATTAGTCCATTTCTTTCAATCTGTAAATTAATTATGAAAACTCATCGGTGGATATGCTCCTTCTCATCAGGCATTTGTTTTGCCCTTTTCAAAAGCTACTGTCAGCGCTTCAGACGGAAAAACTCACAGTTACATTTCTCCCTGGAGTGCCTGCATTTAAAAGTGATACTTTTTCTTCTTCCTCTTCTTCTATACTTTTTGGGTGATTTCAGTGATTTATGCCTGAGGTCCTCCCGCCTTGAAAAAGAGATGTCAGTCTCAATGGGGCATTTCGCCTGGATAAATGAAAGATAAATAAACTAGAGACATAGAATTGAACTGCTGTCAGTGACGGTTAGATAATGTAAGTAATGTGATTACTTTGAGAACGACTCAGCTCAACTGCATACCTGGGCAGAGTGAAATCTGCCAGAGATCATTGAGCTTGAAGACTGTTACTGGTGGAATACGAGCCGCAGCGCTAACGCGCTAAAGCGCTCCTTGTCGTTAACTATGGATTTCACGTACACAGTCGACACTGCTGCAAAACATTGCTCAGTCTTTTCCGTGGACGTCACCATTAAGATGTGTTTTCTGTCGAGGCACCACTTCTGTCATCCTGCGTTTTGTGGGGCTTAAATTGATGGCAGTAAGACTTGCCCAGGCAAGTTTCATTTCCCCCAAAATAGAAATAAACATGATGAAGCCCTACCAAATCACAATGAGAAGGCAACATTTCAGAAACTTGCCCATAATGACTAAAGTGGCCCTTGAAAATTCTGCTCATTTTTTCCCAGTTTTCTTCTCCTCAGCCGACCTTTCTTTGAAACACTCTCATCCTGTGAAGTCTGGTTTGACTTCTTCTCACTTTCCAAGGGGTAAACATTACTGTCATAGCACATCTTCCCTAGGGTATCAAATAAATGAGTTTGCACTAAGGTACAGGAAACATATGAACTCCACCCAGATGAGCTCTAAAGCCTAACAAGTATGTGGTGGCCAGTTACACTTATGGTGCACAGTAATTCTACCCCCTAGACCTAGAGGCGACCAATATAGAACCCCTTGTGCAGAACAAACAAGACTGAGTCTAACCAGCAAGCAGAGAAGCAGGTAATCTCCAGCAGCGACCAGTGACACGCAGCCATCACTGACCTGAAACGGGCCGTGCCATCTGGGGAAATCATTTCATGAAAAACTAGAAGGCCTGGACGTCTGCAGCTGGATCAGCATTGACACGGATCATTCCGGGCCACCCGATCCTCACTGGGTACACTCACACCCTAACTCACCCATCACTGATACAGGGAGAAACTGAAGCAATATGGAGGAGCAAAATAAATAGTCACAAAAGTCAAATAGAATGATAGAATTTGAATTGAATAGAATTAGGTTTCTGTTTTTGTCATGTCTTTGTTTTTGTATTGCTTGTAGCGAAGGACAAACTGAATGTATGTTCAAAACAAACAGCAGAGAATCAGTAGAGTTGGTTTTAAAATAATTAGATAGATCACATGAATGAATACCTGCATCTTTGCACATAATTTTTGTGCAAAATCGCACATATGGTCGGACGCTCGCTCGCTCACTCACTCACTCACTCACTCACTCACTCACTCACTCACTCACTCACTCACTCACTCACTCACTCACTCACTCACTCACTCACTCACTCACTCACTCACTCACTCACTCACTCACTCACTCACTCACTCACTCACTCACACGTACACACACACACACACACACACACACACACAATCCCACACACATGAACGCAGACACACAAAAACACAGAAGCACAGGACACTAGAAAAATGAAAGATTGGGAAATCGGGCGTACATAGTACTGTTGCCTGGTCATACTGTGTGGTGTACAATGCTAATATTAGCACAAAAACACATAGTACTGTTGCCTGCTCATACTGTGTGGTGTACAATGCTAATATTAGCACAAAAACACATAGTACTGTTGCCTGCTCATACTGTGTGGTGTACAATGCTAATATTAGCACAAAAACACATAGTACTGTTGCCTGGTCATACTGTGTGGTGTACAATGCTAATATTAGCACAAAAACACATAGTACTGTTGCCTGCTCATACTGTGTGGTGTACAATGCTAATATTAGCACAAAAACACATAGTACTGTTGCCTGCTCATACTGTGTGGTGTACAATGCTAATATTAGCACAAAAACACATAGTACTGTTGCCTGGTCATACTGTGTGGTGTACAATGCTAATATTAGCACAAAAACACATAGTACTGTTGCCTGGTCATACTGTGTGGTGTACAATGCTAATATTAGCACAAAAACACATAGTACTGTTGCCTGGTCATACTGTGTGGTGTACAATGCTAATATTAGCACAAAAACACATAGTACTGTTGCCTGGTCATACTGTGTGGTGTACAATGCTAATATTAGCACAAAAACACATAGTACTGTTGCCTGGTCATACTGTGTGGTGTACAATGCTAATATTAGCACAAAAACACATAGTACTGTTGCCTGTGCCTGCTCATACTGTGTGGTGTACAATGCTAATATTAGCACAAAAACACATAGTACTGTTGCCTGGTCATACTGTGTGGTGTACAACGCTAATATTAGCACAAAAACACATAGTACTGTTGCCTGGTCATACTGTGTGGTGTACAATGCTAATATTAGCACAAAAACACATAGTACTGTTGCCTGGTCATACTGTGTGGTGTACAATGCTAATATTAGCACAAAACACATAGTACTGTTGCCTGGTCATACTGTGTGGTGTACAATGCTAATATTAGCACAAAACACATAGTACTGTTGCCTGCTCATACTGTGTGGTGTACAATGCTAATATTAGCACAAAACACATAGTACTGTTGCCTGGTCATACTGTGTGGTGTACAATGCTAATATTAGCACAAAACACATAGTACTGTTGCCTGCTCATACTGTGTGGTGTACAATGCTAATATTAGCACAAAACACATAGTACTGTTGCCTGCTTCCCACGTAAACTCTTTTCCACCTTCTCCTCCCTGCTCACCCCCCCCTCCACCCCCTTCACCCTCCTCCCTCTCTGCAGATGACTTCCTGACCCACTTTGAGGGGAAGGTGGCCGCGATCCGGAACTCCTTCACGCATCCGTTGACACCCCACATCCCCCATACTGAACCCATCGCTACACTGTCGTCCTTCAGGACTCTGGAGAACTCCGATGTGCTCGAGCTGGTGACGCGTCATCGTGCAACCACCTGTCCACTAGACCCCATACCTTCAGCAGTTCTCCAGTCTATATCTGCTGAGCTCCTTCCATATCTGTCCTCCATTATTAACACCTCCTTTATCTGTGGCCATGTTCCTGCTGCCTTTAAAACTGCCCGTGTAACCCCACTCCTTAAAAAACCTAGCTTAGATCCCGCTGATGTCAGGAACTACCGTCCGGTATCTCTCTTGCCCTTCCTGTCCAAAACACTTGAACGTGCTGTCCTTAACCAACTGTCTGCTTTTCTCCACCAGAACAACCTGCTTGACCCGCATCAGTCTGGCTTCAGAACCGGCCATTCGACTGAAACTGCTCTCCTGGCTGTGACTGAGGCACTCGCCACTGCTAGAGCCTCCTCCCTCTCCTCTGTTCTGATTCTCCTTGACCTGTCTGCGGCATTCGACACGGTCAATCACAAGCTCCTGATCTCCACACTCGCTGAGATGGGCATTTCAGGAACTGCCCTGTCTTGGTTTGTATCGTATCTCACTGATAGATCCTACCAAGTCTCCTGGAAGGGTTCCGTCTCTGCTCCCCGTCCCCTGTTTACAGGAGTCCCGCAGGGATCTGTACTGGGTCCTCTGCTGTTCTCTATGTATACTAAGTCTCTTGGCTCAGTAATACATTCACATGGCTTCTCATACCATAGCTATGCTGACGACACTCAACTCTTCCTCTCTTTCCCTCCCTCCACCCCACAGGTTAAGGAGAGGATATCTGCTTGTCTGACTGACATCTCGGAGTGGATGGCTACCCATCACCTGAAGCTCAACCTTGACAAGACAGAGCTCCTCTTCATGCCGTACAAGACCTCCCCACTACATGACCTCTCCATCACCGTTGATGGGACCGTGGTGGCTGCCTCCCGCTCTGCAAGGAACCTGGGGGTGGTCCTGGACGACCGGCTGGACTTCAAAGAGCACATCAGGGCGACGGCACGGTCCTGCAGGTTCCTCCTGTACAACATCAGGAGGATTCGACCGTACCTGACCACCTACTCCACCCAGCTTCTTGTCCAGACCATGGTCACCTCACGCCTGGACTACTGCAACTCCCTGCTCGCAAGCCTGCCGGCCTGCGCCATTCTGCCTCTTCAACTGATCCAGAATGCAGCTGCCCGGCTTGTGTTCAACCTCCCGAAATTTTCCCACGTAACCCCCCTGCTGAGGTCTCTCCACTGGCTGCCAGTTGCAGCCAGGATCAGGTTCAAAGTTCTGACCCTGGCCTACACTGCAGCCAATAGGACAGGCCCCGCCTACCTGCAGGACTTAATCCAGAACTATGTTCCTGCTCGACCACTTCGCTCTTCTACAGCAGGGCGACTGGCACTTCCCCCCCTCCGTGTCAAAGGCTCTCGCTTGTCCCGACTGCGGAGTTTTTCCACATTAGCTCCTCAGTGGTGGAATGAACTTCCCATTCCCCTACGTTCTACTCCAACCCTGCCTGCATTCCGTCGAGGCCTGAAGACACACCTCTTCAGACTCCACCTTGACTGATACCCTCACCTAGGAATATCAGTTCCCTGTTCCCTGTGTTTTCCTGTCTGTTTATTATAGTTTACAATAGTATTTGGAATGGTAGTGTGGTGTTGCTGATTTTCCCACAGCTTACTGTGAACTACAGTCGACGCTCATTGCTAGGGATAGCTGCTACATTATGTGAAGGATGTGCTTTGCCCTGTCTGTTCTGTAGTGATCTTGATAATGTCTCTGTACGCACTTACTGTACGTCGCTTTGGATAAAAGCGTCTGCTAAATAAATGTAATGTAATGTAATGCCTGCTCATACTGTGTGGTGTACAATGCTAATATTAGCACAAAACACATAGTACTGTTGCCTGGTCATACTGTGTGGTGTACAATGCTAATATTAGCACAAAGCACATAGTACTGTTGCCTGCTCATACTGTGTGGTGTACAATGCTAATATTAGCACAAAACACATAGTATTGTTGCCTGGTCATACTGTGTGGTGTACAATGCTAATATTAGCACAAAAACACATAGTACTGTTGCCTGCTCATACTGTGTGGTGTACAATGCTAATATTAGCACAAAAACACATAGTACTGTTGCCTGCTCATACTGTGTGGTGTACAATGCTAATATTAGCACAAAACACATAGTACTGTTGCCTGGTCATACTGTGTGGTGTACAATGCTAATATTAGCACAGAAACACATAGTACTGTTGCCTGCTCATACTGTGTGGTGTACAATGCTAATATTAGCACAAAACACATAGTACTGTTGCCTGGTCATACTGTGTGGTGTACAATGCTAATATTAGCACAAAAACACATAGTACTGTTGCCTGGTCATACTGTGTGGTGTACAATGCTAATATTAGCACAAAAACACATAGTACTGTTGCCTGGTCATACTGTGTGGTGTACAATGCTAATATTAGCACAAAAACACATAGTACTGTTGCCTGGTCATACTGTGTGGTGTACAATGCTAATATTAGCACAAAAACACAGTACTGTTGCCTGGTCATACTGTGTGGTGTACAATGCTAATATTAGCACAAAAACACATAGTACTGTTGCCTGGTCATACTGTGTGGTGTACAATGCTAATATTAGCACAAAAACACATAGTACTGTTGCCTGGTCATACTGTGTGGTGTACAATGCTAATATTAGCACAAAAACACATAGTACTGTTGCCTGGCCATACTGTGTGGTATACACGCAGCCCTAATGAGACAAACGGTTACTTTTTTGCCCACGGTTCCCACATGGTGTTAAGATCATTATTCACACACAACATTAGTGAGTAAACCCTCTTAAACAGCTTCCAGGTGCCTTTTCTAGTGAGCTGACACCATATTCTGTCATTTGCAGTCAACACAAACACAGGCTTTGTTACATTTTTCTTCCGCAGAAAGAAAGTAAGCGCAAAGAAGGCTTGTTAAAAAATGAATGTTTGCTCAGCCATTAAGAGGGCACTGTTTCTGATTGAACTCAAATCAAAATAACAACCGCAAATCTCTCGAAACCTGCAGCCGTTCGCCTGGATTCAATCAACATTTGTCCTCAAGTTTTTCTTTACAGCCACACTTAATGCTGAGTTAATCTAGTCAATCACTTAAATTAAATGTGAGTTAACGTCAAGGGAAAAATGTTGAGTGAATCCAGGGCGTTGTTTTGCAAGGAGGTAGTTACATGGTAGATAAAGAAGAAAGTGAGACTGACCTGAACAGAATAGCCCCTGTCCTTAAATAACCCACTATATGTATCAGGCTGTGATTAACTGAAAGAAAACTTTCTGAGACTAAATTCCTTCTGTGTATTTGTCTCCTCCTGTGTTATTATAGGTAACTGTCTGCCAGCCCTTTGAATGATGGTGAATCATAACACTGAAAACACTCAATCACTTTGCCTCGAATACAAAGGCTATCCTTACCTGTGCTAGTGTATGCAGTTCATGAACTACACTCACACACACTCACACACTCACACACTCACACACTCACACACTCACACACTCACACACTCACACACTCACACACTCTCACACTCACACTCACACTCACACTCACACTCACACTCACACTCACACTCACACACACTCACACTCACACTCACACTCACACTCACACTCACACTCACACACACTCACACTCACACTCACACTCACACTCACACACACTCACACGCGCGCGCACACACACACACACACACACACACACACACACACACACACACACACACACACACACACTCACTCACTCACTCACTCACTCACAAACACACAATTCCACACACATGAACGCAGACACACAAAAACACAGAAGCACAGGACACTAGAAAAATGAAAGATTGGGAAATCGGGCGATTAGAAGTCAGCACAAAAACACATAGTACTGTTGCCTGGTCATACTGTGTGGTGTACAATGCTAATATTAGCACAAAAACACATAGTACTGTTGCCTGGTCATACTGTGTGGTGTACAATGCTAATATTAGCACAAAAACACATAGTACTGTTGCCTGCTCATACTGTGTGGTGTACAATGCTAATATTAGCACAAAAACACATAGTACTGTTGCCTGCTCATACTGTGTGGTGTACAATGCTAATATTAGCACAAAAACGCATAGTACTGTTGCCTGGTCATACTGTGTGGTGTACAATGCTAATATTAGCACAAAAACACATAGTACTGTTGCCTGGTCATACTGTGTGGTGTACAATGCTAATATTAGCACAAAAACACATAGTACTGTTGCCTGCTCATACTGTGTGGTGTACAATGCTAATATTAGCACAAAACACATAGTACTGTTGCCTGGTCATACTGTGTGGTGTACAATGCTAATATTAGCACAAAAACACATAGTACTGTTGCCTGCTCATACTGTGTGGTGTACAATGCTAATATTAGCACAAAACACATAGTACTGTTGCCTGGTCATACTGTGTGGTGTACAATGCTAATATTAGCACAAAAACACATAGTACTGTTGCCTGCTCATACTGTGTGGTGTACAATGCTAATATTAGCACAAAAACACATAGTACTGTTGCCTGCTCATACTGTGTGGTGTACAATGCTAATATTAGCACAAAAACACATAGTACTGTTGCCTGGTCATACTGTGTGGTGTACAATGCTAATATTAGCACAAAAACACATAGTACTGTTGCCTGCTCATACTGTGTGGTGTACAATGCTAATATTAGCACAAAAACACATAGTACTGTTGCCTGGTCATACTGTGTGGTGTACAATGCTAATATTAGCACAAAAACACATAGTACTGTTGCCTGGTCATACTGTGTGGTGTACAATGCTAATATTAGCACAAAAACACATAGTACTGTTGCCTGCTCATACTGTATGGTGTACAATGCTAATATTAGCACAAAAACACATAGTACTGTTGCCTGGTCATACTGTGTGGTGTACAATGCTAATATTAGCACAAAAACACATAGTACTGTTGCCTGGTCATACTGTGTGGTGTACAATGCTAATATTAGCACAAAAACACATAGTACTGTTGCCTGCTCATACTGTGTGGTGTACAATGCTAATATTAGCACAAAACACATAGTACTGTTGCCTGGTCATACTGTGTGGTGTACAATGCTAATATTAGCACAAAAACACATAGTACTGTTGCCTGCTCATACTGTGTGGTGTACAATGCTAATATTAGCACAAAACACATAGTACTGTTGCCTGGTCATACTGTGTGGTGTACAATGCTAATATTAGCACAAAAACACATAGTACTGTTGCCTGCTCATACTGTGTGGTGTACAATGCTAATATTAGCACAAAACACATAGTACTGTTGCCTGCTCATACTGTGTGGTGTACAATGCTAATATTAGCACAAAAACACATAGTACTGTTGCCTGCTCATACTGTGTGGTGTACAATGCTAATATTAGCACAAAAACACATAGTACTGTTACCTGGTCATACTGTCTGGTGTACAATGCTAATATTAGCACAAAAACACATAGTACTGTTGCCTGCTCATACTGTGTGGTGTACAATGCTAATATTAGCACAAAACACATAGTACTGTTGCCTGGTCATACTGTGTGGTGTACAATGCTAATATTAGCACAAAACACATAGTACTGTTGCCTGGTCATACTGTGTGGTGTACAATGCTAATATTAGCACAAAAACACATAGTACAGTTGCCTGGTCATAATGTGTAGTGTACAATGCTAATATTAGCACAAAACACATAGTACTGTTGCCTGCTCATACTGTGTGGTGTACAATGCTAATATTAGCACAAAAACACATAGTACTGTTGCCTGCTCATACTGTGTGGTGTACAATGCTAATATTAGCACAAAACACATAGTACTGTTGCCTGGTCATACTGTGTGGTGTACAATGCTAATATTAGCACAAAAACACATAGTACTGTTGCCTGCTCATACTGTGTGGTGTACAATGCTAATATTAGCACAAAACACATAGTACTGTTGCCTGGTCATACTGTGTGGTGTACAATGCTAATATTAGCACAAAAACACATAGTACTGTTGCCTGGTCATACTGTGTGGTGTACAATGCTAATATTAGCACAAAAACACATAGTACTGTTGCCTGCTCATACTGTGTGGTGTACAATGCTAATATTAGCACAAAAACACATAGTACTGTTGCCTGGTCATACTGTGTGGTGTACAATGCTAATATTAGCACAAAAACACATAGTACTGTTGCCTGCTCATACTGTGTGGTGTACAATGCTAATATTAGCACAAAACACATAGTACTGTTGCCTGCTCATACTGTGTGGTGTAGAATGCTAATATTAGCACAAAACACATAGTACTGTTGCCTGGTCATACTGTGTGGTGTACAATGCTAATATTAGCACAAAAACACATAGTACTGTTGCCTGCTCATACTGTGTGGTGTACAATGCTAATATTAGCACAAAACACATAGTACTGTTGCCTGGTCATACTGTGTGGTGTACAATGCTAATATTAGCACAAAAACACATAGTACTGTTGCCTGCTCATACTGTGTGGTGTACAATGCTAATATTAGCACAAAAACACATAGTACTGTTGCCTGCTCATACTGTGTGGTGTACAATGCTAATATTAGCACAAAAACACATAGTACTGTTGCCTGGTCATACTGTGTGGTGTACAATGCTAATATTAGCACAAAAACACATAGTACTGTTGCCTGCTCATACTGTGTGGTGTACAATGCTAATATTAGCACAAAAACACATAGTACTGTTGCCTGGTCATACTGTGTGGTGTACAATGCTAATATTAGCACAAAAACACATAGTACTGTTGCCTGGTCATACTGTGTGGTGTACAATGCTAATATTAGCACAAAAACACATAGTACTGTTACCTGCTCATACTGTGTGGTGTACAATGCTAATATTAGCACAAAAACACATAGTACTGTTGCCTGGTCATACTGTGTGGTGTACAATGCTAATATTAGCACAAAAACACATAGTACTGTTGCCTGGTCATACTGTGTGGTGTACAATGCTAATATTAGCACAAAAACACATAGTACTGTTGCCTGCTCATACTGTGTGGTGTACAATGCTAATATTAGCACAAAACACATAGTACTGTTGCCTGGTCATACTGTGTGGTGTACAATGCTAATATTAGCACAAAAACACATAGTACTGTTGCCTGCTCATACTGTGTGGTGTACAATGCTAATATTAGCACAAAACACATAGTACTGTTGCCTGGTCATACTGTGTGGTGTACAATGCTAATATTAGCACAAAAACACATAGTACTGTTGCCTGCTCATACTGTGTGCTGTACAATGCTAATATTAGCACAAAACACATAGTACTGTTGCCTGCTCATACTGTGTGGTGTACAATGCTAATATTAGCACAAAAACACATAGTACTGTTGCCTGCTCATACTGTGTGGTGTACAATGCTAATATTAGCACAAAAACACATAGTACTGTTACCTGGTCATACTGTGTGGTGTACAATGCTAATATTAGCACAAAAACACATAGTACTGTTGCCTGCTCATACTGTGTGGTGTACAATGCTAATATTAGCACAAAACACATAGTACTGTTGCCTGGTCATACTGTGTGGTGTACAATGCTAATATTAGCACAAAACACATAGTACTGTTGCCTGGTCATACTGTGTGGTGTACAATGCTAATATTAGCACAAAAACACATAGTACAGTTGCCTGGTCATAATGTGTAGTGTACAATGCTAATATTAGCACAAAACACATAGTACTGTTGCCTGGTCATACTGTGTAGTGTACAATGCTAATATTATCACAAAACACATAGTACTGTTGCCTGGTCATAATGTGTAGTGTACAATGCTAATATTAGCACAAAAACACATACTACTGTTGCCTGGTCATAATGTGTAGTGTACAATGCTAATATTAGCACAAAACACATAGTACTGTTGCCTGGTCATACTGTGTAGTGTACAATGCTAATATTAGCACAAAACACATAGTACTGTTGCCTGGTCATAATGTGTAGTGTACAATGCTAATATTAGCACAAAAACACATAGTACTGTTGCCTGTTCATACTGTCTGGTGTACAATGCTAATATTAGCACAAAAACACATAGTACTGTTGCCTGGTCATACTGTCTGGTGTACAATGCTAAGATTAGCACAAAAACACACAGTACTGTTGCCTGGTCATACTTTGTGGGGTACAATACTAATATTAGCACAAAACACATAGTACTGTTGCCTGGTCATACTGTGTGGGGTACAGTGTTAATATTAGCACAAAACACATAGTACTGTTGCCTGCTCATACTGTGTGGTGCACAATGATAATATTAGCACAAAACACATAGTACTGTTGCCTGCTCATACTGTGTGGTGTACAATGCTAATATTAGCACAAAACACATAGTACTGTTGCCTGCTCATACTGTGTGGTGTACAATGCTAATATTAGCACAAAACACATAGTAATGTTGCCTGCTCATACTGTGTGGTGCACAATGCTAATATTAGCACAAAACACATAGTACTGTTGCCTGGTCATACTGTGTGGTGTACAATGCTAATATTAGCACAAAACACATAGTACTGTTGCCTGGTCATACTGTGTGGTGCACAATGCTAATATTAGCACAAAACACATAGTACTGTTGCCTGGTCATACTGTGTGGTGCACAATGCTAATATTAGCACAAAACACATAGTACTGTTGCCTGGTCATACTGTGTGGTGTACAATGCTAATATTAGCACAAAAACACATACTACTGTTGCCTGGTCATAATGTGTAGTGTACAATGCTAATATTAGCACAAAACACATAGTACTGTTGCCTGGTCATACTGTGTGGTGTACAATGCTAATATTAGCACAAAAACACATACTACTGTTGCCTGGTCATAATGTGTAGTGTACAATGCTAATATTAGCACAAAACACATAGTACTGTTGCCTGGTCATACTGTGTAGTGTACAATGCTAATATTAGCACAAAACACATAGTACTGTTGCCTGGTCATAATGTGTAGTGTACAATGCTAATATTAGCACAAAAACACATAGTACTGTTGCCTGTTCATACTGTCTGGTGTACAATGCTAATATTAGCACAAAAACACATAGTACTGTTGCCTGGTCATACTGTCTGGTGTACAATGCTAAGATTAGCATAAAAACACACAGTACTGTTGCCTGGTCATACTTTGTGGGGTACAATACTAATATTAGCACAAAACACATAGTACTGTTGCCTGGTCATACTGTGTGGGGTACAGTGTTAATATTAGCACAAAAACACATAGTACTGTTGCCTGGTCATACTGTGTGGTGCACAATGATAATATTAGCACAAAACACATAGTACTGTTGCCTGGTCATACTGTGTGGTGCACAATGCTAATATCAGCACAAAAAAGCACATTCATTATTATTCACCAACACAACTCCACTTTCCTCTTTCTTTCCCAGGCAAAAAGCAAAAAGAAGAGATCTCACTGCAAAGTACCACATCAAACCACACACCTAACATTCATGCAGGAATGCTTTTTAAACAGTAAACGGAGGCAGATTTGATGATTGTACAGCAGCCCCCCCTCCCTCCTTTAGGCAAAAAACTCTTCCCCCATTACCAAGACAACTCCTTATTTGGTTCTGCCATTTTATCTCTAGTGTCTCAATAACCCATGTGTGTTTGGGGGGGGGGGGGGGGGGCTATGCCCTTGCCTGGGTAGAAAATATATACAGGATTTAATTGGGATTTTAAAGCAATACAGAAAAATAATAGCGTAAACATACTCAATATACAGTGGGGGATGGAAAGTATTCGGGCAGTGACACAATAATACACTGTCTGGCCAAAAAAAAAGTCGCACACTCGTATATAATATAAGTCGCACACTCGTATATAAATTAATATTTAATTGGACCGCCTTTAGCTTTGATTACGGCGCACATTCGTCATGTTATTGTTTTGACAACCTTATGCAACGTCACAACATTTATTTCCGTCAAGAGTTGCATTCATTTTTGGCGAGGTCTTGTGTTGACGACGGGAGAGTCGAACCACTCCGTAAAGTCTTCTCCAGCACATCCCAAAGACTTTCAGTGGGTTTAATGTCAGGACTCTGGTGGCCAATTCATGTGTGAAAATGATTCCTCATGCTCCCTGAACCACTCTTTCACAATTTGAGCTCGATGAATCTTGGCATTGTCATCCTGGAATATGCCCATTGATGGGATAACCTGGCCATTCAGTACATTCAGGTACTCAGCTGACTTCATTTTATTGCTGCATAACGTTGCTGAGCCTAGACCTGACCAATTAATGCAACCCCAGATCATAACACTGCCTCCAGAGGCTTTTACAGTGGGCACTATGCATGACAGGTGCAACGGCAACTTTTTTTTTGGCCAGGCAGTGTATAACGATGTTAGTATAGCTATAATATAACCTCTCTGCATTTGAATGGATCTCTACGGGAATTGGGGGGGGGAGGTAGATTAAGCTGTAAATTACACGGGAATAGGTATGGATCACATAGTTGGCTAAATGGCTGCAAGTCATCAAGGGTCTGAGATATCAAATGAGCCTGAAGCCATCACTCTGCTTCCAGAAATCCAGATATGCAGTAAATGCGGATGGATCACTTTAAGGGTTTCATCTCCTGACTTATTTTTTCCATAGAGTTCAATAGGAAAATGAGTGAAGAGAAACAACCCTTAAAGTCATCCATCCATATCTACTGCATATCTGGCAGCAGAGTGATGGTTTGAGGCTCGTTTCATAACTCAGATCCTTGATGACTTAGTCATTTAGCCAACCATGTGATCCATATTGTTCCAGCGTAATTTACAGCTTAATCTACAGATATCAGAAAGTCATGGCATGCAAAGGATATGCAACCAAGTATTAAATATTATGAATGTTAATTTGTCCAAATACTTTTCGTCCCCTAAAATGGGGGGGGGGGGCTGTATATAAAAAGCTACAATTGCTAAACGGTTCGCCTAATATGGATGTAAAAACCCTCAAATTAAAGCTGAAAGTCTGCACGTAATAGTCACTGTTCCATTTCAAATCCAATGTACTGGAGTACAGAGCCAAAATGACAAAATTTGTGTCACTGCCCGAATTCTTGCCGTCCCCACTGTATATTATCTTTATCTCAATTTCATACAATATAGGCAATATATACAGTATATGGTTAATGGTTTCCAGTTACCTCTGCTAGATCACATTTAACACTGAAAGTGACATTGATTTATTTATTTTTTTTGTGATAAAGATGTGACATAAAAGATCCTCTATAATGAAGCCAGGGGGCATAAAATCATGTTTATCCGTGAAAAATAAAGTGAAACAAGGTTTTTGTGCAGTAGATTATTGATGTGTATTGTTTTGAACTGACATTCTCAATTATCTTTCATCTTTATCTTATTATACTCAAATAAAACATATAGGCAAACAGACATAAAAGTAAATAGAGATTATGAAGAACAAATAGACACAAAACAAGACCCAAAATCTACACTGGTTTGGTCACTGGCTATGAAATCCCTCAAAAGTGACATTCTTCTTTCAGTAAAAGTTTAAAATGGGTCAATTCGACCCGAACACAATGGTTAAAGGTTCTAGAGTTAAGCATTTAGATATATTTATATACCCCATTTCAATTGTAGAGAAACCATGCACGGAAATACATTTCTGTAAAGACTGCTAAACAGCCACAAGTCTATCTGAAAACAATTATCAGCTTGACTTATAATCCATAGTCTTAACCTGAAGTGCCACTGCCTTGACAAATCGTTCATTCAGCTGCAGACCACGTACTTCAAAATAAACTTGGGTTCTTGCCAAGCGATAATCAAAAGAGAATTATTCATTTTAACATGACATTTCAAATGTTAGCCAAATGCATTTTTTTTTCCTCACAAAGTTGTGGAATCAAGGACAGAAATCCAAAAAATCAGACTTTGGAGGTGAAACCTCTCGTTTCAAAGGTAACTGAAAGTTTCACAGAGAAATTGGCCCAATGGTTTCAAAAGAACCAAGTTGGCCGCTTGCCATTTAATGGAGCTCACAGCATGGGGAGAATAAGTGCACTGAAAAAAAAGTCAAACGGCAGTGAGCTGAGAAATATTTCATATACAACTTCACGTCTGCATATTCTTTACAGCAATCCTTTATGTCCAACAAATCTTATTCTGGAGAGATAAATGATAAATGTTATTTTTTTACCACCTGTAGACCTGTGTTGTGTTCCCGGCCAACAGCTGCCTTCCCGGCCTACAGCTGGAGCCACAGAGCCTGCTAAATTGTGGAGAAGCCAATCACTGCAAGTGAAATTATATCAATCACGGCTTTATTTAATACCTCATTTTCACGGAGCGGTGGCGTATAATGTGGGGAGGGGGGTTGGAGAGACGACGGCGGCCAATTAGGGAGGCATTTAACCTTTGAGCCGCAGAGATAAGGCGTGCTCGGAGAGAGAGAGCAAAGGAGAGCCAATCAGACGCCCCAGAACAGCCTGGCTTTTTCTGCTCCTGACTGACACCTCAATCGCTCAGATGACAACATATCAAAAAAAAAAAAAATGATATTACAGAGTCGTGGTATGTAATCTCTGGGGAAGGCTGGGTGTGTGAGAGATACACAGAGAGGGGGGGGGGGGAAACGGGGTGAATCCGACAGCTTATTTCTGTTGTGATGCATTGTGGGGGAGGGCAAGCCCGACTGTGGGGAAAAATAAAGGACAAAAAAAATAAATACATATATATCTCAAATCAAATCAAATAAATATATAAATAATGCTGAGATAAGGGATACTTTAATCTCTCATTTAAAAAGAAGATTAGGAATTCTTAAACAGCGATCTGACGTTGTGGGCGCAGAGGCTCAACTGGATTTAAACGTAAGCACGACCGGCGTTCCGTTCTCGGCATCCGCTTTTCAAAGGAGGAGAAGTAGGGAGTGATCCTCCTGGTGGATTAAATTAACCCCGCGTGTAGAGGAGGAGCGGGGACGAGTAGGAGGCATTGGACGCACCGCGTTTCCACCGCCAGAGAAGTGCCACGCAACAGCAGAGCAAACAATAAAACTGAATACAACAAGTGGTATTAACTGTGCTGACTGTACTTCAACCGACTGTTCCACAGGAATTCCATATTTTTATTTGCCCCCCCCCCCCGCCCCTATTCTGTATCTATTGAAACCAGGTCCCCATGAACAGCGTTTCTACCTTGTGAGGACCTTTTTTCAATCCTTTTCTCTGGGTAAACGGCCAAGTACGCATATGTGTACCTGTAGACGCATGTGCGCGGGTGCACTGTACAGGGTGTGCATGCATGTGCTTGGTGCTGCCCACGCATGTGTTT
The DNA here is from genome assembly GCA_029718625.1 of Synaphobranchus kaupii. Taxonomy (NCBI): domain Eukaryota; kingdom Metazoa; phylum Chordata; class Actinopteri; order Anguilliformes; family Synaphobranchidae; genus Synaphobranchus; species Synaphobranchus kaupii. Next base: position 7,105,696 of record CM056390.1, on the reverse strand, counting down.
GTGCTTGTGTGTGTGTGTGTGAGTATGCATGAGTGCGTGTGTGTCTGAGTGTGTGTGTGTGTGTGTGTGTGTGTGTGTCTGAGTGTGTGTGTGTGTGTGTGTGTGTGTGTGTGTGTGTGTGCGCGCAAGTGTGAGCGTGTGTACGTGTGTGGGTGTGTGTGTGTGTGTGTGTGAGAGAGTGTGAGTGTGAGCGTGTGTGTGTGTGCGTGAGTGTGTGTGTGTGTGTGTGTGTGTTTGTGTGCGTGCAAGTGTGAGCGTGTGTACGTGTGTGGGGTGTGTGTGTGTGTGTGTGTGAGTGAGAGAGTGTGAGTGTGAGCGTGTGTGTGTGTGCGTGAGTGTGTGTGTGTGTGTGTGTGCGTGTGCGAGCACGTGTGAGCATGTACGTGTACGTGTGTGTGTGTGTGTGTGTGTGTGTGTGAGAGAGTGTGCGTATGTGTGTGTGTGTGTATGTGTGTGTGTGTGTGCGCACGCGCAAGTGTGTGTGTGTGTGTGTGTGAGAGAGTGTGTGAGAGAGTGTGCGTATGTGTGTGTGTGTATGTGTGTGTGTGTGTGTGTGAGTGCGTGTGCGTGTGCGTGTGTGTGTGTGTGTTGTGTGCGCACGCGCAAGTGTGTGTGTGTGTGTGTGTGTGTGAGTGTGTGTGCGTGTATGTGTGTGTGTAGTTCATGAACTGCATACACTAGCACAGGTAAGGATAGCCTTTGTATTCGAGGCAAAGTGATTGAGTGTTTTCAGTGTTATGATTCACCATCATTCAAAGGGCTGGCAGACAGTTACCTATAATAACACAGGAGGAGACAAATACACAGAAGGAATTTAGTCTCAGAAAGTTTTCTTTCAGTTAATCACAGCCTGATACGTATAGTGGGTTATTTAAGGACAGGGGCTATTCTGTTCAGGTCAGTCTCACTTTCTTCTTTATCTACCATGTAACTACCTCCTTGCAAAACAACGCCCTGGATTCACTCAACATTTTTCCCTTGACGTTAACTCACATTTAATTTAAGTGATTGACTAGATTAACTCAGCATTAAGTGTGGCTGTAAAGAAAAGCTTGAGGACAAATGTTGATTGAATCCAGGCGAACGGCTGCAGGTTTCGAGAGATTTGCGGTTGTTATTTTGATTTGAGTTCAATCAGAAACAGTGCCCTCTTAATGGCTGAGCAAACATTCATTTTTTAACAAGTACAGCCTTCTTTGCGCTTACTTTCTTTCTGCGGAAGAAAAATGTAACAAAGCCTGTGTTTGTGTTGACTGCAAATGACAGAATATGGTGTCAGCTCACTAGAGAAGGCACCTGGAAGCTGTTTAAGAGGGTTTACTCACTAATGTTGTGTGTGAATAATGATCTTAACACCATGTGGGAACCGTGGGCAAAAAAGTAACTGCTTGTCTCATTAGGGCTGCGGTCTGTAATATATTTTATCTGTATTTGGCTTCCAGTGCCTGCAAACTACCGATATCTCTGTGCTGGAGCAGACATTTTCTCATATTCCACGTTCTGACCAGCTGTTCGCAATTGCTCCCAAAATGTACATTTGTGCATTTATTTTAATTTCTTTCTGATGAAAAATATCAATTGCAGTGGAGAATATTCTGTAAAATGTCTGACCTGGGTGTTGACTACACTGCCGGTGACAATTACATTATTTTTGCTTGTTAATGACAAACAACCAGTCCCCTGTGGGATTGTTTTGTTTTGAAGGAATGGAAGAATAGATTATTTGATGTGTGCTAAAGTGTTCTTTGTTTTGAAAAGAGAAGCACAAAGTATTACTCATGAATCCCTCAAGCTAAACTCCAGGTTTTTCGGCAACAGGAAACACACACACACACACATGCACACGCACACCACACAAACACAAATTAATTAAGATTAAAAAAAACACCAGTAAGCAGAATGGCAATTAAAAATACATTCGGTCTGCATTCCTTAAGTACAAAAGTGCATAATTCAGATCCCTGTCTATTAACCAAACTGTGGTCCCAGTTTACTCAGGTGTATCTCCAATTTATTTGCAGACGTGAATGTAAATTAGGGACAGTCTGCATAAATGATTGCATTTCTCATACGCTGTAAAAATGCTGTCGTCACAGGTGTTATGTCATGCTTATGACAGCATTATATAGGCTTTATAATAATAATAATAATAATAATATTATATTATAATTATTAATTACCCGTTTTATTATCCGCAAGTTATTGACCATAGCCATCATTTTGACCATCATTTTGAAAAAAGAAAAACAACTTAGCATTCAGGACACAGCTAACCTTTTATTTTTTATTTATTTACATTTTTTTCATAACTTTGGTGGCCAAGATTAGAGTGGGGGGGCTGAACATGTCCAATTCCTACCCTAATTTGGAATGTCCAGTCATCTGCATCTGCAGACGCGTCCATCCACAAATCCCCCTGCAGATTTGGGAGAGTGTAGACATCCACGGTTCTCCTCTCATACATGCGCTATCACCAGCCTACTTCTTTTCAAAACCGCAGACTACAGCTCACAGCTAGAGTGGAGTCAGAGGAAGACCCTTCATATGCAGTCCATGGGTGCCCAATGGAGCAGTGGGGGCAGCTGGAGAGCGACTAAACGCACCGCCCGTAACCCACTGAACCCTCCCATACCCTGGGTGTCGCAATCGAAAATTGTGCACCGTCCTACGCAGCTACCGGCCACAGTCGGCACTGGCACGGTCGATCCGAGACTATGGGGCTCATCCATGCACCACAGCGTGGTGCCTTAGCCGATTGAGCCACCCAGTAACCCTAACCTTACTTTTCATTGCATAAAAATGCATTGATGATAACATACAAACATAATTGCCATATTACTCATTTTCCATTTAACCCTTTGAAAAGTATGTTTTTTTGGAATGTTTTTTATTTTTATTTTATTCTTTTCAAAGTTCTGAGTCAGTGTGTTCTAGAACTCAATTGTTTTCAATTGCCAGTAGTGACTGTTACATCAGCATTAGAATGTCCAGTTAAGAACATTCTAATCACATATTTTTGTGATCTTACGACTTATAGGGTTAATCTTGAGGCCGCCTCCCTTTTGCACATCCTTCATTTACATTGTGTGCACTTAAAAGTATTAGGCTGCCCACTCCAGGTATTCCATTTTAATTTGATTCATTCAGTGAGTCATCTGGGTTCCTCATCGCTAAAGGAAAGGGCTTGTAAATGAGCATAGTTTCCATTTTGAAGCTGAATTCATTATATTGTCATGTATTTATATACATATACCCACACACAGGCGCACAAACATGCGCACACACAAGGGCACACACACGCACGCGCACACGGACACACACATGCAACGCATGCACGCACACAAAGGGCACACAAACACACACGCACACACACGCACACACACACACACACACAAATAGAAAGGTAGGCAGAAAAACAGACAGAGGTAAACAGACAGACAGACAGACAGACAGACGGATGGATAAACCGCAGTTTCACCTGACAAGGAACCGTGCCAACGGTGCATTCACTCGTCTGAAAACATTCCACGGCCCAGCGGAGCCGCGAAAAGATTACAAGAAACAGCCCAAACAGTGCAAGCCCCGCCCGGCAGCAGAAGAGGGGCCTCGTTCCCCGCCCCCCCCACCCCCCCCCCCCCCGCGCTCCACAGCCCAAGCGTGACACGCACACACCCGAGACACGCCCGTCTTCCCCGGGACCCGCCTCTACACGCGTGTTCCCCGGGCGTTGAACACAAGAACTTTTTGTTTTCGGCGGCGCTGCCTGATGGCCGTGGGGAGGAGGACTATAATGAAGAAGAGAGGAGACTGACAGATGGCGAGGGGAAGGTGCATAACACCGCGAGCGAGAAGAACACCAGCGTACCCCTCTTCTCACAAAATACCGCACGCCCTCACCCCAAAGCCACAAAATACCTCCATCAGGGGGACCGTACGCCCTCGCCCCAAAGCCTCAAAATACCTCTGTCAGGGGGACCGCACGCCCTCACCCCAAAGCCACAAAATACCTCCGTCAGGGGGGACCGCACGCCCTCACCCCAAAGCCACAAAATAACTCCGTCAGGGGGACCGTACGCCCCTCGCCCCCAAAGCCACAAAATAACTAGCTGTTCTGAGCTAATGTGCTAAAAAGGGCTGCTGGCACATTGATATAAATATAAATTATTGTCAGATAGTTTGTAATTAACTTTTAACATTCCAAGGGTCATGTTGAATGATTTATGATTTAGCATTTTTTTTTTTTGGGCTGGGGGGCAGGAGGGGTGCAGGGGAGGAATAGAAGGCAGGCTCTCTCATTGAAGAGTAGGGCCAATTCAAACACAGCGGTAATCACATTTTCCGTATGCTGTCCCTTTTTTCCCCCCAATCGCATCTCCGGGAAAATAGCAGTTTGCACCAATTTCCAGTATGAAAAATCAGCTGTGGATGGGGGGGGGGGGGGGGGGGGGGGGGGGTCCGTTCTAATTGGAAAGTTTGCAGGTTCAAATCCCAAGTGGGCTACAAAGCAAAGGAGCTCACTCAGTAAGATGCTTAACCTCTGATTTTTTTTTTTCCCAGTCAACATCCACCAGCACAAAAGGATAAAAAAAAAATTATTTATTTATTTTTTTAAATGCAAGCTGCACACAAGCCTCCCCGGTAAAGGTCACCTCCCAGGAGATGGAACAAGAATGGCACCTGGGGGAGCCGCCGTTCATCGATACTCTACAAATGTGGAGTGCTCGGAGGCATCTCAATCGATGTGTAAACGTAGCGGCGGCAGGTCAGCAATACCTTTCAAAACCGCAACTCCAGCAGCGCATCGAGAGAGACAATTAGCTCAGCACGCCAAATACTAGGGGCCCCCATCACAGGAAACCAATAACACTCTGGGTCTGACTCCAGGGGGGCGCAGTTTTCATTTTCTCTTCTGAAGGCTTGCGTGTACGCTCCCCCTGCCCGCCGCAAGGCTACAAACGCATTTGTATTAATAACACCTACATCAATGCAGCAGTGATTTAACAGCAGCGCAGCATTCTTTCTTCTGTGCGTTGTTTGTTAAACTCAATGATCCTGTTTTGATGACACTGCTGTTCACTTCATAACTGGATAATCGAGCATCAATTACATTCAATTAATCAATTAGTCAATTGCACATTTCCTGGCTTCAGGCACTTTTTTTTCCCAATTAAGCATAACTCAATTCACTAAAGAAAATGAGACCTTACTGACATAGCCCAAAGTTCAGTATTGCTGTCCAATGCATGGACAAACCTACCCGCTAAGCTAAAAGTCCATGTTGCCACCCCCAGTCCCCAGTATCCATTCATATTCATGCCAAAGGTGTATGAAGGTGTATGTTTCTCAACCCTGGTCCTAGAGGGCCTGAATATCGGCAACCAATTCTGACCCTGGAAACCAGGGGCCACATGTATAAACAATGCGGAGCAGAAAAATGCCCTCAGAAAGCCGCGTAAGGGTAGTTTCCACACAGAAATTCAGATGTATAAAATAACACGTGCTGTGAGAATCTGCATACCTCTGCACACGCCTGGACCATATGTATGCAATGTTTGGCGCCAGTGTGATATGGCGACATAGTGACCGGAAGGCAGAGGTAGAAAAATCAAAACTTTTTATTAAGCAGATTTACGACTTTCACCCTGAGTGTTCTTTTACGCATTCTTTTACTCAGAGTTTTATACATGTGGCCCCCAGGTGTGGTGAATTAACTGTTATTAACTGCTTTAATTGATCAATTTAGTACCGAGTAGCAACGGAAACCAGCTTACCCCTGCGGCCCCCCAGGACCAGGGTTCAGAAACACTGGTGTATACTATCCAAATGCTTTTCTGGAAAAATGAGGAGTTCCAACATTTTGTATCACTGCATATTGTTCAGCAGAGTCAGCATCTTTATAATATACTCACAAATATATTCAAATGCCTCAGTGCATAACTCTCGTCATGCATTTTATACGTTTCATTTAATCAATGCAGTAATAAAAACATATTGTTGACCTAGGGTCTACGTGCACCTTAATGCATACAAATTTACTTAAGTATAGACAAATTATTGTAATGACAGGCATAAGAAATAAACACTATGGATCTGTCCTGCTCTTTACAATTCTTCATTGCATATCTTACAATTCTGGACACACATTTGCCATCTGTGCCAATTTTAGGAAACCAATTAAAGTCAGCACTAAAATAAGCGGTAAGCGGCATTTAAGCGTCATTTTAAAAGCAATAAAGGTAGCGTCTCTGCAAAACATAACCCAATGCACAGCTGAGCTGCTGAATACACATCTTTTTTTGTGTGTTAAATAAAAAAAATTTAAAAAGTATTCTAATTCTTTGTCCATTATTTTACTTATCTGTATAGCTATGCCGTTCTACGTGGCGGAGATATAATGCACTGTGTCTGAATAACCTGCCATTTGTGGACCCCTTGGGCCTTACACTGTAATTCAGTTTATGACAGTACAATAGAGCCATGCACAGATTTGGTTTAGCCTTTAAAAAATCTATCCAATGGCTGCAACGTGGTGAGAATCGGTGCGTTGTCCTGGCGACATACAATATGTATGATTATCGGTAAAAACATTAATGACTACAACCATTAATATTTTAAAGTATTTCTGAAAGTGCAGAAGCTCAAAGTTTGGTCTTTATTTTTTTGTATCAGTGACACAGTTTAATATAAGGGTGAATTTGAACATTAGACCATAAGACTGAATTCACAGAAACTTTGCATGCAGTTTCATTCCACCAGTTCAGAATATTACACATCTTCTGATTTGGAAAATTATTAGCTTATCATCTGCTTTTAAATGTACAGAGATGCAAATGTTGGCTAATTAAGTAAATCCAATGAAGAAGAATGATAAGAAGTTAAAAGTTAAAATAGTGTACAATACATTTATGTAGAAGAAAAATGGATATATAAATAAATTGCTATTCATCTCCAACTGCCATGGATAATGCAAGTCATGAGGTTGATGCACGCTTCTGTCTTCTAGAGTCTGACTAATTGGAATGCCTGTTTCGGGTCAAACCTGCATATTGTACAGATCTCCAATTAGCACTGTAAGCAAGTATACAAACCAAAACAGCACAATGATGTTCATCATTATGTTCAAGCCAAAGATCTGCTTTTTTTTCCACTTACAAAAAATTGAAAGGTCAAGTAGCGTGTCACACCCTGACTGGGAACGCTTATTAGTTAGTTGTACAACTGTAGAGGCTCGCCATTTTGCAAGGCGTTATACGACCCCTGAAATGTATTTTTAAATCAATAACTTCCATATTTGTTTATCTGAGCTCCTTTAAGACCTTTTCTTTAGGATTCACACCTCGCCATAGTGTGAAACCGTTTATACTCAACAGCTCTACTGCCGCAGTTTAAACACTGCTGCCAAGTGTCACCTTGGCTTGGGCTCAAAATGTGATACTGTACTGATACTATTCTATCAAACACATGCATGCTACATAGGCTTCCACATCCACTCCAGAACCTACTTTGGTTCAAATCCACACACCCCTGATAAGGCCTGAGGCATCTGGAGCTCTGTTATCTGCTTTTTATCCATATCTTTCTTCAGCTGTTAATAATTTACTAAGCCATAAATAATGCCTATGCGTAAAAAACTTAGTTATTAGTTAGTCCTCTCTTATTTCCTTCACAAAAACTGAAGTTAACTTTTGGTGATTGTTGAACTTGTCAAAACTGTATGCATCAAAGAGTTGCAATACCTGGAGTGGGCATTTATTTTAAGTGACAGTTAAAATGTTGACTGAACCCAGGCATAAATGTCTTCCCTGTTGATAGAGTATCGACGATCTTTGTTTCACATCATAATGGTTATAATGCACAGTGCGCCCGTGCCATGTGTCCCGTAAACATTGAGTGACATTCAGGCTGTACTTTCAAATCAGATTCAATTGACTGTAAATAAAAATAAAAAAAACAAATTTTGTTCCAGTGCACCGCGCTCCGCTATCGAATCCAGTGCTGACAGTGGCTGCCTGCCGCGCATAATCACCACAAGCATTGGCCAAGGAGGGAGGGCATCCGCTGGCCAGGGTGACAGAGTCTGATCATGCACCAGTGCACCAGTGACCGCCGCAGGTCGATCAGACGCTCGCGGTGCGCCTGTCCATCTGCACATGCAGCGTCTCCCTCTGTCCCGTGTCTACACACACACATCGTCGACGGCGTTCGACAGGTTCAACATCGTTGCGTGCGCTCGTCGAATCGACGGCAGAGGCTGCGACGAGAGCAGTGGCGTGCGCGTGATTGGCCGTCGGGAGGAAGAGGAGAGGGCACACTGGGGCTGTGTCCGAATCAGAGCCCTATCTACTGCGTCCTGCGTCTTGTGTACTAGCATACTGTATACTGCTTATTGCATACTGTTCAGTGACATGCAGCATGCAAAAATATCCTCCATACTATTATCAGCGAAAACCCGGAAATAAGTACATCATCCGGCGATTTTAAGCACACTACATTTCGAGAACATTTCACCTACTTAACAGCTTTCTCATCCAGTGTACTCAACTAGCATACTCAATAGTATAGAAGGGTGTTGATTCGGGACACCGCCTGGGTCTATGCGGAGGAATTAAGACTTAAGAAAAGCAGCCATTTTAAGTAGCAACTACAAACAGATTTCAAGTGAAATTCAATCAACCAAGATGAAGCCAAAGTCGGAGGCCAGGACACATACCGCAGCAGTATATCGAAGGCAGACGGAAGCAGAAGAGACAGATGCAGAATTCTGTGATGAATAAGAGAAACATAAATCATAGTGGACATGAGGAACAGCAAAGAGATTTCAAGCAGTGAAGGTGTAAAATGACCTCGGATGGAGTTCAGTCTAAATTCAGTTGCTGTATATGTGATTAGTTAATCTCAAGCCACCTGGCAGTGTCATCTATGTGGTCTCACATAATGAATTGGATTAAAATTGGCTACATTTTTATCACTTGGTCCCTTGCAGAATGTCAGCTTATCAACATTTAGAAATTGATACACACCGTGCGACTTGACACAACATTTATAGTTTTTTCCGATCTCATTATTAGTAATTTAATTATCATACTTCACATCCTAACGGGAACGGCTCCATTAAAAATATAAAAATTAGTCTGGATGAGAAATTATTTTGGATGCATAAAGCTATTGTTTCCTTGCCAAGCTGGTTATCAGCTAAATGGCTCAGAGAACACGGTATGCTCAGCAAATGGCAGTGTTTTATGGCTGTTATTTCATTATAAACAGTAAACTTGTTGTTGCTAAGGAACACTTTATAGATTCTGCTTGAACAAGCCAAAACAAAAGCCCATGTGAATGGGTCTTTTGGTGTTTAATATGATGGAAATTGCATTTCCTTATATGAAATCGGGTTACATATTCATAATATGTAGAGGATGATGGCATGAGGCAGTGCTCGAGATAAGAGTGTCTGCATTTGGCTGTGATCCATCAATATGGGCTGAAAACAAACCACTTCATTTTCAAAGATCTTTTCAATCTTAAAATTAGCAAAAATAAGTCAATTCAGCCTGACATTTGTAGCAGCAACTAGTAAAATTCAACAAAGATTTACGTTGTTTTGCCTTATAAGAAATACTAAATACTGTAATCTGTAAACGCTGTGAAAAATGGCAAAATTAGCGAACTGATTTTGGCTAGCCACTGATGACTGGTTAGTTATCTATTTTGGACGTGTGGTGTTTATCCAGCTAGCTCCAGCTGGTAATGTGCATTTGGACTCGTCTGAATGGCTGGGTTAACGGAGTAGAAACGGATTCACAGAATCATAGAACCTTTTTATGTGCAGTCAATAGCTGACTGGATTGACCTTGCAAGCTGCAGTATCAATGTTAGTTACATGGCTAGTAAGCTCTTGATCAAATACAGAATTAGATTTTAAAATTTTGAATAAAATTAAAATGATTTAATTCTATTCAAACTTATTCAGAATTCAGTTCATTTTTTTTTTTTTTTTTACATTTCAGTTTTAGTGTATTATTTTATTGGCCAAGAAAGTGTCTGTTTGATTAAGGATATTATAGATATGTATAAACTCTGGAATTAAATTAAGCGTATTTATAATGTTTATTGCTTTAAACTACAAACGTGTGACCAACTGTAAAGCCAGAAAATCCTCAGAAGTTACATAAATACCGGAAATATTCTTCTTTGAGCATAAAAAGTGTCTGGATCAATCGAACCTACACTAAAACTGAAGTAATTTCAAACACCTCCTGAAGGTGAAAGAGCCTTTTAAGGATAATTGAATTTAGTGAGTGAATTGGAATCATGCACGTGAACCCCAAATCTCTCCTCCTTGTTTTGACAGCGAATCAATAAAACAATTTTCCGCTGCTTGGCCCTGCCTATTTATGCACCCAGTACACAGCCCACAACACAGAAAAGTTAAAACATTAAACCATAATTTAATGACACTTATAAAGTATTAACAGCAGAAGGCAGCAGTCGGTCAGCATCCTCGCCACGGCGGTTTAACGAGCGGGAATGAACGAGAGACCAAAACATTAAAAGATAAAAAATCAAGATGAAACCAATTTGCTGGTGTTGACAGCCGTTATGCAGCGGCAGGAAAATCAAAATGGACAACATCGCAAAGGAGAGAGAACGGAAGGATAAACATGCATAGCTTCTTCTCATTTATTCTTCTCTTTTTTTATTCTTTTTTTACACAAACCCTTCTTCAAGTTGTCAATTATGATAACAGATGGCCATTTTACTGACGGTGACACCGCAGTGGACCCCACTCCTACTCTCTGGAGAGGGAGCGGAAACCGTAAAGAGGGGACGGGATGCAAATGCTATATGCTAATTCATTCGTTGACAAACTGATTATCTTCGTGATCCTGATCAGCAAACCAAATCGATAAACAAATTAATGACCTGATAATATGGAGGACCTCATCAAGGGGGGGGGGGGGGGGGGGTGAGCTGACATTCTAAATCCGTTCTGACAGGTTTTTGGCCACGCTTCTCTCCGTATATATGAATATCTATGGGAAGCTCATCCACCTCTGCTAGCATGGTTCACTGACACAGCTAATAGGAGCTTTAGCACTGTAAGCACAGGGGCTGACTGTATTAAAGCAAGCCCCACTGACTAAATCCTCACATCCAGCCACAGGTTGTCATTTTAAACGACATTATCTTTGCAGAATTAAGAATCGAAGGATGAGTTCAAGTGGTAAAGGAAAATTTCATTCCAGCCAATCAACGGCTGTGTTCAAGACCCTGGATTCGGCGAAGATTAATTTTTAAAAGCCGACAGGAGTGGTGCTTCACACGGTAAAACATTCATTATTAAATTAACCCTGATAGATTTTTATGTGAAGAGTACATTTGATCTCTTTTGGACTGGTACAAACTCAAATGTTGGCGTTGAACTGAAACTGAACATTTTACCGCACAACCATAATTTCAGTTACTTTAAAAAGGGCTCTTAATGAAAAGAGGGGGGTCATTTTGCCTGAAATCATAGTCAAAACCCCCGCTGTCCCTGCTACCTAGCAAACACATCTTCACGTCCCTTCACTGAAGCATATCAAAAGAAAAATAAAATGCAGAGGGAGAAAGAGAGAGCAATTAAGAGTGTTTAAAGCATTGCCGTTTATATAAATTGCGTCTTATTTTGTCAAGAAAAAAAAATAATTATGAAAGCTCATGCCCAGACTTTTTCCCATGGCGTTCAGGAAAAAGTCTTTTTTTTTTTCCGCTGCATAAAAGCAAGTCCCATGTGTGAGGCCCCCTTTGACAGCGCTGGGTGGTAGAGGACAGACACAGATATGGGAGAGAGGAGGAGGAGGAGGTGGGGGTGGGGGGGAGGCTATAGGCCCACTTCTGTACTCCCTGGTGGTCACGATTCACTCAGCTTCAAATATTCACCTCAAATGAGATCTCTGGGGAGGAGGACAGAGAGCCGGTGAAATCACCCCCCCCAACACTCCCACCGCCACCCCTCTTCTCTACTGCCCTCAGTGGCTTTCTCTCTCCACAATTCCTCACTCACTTCATCTGAAGAACTTTCCGGACCACGTAAGGGTACAAGCACTGTTCCGGAAGGATGAGAAGCAGAGGAGAGATGATGGGGGGGGGGGGGGGGGGCGGGGTGCAAGAGGGACAAGTGTGAGGGGGGGTGGGGGGTGGGGGGGGTGGGGGGGTGGGGGTGGGGGGGGGGGGGGGGGGGGGGGGGGTAGAGGGATTGCGAGAACGAGAGAGAGAAGAGGAAACGTACAAGTAGAAAATGTGAAATAAAGCAAGCGATCCGTCTCACATTTGAGAAGGTAAAGATGGCAGAAGAGAGATGATTGCGCTGCGCGGCAGGTTTTTATTTTTTTAAAAAGGAAGGCGAGCTAATCTGCTCAATCTATTAAATGTGACACTTTTCTTAACAGAAACCTGACAAACCTGGAGGGGACGAAAACATGAACGATAACCTCACAGGGGAAGAGACAGGAGAAACGGGCGGAGGCAGCAAAGAGCCGGCGAAGGAGCCAGCAGGGCAGAGGAGAGGAAGCGGGAAAATAAGGCCTCACCTTTGTACTGCATGGTAAAAGGTCTTTATGATATCTAAAGGTCTTTATGATATCTTTATCCAACATTTATAACATTGTAGTATCTGTATTCATGATTTTATAATGTATGGGTTATAGGCTGTATGTGTGTTTTTTGAATCGCCCATCTAGGGACAAGCATTGCAAATTAGCATATGCTATAAATGCCGTGATACATTGCATTGGATTTTGTTCTACAGTGATCTATGTTTGAATGTATCCGTCCCTATCAAATAAAGATTAAATAAATAAATGAATTAATTATGTGAATGGACAGGTGAGCATTTGTGAAGAGAGAGAGAGCGAGAGAGACAGCGAAAGAGAGAGAGAGAGCACCTTTAGCGAGTGTTCCTCAATCAAGGTGCTCTCTCTCTCTCTCTGTCTCTCTCTCTCTTTCTCTGTCTCTCCTGCTCTCTTTCTCTGTCTCTCTCTCTCTCTTCACAAATGCTCACTTGTCCATTCACATAATTAATTTATTTATTTATTTAATCTTTTAATTTTTCTTTCTATTGCTT
>CM056390.1:7076999-7092094 GCA_029718625.1 Synaphobranchus kaupii | reverse complement strand
CATACAAACACAACATCTCTGATACTGCTAATTAAATTAAGAAATGGTACAAATGATTATATAATAATAATAAATGTAAATAAATAATAAAAATAATAACGATGTTACGAGAGGAGCTACTTCACTGCTGTCTAACCTAATATCAAACACAGCTCTTCCCTAACAAAGAGTGTTTGTGTGTCTAATGTAGGCATGTAGGTGGAAACAGAGCTGTATAACCTAATATCAAACACAGCTCTTCCCTAACAAAGAGTGTTTGTGTGTCTAATGTAGGCATGTAGGTGGAAACAGAGCTGTATAACCTAATATCAAACACAGCTCTTCCCTAACAAAGAGTGTTTGTGTGTCTAATGTTGGCATGTAGGTGGAAACAGAACTGTATAGCCTAATATCAAACATGGCTCTTCCCTAACAAAGAGTGTTTGTGTGTCTAATGTTGGCATGTAGGTGAAAACAGAACTGTATAACCTAATATCAAACACAGCTCTTCCCTAACAAAGAGTGTTTGTGTGTCTAATGTAGGCATGTAGGTAGAAACAGAGCTGTATAACCTAATATCAAACACAGCTCTTCCCTAACAAAGAGCGTTTTGTGTGTCTAATGTAGGCATGGAGGTGGAAACAGAGCTGTATAACCTAATATCAAACACAGCTCTTCCCTAACAAAGAGTGTTTGTGTGTCTAATGTTGGCATGTAGGTGGAAACAGAACTGTATAACCTAATATCAAACACGGCTCTTCCCTAACAAAGAGTGTTTGTGTGTCTAATGTAGGCATGGAGGTGGAAACAGAGCTGTATAACCTAATAACAAACACAGCTCTTCCCTAACAAAGAGCGTTTGTGTGTCTAATGTAGGCATGTAGGTGGAAACAGAGCTGTCTAACCTAATATCAAACACAGCTCTTCCCTAACAAAGAGCGTTTGTGTGTCTAATGTAGGCATGTAGGTGGAAACCAAACAGAGAAAAAAAGAAGCTGGCTGGAGACAGAGTGGTGCGTGCAATTCTCACCACTCTGGTTGAGGGCCAGCTCAAGCATGTGATCAGCTCCAGCTTCCCTCTAAAGAGGAGTCTTCAGAGGTTCACAAGTTGTTTTTCTTTGGTTGGAATCATCAAAACAATCTAACACTAAACAATCTAAACTTGGCAACAGTCAACACCAGGGAGGTATACTACGAAGCAGGATTACTTAGTTAGCTGGATGACTGCACTGAGTAAAACCTGGAACCACAACAAATCTGGAAAACGGACTGAAGTAAAAAGAGCTGTTCCAGATTTTACTCAGTGCAGTTATCCAGCTAACTCAGTAATCCTGCTTTGTGAAACAGGGCCCAGGCCAACAGAAACTCCTCAAGGTAGACAACCCCAAACAATGGCTGTGTCTGAATCTGCGCCCTGTCTCCAGCGCCCTGTCTCCTGCGCCCTGTCGCCTGCGCCCTGTCTCCTGCGCCCTGTCGCCTGCGCCCTGTCTCCTGCGCCCTGTCTCCTGCGCCCTGTCGCCTGCGCCCTGTCTCCTGCGCCCTGTCTCCTGCGCCCTGTCGCCTGCGCCCTGTCTCCTGCGCCCTGTCTCCTGCGAACAGTGCACTGGCAGAAGAGTGCTGTTTATTCATGTGACCAAAATGTTCGTTGTACTTCTTGAAAAGTGTGCTCCCGAATGTACTCAGCAAAACCCCGGAAGTAAGTGTGTCATCCGGGTGTTTGAAGTATACTGCAATTTGAAAAATTTCCGCGTACTCTACGACTTTCTCACCCTATCTACTCACCAAGGCTACTCAACAATGTGGAAGAGTGCTGATTCGGACACGGCCAATGTGAGCTAACAAGCAGCATTTGAGGACTGGGCGTGGCGCTCAAAAATGGGCCTTCTTATACCTTCTCCCCAGTCATCTGACTGCTCACAAAATTGCCTCTTTTCAGTCACCTGACTGCCCAAAAAATGGCCTCTTCTCATGACTTCAAAATGGGGAAAAAATGCACCCTCCCTTCCTCCACTACCACCTCCTCTACTCCGTGCCCTGGAAACGGATCTTTGTGTTTTAATCTAATGTTGCTGATTACATCTAAATTACGTATTAATGGTTACATATCAATTAATGTCTCGACGCAAACTGCAATGTCAGGTACATTGTATACTGTACATTCAAATACTTGTACTCAAAACGTTCAGGCAATTTTGCATATTTCCGGGTAGGAGAGGAGTGGTAGTGGGGGAGTGGAGGAAGGGAGGTGGGGAGTGAAGAATATTGGGATGCAGCCCATATCACCAGCCAGCAATAGGGAAAGATAGGACAGAAAGGAAAGATAGAAATGTGTGCCCATGAATATGCACATGCCTCCTAACAGTAATAATAATAATAATAATAATAATAATATATTCCCTTTATATAGCACCTCGCTCACACTCAAGGTCACTTTACCAAGAACATTTCATCATAAGTAAAAATTATTTTTACTTAATACATAGAAAAAATAATTTAATATATTATACAGTATTATAAAAGTGTTTTAATTAAATTACAACAGTAATTGTGGAGGAGCTGGCTGAAGTATTAGTGCTCTTTTTCCCACAAATTTGCAAGAGTGATAAAAACCAATTAATGAAAAGGCAGAAAATACATTTTTAAAGAAAGTGCTTAAAATAAGATTAATTACTCCAATGGAATTCTTGCACATAATTGGCCACAGACAGATAAGCCGAGCACAGAACATATTGGTATGATATTTTTGCTGTTTATTAAAGCAGCCTGACCTTCACTGAAGCAAATGAGGGCAATCCAAGCCAGTACCACTCAGAAATTCAGTTGCCACTCATTCTTGAGTACAAGGGCTGGCAAACACTCAGTATTAATCAGTGCAAAAGGTTGGTACAGATATAATATGAATACATATCCTTACAAAAGATAGTGACTTTTGAATGTGGAACTAGACCTGTCTGTACCGTTGTGTCTTCGTTTTTTTGCTGTGTTTTAATTGTATGTATCCTGACAGCTCAGACTGGTTTTTACAACACATAAATGCGCATGTGCACATACACAAACACAAATACACGTGCTGCCAGGTATAATTTGATGGAGTGATGTCTCTGCGCTACACGCCGTCTTCTCCAACAATCACAAACACACACACACACACACACACACACACACACACACACACACACACACACACACACACACACACACACACACACACACTGTATCTTACATCAGCCGCAGGACAAGAACAATCCACAACGATCTGCCTTTCCTCAGGTCTGCAATTTTTCTGCTCGCTCAAGAGGGCCGGTGCACGCATTATGGGTACGAATTCCAATCCCCAGCCCTCCACATCTCCAAGCCCTTCCCAGCATCCTCTAGTACCTACCCTCCCCAGGGGACTCTCTCTGCTCACCTTTACCTGTTAAAACAGAACTTCTGTCAAAAGATTCTTCACGCATTGGACACTCAGTGAAGACAGGAAGAAGAAAAGGGTCAGGATGTGCTTTGCTTACTTAATACTCAAAAAATGTACCCTCCTTTCCTCCACTACCACCTCCTCTCCTCCGTGCTCTGGAAACCGATCTCGTGTGTTCTAATCTAATGTTGCTGATTACATATTAATTACAGATTAATTGTTAAATATTAATGTCTCAACGTGAACCAACGTCCGGTATATTGTATACTGTACATGTAACTACTTGTATTTGAAACGTACAGACAGTTTTGCATATTTTCGGGTAGGAGTGTAGGAGACGAGTGGAGGTAAGGAGGTGGGGAGGAAAGGAGATGGGAAAACTGTGTGTTTGTGTCTTATTTGTCTTGTAAATCAGCTCTGCTCTGAAATAGTTTGTTAAAAGACATCAATTTGCTGCATATTTTAAACCGCATGCGTTGACCTCTAATTCACACTGCCATGAAACAAACAGTAAAAACCTCACTGTTCAGTCAAGTCCAACAACCCACACTGGACAAAATGCACTCTCTCAGTGTAACAATGTCCTCTATCAGTGTTGATTTTGCAGTGCAACTCCTTCTAGTGAAGCAATGGCTGTTTGTGCTTATTAACAATTTTGACGGTAGAATCTATTTATATTGCCCTCACCTCATTATAGACTGACTGTGAGACTAATCAGTACTTCTGCTCGTTAGCTAATTTAAAAGACTTATCTCCATGTGGGCGGAGCTCAAAAAATGTATCCCAAAATTATGGGAGGCGCATGGACATTCTGCTCTGTGACTTGCAGAACATCGATACACCAAAACAAGATTTGGGGTATAAAATAGCTTCCATGCTACTATAACACTTGGAAAGAATGCCATGTTAAAAGTGGGGATGCTCGCGAACCTTTGACCCTACCACTCTACCTCCCTCACGGAAAATAACAAACTTCACTGGAGGGCCCAGTTCTGGGTTGTCAGGATCCAGTCCTGGAGGGGCCTCAGTGCCTGCTGGTTCTCTGTGAAGCACCAGTGATTCACTGATTGGCTAAAGAGTCCACACGTGTTCCGAAAGCCTTCATTGGCTGCTGATTTAAAGCAAACCACAAATACCTGGAGACACTGTGGCACCTCCAGGACTGGAGTTTCACACTCCTGACCCCTGAGTTGGAAGCAGACATTTTTTTTTTCCCATTTACGACGCGACATGAAGCCTGCAATTTTCACAGTGCAGTGTCGGTTACGTGATTCACGTAATGAGCACAAAAGGCTTATCATCGTATGCCGACCGTGAGGTAGAGCGGGCTGGCAAGTCAACAGGTGGTCTCTGCTTCTTGTGATTATCAGGATGTGCGGGACACATAATCCTGCTGGGACGTTTTCGATTTCAAACGGCCTGCGGGAGAAGGTGAAGGAGCTCTCTCGGTCCATCGATGGCCACCTGTCCGCTCCGGAGGAGTGAATCCTCGTCTAAGATTACACCCCCCCCCCCCCCCCCCCCCCCCCCCACCGACGGCAGTCGACAGGGCCCGACCTTTTCATCTTCCTCTCGTCAACGGCCGCTGCCTGATACGACCGGGCCAAGCCGCCAGAATGCACGTCGCCCTGGCTCAACCCCACCGTCATCCCCATGACGAACCAGCCCCCCCCCCCCCCCCCCCCCCCTTCCTCCGAGACACCTGTCGGGGGGCGGGGCCAACACCTGATGTCGCAGGACGTTCCGTTCTGTTTGTTTACCGTCACACAGGTTTTATTCAGCCATATGGCCGGCTTTGCTACAAGGCTTGGCGCAAAAATGTGTTTGTTTATTGTGGAGAGGAAAAAATACACAGACAAAGAGGGGATGTGATGTGTTCTCGCTCGGTTCGAATGTGGCACATTTGATTCATGGCAGAGCCAGAGGACAGCCTGAAGAGGAGACTGAGAAACACAAGGAAGGAAAAACTGTTTACCTGGGATCATCAAGTAAAGATTCAAAGGACACCACACACCTGTGTGTGTGTGTGTGTGTGTGTGTAGGTGCCTGTGCGTTCGTGTGCATGTGTGTGTGTGTGGTGTGTGTGTGTGTGTGTGTGTGTTTGTGTGTATGCATGTGCCTGTGCACACGTGTCTGTGTGTGTGTGTGTGTGTGTGTGTCTGTGTGTGTGTGCATGTGCCTATGTGTGCGTGTGTGTGCATGTGTTTGGTGTGTGTGTGTGTGTGTGTGTGTGTGTTGTGTGTATGCATGTGCCTGTGCACGCGTGTCTGTGTGTGTGTGTGTCTGTGTGTGTGTGCATGTGCCTATGTGTGCGTTGGTGTGCATGTGTGTGTGCCTGTGCACTTGTGTGCGTGTCTGTGTGTGTGTGCATGTGCACGCATGTGTGTGTGTGTGTGTATATATATGTTGGGGGTGGGTGAAAAGAAACAGTCAGAGGAAGCCACTGATTCATAATTAATTGGCCACTGCCCATCACTGCAGTCTGACACTTTACCTGGGGCATTCCTGTGCTCTCATTGGTTGAGAGCCACAGGGCGTCTGCTGAGGAGTAACAGAGAGCAGGTAGAGGACTGTGAAAGGTAAGGACTAAAGAGCTTAAAGTCACCCCTCCGCCTGCTCCCATCCCCTCCGCTTGCTCCCACCCCCTCTAAGTCGTGTCGCCGTGGCTTTGAAACGGGCCGGAGGATCATCGGGCGAGATCACAGCGCACCAGAGTCGAGGGGCACAGGGCCTTCTGAGCCACTGGAGCTCCACGGTGCGCATATTTCCATTTCAAATGCGCCTCTCGACATTCGCTGTGCATATATGCACATCGAAACAAAAACTAACCGAACGTCGGCTTTCTCGCGGGCCGGAAAGACCTGTGGAGCCTCCACTTTGCCTCACGGAGAACTTTATGCACCACAGCCGCTAACACAGCGGCGGGCAGCTGAACCGCGCAGACGGAAAGAAACGGGGAAATAAAACCAGGACCTCAGCGCCGCCGTCCAAGAGCGCTCGACGAGGCCGACCGCCTCATCCTTCTCTGCCGGGCCCGCCCGCTTCGCCGGCGACGGGCGCTGTGTCAACGAGCGGAAAATGCACAATCCCCGACAAAGCCCAGCAGACTCTGGGGAATGTCAAGTGCCAACATCTGCTTCGAGAGCGATCACAGTACATGAGAGTCGCTCGGGGTTCGAAGCGCTCAGCTGCGAAGAGCATCTGGGCCCGCTGGCTTGGTGAGTGCACCACGGACGGACGCTGGCGATCGGCGCATGCTTACTCCACGATCCAACCCTGCCGGACTGCACTCCAGCACCGCGGGGTTTTACACGGGGGAACCAGCGATGACAAATCATTGCGGTTAATCGTCTCGTTTTCATTGGAATTGATCTGCATACTTAGCGCTTCTCTCCTTTGACTCGGCATCAACCCGGCTCTCTTTAACAATTCCAACGGCGGGATGCACTGAGTGTGACTATATCAATGTCGGGCGGAAAAATCGATTTAATAACGCGACCCTTTTTCGGAAGAGGGCCACGACGATAAGACTTTGGAATCGGCCCCGATGCTTCCGTGCCCATTAAAAACAATATAAGTTGGAAATCCGCTTCCATTTAAATCCCGTATTATCCGTAAAAGGTAAAGCGTTGAGATGATGCGTCTGCTGTTGCTCTTCTGGCCGTCTGCCATAAACGTGCTTATACGTGTGATTAATGCTTTTAAAAGATGATTCTCCCATGGTGTGGGAGGGGTCTGGTTTTATATGTTAAATCTGCAGAGAGCATCGACAGTAATTAAGACTTAGAATCCTGGAACCCTCAAGTGAGAATTAAAATCAGGTAATTAAGATTACTTGGAAGCTCTTGGGCTCTTCAGGACCAGGATCATCCCCAAACTGCTTCAGTCTGCCAACACCGCTCATCTTCCCATCCCTTCTCTATCCCACTCTTCTGAGGCAGCCAATATGCCAATATGGTGTGGTGTGTGTGTGTGTGTGTGTGTGTGTGTGTGCATGCATGTGTGTGCATGTGTGCTTTGTCTGTGTGCGTGTGTGTGTGTGTGTGTGTGTGTGCGTGCGTGTGCACGTGTGTATGCATGTGTATGTGTGTGTGTGCATGTGTGTGTGTTTGCACGCATGTACAATATTGTAAACCATGTTCCTCTTGCATAATACCGCACACTCCTCTCACTGCTGTTGATTAACACCCTGAGCTGTGCCCATCTCTCCTGCTGCTGGACCCTGGCACTAAGAGCTGGCCTGACCACTACCCTGCGCCTTGACTGGTCTCCAAGGCCTGGGGGCTCTGTAAGGGAGACACCCTACCGGCTCCTCATTGGCTGGCCAGACTGCTACACTGCCCCATGATTGGTCTCCAGGCCTGGGGGCTCTGTAAGGGAGACACCCTACCGGCTCCTCACTGTAAATCACCATGAAAGATTCACTCGGCAGAGTTACGGAAAGGCTCAGACACAGCCGGCATAAAGAGTGGTCTGCATTCTGCAGTGATGCGCTTAAGGATTGTGTATGGATGGGAGGCTGCAGCTCGGGCCTGCGTTCAATCAACATTTACCCTCACACTGGCTTTCAAATAAATGCAAGCTTTTTTCTTTTCTTTTTTTTCCCAACCCTCTCTCAATCTCGGGTTTGGCGAGTTGCGCAATCACTGAAATTACCTCACCAAACTTGCATTTATTTTCACGCCAAGGATAACTACAGTTTCTGATTGAATCTGGGCCCCACTGCATCAGACACAACAAACCAGAACAGCGTGGACTCAGCAATCTCTCTAAAGAGCCATAATCATACAGCTTTTTTATACAAACGTTTCCTAACAGCTAGGAGCAATACAAAATCTTACTGTGCCGTACAGTGTGTCTATAGATGTACAGCAGCCTTTTTTAGCCAATTTCACAACCAAAGACCATAGGACAATTATTTTACATAAACATATCAATAGTTGTAATGATTAAGTCAATTTCAGTTCAATCAGGCAATCAATACAGTACACCTGAGGTGTCATCAACTCAAATTGACAAAGTTCAACAGCGTATTTTCAAAATGATTACTCTGCCATGGGTGTATGTGAGTCTTTTAAAGCGGTTAAGGGCCCAATCAACAGTAAAGAAATGCATGCAAATTTCCCATAGACGTCAATGTAAAATGGTGCTACAGCAAAACAAATGTATCTCCATAACCGAACATCAGAATTGCACAAAATCTTGCATAGATACTCTATGATACATGTTCCATTACATCATAGAATCATTCTTTTGCTATCTTGGATACGTTTTTAAATTACAGCCTACTGTTTTTTGATTGGCTGCGACGTTGCCATGGCAACAGATTAATCAAAATTCGCTCTATGGTTCAATGCGGAATTAGCTGATGTACCACCTGATGAAGAGTTCCAGAGTTCCATTTGTTTTGCTGTAGCACCATTTTACATTGAAGGTCTAAGGGAAATTTGCATGCATTTCTTTACTGTTGATGGGCTCTTAAGGCAAACTGAATCAATCCGCTGACCTTTAATGTTAATTAAATTTATAACGGTTGTCAAATAATCATGTGATAAGCAAGGCCCACCTCATAAGTGTTTTTTAAGTCCGTTCATTATGATTTTGATGAGACCAAGCCGATAGATAACTGATTGCCCCTCCCCCCACCGACGTAGCATTAACGTTGTGAAGAAAAATATACAATATTACGTATTATTCAAAAAGGAACAAATTGTGTTTCATGGAAAGAACCATTTCTAAAATTGTGTAGACTCATCCCCCCCTAAGAGAAGAAAAATGACATTGAATTTGAATAATAAATGCTTGTTAAATAATGGTAATTACAAAAAGAAACAGCATTGGTGAGAATACAAAGAACACTCGTGACCTTGAATTTCTCAACAGGATTGTAATATGAAATATTTGAAAAAAGCAATGAGTGCAATCAACGGGAAAAAAAGAAACCCACTCTCATATCCTACTGAGGTGCAAATCCATATTTGCATTCCCATTTAATATTGATCAGTACTCCCACTGCAAAAACAACTAGTTATGATACAAGACACATTTCTCACAATGTTCCACCCACCTCCCAACCCCCACTGCGAGAAAGTTGTTATCCGGCATGTTCTACACAGAAAGCTTCTTTTAAATTCACAAATAGGCTGACATTACTACCTAGTTAGCCGTTTGAATCCATCCCCACCCCATCCATTATCTAACCCTCTTATTTCTGGTCAGGGTCGTGGGGGGGGCTGGAGCCTATCCCAGCATGCATTGGGGCGAGAGGCAGGAATACACCCTGGCCAGGTCGCCAATCCATCGCAGGGCACAAACGCACCATTCACTCACACACTCATGCCTACAGATAATTTAGAG
Source organism: Synaphobranchus kaupii (assembly GCA_029718625.1). Lineage (NCBI taxonomy): Eukaryota > Metazoa > Chordata > Actinopteri > Anguilliformes > Synaphobranchidae > Synaphobranchus > Synaphobranchus kaupii. The sequence goes on along the minus strand of CM056390.1, from coordinate 7,082,346 downwards.
TCTCTAATTAGCCTGACCTGCATGTCTTTGGACGGTGGGAGGAAACCCAGTTTCACTCCTTGAATGCTTTCACTGCCCCGGGGGAACCCACCCGGACACATGCAGACCCCACACAGAAAGGGCCCCTGGCGTGGATTCGAACCCAGGAGCGTCCACCGCACCACAGAGACGCTTGCCAAATCTGGCTCCATTACTACAACAACTAATACCATTCATCTTACATATAATGAAGTTCATTTTCACTCCTTTAATGTTTTCATTTGTTCGTTCGTTCGTTCGTTCGTTCGTTCGTTCGTTCGTTCGTTCGTTCGTTCGTTCGTTCGTTCGTTCGTTCCTCAACATTTCCACTCATTTTAATAATCTTTTAAGCATTTTCTGCCTTTTTTGGGATTTTGCTTCAACATTTACATTTAAAACAAACAAAAAAAAAACGCTGAAAATCCTGGAGAGTTGTTAAAAGAAATATAGATTTTTACAGGCCGCACTAGCTGGGTGAAATCAGGCTTTTGCTTCTTGCTGATGGGTTTATATGTGTGTAATTTAACTGCACTTAGCTTTTGCATTTGGGTCATTTTGCTCTGGAGCATCCTTTATTTGATTCCATGAACTGCTTGTTACTTCTTTTTATCAATATTTGAAGATACACTTAACTTGAAATATTTGTTTTAATTTAGTTTAAACTTCATTGCACCAGTTAAATACATAAATATAAGCTTCGCAGCCTTTGATTTTTTTTTTTTATCATTACACATCCATGAACATAAAATGAGTGAAAACTGAAAGACATCAATGAAACTAATTCCCCATCGACAAATCCCACAAATACATCATTTGATTTTCAGCTAGCGCTTGATTTGATGCGTATTAAGACACAAAGGATTTGAAGTTCCCTGCAGGCATCTGACAAAGCCAACCCACTGGGGTCCTTATGGGGGGCGCTGGGGAATACAATATACCTTAGATGATAGGATGATTACACATTACTGGAACACAAAGTCCCTTCTTCGTGTCTACATCTCTAAAGCACACCGGCATTACTTGTGCTCCACAAGTTCAAATGGTCCATTATCCAACCCCAACACTCTCCAGCCAAACCCCTTTTAAATCATCCAAGCAAGACACCCTCGGCAGAAGACTTAGTTCATATTACAGAAGAGAAAAAAAAATTATGAAAAAATACACACATCACTTTAGGGGTGCTGGGTTAGCGTAAGATCATAAAAAGAGAATAGAAACCTGCGCACTGATATCCACCGAAAAACACCAGTTTATTGACAATAAACAACCCAGTTTATTGACAGTTTATTCAAGCACAAGGTCCTTGACGAAGGTGTAAACCGGGGTTTTTCACAGCATATCAGTGCACGAGTTCTATTCTCTTTTCAAAAAATGAATGCCCCACCGACTGAAAATTAACTCACAGAGGTAACTAATTGTTAATAGTTAATAAGCATGGATATGTTCCCATTGAAAACCCCTTAAATTAGATAGTGAGTGGAAAGAACGATTTAAGTTACCCGTCTTATTGTAAAAGCTGTTGCTGCCAGTGCAGCTTCAGGAAAAAAAAAAGTAATTCCAACTGAAAAGGACAGAGATGAGGCCTTGAATTAATTCCGTTGCCGTGAATGATTTGCGTCATCTTTGGGAGTGGTCGGCACGGCACTCTGCAGCAGTCAATCAAGCGATTCAGCTCAAATGTCAGGTCGCAAGAAATAGGCAGGGTTAGTTAACTAAATAAGAGCAGGAAATTGGTGTGAAATCCAGAAAAAAAGCCCTCCTTTGTCAACCATATTCTGAGCTGTGCGGACTAGCCTGGCCTAAGAGTGAACACCTTCACCAGTTCAGCCACGCAGAGGATGAATGGAAGGCTTTGCTCAGGAAGCTTGTTGATTGATGTGACTGAAAGGTAACATTGAGTAAATCCTCAGATTTAACATTGAATATTCTTTTCTCGCTAAAGCCACAGACTTTCTCTTTTTTAACCGCCTTTATTACGTTGATAACAGTATTTCTTTTTTTATTGCGAAGCATACCCGGCTGGCAATTCACTGTATGAAAATGCGTTGTGAAACGTGAGTTATTATTACTACTATTTTTTTTTTTAAAACAGTTGATAGGTCAGTTGAAACTGAGGCGAAATTAAACGTCAGTCAGGATACAATAATGATGTTAAAACTTCCTCTATCAAAGCAGGGCCACCGTGCTGAAGGCATAGATACCACCTCCTTTATCATGTAGATCTTTTTCAGTGAGCAGCAACTCTTGAAAAAAGCGCTTCACCATTACTCTTCATTGGGAAATACACAGAATAAAAGCCGCGTCTCCCAAACGCAGTTTATCTGTGACACGCAGACAGTGAGTGGTGTGACGCGAGATCGCATTACTTAGCCGTTATTAATGGGACGGGGACCCACTCTTCACAAATCAGTCTGTCGGCAACGCTGCTGTTATTTATACACATACTCGAAAACCCGCCATCCAAGGGCAGATGCAACCAAGCCCTGAGGACGCGCCTTCTCTGGGAAGCCTCTTAGCACATACACTGAATATGAGCAAGGCGTCGTAAGCGGGTGACTTAGTTCATTAGAATCCAACTCTTGAACACTATCTCTGGTAGACCGTAGTATTAGCAATAGATGGGCCTTTTCCTTGTTTTTTTATTTATTTATTTTTTTTTTGGGGGGGGGGGGGGGGGGGGAGTTTCCACCTATGACTCCATGGTAGCACTGCAGGGATGTTTGTGATTGGGTAGCAGAAAGACAGGCTCAGTCAGGGAGATCGAAGTCTTCCCTTCCAATCAGTGAGTGGTAGCACTGCTTTCAGCCAATCACCTAGGGCCTCAGTTTGCCTAACATGGGCAGATCAGTCTTGGCTGTGCTCAATGCCCAGGTAGACATTGGCACCCTGCATAGTATTCAACTATACTGCACCTCACTACAGGAGGCAATCACCTCCCATAATCAATCAGAAAGTGGTTTCGCTTCGCCTTATTATTTTACATATGAATTACGTAAGGGGGTTGGGGGGGGGGGGGGGGGGGGTTGAAACCAATTAAAATATCTTGTTCACTTCTCGCATACTGAGCAGTTAATGGCCTGCTAAGGAACATTAAAGCAGGATTAGTCCACCAGCAGTAAAAGAACCTCTTCCTTCTCCAGTCGCGTCAGCATTTGTGTACTTTTACGGACAGAGCAACACCCGCAGTGATGGATATTACCCATAATGCCATGGCCGGTCAAGATATACTCATGCTACTTCTTCATAACATCTTAAACTGTCAACACAAATCCTGTTGGGTTGACAGTTTTCAAATGTTTTTAATTAGCGAGCTATTTTGGTATTGAGTAACCGTGATAAAGAACTCTTTAATCCAAGAAGGACTAGCACTTGTCAGTGATTCATTTAGCCATTCATATTTACTGGTACCTACAATATATTTGTTTTATGGTATAAATAACCTGTTTAGATGTTTGAAAAAAACAAAAAGGCTTAGTCTTTCTCTTGCAACTTCTGATAAGTGATGAGTGCTTTCACAAGGCCTTCATTCCCTTGTGTCCAATTTGATTTTTGCCTTAGTGACTGCCTCCTGATTTGGCCTGGGTGCTCTATGAAATGTTTACTTTTTCAATGTTAAACTGTCTTTGCGCTAAAAGCGATGAAATTCCACCGTCTGAAGCACTCTGAAACAGGAAGTAAACATATTTCAATAAAGCATACAAGGCCACACAGCAGCACAAGTAAATCTGAGTAATTACCGCACCTCAAAAACCCAGTACTCAAATCATATGCATTATCAAATTTGTTTCAGGTCATAAAGGCAAACTATTATATTTATCAAGAGCGTGGTTTGTTGGTTGACGCGGCAGTGTTCCCACGATGTTATAAAGTGTCAGGCGTGCGATCAGAGCAAAAAAATAAATAAAAACTGCAGTGCATAAGAATGTTCAGAAAAGCCAATTACCAAAAGCACGTTCAATTAAATCCCCTTCTATACAACTGAGAAAGAAACTCTTTTTCTTGTGATTACTGCTGGAACACGTCCTTTTACGACTGCGATACGTCAAAATAACGCCGCTCGTTCCCAGAAATATTTTTCAAGCGACATCTGTTGCCGAGCGATTACACCTCGGGGATGGGAATAGACAGCATCTCACCACGTTTCACACATCTAGAAGAGCTAGCAGCATAACCCTTCAAGGAAGAACGCACACGCTCACTCCTGCAGCCAGAGGGCGTGTTTTCATGGGTTTTGTAGTCTATAGAGTTGCCCTTCGAGGTTCTGGAAAATTAACAGCTTTATCAGATTCAAATTAATGTAACATGGGGGATTGCTTCAAGTTTATTTGTTGATACTGAACTAGGGCTTACAAAATCACATTAGGTAGCATATTAGCAGTGTGTAGATAAAGCATGCAGTTCACAAGCTAGCTATAGGCATAGTCACAGCTCATTTTAATAAGCTGACTTTGTAGTCAGTTTTGACTGAAGTTATGTAGTTAGGCAATTTGTGCATTGAAGTGCATTAAAAAGAATTGCGACACATTTGTCAACAATTGCTATGCAGATGAATAACCCGTGTGAGGAAATTCCTTGGCTTGACACCAAAAGTACTCATTTCCATCCTTATGCAGTCTGTAACCCGTGTCCAATTCAACAGAGGGGCTCTTCTAAATGTAGGGTTAACGTACAAATAATGTTAGCATAAACACTTAGAAATGAATAAATATTAAATGATTGCCAATCATGTGCTGTTAGGAGATTACTCCTCCAGCTTGCTATGCCAAAAAATACCAAGGTTTGTTTCTGACATAGAAATCTATAATGCTATATCCTCCCTCCACCCAGTGAGTGACATCACTGCATAGGACTGGGTGATATACACGCCACTGTGTCACCGCACGCCATTCGTGGGATTTACGGCTGAGCCCCACTGACTGTGATATTTCTTATGACACTCTTTAAAAAGCCAACAATAGCTCTGACTTACAAAAAGGATAGATGAAAACATTGCTTTTGGCAGGCCTTTGGCACGACGTGAAAATGCTGGCGACTCGGCGTGGACGGCGGGTCCCGTGATCCGCTCAGGGGCCACGAGGATGCCCCAGCGGCAGAGCGAGAGCAGGGCATGCTGGAAGTTATCCTTCAGCGTAAGCTGGGGACTCCCAGACACAAGGGTCCCCACTGTCTCTTGACCAAAAAAAGTCCAAAAAAAGGTAGGTGTATTGTAGAGGTGAACTAATGGGCAGTTAGAAAAGGTGTCACACTCCAATTAATAAAATGTATTTGAAAAATTAATCAAGATTTCCTCAATAGCATTATAACTGCTTATAAGTCCTGTGTGGTATGT
>CM056390.1:7054499-7071999 GCA_029718625.1 Synaphobranchus kaupii | reverse complement strand
GCCCTCCAGGATGCCCCATAGTACTGCCACGGAGTGAGGCGTTAGTCACTACTGTGGGCTGATTTGGCACTGCAGGATGATGTATGACTGCCACCCAGGAAGTGAGGCTTTTTTGTCCACAAAAAGGTGCTCCCGTTCGGTCATTGCTCTATAGCGACCCCTCTGGTTGATTTGCCACTTGCAGTCTTCCAGCTCCCTGGTATACAGCTATACAGCAGGGATGCTCAAATCCGGTTCTCAAGGCTAATAGTACTGCTGGTTGTCTTTTCTGAATGACAAGAACTGCATTGATTGATGTCACTCCAGGTCTAAATCAGTCCCTGTTCAGAGGGGAATGAACACCAGCAGTGATACTGGCCTGGAGGGGTGGGTTAGTTTGTGCTTGCTGTAGTCCAGGGCCAGCTATAGGCAAACGTGACATCCGCAAGGGAGGGTGCAACCGTCTAGGGGAGCCCCAAACAAAGGCAAGGGGTCTGAAACCCCCACCCCCGTTTTTTTGCAAATCCCTAGCCCCCCACTCGCCCGTGGCAGCAGAAAGGCTTGAGCCGTGCCTGTTGTAGTCTTCAGGTCCAGTAACTGCAGGGACTACAGATTGAAAAGAGCAGGTGGGTGACTGTGTGTGTGTGTGTGTGTGTGTGTGTGTGTGTGTGTGTGTGTGTGTTTGAAGTGTGTGCCTGAAAACTGATATTGCAGGAATTGGAAAGCGTGTGCAATTATGATTGGTAGAAAAGCAATATATTTGTGTTTTTTTTTTTTTTTGTAGTCATGGCTACATCTACTCTGACAAGCCGGTGTGTCTTTATAAGCTCGACAACCTGGCCAAGAGAGACGCTTATGTGAAAAGAAAAACAAAAGGATTAAAAAATCTTCCCATACGAAGCAAATAAGCACATTCCCTGCTTAAAGAATCTTCCGACTTGTAGTCTTGTATTCGTTTGCCTTTAGCTGAGTAAACCCCAGCAATTTTGTACTCAGAGAAAAAAAAAAAATCATCCAAAACCCAAAAGCACACAAAGGAGGAATGGAGCACCAACGGGGATTAAGAGGACCCGTTATTTTCTGCCCAAGTCTGAGAAAAGCTGCCTGCTCTCCACGGTGACACACAAGCTCCTAACCGAGCGCTTACAAATTTCATTTTGGTTGTACTTCTGCGCCGATGAAAAAAACATCAAGTCAACCTTTGTCACCTCCTCTAAGGGCAATTAGACTTCTCTTAGCTGGCACGTATTAAACACGTATCTATTATGTCAGTTTAGCACTGTGCTTTGTAGCTCTAACCGTTATTTTCTGCCCAAGTCTGAGAAAAACTGCCTGCTCTACACGGTGACACACAAGCTCCTAACAGAGCTCTTACAAATTTAATTTTGGTTGTAATTCTGTACTGATGAAAAAAACATCAAGTCAACCTTTGTCACCTCCTCTAAGGGCAATTAGATTTCTCCTAGCTGGCACGTATTAAACACGTATCTATTATGTCCGTTTAGCGCTGCGGTTTTTAGCTCTATCGATATCTGTCCAGTTGGCGGAAACTTCCTCTACATCCAGCCTTTTGAAAAGTTCAGACGTTGATAATCGGCGTTCGTTTTGCGTGCGATTTCCGACTCAGCCAAAATAGAGGTCCAGATTGGCGCACGACGGAAAAGGAGATGGAAATTACGCGGCGTGGCATCATTGCGCTAATCACACAACAATTAGGCCATTTCCATTCTGAAATAGCATGATGCTGATGATGCATCCCGCACTGAGCAGACTGACTCTAATGCTCGCTCTATTTATAGTTCATTGAAATATTCAGGGGTTGAAAATGTAATCGGGTTTTTCGGAGTGTTCAGAACCCCACACTTTGACCGCGCAGTTCTTCTCGATTAGTTTGCCGATCCCATCCACTGCCTCCGCTTTCCATTTGAATGCCTCCGGAAAGGTTTTGCCTGAATGCTGTGAAGCTAATTGCATTAAGTATCAATTTACTGGCTTATTTGAAGACAGCTGCGTGGTATTATGATGCATTGTTCTGGTACACACCCAAGCGTATTGGGCTGGTGGGGTTTTTTTCCCTCCCGTGCCTAGTAGACTGTGAAGCGAAATGAAGAAATAAAGTGATGTTAAGGTATCGCCAGGTTGCACAAACTGGTTCAAAACAAGACGGAGGGAAGCTAAGGGGGTTAATTACACCCCGGGCCTATTGCCACTGTACAGGTCAGTCACTTTTACTTTAGGAGTGAGAAAGAAAAGAACCCAGTCAAAGCCTTTTTGTGTCTGTTGTAAATGTGTGTGTGTTTTGCCCACAAGCCCCATGCTGGGTAAATTCCAGGGGCAGAGAATAGCTCGCTCTGCCCACACATCATGATGCCATGCTGGGCTGTCACGACTCTCAGAGGGTGGCAGGGAGAACCCAGAGCCTGGGGCCTTGCTGTCCGACTCCACGCTGAGTCTCCCCAGTGCCTCCCGCTTCACCCCAAAAAAAAACCCATCAAACATCCTCAGAGCATCTAGGGGGGCAAAATGTACTCTAATACAGCAGAGCTGCTGTCAGCATGAATTAAAAAATGATGTGACAATTATGAAGAGCGCCTCTTCAATGAAGATTTCACCCCTTTGTTTCTTTGATCAATGGTATCACAATTAAACTATATAATTGTATAATTTTTCTGAGCATAGAAGACATTTGATAAACTATAAACTGAATTAAATCCTACACGTTTTGCTTATATTAATTGAGGTTGCCAATAATTGTGGTGGGCACAGTATGACTTTGTCCATCTGATCATATACATCCACATTTCTCTTGTGTTCATTTATTTAGGATAACACAACTTACACTCACGCTCTCCATCAAACCGCTGCAACAGGTTGCCATTTTGATTAAGCTGGCATAACGTTTTTTTTTAATTCAGAATACAATTTTTCCATGTTGTTTCCAGGGATACTCAGACTTGCAGTACTTGTGCACGTAGTGGAAAAAATGAACCAATTTGCTAAAGCTTATTTATATTTTCACACAGTTTGAAATGCCTAATCACGCGCCACAGGTTTGGCTCTCGCACGGTCTTGTGTCGGTTCGGCGTAGCACGGACGAGCGTGCGCTGCCAGCCGACGCTCCCTTCCAAATCTGCACCGAGCAAGCTGAGCTGCGCAGTCACTTCAAACCACAGATCGTGTGCGCCTGGCGTGGGCACACAGCAAGACCACCGATCAAAGCATCTGTTTAATCACAGCACATTACAGCTGCCAGGCACATACCGAATATGAAAAATAAATCGCAACGCATTATGACCCTACTAACTTCTTGTACTTGGGTTAAAGTAAAAACAACGTGTGACTAATTATCACTCATACACACGGTAATATCTAATATAATAATAAATAGCACTCTGTGAGCATTCCAAATTAGTCAAAACTGAAGAACGCTGTCCGAACATTGCTGCAAGGACTCTATTTGTTGGCAGTACACATCTTTGGCAAGAGGATTTGTACTTTATTCAAAATAATTATTATGTTTTTTTTTGCAGTTTTATGAAAGTACAGGACGTTGTTTTAACTGCTCGCATTAGAAAGGGTGTGTAGACACTGATCATGTTCTCGGGACAGTGAGTGGGTTGAGATGGACCATCCGAAGCCGTTTTTGTTTTTCATAACCGACCTCTAGTTAACCTTCGCGATACAGTGCTGTTTTTCCCGTCTCCCACGCAATTTCATTCTGTGGCTCACAGGCAACCTTGCGTTTTTCTAGGGCCACGATGATACCGTCTGCGTGACCTTTGCAAAGAAATCGTTATTCCCTCTCCGGCTACGCCCCCGGCAATTTCCCTGCCGCTCAGGCCAGCGCACAGAGAAAAATTGGCGGCCTGGCCCGCAAAGTCCACGATGCACCTTCGGCGCGTGACTTCCCCCTACGCACGCGGGCCTTCCAGCGGCTCGAGCAATCCAGGGCGACGCGGAAACCGGCTCGCCTTTTATTTCCGCCACTTTGACATCCCGTACGGAGCCACTCGAAATGGAAACATTCCTTTGTGTGCACGTTTAAGCCACGTTTGAGCTACACACATCCGCAGAGTCTAATTCATTAATTTGTATCTAAATATTGTTTTTTTCATTTTTATTTTTTATTTTTATTTTCCACCGCCGCCCAAGGTATTGCTTGGCCTTGCTGTGCCGGCACTGGAGTCCTCTTCAGAATCCTTGAGCAGAGTACTCACAGCCAGCCTTGAGCAGTTTTTAAATTAAAAAAACTATGTTACTAAGGGCTGTGTTAAGCCTGATTGGCTGTGTGTGTGTGGGGTGGGGGGAGGGGGGTGTAACAGAGGGGTACAAGCAGATGCCAAAGGTACAAGAAGCAGAAAATGTCACAATTAGTGTCAGTGGCGGCACGCAGCTCCAGCAGTATGAGGCAGGGGCAGTTGTGTCTCTCCCCGGGGCGGAACACAGAAGGCACTGTGAAGAACTCACCTGCCCTTCTTCTGCCGCGCATTCAAAAAGGAGCGCCTTTACAGCCAGTTTCAGTCCCTCGCAGCACTTAGCGCTGAACCACTTCAAATTGAACGTTCTGTTCGTTTCGCCTCCGACACTGATTTAATTAAGATGAAGTCAGGAACGAGAAGGGGAGGATTATATTCCCCGGGATAACGCCGTGCGTGCTGTAATATTTTGCAACAAATATGACATTTATTAAAATAAATTATTACTGCTGGCTTGCTTGTTCCCTCGAAGTTTTCAGCCTTCGGCAGCCAATAGCATCTTCTGTTGGCTAACATTAGCGAATGTTTGCGGCAATACGGGCAACAAGTGTCAGTATGTTTGTCAACGTAAGCAAGCATTAGCTAAACATTTGCGTTGTTGAAAGCACCTCAGGAGGCTTCTTCAAGGCTTGTTTAAAATGGCGGCGATGGTCAATCCCTTGAGAAATTTAGGCTCAGAATCGAGTCGATGGATATTGCAAAAGTCAACTCTCTGGTTTCCTGGGTTCGCGCACTAGATTTGCGCTTTGTATGTCTGCTTGGCGAAATCATTTTATGTACGAATGCGAATTCCCTACATCCTGGGGAAGTGAGACGGCACAAGGTAGGTACCATTAACGCTGGAGATGCTGCACCAGCACAGTGGGATGGGAGGACTAGCAGCAGGCCGTGAAAAAGTACTGAGTTCAGGTGTCACGGACACTGTGTTGTGTTGTGCATTCATGTGTCGTGGAATAACTACAGGGGTGTGGTTCTGGAATAACACAATAAATAAATCTGTGGGATTTAGTCTGGTGAGGAAACCGTGTGGACAACCCGGATGTATTTATAGCCCTTCAGGATGCAGGAAGATGTGGACCTCAGACCTCAGTCTATATATATATGTCTATATATATATCATATAATATATAAATATATACTGTGCCCTCCACAATTATTGGCACCCTTGGTAAAGATGAGTAAAAAGGGTTATAAAAAATTCAACTTTTGGTGAATTAGCTTAATCTCACACTGATTCAAAACTAGAGAAATCCAACCTTTAATTGAATTAAATTTATTCTGAGAAAAAAAATCCCTCATCAAGAAATAATTATTTTTAACAAAACTACGTGTGCCACAATTATTGGCACACATAGAAATTCTTAAGACCAAAATGCAACCGAAGCATTTTTTTCCATTTATATTTTAAATTTTACTTTAACTTTTTAAAGTTGATCGGAGTGTTTAGGAACTTTAAAGCAGTAATCCATGACTTCCTGTTTCACTGGGGTATAAATATGAGGTGACACAGAGGGCCATATTCCCTTATTCATACATCAACATGGGAAAGATAAGAGAACACACAAATCAAATGAGGGAAAAGTGTGTTGAGCTTCATAAGTCTGGGAATGGCTATAAAAAAAAGCTACTCACCTGTAAATGCCCATATCTACCATTAGGGCAATACTTAAAAAGTTCAAAGCAACTGGAACTGTTACAAACTTGCCTGGAAGAGGACCCACGTTTATTTTGCCCCCACACACAGTGAGGAGGATGGTAAGAGAGGCAAAAAAATAATAATCCCCAAGGATCACTGTTGGAGAATTACAGAGGATAGTAGCATCTTAGGGTCATCAAAACTACCATTAGACATCACCTCCATGCCAACAAATTATTTGGAAGGCATGCCCAGAAAAAAGCCTTTCCTGTCATTTAACCACAAATGTAAGCACCTGGAATTTGCTAAACACTACTGGAACCCTGTTCTATGGTCAGTTGAAACTAAAATTGAACTTTTCGGCAACCAACACTCAAGGTGGGTTTGGCGGAAAAAGAAGGATGGCTATACCGAAAATAACCTGATCCCCCACTTTTAAGTATGCTGGAGGTTCTGTGATGTTGTGGGGCTGTTTTTCTCCAAAGGCCCAGGGAACCTTGTTAGGGTACATGTATCATGAACATGAAATACCAGGAAATTTTAAATCTGAATCTGGCTGCCTCTGCCAGGAAACTAAAACTGGGTAGTCGTTGGATCTTCCAGCAGGACAATGATCCAAAAACATTACGTCCAAATCAACAGAAAATGTTTTAACTGAACACAAAATCAAGCTTCTGCCATTGGCCATCTCAGTCCCCTGACCTAAAGCCCATTGAAAACCTGTGGGCTGAGCTGAAGAGGAGAGTGCACAAGAGAGGACCTAGGACTCTGGATGATCTGGAGAGATTCTGTAAAGAGGAATGGTCTCAGATTCCTTGCTCTGTATTCTCCAACCTTATTAGATGTTACGGGAGAAGACTCAGTGCTATTTTATTGGCAAAGGGAGGTTGTACAAAGTATTAAATGCAGGGGTGCCAATAATTGTGGCACATGTGGTTTTGTTAAAAATAAATTATTTCTTGAGGGATTTTATTCTCAGAATAAATTTACTTCAATTAAAAGTTGGATTTTTCAAATTCTTTCAGTGTGAGATTAAGCTAATTCACCAAACGATGATTTTTTTTATAACCCTTTTTACTCATCTTTACCAGGGGTGCCAATTAATTGTGGAGGGCACTGTATATGTATAGCCCTATATATATATACATATACAGTTGGATATATGGATTGAGTGCTGGGTGGCTGATCTGGATAAATCCCGACACAAGTTATGTTAACCAGTGCACACCAAAGCGCCTGGCACTGACAGCCCGGAACATTGACAGTCCCTACCCTCGGCACCCCCCAAGGCCCTCTTCCCCCATCTCACCTCACCGCGTGTCAGTCGAAGCATTTTTTCTATTATTAACTAGGAAAAAGCAGCATGAAAGAAAACGTGAAAGCAGCCGGTTTTAATGAGCTCTTCCTACGTGAAGGCAGTCAGTTCTGAAACCAATTCGACCACATCTGAGCCTTAACCAAAGCATACAAGACTGAAATGGGTCTGCTCGAGCTATTGTTAAGATATTAACCCTTTGAAGAGTACTTTTTTTTTTTTTTTTTTGAATGCCCCGCCAAAAAAATTATTCTAAGTCAGTGTTCTAGAACTCCATTGCTGTCAATTACCAGTACTGATTGTTACATCAGCATTAGAATGTTCAGTTATGAACATTCTAATCACACATTTGTGATCTTACACCTTAAAAGGGTGAGTGAGTGATTTTGTGATTTTTACTCATTACATGCCATGTATTTTTTCTGTCTCTCAGTCTGTATTTTGTTCAGTAAATAGAAATTGAGCCAGAATGGCTTTCGGGCCCCTGGGTGCATGCATGCTGCCAGGACTCGAGGAGGGCTGTGGATTCATAAACACACCACATCTGTCTCAGTGAGACACCAACGGTCTGCAGTCCACACCTGTCATCTGGGCTGGCTAGGGTTGCCGGATGTATAATTAGTCAGAACCGGACACACCATGCACCATGGGCTCAAATGATGGCCTTGCGGAGTGAAAAATCATTTAAAACCGTAAAACCAGTAGCTTGTTGGTCAGACATACAGCATATTTGCTTCATATACTGGATATTACATTTATATTTTCCAGTTGAGACCACATACCATACCTGCACCAATAATTTGAAAACCGGAACATTCTGGTACAAAACATCTGGCATCTGGCAACCCTAGATCTGGCACCACATTACACTCCTCAAACTTGGCTTTAATGCAGGGTGGGCAATGTTATCCAAAAGGCCTGGTGTGGGTGCAGGTTTTTGATTTAGCCCCACACTAAGACATCCGATTCAACTAATTATCTAGCCATGGTCTTCAATCAAGACCTTGATAATAACAATCAGTAGTCTTAGGGCTGGGCTAAAAACAAGAACCTACACCCACAACGGCCCTTTAGGGATAAAACCTGTACCCACACTGGTCCTTTTCCAGATAAAACCTGCACCCACAACCGGCACTTTTCAGATAAAACCCTGCACCCACACCGGCCCTTTTCAGATAAAACCTGCACCCACACCGGCCCTTTTCAGATAAAACCTGCACCCACACCGGCCCTTTTCGGATAAAACCTGCACCCACACCGGCCATTTTTCAGATAAACCCTCAACCCACACCAGCCCTTTAGGGATAAAACCTGCACCCATACCGGCCCTTTTCAGATAAAACCTGCACCCACACCGGCCCTTTTCGGATAAAACCTGCACCCACACCGGCCCTTTTAGGATAAAACCTGCACCCACACCGGCCCTTTTCGGATAAAACCTGCACCCACACCGGCCCTTTTCGGATAAAACCTGCACCCACACCGGCCATTTTCAGATAAAGCCTGAACCCACACCAGCCCTTTAGGGATAAAACCTGCACCCACACCGGCCCTTTAGGGATAAAACCTGCACCCATACCGGCCCTTTAGGGATAAAACCTGCGCCCATACCGGCCCTTTAGGGATAAAACCTGCACCCACACCGGCCCTTTTCAGATAAGATTGCCCACCCCCTACTTTAATGGCTGCTGTAGCTTGAAAAAACACTGTCATGTTTATGGCTTTTTGTTATTGTTTTCCTTTCCAAATTCATGGCCTGCTCCAGTCCGTCAGCTAGCTGAATTATGACAGCATAAAGTCACTACCCCAGCAACAAAATGCGCTGTTGATGGTGGACAAAGAAAGCACATTTTCTTTTTCAGGGGTAAAGCGATTCAATATTTATTTTAAATACTGGCAGATCCCTTTGCACTGATACTAAGATCTGAGCCTGTTTCTAAGGTTCGCAAGAGTGGGGAGGTGTGGTTTGTTAGTTTCATAGTGCTTTTTTTCTCATTAATTTGTATATTTGTTGTAGTTGGTATTATATCATGAAGAAATGGTAAATGTAGCGAATGTCTGTGTTCCCTCGGCTGACAGGAAATACCAACTGTCCTCTTAGGCTCGGACCATGCATCCACTTTTTTCATCGTTAAATTTTGCCAATGGCTTCATAAAAGCACACTGTGATGTTCATAGGAAATGTACACAGCCTTTATTCTGAAGAGTACTCGGGCTGCAGCCAATTAGCAGGCACAGTCGCGTGCCTCATGACAGAGGGTATTCCATGGTTTTTAAGGTTTTTTTTAACCAAGTATCAAGTCCTCAATGTAGGAAAATGTATTAATTTTTTAATCAATATCCGGCGTTCTCTGAAAGAAATGCGTCCAACTCAACACCAATGGAACGTCCTATACATCTGCATCAATTACACACCATAAAATTGCAAAAACCATTAAGTTTTATGTATCAGTTACTAAGAAAGAGGCAGCCGGCTTGTTAAACTGCCTCATTCAAGGTTAGTGCAGACACGCCAATCAAGCCTTTTAGATCCTTTGCTGGTCGACACGCCAGCAGATGATGTACACGGGAGAAACAAGAGGCAAACAGAGACATCAATCGGAGCGTGAGGACGGCACTACCTGCAGCGTTGGATACAGTCTGAGAGCTGGAAGAGGAAACGGGACCATTGAGCGCAGAGATGTTCTCCCCCGAGACTTAATGGCGTGCTTTTGTGTGATTTCATGAATAATCCACGCTTGAATAAGCCTTTGCCTAACAAACCGCTCCTGCTTCCGACCGCCCGGTTCCGTAAATGCGTGACAGAATATTTCTCGTGACGTGGGCTTAAACATTTCGGCTGCGGGCAGTCACGTACTGCACAAAGGAATCATCACCACCTGTTCAAACCCAACTGCCGCGCATAACAAACCGACACTGGGCCGGATCCGGCCGGATGAAGCTGCCGCCACTGTAAAACGGATCTGGCCCGGCGTCAATCTGCACAGAGGCCCAAAAACTGGCGCAAAGCGTATCTGCTACGCAAAAGGGCCAGAACGGCCCGAGTCCAACGTTAATATTACAGCCGGCCCAGACGCGCGCCAGATCCGCGTAATGACACTTCGTATCGCAGATGTGACCGGGCTCCGATCCGGAGCCGCAGGACGGATGTGACCGTCAACTATCTGAACTACCAAACTACTCGCCAACATCCAGTAGAAACTCTAAACTTTTCTGGACAAACAATATCTCTATTCAAGAACCAGGATACATCCTTCCCCCGATACTAATTCTATTAACCTCACCCCCCCCCCCCCCCCCCATATTCCACGGTGAAATCCGTGGACGTGTCATGAATCATTGCTCGGCACTTAGTGTAAATTAGCGTGAAATAAGATTATGTTGCTCTTATGGATTATTGTTAGGCTCTGTATATAGATAATGCCATGTAAGGTATGGATCTTTGTTAGACATTACCTGTACGATGTGGGAATATAATTTGTTTGTGATCGTCGTAAGCACGGATGCATGTTCTTAAGGTTCAACAGGCTATGGGTCTTTTTTTAATAGTCTTTTTCAACCCTTGATGGTCACAGTGACTTAGATCACCTGGGAAATAGCACACATATGAACACTAACAAGAGGAACAAGAGTAAGACTAAAGAAATGAAATCTAGACTCAATGTTAACTCTTCTTACATAATGTGTTCCCAAAAAACTTTACCAAAGCTACTTTGGATTTATTGCTGAACTGAATTCCATAAAATGTACAATGAACCCGTGTTATGGTTGCAACCGAGCTCATCTGTAATTATTATTATTAATTACCATCTCCGGCTTCAACCACCATACAAAAAATGTCTTTGAAATGTTCAGCATGGAATAAGGAATTCTCCCGGCTGCTGAAAAATGCATGAAATGACCTTCACGCATCATAAAATTTGTGGCCTATTTTTTTTAAAAGGTTGTTGACCAGCTGAGGCTCTCATTCTGTAATGCACACATTCTCCTTTTCTCTCTCAAACACTCTCTCTAACACACCACACACACTCTCTCTCACACACACACACTCACTTTCACATACTCTCTCTCTCCCCCTCTCTCTCTCTCTCTCTCCATCTCTCCCTCAAATAAAACCAAAGTAGCTAAAGGAGTCCATCTTTAAGAAGCTTGCCAGCACAGCCTGAGTCACAGGCCCTCTCAGGGAGATTTGTGCATGTGCCCGGCCCAGTTCTAATCGAAGACGTACTTCAGTCCTCACAAGCGCAAGTGCTTTCCCATTTTTTCTCCCGCCGGTTGGCTCCTGTATGGGCGACGATGGGCGAGAAAAACAGCGGGTGGGTGTGGGGGGGGGGGGGGGGGGGGTGGTGGGGCTAATCTGCTAATGCAAAGCGAACGGTGTGGGGACAAGATCACTGACTTAAAAAAAACTATTAAAGATGCAAGCTGCTTTGTTTACTGTGTTGAGCTGTGTAATTGATTGATTAATTATGAATAGGCGGCAGCTTGGCCTGCACCGGGCGACCTTTCTGACCCCCCTTTTCCGGGCTGTTCCCCCTGCAGCACTTACTTATCACCCATTCCTCACCTCAATTAGACGGCTGGTCCTGACCAGTGGCTGGATGGGAACTAATTAAGCTCACAGTGAAATTGCCAACTGGCTGTTGGCTCATGAGGAATCCAAGGCAAAGATCAGGAGGTAGCCTGCTGCTTCAATCCTGAAGGCATTAGAGTGATTGGATATCTGGCTTCTACAGCTGTGGCCAGCTGGCTGTCGTCTAACCACTGGGATTCCTCCCCCTCCTCCCCCCATTTCCACAGTATGATGCACAGGGAATCCTGGGAAATGGTGTTAATCAATTCTCACCTGCAATTAGGAATGTGATGAATGCCACCCGGGACCGCTCTGGCATTTCCACAATGCCGATTCCCGCTCCGCTGCCCCTAAGGGATTCCCGCGTGAGTGAACGCTGTTTTCCCAGAGCCTGGCTGGATTCCAGTGTCACCAGCTCTGGAGCCGTGCTGTCTTTGCCAATCGCGGCACAGGCATCAAACCATCAACGGGACACAAGCACTTTATCCTGCTTTATGACGTCACTTGGCGCTGTAATGGCGACATGTAGTCCAGCTGTCTCCCGTGTTCGTGTTTGTTAATTTGAATGTATTTTGTTGTGTCTGGCTTTTGTCTTTTGTTTTTTTCATGCGCTGTGTGTCTATTGTGGGACGGGGAAGCGGGTTGGAGATTGTTCAGGGCACTCATGCTGCTTGTTTTGATAATATTAACAAATTGTATATTCAGGATAATTTTGTTTGTGGTCGTCACCATGGAGAACGCATTCGCATTATGCTCGGGAATGTCTGTTGGATCTGCAGCCACAAAGTTTAGCATCGCTCTTCACCGGAGTTGAAGATGTCGGGACTCGGGACTGATCTAGGACTGCAGGCAATCTTCAAAAGGCCACCACAGAAGAGAAAGGAGAAGATAATGCGGGGGAGGCGACGACTGGGAAGGCTGACACAGTTCGGTGCTCCGTTTCGACAGTGTACAGAGACCACAAACACTGCGTGTATGGAGGAAAGTCTTTCCCTAACAGGAAAATATAAGTTATTCTACTCTATTCAATTCTATTCCCTCTCTTCGTCTCATCATCATCCTCACCGCCATTACCGTCTCCGATATAATCTCTGCCCTCACCGTGGCACTGCAGATGATTCTGCATCTGTTATATTTACCAACATCAGTATTATAGTCAAATCAACAATATTCATCCGGAATGTGAATTCTGTAAAACTAAGCTGAATCTTTCCCGCTTAACATCACAGAAAATGCAACAAAACCTGACCTGGTTTTATTTTGCAAATGTTGATATGATAACGAAAACTGTATTGATTTACACTGAAAACAACCTTCAAAGAACCAAAACAGCTTCTGGCCAAAGAACTGAAAAAGATTTTTTTTTAAACTAAAAAAAAAGAAATCCATCCTTCCGGTTTACAGTAAAATTCTAACAGAGATAAATGGCAGGTTTCCGTGACGACCCACCCCTAGCCACAGAAGGGACTAGGCCTGCAATCTGTCATCAGGGAAAAGGTATAGCTGTGCTTTACTGGGAGTTCAACATATGTTACAGCAGGGTATCTACAGTATCTGTTCCAACTCATTCTCCAAACTATGATATGATATGAACTCCCAAAGAGTTCCTGTTTTTACGCTTTATAGCACTTTCAGTAAATTAGACGTATTGAGTTATTTTCTCCGGGCTCCGGAGACCGTTTAAGCAGGCAACTGTTAAAACAACTATTGTGCTATGAATGCGGACTGGCATTAAAAGTGTAGGATATATGCTGGGAGGATTTTAAGGCCGCTCTTATGGGTCCTTTCAGATCCATTACGGTTTCATTATAGACATTAGAAGATAAAAAGAACCGGTGTGAGTTTCTTAGCTGGGACCGCAGAGATCTGCTCAGTTTATTTTTCTCCGTTTGTGTCTGTATCTGGGTCATGGGGATAAGTCTTCCCTGTTTTTGTCTCTCGCTGTCACTCTGGTGATAAGTGACTGATCACCATGCCGCATCTCAAAATGGAGCAACAACTGGAGCTTCAGACTTAATTTAACTTTTTACCCCAGATTTTTTTTTTCTTCTTCTTCTTCTTTCTTCTTCTTCTTCTTCTTCTTCTTCTTCTTCTTCTTCCTGGGGCTTTTCACTTGAGTGGAGTTTTTGCTGTCACAAAACAAGAATTGAAATCTTTGCGTGTCCTTGGCTACTCCTGAGCCTGCTTTGAGGTACCAGTCGCGATTCGTTCACAGGCTGCGATTCAGCTCGCAAAGCCTACGGCTTTGTTCACCCCGAATCCCTAACACGAAACTTCTGTCCCTCTTCTCTCTGCCTGAAAGGGACGCGGAGAATCGCACAGACGAGCAGATGGCTGTGGACTCCTGAGACATGGCGTACGCTAAAAGAGGATACAAGGAAAGCACTCAAGCCCTGTTTGACAATTTGGGTTATTCAAAAACATCTCTCCCGTTTCTACACACCGCGAAAACAACACTGTCTGCTCAGGTTTTTTACCAAATTCTAAAGGTAGCAAATTTATTACTGCAACACTGTGAGCTTATCATTGCCTGATTCTACATTGTACATTAACATGCAGGTAACAACAGCCAATTAAACCTTGTACATAAATTACACTGCATACAATACGGAGAGCGGAGCCTCTGTTTTTTTAGACACATCTTCAATAGAATTTAAAGGCAAATTTAATTTCATAGTGAATTGCCCAATTTCATACGGCTCGCAAAAAAAATAAAATAAAAAAAAACCTTTCTATCCCATGCAGGTATTTCTAAGTAATGGGAATTTCAATTATTAGTATTATGCATACCACCCTGCAGGCTATGATCTCAATTTCGATTCAGATGTACCACACACGTTCACACTGATTCATGAATAGAACTAACGCCCTGCCTGCTTTAAACCACAAAGCTGTATGTGGTATTTTTTCTGCAAATTACAATAGGATTATTTTATAATCAATCTCTATTCGTTTTTACTAATATCAGTGCATGGAAAAACCTTCCAGGTCACATACTACAGTCATAGGGCCTAATTTACTAAGACCTTGAGCATGCACAAAACCAATAACATAAACAATGATTGGTGCAAAACAAATACCGTGACCAATCATTGGTCTTGTTATTGGTTCTTTGTGCGCTAAAAGGTTTTGCACACGCTAAAGGTTTTGCACACGCTAAAGGTCTTAGTAAAAACAGGCCACTAGACCCTTGGAGTGTGCAAGACCAGGGTTGAAATGGTTTGAGGAACTTTCCAGACACCAGGCAAAATGATGGGTTCAGGCTTACTCTCATCATCCTAGTTCTTATAAATTATTTTCATTTATGTACTTACATATTTTCAAATTGGCCTATTTGATATTACAAGAATATCTACAGAGTTCCGTTTAAAATCTAGCAAGTAATTTAACGTCAAACCAAAGCAAAAAAAAAAGCCTCAGTGATTATAAAGAGCAAAGGCAGTAATTGATATGAATAACACTGAATGGCTTCATAAGGGAAGCCAGACAGGCACAGGAAACACCACATTTTGCTGATTACATGTCAATGCTGGTTGAACGGAATCACAGAGGGAAACAGACAGCGGGAGCACGCCTATTAGAAACAAGTATCTGGACTGATTGAAGAGGAAACACAATATCCTCTTGGGCAAATGCACATGAAGAAGAAAAAAAAAATCGTTGCACTGGTATTCATGCGTTTCCTTGATTCAATACGCACAAAAGCTTCTTCACGCAGGTACGCAAAATGATCACAAGAAGAGAATCAAACTCAAACTATTACCTTTGATTTTTTGTAAACTTTTGATTTGAAAAGATAATTTGCAGCAGACACGTGCGACTGAAACAAAGCAGGCTTGGGGCATTGGTGGTGTTCATCCTGTTAGGCTGTACAGCACCCAAGTGCTTCTGCAGTGAGTTATATTTCCCTCATTTATGGTAGTAGTGCCCAGCAAACTTTATTGTGTTAAACCAACTCGAACAGTATTAAATCAACTCAAACAGTGTTTAACCGAGGCCAAAAGGGACAATAAGCACTCTATTAGACTTAAAAGTAATTATCAGAGTTGATTCAGCATTTTGCCGTGTAAATCATACATTTGCCTTAAGGCAAACCAGTTAAAGGCTGTACCACAAAAATACACATGAACCAAAAGTGAATATGCAAAATTATTTTTGACAAGTAATTTTCACTGAGGCAAGAAATTAATTGGTGTTTTTAGCCCCGGAAAAAGTTCAAAATGATTGTAACTGGGCAAGCGTGCAGAGTAAACGTTAGTCGTGCCAATAATAAGCATTTGGTTTTATTTCCAAAGAAATTTCAAACCTTTTTTTCCCATCGCCCCCCTGGGATAGCGAAAAGTGCTCAGAGCTCCACCTGTTGTGCTGTGAGAAGCAGATGCCAGTGTTTACGCTTTTAAAGCAGTGTCAAACCACTAAGCTGAGAACCTGTTAGACATAGCCAAGGAGCAATTCTTTATCTAACAGAGCCAAGCGAATCTGCAGTTTAAAACTCTCGCTCCACTCGTGGGTGGATGATCCAACAGAGTAGCCGGAGGTGTCCTTTTCCAGATAGCGTATCCGCGTGCGTGTCATCAAGCAGACCGCCGTTGTCGACGTGTACGTTAATCTTCATCGATGTGCAGTCACAATGAACGCTATGCGATTCGCATACACATGGCGTGTATGTACAAGGTCTGATATTAACACCCACTCAACGACAAAATTGGTTCAGAGAACAACACCGGTTCCAAAATATTTTTAAAAATATAAGAAAATTGGAGTCAGAATGTCCTAATGTAGTGGCTTTTCTGAAACGTGTCAGTGCATCCTTCAGCTCACCATATCCGTATCCTAATCAGCTCACCATACCTGTATCCTAATCAGCTCACCATACCTGTATCCTAATCAGCTCACCATACCTGTATCCTAATCAGCTCACCATACCTGTATCCTAATCAGCTCACCTTCACAACCAGAGCCTGTCCTTGTTTTTATTTTGTTTGTTTGTTTTTTTCCAAAGGAGAAGTTGACCCCATTGAGTCTCAATGGATTTTCCAAATTCTTCACTTATGTAAATGGTCTTGGCTTTGAAAGCCCGGACATGCAAGAGCGCACAGATCTCAGCAGTCCCTCAGCTTCGTCGTAAGATGTTTTAAAGTATGGGCCTCCAACAAAACCACAAGCATCGACAACCTTTTAGATCCCCCGTGGCTTTCCCGTTCAGCGGCCCGACACTGTCCGAATGTGGACTGAGGCTGCAGTGTGAATCCACAGGAATCCGCCAGCCTGTTCAGAACATATTGTGGAGAGTATTTTACACTCTCCACAATATCGTTAAAAAAATTATATTAAATCAAAGAGGCCCCATGAGTGTGTGAAATTAACACCCGCCCCCAGCCAAATGCTGCTCAAATGTTCAATGTGGCTGGTGAGGACTTTCTTCTCAAGCAGCCACTTTGGCAGGTAACCAGCCAGGTTGTAAAAGGTAATGTGGCTCGTAAAATGTTTAAAATGGCTGGTGATTTTTAGAATCCGCAAGCCACTCTGGCCAGTGGGTGAAAAAGTTAATTAATTTCATGCCCCGGAACCCAGAGTTTGCCCTATCACTACCAATGGCCGTCAGCTCCTCCGGGGTTTAGAGATTAGAACCCGCAGTAACTGCACAAGTACTTGCTGATTTCCGATTCCCTCCAGCCTGCCCGCACAGCACTGAGGTAAGCAGCCGCGGCCATCAAGGAACGCCGCTGGAATTCAATCCA
>CM056390.1:6979531-7053999 GCA_029718625.1 Synaphobranchus kaupii | reverse complement strand
TTGCCTAACAAACCGCTTCTGCTTCCGACTGCCCGGTCTGTAAATGCGTGACAGAATATTTCTCGTGACGTGGGCTTAAACATTTTCGGCTGCGGGGCGTCACGTACTGCACAAAGGAATCATCACCACCTGTTCAAACCCAACTGCCGGCGCATAACAAACCGACACTGGGCCGGATCCGGCCGGATGAAAGCTGCCGCCACTGTAAAACGGATCTGGCCCGGGCGTCAATCTGCACAGAGGCCCAAAAAACTGGCGCAAAAGCGTATCTGCTACGCAAAAGGGCCAGAACGGCCCGAGTCCAACGTTAATATTACAGCCGGCCCAGAGACGCGCGCGCAGATCCGCGTAATGACACTTCGTATCGCAGATGTGACCGGGCTCCGATCCGGAGGCCCGCAGGACGGATGTGACCGTCAACTAATCTGAACTACCAAACTACTCGCCAACATCCAGTAGAAAACTCTAAACTTTTCTGGACAAAACAATATCTCTATTCAAGAACCAGGATACATCCTTCCCCCAATACTAATTCTATTAACCCCCCCCCCCCCCCCCATATTCCACGGTGAAATCCGTGGACGTGTCATGAATCATTGCTCGGCACTTAGTGTAAATTAGCATGAAATAAGATTATGTTGCTCTTATGGATTATTGTTAGGCTCTGTATATAGATAATGCCATGTAAGGTATGGATCTTTGTTAGACATTACCTGTACGATGTGGGAATATAATTTTTTTTTGTGATCGTCGTAAGCACGGATGCATGTTCTTAAAGGTTGTATCAGCGATTTTGGGTGACGTCACTTCTGAAGCGAAATCCCAAACAAACATACTTATGAATAATTATGTTATGTTTTAAAAAATAGTGTTCAAGCATCCAGAATTATAACCACGTTAATAACGTTTGTAAGAAACCAAACCGTTTGTAAATCCGTCAAGATTTCAGCGAGATGAGAGTATTAGCGTTTGTGCAGATCATTGTGATTGGTTGGAATACTGTTTATTTTGGTTTTGGAGTGGTTGGTAGTACCATTTGTTTTTGTGTACGATCTCGGAGCATAGGCTGCCTACAGAGACGCGGTTTTTTTTTGACGGCCTGCTTATGGGGCGGGCAGCTAGCGGATCGTGAGGAAAAATCAGATGAATGTGATCATTTATGTTTCCACCCAAAATCGAACCTTTAAGGTTCAACAGGCTATGGTCTTTTTTTTAATAGTCTTTTTCAACCCTTGATTGTCACAGTGACTTAGATCACCTGGGAAATAGCACACATATGAACACTAACAAGAGGAACAAGAGTAAGACTAAAGAAATGAAATCTAGACTCAATGTTAACTCTTCTTACATAATGTGTTCCCAAAAACTTTACCAAAGCTACTTTGGATTTATTGCTGAACTGAATTCCATAAAATGTACAATGAACCCGTGTTTATGGTTGCAACCAAGCTCATCTGTAATTATTATTATTAATTACCGTCTCCGGCTTCAACCACCATACAAAAAATGTCTTTGAAATGTTCAGCATGGAATAAGAATTCTCCCGGCTGCTGAAAAATGCATGAAATGACCTTCACGCATCATAAAATTTGTGGCTTATTTTTTATTTTTTTTAAAAGGTTGTTGACCAGCTGAGGCTCTCATTCTGTAATGCACACATTCTCCTTTTCTCTCTCAAACACTCTCTCTAACACACCACACACACTCTCTCTCACACACACACACTCACTTTCACATACTCTCTCTCTCCCCCCTCTCTCTCTCTCCTCTCCATCTCTCCCTCTCTCGCTCAAATAAAACCAAAGTAGCTAAAGGAGTCCATCTTTAAGAAGCTTGCCAGCACAGCCTGAGTCACAGGCCCTCTCAGGGAGATTTGTGCATGTGCCCGGCCCAGTTCTAATCGAAGACGTACTTCAGTCCTCACAAGCGCAAGTGCTTTCCCAATTTTTTCTCCCGCCGGTTGGCTCCTGTATGGGCGACGATGGGCGAGAAAAACAGCGGGTGGGTGTGGGGGGGGGGGGGGGGGGGGGGGTGGGGCTAATCTGCTAATGCAAAGCGAACGGTGTGGGGGACAGATCACTGACTTAAAAAAAAACTATTAAAGATGCAAGCTGCTTTGTTTACTGTGTTGAGCTGTGTAATTGATTGATTAATTATGAATAGGCGGGCAGCTTGGCCTGCACCGGGCGACCTTTCTGACCCCCCTTTTTCTGGGCTGTTCCCCTGCAGCACTTACTTATCACCCATTCCTCACCTCAATTAGACGGCTGGTCCTGACCAGTGGCTGGATGGGAACTAATTAAGCTCACAGTGAAATTGCCAACTGGCTGTTGGCTCATGAGGAATCCAAGGCAAAGATCAGGAGGTAGCCTGCTGCTTCATCCTGAAGGCATTAGAGTGATTGGATATCTGGCTTCTACAGCTGTGGCCAGCTGGCTGTCGTCTAACCACTGGGATTCCTCCCCCTCCTCCCCCCATTTCCACAGTATGATGCACAGGGAATCCTGGGAAATGGTGTTAATCAATTCTCACCTGCAATTAGGAATGTGATGAATGCACCCGGGACCACTCTGGCATTTCCACAATGCCGATTCCCGCTCCGCTGCCCCTAAGGGATTCCCGCGTGAGTGAACGCTGTTTTCCAGAGCCTGGCTGGATTCCAGTGTCACCAGCTCTGGAGCCGTGCTGTCTTTGCCAATCGCGGCACAGGCATCAAACCATCAACGGGACACAAGCACTTTATCCCTGCTTTATGACGTCACTTGGCGCTGTAATGGCGACATGTAGTCCAGCTGTCTCCCGTGTTCGTGTTTGTTAATTTGAATGTATTTTGTTGTGTCTGGCTTTTGTCTTTTGTTTTTTTCATGCGCTGTGTGTCTATTGTGGGACGGGGAAGCGGGTTGGAGATTGTTCAGGGCACTCATGCTGCTTGTTTTGATAATATTAACAAATTGTATATTCGGGATAATTTTGTTTGTGGTCGTCACCATGGAGACGCATTCGCATTATGCTCGGGAATGTCTGTTGGATCTGCAGCCACAAAGTTTAGCATCGCTCTTCACCGGAGTTGAAGATGTCGGGACTCGGGACTGATCTAGGACTGCAGGCAATCTTCAAAAGGCCACCACAGAAGAGAAAGGAGAAGATAATGCGGGGGAGGCGACGACTGGGAAGGCTGACACAGTTCGGTGCTCCGTTTCGACAGTGTACAGAGACCACAACACTGCATGTATGGAGGAAAGTCTTTGGGAAGTTTGTGTGTTGGACTGCTTAATAATGACACTGGACATCTCGGGACAGCTGGGGCTATTTTTAATCATGGCTGTATTCCACTTTAATTCACTTAATTAGTTTGATTAATGCAATGATTATAGTCTATGTCTTTGTTTGATATGTTTGTGTGTTGTGGGTCTGCCCGATTGTCTATGTCTTTTTTGTTTTTGCTGGGGCTACAACTGAAGTTCCCTAACAGGAAAATATAAGTTATTCTACTCTATTCAATTCTATTCCTCTCTTCGTCTCATCATCATCCTCACCGCCATTACCGTCTCCGATATAATCTCTGCCCTCACCGTGGCACTGCAGATGATTCTGCATCTGTTATATTTACCAACATCAGTATTATAGTCAAAATCAACAATATTCATCCGGAATGTGAATTCTGTAAAACTAAGCTGAATCTTTCCCGCTTAACATCACAGAAAATGCAACAAAACCTGACCTGGTTTTATTTTGCAAATGTTGATATGATAACGAAAACTGTATTGATTTACACTGAAAACAACCTTCAAAGAACCAAAACAGCTTCTGGCCAAAGAACTGAAAAAGATTTTTTTTTAAACTAAAAAAAAAAAGAAATCCATCCTTCCGGTTTACGGTAAAATTCTAACAGAGATAAATGGCAGGTTTCCGTGACGACCCACCCCTAGCCACAGAAGGGACTAGGCCTGCAATCTGTCATCAGGGAAAAGGTATAGCTGTGCTTTACTGGGAGTTCAACATATGTTACAGCAGGGTATCTACAGTATCTGTTCCAACTCATTCTCCCAAACTATGATATGATATGAACTCCCAAAGAGTTCCTGTTTTTACGCTTTATAGCACTTTCAGTAAATTAGACATATTGAGTTATTTTCTCCGGGCTCCGGAGACCGTTTAAGCAGGCAACTGTTAAAACAACTATTGTGCTATGAATGCGGACTGGCATTAAAAGTGTAGGATATATGCTGGGAGGATTTTAAGGCCACTCTTATGGGTCCTTTCAGATCCATTACGGTTTCATTATAGACATTAGAAGATAAAAAGAACCGGTGTGAGTTTCTTAGCTGGGACCGCAGAGATCTGCTCAGTTTATTTTTCTCCGTTTGTGTCTGTATCTGGGTCATGGGGATAAGTCTTCCCTGTTTTTGTCTCTCGCTGTCACTCTGGTGATAAGTGACTGATCACCATGCCGCATCTCAAAATGGAGCAACAACTGGAGCTTCAGACTTAATTTAACTTTTTACCCCAGATTTTTTTTTTTTCTTCTTCTTCTTCTTCTTCTTCTTCTTCTTTCTTCTTCTTCTTCTTCTTCTCCTTCTTCTTCTTCTTCCTGGGGCTTTTCACTTGAGTGGAGTTTTTGCTGTCACACAACAAGAATTGAAATCTTTGCGTGTCCTTGGCTACTCCTGAGCCTGCTTTGAGGTACCAGTCGCGATTCGTTCACAGGCTGCGATTCAGCTCGCAAAGCCTACGGCTTTGTTCACCCGAATCCCTAACACGAAACTTCTGTCCCTCTTCTCTCTGCCTGAAAGGGACGCGGAGAATCGCACAGACGAGCAGATGGCTGTGGACTCCTGAGACGTGGCGTACGCTAAAAGAGGATACAAGGAAAGCACTCAAGCCCTGTTTGACAATTTGGGTTATTCAAAAACATCTCTCCCGTTTCTACACACCGCGAAAACAACACTGTCTGCTCAGGTTTTTTACCAAATCCTAAAGGTAGCAAATTTATTACTGCAACACTGTGAGCTTATCATTGCCTGATTCTACATTGTACATTAACATGCAGGTAACAACAGCCAATTAAACCTTGTACATAAATTACACTGCACACAATACGGAGAGCGGAGCCTCTGTTTTTTTTAGACACATCTTCAATAGAATTTAAAGGCAAATTTAATTTCATAGTGAATTGCCCAATTTCATACGGCTCGCAAAAAAAATAAAATAAAAAAAAACCTTTCTATCCCATGCAGGTATTTCTAAGTAATGGGAATTTCAATTATTAGTATTATGCATACCACCCTGCAGGCTATGTACCACACACGTTCACACTGATTCATGAATAGAACTAATGCCCTGCCTGCTTTAAACCACAAAGCTGTATGTGGTATTTTTTCTGCAAATTACAATAGGATTATTTTATAATCAATCTCTATTCGTTTTTACTAATATCAGTGCATGGAAAAACCTTCCAGGTCACATACTACAGTCATAGGGCCTAATTTACTAAGACCTTGAGCATGCACAAAACCAATAACATAAACAATGATTGGTGCAAAACAAATACCGTGACCAATCATTGGTCTTGTTATTGGTTCTTTGTGCGCTAAAAGGTTTTGCACACGCTAAAGGTTTTGCACACGCTAAAGGTCTTAGTAAAAACAGGCCACTAGACCCTTGGAGTGTGCAAGACCAGGGTTGAAATGATTTGAGGAACTTTCCAGACACCAGGCAAAATGATGGGTTCAGGCTTACTCTCATCATCCTAGTTCTTATAAATTATTTTCATTTATGTACTTACATATTTTCAAATTGGCCTATTTGATATTACAAGAATATCTACAGAGTTCCGTTTAAAATCTAGCAAGTAATTTAACGTCAAACCAAAGCAAAAAAAAAAGCCTCAGTGATTATAAAGAGCAAAGGCAGTAATTGATATGAATAACACTGAATGGCTTCATAAGGGAAGCCAGACAGGCACAAGAAACACCACATTTTGCTGATTACATGTCAATGCTGGTTGAACGGAATCACAGAGGGAAACAGACAGCGGGAGCACGCCTATTAGAAACAAGTATCTGGACTGATTGAAGAGGAAACACAATATCCTCTTGGGCAAATGCACATGAAGAAGAAAAAAAAAATCGTTGCACTGGTATTCACGCGTTTCCTTGATTCAATACGCACAAAAGCTTCTTCACGCAGGTACGCAAAATGATCACAAGAAGAGGATCAAACTCAAACTATTACCTTTGATTTTTTGTAAACTTTTGATTTGAAAAGATAATTTGCAGCAGACACGTGCGACTGAAACAAAGCAGGCTTGGGGCATTGGTGGTGTTCATCCTGTTAGGCTGTACAGCACCCAAGTGCTTCTGCAGTGAGTTATATTTCCCTCATTTACGGTAGTAGTGCCCAGCAAACTTTATTGTGTTAAACCAACTCTAACAGCATTAAATCAACTCAAACAGTGTTTAACCGAGGCCAAAAGGGACAATAAGCACTCTATTAGACTTAAAAGTAATTATCAGAGTTGATTCAGCATTTTGCCGTGTAAATCATACATTTGCCTTAAGGCAAACCAGTTAAAGGCTGTACCACAAAAATACACATGAACCAAAAGTGAATATGCAAAATTATTTTTGACAAGTAATTTTCACTGAGGCAAGAAATTAATTGGTGTTTTTTAGCCCCGGAAAAAGTTCAAAATGATTGTAACTGGGCAAGCGTGCAGAGTAAACGTTAGTCGTGCCAATAATAAGCATTTGGTTTTATTTCCGAAGAAATTTCAAACCTTTTTTTCCCATCGCCCCCCTGGGATAGCGAAA
The DNA here is from genome assembly GCA_029718625.1 of Synaphobranchus kaupii. Taxonomy (NCBI): domain Eukaryota; kingdom Metazoa; phylum Chordata; class Actinopteri; order Anguilliformes; family Synaphobranchidae; genus Synaphobranchus; species Synaphobranchus kaupii. The sequence continues at coordinate 7,047,187 of CM056390.1, read as the reverse complement.
AGTGCTCAGAGCTCCACCTGTTGTGCTGTGAGAAGCAGATGCCAGTGTTTACGCTTTTAAAGCAGTGTCAAACCACTAAGCTGAGAACCTGTTAGACATAGCCAAGGAGCAATTCTTTATCTAACAGAGCCAAGCGAATCTGCAGTTTAAAACTCTCGCTCCACTCGTGGGTGGATGATCCAACAGAGTAGCCGGAGGTGTCCTTTTCCAGATAGCGTATCCGCGTTCGTGTCATCAAGCAGACCGCCGTTGTCGACGTGTACGTTAATCTTCATCGATGTGCAGTCACAATGAACGCTATGCGATTCGCATACACACGGCGTGTATGTACAAGGTCTGATATTAACACCCACTCAACGACAAAATTGGTTCAGAGAACAACACCGGTTACAAAATATTTTTAAAAAATATAAGAAAATTGGAGTCAGGATGTCCTAATGTAGTGGCTTTTCTGAAACGTGTCAGTGCATCCTTCAGCTCACCATATCCGTATCCTAATCAGCTCACCATACCTGTATCCTAATCAGCTCACCATACCTGTATCCTAATCAGCTCACCATACCTGTATCCTAATCAGCTCACCATACCTGTATCCTAATCAGCTCACCTTCACAACCAGAGCCTGTCCTTGTTTTTATTTTGTTTGTTTGTTTTTTTCCAAAGGAGAAGTTGACCCCATTGAGTCTCAATGGATTTTCCAAATTCTTCACTTATGTAAATGGTCTTGGCTTTGAAAGCCCGGACATGCAAGAGCGCACAGATCTCAGCAGTCCCTCAGCTTCGTCGTAAGATGTTTTAAAGTATGGGCCTCCAACAAAACCACAAGCATCGACAACCTTTTAGATCCCCCGTGGCTTTCCCGTTCAGCGGCCCGACACTGTCCGAATGTGGACTGAGGCTGCAGTGTGAATCCACAGGAATCCGCCAGCCTGTTCAGAACATATTGTGGAGAGTATTTTACACTCTCCACAATATCGTTTAAAAAATTATATTAAATCAAAGAGGCCCCATGAGTGTGTGAAATTAACACCCGCCCCCAGCCAAATGCTGCTCAAATGTTCAATGTGGCTGGTGAGGACTTTCTTCTCAAGCAGCCACTTTGGCAGGTAACCAGCCAGGTTGTAAAAGGTAATGTGGCTCGTAAAATGTTTAAAATGGCTGGTGATTTTTAGAATCCGCAAGCCACTCTGGCCAGTGGGTGAAAAAGTTAATTAATTTCATGCCCCGGAACCCAGAGTTTGCCCTATCACTACCAATGGCCGTCAGCTCCTCCGGGGTTTAGAGATTAGAACCCGCAGTAACTGCACAAGTACTTGCTGATTTCCGATTCCCTCCAGCCTGCCCGCACAGCACTGAGGTAAGCAGCCGCGGCCATCAAGGAACGCCGCTGGAATTCAATCCACCCCGCTTTAACTACCGAACCAGCGTCCTTTATTAAGGACCGGCTGCAAGAATCACGACTCCTGTTGTGCTCATTAAGATTCTGACAAGAACGGTGCCGGTTTTACCCTTGAGGAACGGAAATTTGTGCCCCTGCTCTATTTGCCTCAATAATTACCCTTCACTGCTGTCAAATCCTTAACATTGCCTAAGATTTGTCTCTGTGCATTCACCCTGCTACAGACTTTATAATACACTGGTCTCTCACAGCCAGGGTATGAAATTAATACCGGCCACCAGCCAAATGCTGGTAAAATTATGATTGTGGCTGGTAAGATTTTCTACTCTAGCAGCCACTTTGGCCAGTAAACAACCAGGCTGTGTTATATTGTAAAAAGGTAATGTGGCTGGTAAAATGTTGAAAATGGCTGGTGATTTTTATAATCCACAAGCCACTCGGCGTTCCCTTAGCTGCTCCTATGGTGGTTATCCTTTGCACACAAGTGACTTATTTATAAAAAAAATTAATAAAAAGAAACATATAAAATTATCTCAAGCATGGCCCCCTTTGACAAAACTTACCTAACCTTTCATCTCACTGGCTTACTGATAATACCGACGTACAAGTTTGCTCCAAAATGAAGTTCAAGAGGTTCCCTTTCCACTGTCTGTACACCAGGTGCCTGCTGAATCTGAGAGTAATTTTAGGCTGGTAATGTCGTACCTCCCCTCAGCTCCGATTGGCCGTACCGCTGAGGCGGTGCGCCGTGAAGCAAACGGATAGGGGAGGAAAGACCACCGCTCGGCCTTTCCCGCGCGGAGGGCCGTAAACCCAAAACAATCACTCTCTAATGGCGCCTACCCCTCCGATGGCCACTCTTTAATCAGAGAAAGAGCCAGAGCCCCTTCAGCCTCCTGATGACCATTCATTTCACTTCTCTATTCATCTGGAGGTTTCTTTTTTTTCCCCCTCCCACCGCCTCTCTGCAGAGCCACGGCATTCATCACAGGTCTGATTGAGCTCTATTCAATGCAGAAGCAGTCAGGGGGAAAGATGAATGGGCTGGAGTGTCCATCTGCAGCTTAAAGTCCTATTCCTCGCTCTCACTCTCTCTCTCTCTCTCTCTCTCTCTCCTGTAGGCTGCTGCCACCCCCCCCCCCCCCCATTCAGCCAGTAAACAATTTCTGGGCCCCAAAAATATTTTTCTGAAAACTCAACAGGTTAACTCAGGGCCAGTTCTAGGACTGGATGACATAGGAGGCCCCCCCCACCCCCCCCACCACCAGTGTCTATAATCACAGAAATGCCACCACCTGCATCTCCGGACAGGATCTCAGGCATAAAACCTCGTCTGTCTTTTCTACATCAGCGACTTTCGGAGCGCAGTGAAGAGGCATACCGCATAAACGGGAACCCGTGGATACGGGAGGAATTCCGCCTCTGGTTCCCGGGCTGCTCTTCTTTTTTCCGGCCAAGCGAGGAACGCCGCGGCCCCCTCGCGCTCATTATCCTTCTCCACCCGCCCTCCATCTTGGCTCTGCCTTTGGACCGGCTTCCTGTGCCGAGGGTGACCTTGCGGGCTGCTTCGCTTCCTCGTGCTGCAGAATTCAGGATGAGCCAGACCCCCCCCCCCCCCTCTCCCCAGCCCCTGAGCGGTGCGGGCTCAGGAGCAAGATTCCATCCCGAAAATAATACTGAGCCAACCTGTCCTCCCTCCAGTACTTCCTCCACAAATGCTGATGTGTGTGTAGAGTTCTGCCGTTGCAGGTGCACATACGTCATGATGTCCCCCGGTCCTCACAATGCCTGTTGTATCTCAGTACCCCCCCTTCAGATGGCAGGCTGAAAAAAAATGTTTGCTATTTGATAGCGGTGAGTCCCAAAGTTTCAGAAGAGGCGAATATGCACCAGCTCGTCCCGGGCGTCGTGTGGCGCTGCCCGCCTGTCACATGATCATCCAACAACCAATGAGGCGGGCAGGCGGGCCTTTGAAGAAAACAAAAAACAATCTAAGGAAGGCACACTCTTGACTATTGCTTCGATATTTATCACTGAGGAAAGACTGATTATTTTTTACATTAAATTTCCAACAGGTTTCAGGGTTAAAATGTGTGATTTCCATGGCTGCTGGAAGGGCGCTCGTAAGACCGCGTGTCAAAGCCACATACAAAAGGTCTTCCTCCGACGCTGCTTTGTGAGCATATCGCTGCGGTTTGCGATGTGAAAAGAAGCAGCTGTTGGACACCACATGTTTCAGAGGAGAAGGCACACTCTTGACTATTGGTTCCATATTTATTACTGAAGAAAGACTTTCCAACAGACACGTTTCAGGGTTTAAATGTGTGATTTCCATGGCTGTTGGACGGCTCATTCGGTTAAGACACCACACTGTCACCTTAGGGCAACCCCCAACGGCTGCCACGGGCACTTGCAAGACAAAGCCGTCTTCCTCCGACCCTGCTCTGTCCAAGCTTAGCTGCTGTCTGCAATGCAAAAAGAAGCAGCTGTTGGACACAACGCATTTCCGGGGAGAAGTATATGGATGTCCCAGTTCTCCAGAATTGGCAGTGTGGCTCACGCCTGGAACGTCGCTGCGGTTGCAGACAGCTGGACATTCCAGATTGGGGAGGGAACAGGATACATACAGCCCCGGGTTGGAGCGGAAAATGTAAATAAATAAATAAATAAAACAAAAAAATGTAAATGCGTGATTTCCATCGCCGCTGCCCGCATCATTTAACAAGACATTCAATCATGTGTCGGCCTTTCATTAGGGGTTTCCATTACTATATTCACAGACTCAATGGGGTACAGCCTTCTCAAAAAACAGAGAACAGGAAAACCGTAATCGAGTCAAGATATTAGAACGTGTCTGCGGAGTATATTTAAGGCTTCTTTTATCATCCGCTGCTGTTACCATGAAAAATGGCCGTTCATAATTCTTTGTGAACCACACGTGTGAGGAATGCAAGCTCCTACATGCGAGGTTTGCGCTCCAGTCGATAAGTAAACATTATATAGGAGAAACAAAATCTCTGACCGTTACTTACTGAGTCGATGGACTGCACAGGGCTTTTTTTTCCTGCCCATTCCAGTTCAATTTGATCACAGAGGCGGCTATCGCAGAAAGTGGAGGCCTTATCACGCCAGCGGTTTTGGGTCAGCAAATTTTTTATTAATGATAAGCGAAACTCGGCAGCGCTATTGACAACAACATTGTCCGCGAGCTGAATAAATCTCCCCGTCAGGCTGCCAGCTCTCCCCACAGTGTTTTCTCAAGACTGTTTTTTTTTTTCTCCCCTACAGCTAAAGGACTAGAAAGGTCAAAAAACAGTGTTTTTTAAATAAATAAATAAATTTTAAAAAGCAGACCCAGCCAATTGGAGATCTTTGTGCCATTGAAGGTTGTCACTGAGCCATCCAGCTGGCAGCTGGGGAGAAATCACAAAGCCTGTAAACTCACGATGTTTATCTGGCAGTTTCAGGACAGAATTCTTCATTCTTCATTTACATCCGAGTAGAATGGCCGCCCTGACCTTCTGGCTCGCCGTCAATTACCTGCCTGGCAGAGACAAGGCCGAAGCCCAGATGTTGTCCAGGGCTGCCTTGATGAAAAGAGGGCGGGAAAAATGCCATAATTCTGTCATCACCCCCGCAGCCCATTAAAAATGAGACATTACACGTTTTATGTAAAATAGGTTTGCGGTTATTTGTCTTGGGCAGATGGGTTCAAGTTTTGATTTAGCACGGCGGAACCGTAGCCTGAACTCGACAGAACTGAAACTGCTGTCGGGCGGTCTCCGGCAGAATGAGTTTGACTCAGGTAAACCCCCCCCCCCTCCCCCTCCCCCTCCTCCTCCTCCTCCAGCTCAGGTTTGTGGGCGGAGCTAGAATGGCGCTCTCTCTCTCTCTCTCTCTCTCTCTCACTGCCGAGTCGCTCCGGTCCGGCGTGAACAACAACCCCCAGGAGACAAATACAAAAGTGACTAAACGGCCTCAGGGAAACGAAGGTCGTGCGCACTTAATGCTAAGCGCAGGGCACTGCCGTCTCTCTGAGAGTCTGTTCATACTGTAAACTTTAAAGGGAGATATCTCAGACCAGCGCGATGAGTAAGTCGCTGCCAAGAAGCAAGCAGAGTGGAATGATGATTGATGCGTTCACATTTTCGCAAATGGGAAAAACACTTGCATTGGACTTTAGGCAGACGGCAGTCAATGAGCACTTAATTTAAAGCACAGCAATCTACATGCTACAGAGGAGGGCGGTCCTGAAACCCCCACATCCCCCCCACACCCCCCCCCACATCCCCCCACACCCCAACACACCCCCACACTGGAATTACATCCCCTCTCTTGTTCCTGCAAACATCTGCACCCCGTTCCACGTATCAAACCATGCATCCCTTTGCTAGACCTGAGAACATGAACTGGCTGCACCCCACCCCCCCCCCCTCCCCCAAATATAAATATTAACCTCCCACTACATGCTTCCCCATCTGCAGCTCAATATCACTGTCTGGGCATCTATATCAGGAATCTTCCAGCGAGATGCTGGGTCACAGGGAACTGAACACAATGTACCGTTTCCAGGGCTCCGGGGGGGTGCGGGGGGGGGGGGGGTGGTGGGGTGCAGGGGGGTGAGGGGATTAGCGCTAAGCAGTGTCTTCCAAATTGCCCCTGCTATTCTCGTGTCGATGTAGAGCACATCCTATTATCGGCGTTCTCTAATATACGACGTGGTCTGTTCTTAGCCCGCTCCCATTAAAAATGATAAGGACAGCCCGGGCGGAGGGGGGGAAACGATCGCGTCCGAGGCGGAGGGTGTCATCGCGCGCTGATGAAAGAGACGGACTTGCCGGCGTTCGCCGCATAAGGCCGGTGTCACAGCGCAACGTTTATCTGCCCGCGCACGGCTGATGCTCTCGAATCCTCACAAGCTGACTGGTGATAAAGAGGGACGGGCGACCAGACCCATTAGCCGAGCAGTGTGCAGCGGAGTCCTGCGTGACACCTGTACCCACAATGCAGCATTTCACTATTATACCCGCGCAACCTTGAGGCACATTTTAATGATGTCTTCCTCGCACTGTTGAGCTATTGTCAACACAGCTGGTACACCTCTCATTTTGCATCTTAGCGTACCGCCTCTGTTTCAGTTCCCACGGCCGCACTGCCGCACGTGCACACACACACACACACACACACACAGGCATACATACATACATACACATGCATGCACAGACACACACATACACATACACACACATGCACATGCACATACACACACATACACATACACACACATGCACAGACACACACAGAAAAACAAGAAACTTAAACGTTTGCCATATGCTCATAAGCACAGTACAATAGTTTTATATAGAGAAACATAAGAAAATGCTGAAAAACCACCAAGGCATTGACGAATTTACGAAAATACGGCCAAGTTGTCATCAAATACGGCCAAGTGGTCTAAGCACCATGAAAGCAGGGCAACAGCACTTGCAGAGATTGATGTTTACAAACCTTCGGTATCTTTGACTATCATAAAATAATAGGGGCTAAAAAAAATTTTTTAAAAAGGCCAGCCGCCAGTTTCACCAACCGCGCTCATCTTATTGCCATGACTGTCCGAACAAGATATGACCCAAGGCCCCTGAGTCATAATTAGAGCTTCAGACATAAGTGAACTGGGGAAAAATTGAGTATGATGTAAATTTCACACGGAATGTATAACGGGCCTAGGGGGGTTTCCGCTGCTCCTCGGCTAGATAAGTTACAATAACATTCGTAAGGGTGGCTACCCTTTGAAATCAGCACTGAGCCGGCACTGTTTCATCAGCCAATGACTTCAATGATATTGCTTTTCAAACCTATATCTTTCATTAGCAAGTCATTAGCATTAATAATGCAGGCAGACTACCAGCAAAGATATTAAGAGATGATTAATTAAATCTGTGCAAGGCCGGCATGAGCAGCGCCCCACAACCTGTTTAACAGCTCATTTTGAAGTGCCATTTCCTCTAAAACGGACTATAAGGCAACGTGCTTCTAATGGTCAAAAGAACCCGTGGATACAGAACTTAAAAAAAGTAAACAATTAACTCGGACCTTAAAAAGCATAGATTTATGTCCACCATCTAGTGCAGCGATATCAGTAATTGCTACATTGTTATGAAAAGAAATTACTGGCGGTTACAAAGTGCTCATACAAGCTTGTCCATTTGGGAGTAAGGTGAGATTGCTGTTGTTCGAGTTATCTCACAAGCTGATAAACCACAATGCTCATAATTTGCCTGTCATTTTAAGTCAGTGCGCTCACATCTGAAAGGACTCTTTTTTTTTTTCTTTTTTTTTTTATCAGACAAAATTGTTAATGCTGCACGCAATGGAAGATAGTTTTCAGAGAATGTCCAGATACTGTATGTAAAAGTGGCCCAACAGTAACCAACCACAGGTAAGGTTTGTGCGGCATTTGAAGTTTTGGGCAAAAAGTGGGCCAACTATAACCAACCACATGTAAGGTTTATCAGGGCATTTGGTTTCTGGCCAAACGTTCTGGCCCACATCATACCAGAGGCATGGTCTTATCAAGGCTGAGTTGTGGCTGCGTTCTGGCAGCCAGATTCGGATGGGTTAAGTGTATGTAAACTTCCGACTTCAACTGTATGTAAGCATTAATATAATTTAATATGGTAACTATAAATATACTCTAATTTAAAAAATATCCACACAAAACACATACTTTAAAAACCTAAGCACTTTAAGATGATTTTAAGACTGTTGCCTTCACTACCTGAAACAAATTAACTAAAAACAACAAACCGGCAGTGTTCATTGTTTGTCCATTTAATACACTGTTTACATAATAGTTAACTTGTAACAAAATCTATTGTAACTGTACCTTATAATTGTTACACAGACAATTTAGGAGGTTGCCAGAGAGTATAATGCAATGTGAGCTGCAGTAGGCTTGTCTTCTCGTGCACAGCAGTGGCGGCGATACAGCGCTAATATGCATTTCATGCCTATTCTACCACATGATTTTAACAGTGCGAACCTGCCGCGTTTTGTGTCAGACCATAGTTTTAACAGCCAACCAACCACCGCAATATTTCTTGACAAATTAAGCCACGAGCATGGACCCGCTTCAGTTTATAACCATAAAGCTAGCTAGCTACCTGGCTAATCCAGGCGGGTTTGCTCAAATTTTCCAGCAGTGTGTACATACCTCACAATAAATCCCCCCGAGCCAAGGTCCTCTGATGTTTTGTTCCCGTCACAGTCCATTTTTCCAACGTACTGAAAGCAGTTAAGAAGGTCATCTTTCATGTCTAAAGAAACGCCACCAGAGGGAAAAGACATGAGCCTTGGGACCGGTTAACACTCAGGGCGAGCGCGCATAACTTAAGTTAACAACAGCAGAGCCGAGAGCCCAGCCGAGAGCCCAGCCGCGTGCAGCAAGTTTCAAAAGAGGATCATACAGTTCTGCCGGCACGTGAGGGTGGGTGGCAAGGTGATTAGCCAACGACATAACCATTTCCCTTGTATTTGTGAAGTCTTGTTCATTCGAAATTCGGTTTTGCTTAACTAGTGTAGCTAGCGATTGGTGATGTCCATCCAACTTAGGCAGAAACGCGTTTGCTTATTTTGTGTGTAGGTTTCAATCAACCACGTTCTAACATTTTTGTTTACATTTTTCTAATGCTGCGTTCACGACATAGAGGCTATGGAAGAGCTGGTAACTTGAGTTTATAACTTGAAAATACCGCTCAATATGTTTTGTAGGTTACTCCGATTTATTCCACTTGAAGTCACTAGTGGAAATGGTCTACCAACCATGGTGGCGAATTCTGTTGTCAAAGGCAAGAAAGAAGCATATGTTCAACAAATAATCTGAAAAAATGACCGACTCTTGTTTATTGGATTTAACGGATGTCAGTACCTACTTAGTCAGTAGGTAGTAGGCTATCTACAGTTGGCAAAATTAGCCAAAATGGCGACAGTTAACAAAAACAAAAGTTTCCGGCAAACCTCCATCTTTTCAGTGATCTCAGAGACCCCTCCCAAAATCTCTGCTGATGTTGGCTTTAAACGGGTTAATCCGAGGTTAACTTGCAAGATGTTGTTACGAGCAAGCACGTTCTTCAAACCGTAGGCTAATTCCAATATGCCGTGAACGCAGCATAATTGCGCTACTGCATGTTCTCCTGACACAACTTGCCACCTGTACCCAGACAGCAAGTAGACTACTGCTGTTGAGTGGTGTGCTTTCCTCAGATACACTCCACCCACGAGACAGTGACAGTTCTCCACAGGACAAGCCACACAACAAACTACAACACAGCAACCAGTAATTTGAGGCTCGATGCATCTCTTGCTGGTAACAACTGGTAACCTGTAGGTGTCCCTAAGAGAAGCTAGGGCCAGTATCTGCAGCTGAATCACCTGAGGAACCCTGACTGACTGAAGCCAAAGCAAGCTATTTTTGTCTTGGTGCTTCAGACTCCTTGTCATAGTTGGCTAATGACATAGCCCATAGCCCTGAACTTGCAATGTATATTCAATACAGCTCAGCCTGCATTCAGGCTTCACATGCTAAACCCCTCAGAACCAGTGCTAGCTTTCAATGACTGACCTTTTGGAAAAAAATGTTTTTTTCGAAATGTTGGTAAACATAGGCTCTCTTATTAATTTATGTGCCGTTTTGGCTTTTGCTTTCTCCTTAGAAAGCAAACTGTAATTTATAATGCAGAAACGAAACAGAAAAACAACATGGAACTAGATTAATGGCCCCTGCATTCTGAGTGAGAATAGGTCACAGACGTTTCATCCCTAATAATCTGAGTAGAGCAATGTTTCAGCTATAATCTTTTACTTCTCAATCTCATTGATTATAAGGATACATATATAATGAACCCTCAAAGCCATTTCACTGGGCATTGATTTTACCATTAACAACTGATTGATACAAGCTTTAAATGTCAAGTGCTCATCGATTCCAACCAGCCTCCAGGTGCTCGGTGCACAGTGCTTACCTTTAATGGAACTTGTCATACCTTTTCCGTCTTCCCTCCAGAAAGCTCGGGTCAAAGCCATGTTAAAGGAACCTTAGCCTTCCAAAAATAAATAATATTTTATCCATCTACGCGTGCAAAGTTCATATAAACTTTGTGTGTGCATTGATGTTTCGTTAAATAAACTAAACTATAGCTTGGGACAAAAAGTTTTGCACATAATATATGTTTATAATGTATATGTTTCACTGTAAATCAGCTGTTGCAAGGGCAATTAGGTAGACCAGAATGCTGCTGAAACCACATTACACACTGCTGAAACTCACATTACACACTGCTGAAACTCACAATACACACTGCTGAAACTCACATTACACACTGCTGAAACCGCAATACACACTGCTGAAACCACATTACACACTGCTGAAACTCGCAATACACACTGCTGAAACTCACATTACACACTGCTGAAACCGCATTACACACTGCTGAACCTCGCAATACACACTGCTGAAACTCGCAATACACACTGCTGAAACTCACATTACACACTGCTGAAACTCGCAATACACACTGCTGAAACCGCATTACACACTGCTGAAAACCGCATTACACACTGCTGAAACCGCATTACACGCTGCTGAAAACCGCATTACACGCTGCTGAAACTCACATTACACACTACTGAAACTCGCAATACACACGCATTACACACTTCTGAAACCGCATTACACACTGCTGAAACCCACATTACACTCTGCTGAAACAGCATTACACACTGCTGAAACTCACATTACACACTGCTGAAACTCGCAATACACACTGCTGAAACCGCATTACACACTGCTGAAACTCACATTACACACTGCTGAAACTCGCAATACACACTGCTGAAACCGCATTACACACTGCTGAAACCGCATTACACACTGCTGAAACCACATTACACACTGCTGAAACTCACATTACACACTGCTGAAACTCGCAATACACACTGCTGAAACCGCATTACACACTGCTGAAACTCACATTACACACTGCTGAAACTCGCAATACACACTGCTGAAACCGCATTACACACTGCTGAAACCGCATTACACACTGCTGAAACCGCATTACACACTGCTGAAACTCACTGCTGAAACCACATTACACACTGCTGAAACCGCATTACACACTGCTGAAACCGCATTACACACTGCTGAAACCGCATTACACACTGCTGAAACTCACATTACACACTGCTGAAACCACATTACACACTGCTGAAACTACATTACACACTGCTGAAACCACATTACACACTGCTGGAAACTCACATTACACACTGCTGAAACCACATTACACACTGCTGAAACCACATTACACACTGCTGAACTCACATTACAGACTGCTGAAACCACATTACATACTGCTGAAACCACATTACACACTGCTGAAACCACATTACACACTGCTGAAACTCGCAATACACACTGCTGAAACCGCATTACACACTGCTGAAACCACATTACACACTGCTGAAACTCACATTACACACTGCTGAAACTCACATTACACACTGCTGAAACCACATTACACACTGCTGAAACCGCATTACACACTGCTGAAACTCACATTACACACTGCTGAAACCACATTACATACTGCTGAAACTCACATTACACACTGCTGAAACCACATTGCACACTGCTGAAACCGCATTGCACACTACTGAAAACCACATTACACACTGCTGAAACTCACATTACACACTGCTGAAACCGCATTACACACTGCTGAAACCGCATTACACACTGCTGAAACCGCATTACACACTGCTGAAACCGCATTACACACTGCTGAAACCGCATTACACACTGCTGAAACCACATTACACACTGCTGAAACCACATTACACACTGCTGAAACTCGCAATACACACTGCTGAAACCACATTACACACTGCAGAAACTGCATTACACACTGCTGAAACTCAGAATCGAGTGCTGCCATTATGTTGTTTGACAGCCATGCCTATATCATGTTTTATGTGCTGCAACACTGCCCAGACTTCCAGTTGATCATTTCTGAAGTTACTGGTAATATCAGATTTTACATCAAACATTCTATTATCTTGCATTGAGTGTCTAGAAAAATGCAGTAGCCTGGGTCACTTGCCTGCGTGGTATGTGAGTCTGATCAATTTACGCTAAATACCTATAGTCTTGTATAATCTACGTAAGTAGCCAAGAGGAAAATTACAATAATGAGATTTTTTGGGCAAGAATATAAAGCACTGATATCCAAGCAAAGTACACTTAGTACAGAAAGTTACAGGCTGATTTTTTTTTTTTAATAACTTGTAAAACTTGTGATAGCCCTGTGTGAGGAAACGTTAAAAACCCAATTAACCTATGAAGGCGCTTCTGCTTTTCGTTTAGGTCTTCATGTGCTTTGAAAGCCAGTCTTACAGCTTCCAGGGGGAGCTGACATTTTTCTTTCTTTTAAAGTTTTTCGATGAGAGGTTGTTATGCAGCTCATGCTGTAGCAACAGAACTTTCTGGAAAAGGGGGGGGGGGGGGGTGGTGGCGAGTCGTGCGCGAAAAACTGCACCAGGGGAGTCGGAGAGGTTGGTGAAAGTGAAACAGACCGGTCTCAGAGAGTGTATTGTAAATCTGAAAGACTTGTCCTCAGTGATCTGGCTTCAGCTGGTTTACTGAGTGAGGCTCCTTTCTTGGTTGTCAAGTATACAGTCAAGCCGGAAAGTCTGCACACTCCTTTCACCTTCTCCACGTTTTATTACGTTACAGGACATATTCTACAATAGATTGAGTTCATTTTTTTGTCTCAAAATTCTACACTAAATAGCCCATAATGACAAAGTGAAAACAGGTTTTTAGACATTTGGTGCTAATTTATTAAAAATCAAAATGTAAAATATCATATGTACACAAGTGTGCACACCCTTTGAGATGACACCCAAAAGTGAGCTGAGGTTGCATTTTGTTTCCACTGATACTGCTTGAGATGTTCTACAACTTAATTGGAGTCCACCTGTGATAAATTCCAATTGATTGGACATGATTGGGGATTGCCAACACCTGCCTATATAAGGTCCACAGTTGACAGTGCATGTCAGAGCAAACTCCAAGCCATGGGGTCAAAGAATGATCTGCAGACCTGAGAGAACAGGATTACATTTTACATTTTAGTCATTTGGCAGACGCTCTTATCCAGAGCGACGTACATTAGTGCATATTGTGTCAAGGCATAGATCTGGAGAAGGGTACGGAAAATCTCTGCAGCTTTACAGGTCCCAAAGAGCACAGTGGCCACCATCATTCGTAAATGGAAGAAGCTTGGAACCACCAAGAATCTTCCTAGACCTGGCCGCCCGGCCAAACTGAGCAATCGGGGGAAGACGGGTCTCGGCCAGGGAGGTGAGCAGGAACCCGAGGGTCACTCTGACAGAGCTCCAGCGTATCCTTGTGGAGATGGGAGAACCTTTCAGAAGATCAACCATCCAGGCAGCACTCCACCAATCAGGCCTTTATGGTAGAGTGGCCAGACGGAAGCCCCTCCTTAGTAAAAGGCACATCACAGCCCGCTTGGAGTTTGCCAAAAGGCACCTAGAGGACTCTCAAACCATGAGAATCAAGATTCTCTGGTCTGATGAAACCAAAATTGAACTTTTTGGCCTGAATACCAAGCGTCACGTCTGGAGGAAACCAGGGCACCGCTCATCACCTGGCTAATCCATCCCAACAGTGAAGCATGGCGGTGGCAGCATCATGATGTGGGGATGTTTTTCAGCAGCGGGAACGGGGTGACTAGTCCTGATAGAGGGAAAGATGAATGCAGCTAAGTACACAGAGATCCTTGAAGAAAACCTGCTCCAGAGCGCTCTGGACCTCAGACTGCGGCGAAGGTTTGCCTTCCAACATGACAAAGACCCGAAGCACACAGCCAAGAGAACAAAGGAGTGGCTTCGGAGAAAGTCTGTGCATGGCCTTGAGTGGCCCAGCCAGAGCCCAGACTTGAATCCATTGAACATCTGTGAAAAGAGCTGAAAATGGCTGTGTACCGACGCTCCCCATCCAACCTGACGGAGCTTGCAAGGATATGCCAAGGGGAATGGGCAAAAATGTCCAGAAACAAGTGTGCCAAGCTCGTAGCTTCTTTCCCAAGACGCCTTGAAGCTGTAATCGCTGCCAAAGGTGCAGCAACCAAGTATTAGCTAAGGGTGTGTACAGATATGTAACCCCTAAATAACCTATTTTTGTCAGTAAAATAAAATTGCATATTTTCTAAAAACCTGTTTTCACTTCATCATTATAGGCTATTGTGTGTAGATGTTTGAGGCAAAAAATGAACTCAATCTATTGTAGTTATAAGTCTGTAACGTAATAAAACGCGGAGAAGGTGAAAGGAGTGTTCTGACTTTCCGGCTTGACTGTAAATGCAGCACAAATAGCATCCATAATGAAGAAAAGAGTGCACATAGAACAAACAGTGAAAGGACACAAATATCTTGAGTCTAGACGATGCAGATACTCGAAATATTTGAGTCTGCGTACGGTATCTCTTAGGACACTCTCTTTACTGCACTTTCATCTATGTTGCAAAATGCAAAATAATGAAAGCCAGGATAATCAAAGCAAGTTTGAGATGTATCCATGTTCTGGTGGCAATAAATTGAGCTTCTTTTTGACACCAATACATTGATATGTCAGGCTATTTCTATTTTGTTTTCAATAACACTGCCTGTGCAGTTGGTTGCCAGGCAATTTGTCAAACAGCAATTCATGGAACTCCTTTGAGATCAAATGAATGTTTTTTTTAGAAATGCGTTGGTCCTCGGGGATCTACCAGGTGGGTTATTATGAGTCGAAAATCCTGCCCGGGACAGTGCTCCTGTGACATTAAGGAAGAAGTCCTCATGCAGCGACATCATCATCCCTTAAGGGAGAGGATTCTATCGTGAAAAGAAAAATATTCTTTCAGGGTAACAGATTAATCCGGTGTATCCCGTTCAGTAATTACGTGCATCCAGTCCTGGACGAAATGGCTCATTAAGAAATCAATTTTGTGCTATTTCCTTTTGGTACCTAAACACAATTCCAACCTTTCGATCTGGCCCGAGGACCTTCTGGGCTATCCGTCTTTGAGCTAGACCTCCTCACTTTCGTACCCTCTCCCAGGGACCTTCAATTAAAGGAGCTCAATATCGTCTGCCGCTGCATGGACTTCCTAATGAAAGAAACGTCGTCACTGAGATATCTTAATGCATTTCTAAAATTTCAAGTGGAAGCATTAACTCAGTACCAGAATGCAGTGAAGTGAGTGGCGAGCTAAACCATCAGCTCCATACTGAAACATCCAATGTCATTGTCTGTAGCTTCTCTGATGTTCATTAAGTTAGGTATATTAAATATCATATTAACTATAACTTTTGAAGGATGATTTGGTATTAACATGCATACAACCTCTGGAGGCACCTCACTGTATAAGCTTCTTTGAGGTCATTTGAAGTATTTTCTTGCTTAAGACCAGAAATCGCCCCCATATACCCACCATTGTGCCAGCTAACAGGCCTTCAGCATCTTCTGTTAAATGTCCTTCATTTGCATATAAAATCTTTCTGGGCCAATCAAAAGCATACACTAAAAGCTAAAATAATATCACAAAACCGCAGAAAGTGAACTATGTCACTGTGTCGCATAAAACACTATGTTTTACCACTCTGACATTCAGACTGGCCTACTGGGCCTAAATAGTTTGCTTGTATCCATCTTGTGATGTTCCTAGTATAGCGAGCTACTTGGTCTTAAAGCAAGCTAGGTTATACACTGCCTGGCCAAAAAAAAAGTTGCCGTTGCACCCGTCATGCATAGTGCTCACTATACAAACCTCTGGAGGCAGTGTTATGATCTGGGTTTGCTTCAATTGGTCAGGTCTAGGCTCAGCAACGTTATGCAGCAATAAAATGAAGTCAGCTGAGTACCTGAATGTACTGAATGACCAGGTTATCCCATCAATGGGAATATTCCAGGACGACAATGCCAAGATTCATCAGGCTCAAATTGTGAAAGAGTGGTTCAGGGATCATGAGGAATCATTTTCACACATGAATTAGCCACCAGAGTCCTGACCGTAACCCCATTGAAAGTCTTTGTGATGTGCTGGAGAAGACTTTACGGAGTGGTTCGACTCTCCGTTGTCAATACAAGATCTCGGCCAAAAATTAATGCAACTCTGGATGGAAATAAATGTTGTGACGATGCATAAGGTTGTCGAAACAATGCCAATGCCACGACGAATGCACGCGTAATCAAAGCTGAAGCGGTCCAACGAAATATTAGAGTGTGCGACTTTTTTTTTGGCCAGGCAGTGTATTAAGTGGCTGAATAAATTGAACCTTGCAGGCAAGTTATATTATGGGTTTGCTTGCCCCCCCCCCAGTGAACCAGTACCTGAACCAGTATTGTTTTTCTCTATCCAGTCTCAACAAAGAAAAGCCCCATTTGTTTCTATTGGGGAATGCAGTGTCTAAATACTTTAGGGGGTCGGGGAAGGGGTATACAGTTGTACACAAAATAAATTATTCCTCAATTGGACTGTACAGTCCAGTGTACTCATAACCCCCTCCAGGCACACACCATGGCGTCTTCCTCACTGCAAAAACCAAAAAATAAGTCAAACGTAACAAATATTTCAGTCTTATATTCAGACTTCAATTTCTATTACATTTTTAAATAAGATAAATAAGACAACACGTTTGCCAATGGGGTGAGATAGATTTACTCATTTCAAGATTTGCCAATGGGGTAAGATAATTTCACTTGTCAAGCAAAAAGTTACTTAAAACAAGCTAATATTTTCTATTTGAGAGAAAACAAATAAGATTTTAAGTCTCATTGCAAGACTAAAACATTTGTTAAGTCAGACATTTTTTTTCAGTGCTTGTTCTCGAAATAGTTTTTATTTTATTTTATTTTTTACTTTTTCATAAAATTAGGATGAAGTAATACAGTTACAATGCATTATGTTGGTTCCATTGCCATGTCTTTTAGTGTGGAAAACTGAGGGGGGGGGGGGGGGGGGGGGGGCACAGTGCAGTTAATTTTATTTCATAACTATTGGATGTGCTTATAAAGACCTGTGATCAACTGTATATCTTGTTTCCACTGATGGTTGTCAGGGGGTATTATCTACAAGAGACAATTTGTCTACATGGTCAGCATTCAGGAATTTTTGAAGGTACATCCCACGTTTACATGATAATTTTATATTTCACCTGTAGAGTCATGTCCCAATACCAGGCAACTTTGTAATGTGGTTATAAATCTTTATAGCATACCTATAAACCACCATCCCAATGATGCCAGCATAAAACTATTATTTATTTTCCCACTCAGGCAAATTGTGGACCTTTCAGCACTGCTTTCTTTTCAATTACTTTAGGTAAAGGTTCTCTTCTGAAGAAATGATTCCATCACACTGAAATATTGAGCAATCAATGAGAACATACGTGTATAGTAGGCTATAACACACTATGGTGTTTTCATGTAAGATCGGAGTGGAAATAATGGTGCATTGAATTCGTTATTTCGTTAAATATTATTTTCTGTACACGTTGAGCAAAGACGTGCCTGAATTGTATAAACAGGATGGCGTCTGTGAATCTGAAACTTGAGCCACAGTGCCACCACTCTGCTGAAATATTTTTGCACAAGAATGGATATTTGAACGCTTTTTTTACCCATAACTAGGCTCAGTATAGAACACGCAAAAATCAGACCAACTGACATACTTAAGAAACAGGGTAGCGTTCATCAGGGTATTCCACAGAACAGCGCAATGTAGCATGAACATGCTAAATTTGCGTTTAAGGCGAAAACATAACTTTGTCCGGGTACAGGCTTTTCTGTCGCGTCTGCGACAGTAGCTGTAGTCATCGCAACTGACGCAGCTTTAGCAATGGGGGAGAACGAAAAGTGTTTCTTACCTCGAGAGGCGATCTCAAGAAAGAGGCGGGGATCTGCCGCTCTGATCGCGGCTGAGTACTTCTCTTCCTTTCCCGGGACCTGCGCTCGTTTCTCGGGCATGATCCGGATCCTCAACCTGCCCCCTTCGGCTCCAAGCCACCATTCCATAATGCTACTGAGGTCCATCTCCATAAACGAAAACGGGGCATCATCTTCGCTTGTCAGTCCGCCGCACAACGTCCGGACCAGTTCTTCCCCCACCTCTACTACAACTTGGTTAGTTTTTCTAGTCAACCCCAAATTCAGAACGCTGGACAGCGGTCGCTTGTGCCTATACGGGAGCTGTCCAGCGCCGGTGATATTCTCCTTCTCTAAGCCATCCGATTCCGCCAAATTCGTCTCAAGCAAACTAGATACGATTTTTTGCAAAGGTATGCAGTGCATTCTCAAGTTAGACCGCACCGCGTAGCATCCATTAAAATTCCGGCAATCCCCATTTAGTGGGCGCTTTATGAAGACAGACAGGTAGTTCCGCAAGAGAGAAGGGATTGCGAAATCCACCGACAGAGTTTTCCTCTTAAGTCTGGAATTGTAGGTTTGGTTGGCGTCCTTTTTGCTGCTAGTATCCCCACTGTTATTGACGAGATCGGCTGTAGGGAGAGTTGCCCCCGTTGTGGTCTTTTGTGAGGCACACCGCAGTTCAGCGAGAAAAGCCGCAGATAAAATAAACAAGTAAAATGTCCTTGTCGTCATGGTTTTATCTGGATTTTTTGGTACTGATGTTGCTTTTCTCACCGTGTGTCTCTCCTTCGCGCACACAGAACAAAATCCAATCCTAAATCAATGATCATGCAGGCTATACAGTCGCCTATTGCCACTGCGCCCAACTGTATGTATGTGCTCGTTTCAATTTTGTTTTGCTAAAACGCTGCCTGCCGCTGTTCCCCCTTTCCTGCCACGGGTACGTGGCATCTTTCTTTCACACAAGTTTTTTTTTTCCTTTTGTAGTGTGTATGCACCCAACGATTCGCTTATTGAAACACGCTGTTTGATATTCCTCCCCGGTCTTCACCAGTGTTCGTCAAAGGATCCTTGTGTCTGTCTCGTGGCACAGTGGTAGAAATACAAGTAGTGGTTTTGTCAGCGAATGGACGCGGTAGCTCGCATTGCCCTCAAAATCTTTCAAAGACTCTGTGCCAGTGAAGCTCTTATTCCTTTGACCAAAATGCTAGACGAAAATCCCTAATTACTGCAAATGTTTACGTTTAATATAATTACATCCACTACAAACATTGATTCACATTAGCTGGCGACGAATTAAGTTACGAGTTGGTTGACGTCAAGCGTAACTTTATGTTTATCCAAAATCTTCGCATATGACGATGATCTTTTTTTATATACATATATCTCACCTGTTTCGCCTGCTGGGAGGGATATCCTTTTTATTACGATTTCTTCTTTCGAATGTCCGTAGTTTTCACCGCAGCACTGTGGATGCGCCTTTCTGCACCGCTCATCGCTTCCACGTTCCAAATACTATATATCCGATCGTAAACTCACTTCTACATCCCATTGACGTCAGCGCCAGGCTGTTGCCCCCGATTTTCAGACCGTATGTATCCCCCACGATCATCTTCGTACATGTACCGATGTGTCTACTGAGGGTTATTCCGGATATTATTCTTCTATGTTGTGTCAAAGCTAGATAAAGTGCTCGAATCGCATTCAAATTTGGCTTGCAAATTGTGTGGCACCGGCGTTCTGGAATTCGCCCTTAATGAATATCAATGAATCATAGAATTCGCGTTCACAAATGGTTCAGTTGATGCTCTCTCGCATCTCTGCTTGTCGTAAATTCCTTGACAAGAGTTTTGTGATTCGGTTGGTCTCACTGATATAGCAGTGAAAGCAAGATGCATAAAAATGCGAAGGGCGAGGGTGTTGAAAAAGGACTGACAGCGCTTTCATTTGAATGTGTCTGTAGGGCTGTCCCTTAATTTATCAGTATTGTCCTCTGAGGACAAATATTGTAATTCTAAAACAAATGTTGCTAAAAAGGACACCAATTTAGGCTACTCCAGTTCAACATTACCTGTGATTACCTGTCTATTTCCGTAAGAAAGTACGTTTGTCTTTCATATGTTTTCTGAACATTTTAGCTAGACCTACAGAGTTTGTGGAGGTGGGTATCATGCATCAAATTAAAATTAATTAAAACACGCTTGACAAATTAAAGGTACCGCAGACGGTTTTAATTTGTCGACATTTCAGTCAGTAAATTATTCGAACAATGTTTTTCTATCATTGATTTCGTTGTAATCTGTCCAGTGATTGGAAGTTGGAAGTTTTTGCATAACAACGCACTTGACTAGACTAGGCCAATATTTAAGTGCGTAGCCAGGAACATAAGTTCATAGCCATAAACTGATCTTTATTTCGATATAAACATCAATGCACACTGTTCCAATAGTCTACATTGACTACAAGAGGCTACATAAGCACACCACACTTGGGTAGTTTCAATTGAAATAGAAATAATACCAATATTTAGCAATGATTGAATAATTCGTACAATGTCTTTCTTTTTGTGGGGCTGTTCGTCAGTCCGTTTGTACCATTGGTAATGAATGCCGCGATATTGAGAGAGCTGCTTTTTTAATTCAATTTTTTTATCAGGATTCTTCACAGTCCGCTAGATGGCATGCAAGCCAGCTATGACCCACACGAGTCTGATCTTCTGATGCATAAAACAATTTTCCTAACTCATTCATACTTTCACAGTGTTATAGCAGCAGGCGCTTTTTAAAAAAAAATCATTTTTATAATTAAAAAGAATAGTTACTAAACGGAATGAACTTCTTCTTTTTTTACTACGTTTTTGGTAAATCTGTCCAGTTAGAACACATCGAGGAATATGTGTTTTGATTTTGGCGGTGGTGATGTCCAAACATTTGCAGATTTGACTCCGCAGTAGATGTCTTACCGCTACAGCTAAAAGATCCAAAGGTAGTGAGCTACAGCTGTGTGCAAACGCTGCCGTTAATGGACACCGGACTACCTGGACTGCAGTGTGTTGATATAATTTCATCAGCTACAGTGTTGAGGTGTCTTTTAACGTGAGCAGCACAGGACTCAACCACATGCCTCTCTTTGGAATGCTACGTCATTGCATATACTCTCAAATTATTGAGGGCTTGCAATTTGTTTGGAGGGTCGACCATTGGCCCAGTAATTGAAACACAGTAAGCTTGGGGTTGCGGCAGCCTGTTTATGTCTCAGAGGAAGTGAAGGTTTAATATCAACGCTCATTTGAACAACATGCAGCTTTGCTGCTGCAGAAAACCTGGTATGGCTCTTGTATTGATTTCAGAATGAATGCAACTCTGTTGCACTAAATTGAACTTTATGAATGAGTTCTTTACGTGTGCTCTCTCTCTTGTTATTGACAAACCTGTCCGACTCTGTGATATATGGACTAACTCGTCCTCTTTGTCCACGGGATATGAACCCACACATCCCGCTGTCAATCAACCGGATCTAAAGGGAGATTGATTGTCTCGAAATGAAGGTTTGCTCTTTTCCCCTCTTTCGTTTCCTTAACAAGGCATCAATTGCGAAACCGGTTGCTGATTCAGGTTCGTTTTTTTATATTACGTTCAACACGGATTCCGTTTGTATCGAATTGCTTGGCCTCGTGATTCCATATTGCTATAACCGCGTCTTCCTGCAGACTTTATCCGTCCGGTTTCCCTCCAGGCGGTTCTACCACTGCAGCTCGTAACCGAGAACAGTCTCGCAGTCTCGAGAGGTTTACATTGATAAAATGAGCTCCTTGTGCCGCGTGCTCCTAGGAGACCACGCTAGCCTGTTTTCATTACACACGATTCAAAGGATACTGCATATTTAACTGTGTGCGTGGAGGCTTGGGATCATTAACTATAATTGCAGTGTTTATAGAGAGCTTGCCCACAACTTGCTTTCTTAATAAGAAAATCAAGTAAAACACAGATACACAACTGATCTCGCAGTTACACACACAGAAAGAGGGGGAGAGAAAGATAGGCAAGTAAACACAAGCATTCGTGTATGAACACGCATTCAGACACATGCACAACTGCACATACAAGCAAATGAATGCACACTCATGAAAACCTAAAAGTCCAAACACACATGCATTGCACACACAAACACACATACTAAGGAGACACTATAAATGGGCTTGCAGCAAGGAAAGAGCTAGGTTTAGGTTCTCCATTATCCTGCTGATGTGGTGCTATATATCATATATGTGCAATATTACTGGCTACAATATGTTTTATTCATATTTCAGTGGTTATGGAACAGGTGTGCAAACCATGTGTGCGTGCGTGCGGAGTTAAAAAAATATATAGAGTGTGTAAGTCAACTTTATTTCCATGGTGAAGTGTTGAGCGGATTATCAAACCTTGGGTTTGTAATGGATATTTGCAAAGTGGCTTTGAGTTATTAAAGCACTTGTTCCACAGGGAGGTTCCATAGGGGGGAATCAAGTCAAGGTACACATAAAATAAGCATTTATTTAAACATAAACAGTCTATAAATACAAATGGCCAATTTAAAAAGAAATGTTGACTTTAGAATACAAGGGCACACTCATTACCCATACAAATACTAAATTCAGTTCCAGCCAATGAAAATCATTACCCATACAAATACTAAATTCAGTTCCAGGAACTTGTGTGAGCTTGTCTTCATAAATGTGTGTTTTATGAATACACAAAGAAGCATTGCTGTTTGTCCTTTAATACACTGGCAATGTGCATGAAGGCCAATTATGTTTCTATAACAACTATGTATCTTGCTAGAGATCTGAAATTCGACATGCGTTCATAGTACTATTAACATGCTTGGTCTTACAGGGTCAAATTACACAGATTAAGGGTGACAGATTAATTTAAACTATGCTGCGTTAATAGATGTACATTGCACACGGTTATTGCAAGCGCCCTCCATGTTTAACAAATCTGAGCGCATTTCCTGATCCTGTTAAGGTTCAATCAATCACTGCTCTTTAAACCTGCACCCATGGCAGAGGAAGCAGAGGTGGATTTGGGGGGGATTGATAAATTATGGTCAGATATGTTCCTACAAAAGCCTTTTTCCCCCCGTGGGACACCGAGTAGTCCATAAATCAGCTTGTCGTCCCGTTGCCTCGGTAAGACTCCCATTCCTTAACTTGTAGGGTTTCTCCAGTCACAACTCGTAGAACTCGTAGTGTCACTCCTCCCCAGGAAAGATGGATGTTTGATCGGGGACAAACGAAACCTTCCTCGCAGCACCCTCCATTCGTTCTGTCTGCACCACAAAGAGACTTCCTTTTGCTTGAATGATTGAGGAAAAGCCATTTTGAGTCCACTTACATTGTATGTTGGTCCACGTACAGTGTATGTTGGTCGCAAGACGGCACGGGCATTTGTATTCCCAATTCACGTCATTTTCTCTTTGTGTCAAGAATTAAAAGAAGCCAACAGTATACAGCCTATACTGGATACATACTGTATATAGTGCCCTCCATTAGTATTGGGACAAGAAAGCATTTTCTTTTCATTTGGCTCTATACTGCAAAAGCTCAGATTTAAAATCAAACCAGTGAGGTTACAGTACAGATTTTCAGCTTTTATGAGAGGGTATTTGTATAAATACTGGATTCACCATTTAGAAATAACACTTTTTTTTACATAGTCCCCCTATTTCAAGCCCACTAAAGTATTGGGACAAATTAACATAAAATAAAGTAGTCATGTTGAGTATTTGGTATCCTTTGCATGCCATGGATTTTTGACGTCCGTGACCCAGCAACGTCATATTTTATTTGCTTTGGGTGCACTGTGGAGTGTTTAAGTGCGTTTGGTAGTGGATGCTACCGGTTGCCATAGAGTTGCGCTAGCATTAGCAACGTGTGTATGTCCAAAAGAAGGGACAGCATGGAATTAGCTGAAAATGGTTTCCATCAGTCAACTACATTATGGGTAAGTCGTTATTGAGACATTATGTCCAAAATTCCGAACTATTCCTTTAATGGCTGTAAGTCATCAATGGTTTGAGGTATCTAATCAACCTCAAACCATCACTCTCGATATGCACTAGATGTGGACGGATCACACATCTGAATGAATCGATCAGAGACGTAGCCAAGAATACTTTCAATTGTGAAGAAAAAAAACATTTTCGACAGTCAAACAGATCAAGAACACTCTTCAGGATGTAGGCATAGATATGTCAAAGACTAGAACAAAGAGAAGACTACACCAGCATAACCATCAAAGTACGTGAAAAAACCGTAGAGTTTTGGGACAAAGTCTTATAGACAGATGAGATGATATTAACCTGTACCAAAGTGATGGAAAGAGGAAAAGTGTGAAGGAAGGAACTGCATGATATACCCCTCCCTCCCTCATCTTTGAAACATGGTGGAGGCTGTGTTATGGCTTGGGCATGTATGGCTGCCACTGGAATTGGCTCACTTGTCTTTATTGATGATGTGCAGGATGAATTCTGAAGTGTATAGAAACATCTTATCTGCTTAGATCCAACCAAGTGCCTCTTTGGACAGCGCATCACCTTGCAGCAGGATAATGAGCCCAAATATACTGCTAAAGCAACCAAGGGCCCAATCTCAATGTCCGCCCTTACACCCTCATAGGGCCACAGGGCCACAGGGGCCACAGAGCTGTCCCGCTGTAAAACCGGCAAGTCCGTGAGGGCTCTGTCGCCGACTTTTCAAGTCCTTCCTGCAGACTTTCCCTGCCGGGAATTACCCACAGTCCATAGCGTTTGTGGCGATAAAACCGTAAACGCAGACGGAAGCGTCTCAAAAATTGTAAACGAATGACACACATGGCGGGCAGGGTTCTTTCAGCGGGTACAAACCTAAAATTAAAGTCCTAAAGCGGCGATTGTCACAAATATCTTGCATGTGAGACTGGCGTTGTCAAGGCGACATATAACATTGCAAAGTGCTGTCCCATTCCTCTTATTTGTACCCTTTTGAGCCCTCATGCACTCTCATGCACTCTCATGCACTCTCATGCACTCACGCTGGGCACGCATGTGACGTCAACCAAAGTCTGTGGGGGCTCAGGGCGGACATTGAGATCGGGCCAAGGAGTTTTTCAGGGCCAAAAACTGGAATGTTCTTGGCTGGCGAAGTCAATCACCTGACCGGAATCCAATTGAACATGTGTTTCACTCGCTGAAGACAAGACCGAAGGCAAAAAGCCCCCGAAACAATCAGGAACTGAAGATGGCTGCAGTACAGGCCTGGCAGAGCATCGCCAGGGAAGGTCCCCAGCATCTGGTGATGTCTGTGGGTAGCAGACTTCAGGCAGTCATTGAACAAATGCAAAGGATTTGCAATCAAGTCAAAAAATATGATGACTACAAGGGGGGGGGGTTCCTACACGGATCACCAGATATGGATGTAAATATGCTCAAATTAAAACACCTTAACATACTCATTTTTATTTCAACTTCAACAAGCCATATATCTCAGTTCATATATACAGTATACTGTATATACGAACTGAAGAAAAACGATTGGCAGTTTTCACACTTGGGCGTTTGCAGATGAGTGCTCATACTGTGTTCTTCGGGGAGAGCCGTGTAGAAGCGCCGTGAGCTTGTTTTCGTACAGCGGGGCCTTCGTGTCGTCGACTTCAACGTGCTCACCCCAGTTAGCTGCGTCGCTCTGTAGCTGAGCCCGAGCCAGCCTAGTGACATCGAGAGAGGCCCTGCGGGCTCGCTGTTGCTCCCTGTGAAGCAGACCTCTGCGTTTCAGACTTCACAGCTGCTGACTCCTGCCCACTGGGCCTCCGCGTGACAGACATTATAGCGGCTGACCTCTGTGAAGGAGACCGGATCAGCGACTCTGTGATCCGGCATTACGGCATTAGGCCCGTCAGACTCGGCGCGCGGAATTCAGACTTTCGGTGGAATTATAGCGGGCTGCCGCGACACTTTTCCCGCCGTTGCTGCGGATAACGCCGCGACTCCGGGTGACATAGTAAACAGCTGTCATACCACATTGGCGAAGTGTGACAAAATGGTGGACGCTGCTGAGACACTTTGATTATTGTGAAGAAAATCTGCATGCAAAAATAATGTCCATATTTTCTCAGCACAGTCTCAACATTCCTTCCACTAGTGACCAAATAATAACTCTGCACACTTTAAGAAGGCATCCACTTTGTTTAATACATCCACACCTGTACAATACATCCTATTCAAACTGTATTTCATAATTAATATATGAGCAATGTTTGGCAAGTAGGCACATTTATTTGAAAGGAACCTGGCCTCCAGGAAGAAGTAGTTGAAGCACCCCGTAGCAGACTGTAATTCGACTTTAATGACATCACGGCGAGCAGGATTATTTTACAATAGGGAACGAAACCTCACCTCAGAACGACTCTATAATGAGGACATTATAGCACAAGCTCAGCATAATTCATGTTGTGTCCATTTCAGTTTATTTATCCGTCTTGACAGCTTTTGTATTGTAAGTATGCATGCGCTGAACTTGGTCTCCCCCATATTTAATCATTTAGACAGCGCTCACTTAACCAAGGCAAAGATCCTTTTCTTTTAGTCATCGCGGTCCACTGAGCACGAAGCTCAGTATGTATTTTCTCTCATTAATGAATATTTTTTTTAAAAAGGACAGGAAAATAAACCCCTTCCAAATGACAGATTTTGCAGTTAACCAATGATTAGCTGCTTACCTGGTTATCGGGGCTGATGTCACCAGGAGCGTACGCTTTAACAGCAGACAGACCGTTCTTCTTCTAGTGAAGTTTGAGAGGGCGGGGGATGATCGTGTTCCTCCTGTCTTTTTTTTTTTTTTGCCTGTGTTTTCATTATCCCCGTGTCTTGTCACCTGCTCTACTTCTGCCAGAGACGCGTCTCAAAGCTCATCTCATTGCCTTATCTTATTGTGTTCATCTGCCGGCTGTCTTATGAAATAATTCGGCGTCTCTCGCTCCCACGTCTCCCAATTTTTCAAAAAGTAAAAAAAAAAAAATCGACAAACGTCTCACCTCATAAAACACCTCTGCGCTGGGTCGGGCTGTGTCTCCGGAGTAAAAAAAAAATTCAAAAAAAAAAAAGTGTGTGGGTTTTAAATTTGGAAACTGAAAAAATGAGACTGACACTGTAACTTGGTCTCCTCTCTCCTCACAGACTCCTCTACTGCTTCCAGCGTGTTTAAACCTGTCTCCTCTCTCCTCACAGACTCCTCTACTGTTTCCAGCGTGTTTAAACCTGTCTCCTCTCTCCTCACAGACTCCTCTACTGCTTCCAGCGTGTTTAAACCTGTCTCCTCTCTCCTCACAGACTCCTCTACTGCTTCCAGCGTGTTTAAACCTGTCTCCTCTCTCCTCACAGACTCCTCTACTGCTTCCAGCGTGTTTAAACCTGTCTCCTCTCTCCTCATAGACTCCTCTACTGCTTCCAGCGTGTTTAAACCTGTCTCCTCTCTCCTCACAGACTCCTCTACTGCTTCCAGCGTGTTTAAACCTGTCTCCTCTCTCCTCACAGACTCCTCTACTGCTTCCAGCATGTTTAAACCTGTCTCCTCTCTCCTCACAGACTCCTCTACTGCTTCCAGCGTGTTTAAACCTGTCTCCTCTCTCCTCACAGACTCCTCTACTGCTTCCAGCGTGTTTAAACCTGTCTCCTCTCTCCTCACAGACTCCTCTACTGCTTCCAGCGTGTTTAAACCTGTCTCCTCTCTCCTCACAGACTCCTCTACTGCTTCCAGCGTGTTTAAACCTGTCTCCTCTCTCCTCACAGACTCCTCTACTGCTTCCAGCGTGTTTAAACCTGTCTCCTCTCTCCTCACAGACTCCTCTACTGCTTTCCCTGTCTCCTCTCTCCTCACAGACTCCTCTACTGCTTCCAGCGTGTTTAAACCCTCCTCCTTCAGGGGTGTCACGGTTTCTGATGTCCTGTTGACAAAACTAAAATCAAATCAATATTTATTTATATGGCGCATTTCACAACTAGTTGTCAAAATGCGCTTCACAGAAAAACCCAGCCTAAACCCCCCCCTAACCCCCCCCCCCACCACACCGCCCACAAGAGCAAGCCAAAGGCAACAGTGGCAAGGAAACTCCCTGGTGTAACTAGGAAGAAACCTTGCATGGGAGGAGCCAGACTCAAGGGGGGGGAACCCATCCTTCTCTGGTCGGCTCAGGGTCTAGGGCTTAAAGACCAGCGAGGCCAAAACAGCCAAACAGATGTTCACTGAAAGAATTAAGTGATGTCATGTTGCTGAAGCTGACGTTATAAAATATTCAAGACCCCCCGCCCCCCCCCCCCCCCCCCCCCGCCCATAAGAGGCATATTGTACGTACGAGGGTCTGTGCTGAATATGTTCCAGACAACCAGACAATGAAGGCCAGATGAATATACCCACACCGAGAGGTTGCTCTCAGACACCTTAAAGAGGGCGGAGGCATTACAATGAAATCCCGTTCAATTATTCATCAGCGGCGTATATGCAATCTGCTCCCTCCAAAACCGACATCAGTCACGTCCTCCACTCGAGGTTGAATTTCAGTCTAATATCCTTAATAATGAGCCGCGAACGCTCACCGAAGAGAAAGATAAAGCAAGACGCCACCTCAACCCCCCCCCTCCCCAAAAAAAACCCCAACCCCACCCCGAATGCGCATTAACCGATTGGCCAACCTGTGTCTAATGAACCCTACCTGATTCGTAACAGGATTCCTGATATATTCTGACAAACAGCCGAGATGGAGCACCACAGTGGTCACATTTGTCTATTGGCATCTCAATGCCTCTCATGGATTAGCCCTTCAGAAAAGCTGAAGGAGTCGAGATTGGTTCCGTTTCACTGGTGGGGTGTCATCTTTCACTTCCTCGCATCAATACTGCCCGTCCTGTGAACGGTGGCATATTTCAAAGCTGGCCGTGGCAGTGTGGAATTAAATATGTTAGCTTCTCTCCTTTAGTTTCAGCAAAGCTTATTAGGCAGTGCCGTGAAACTGTAAGACTGATGGGTCCAAGGTGACTTATTTGCAGGTTAAAAGGTTTCTACACTTGTCTACACAAAATGTGCTTATGGTTTTTCTTTTTTTTTTGCTTGCTTTAGTAACCTCAAAACTGTCATTAGTGTCATTCCTCATAATTAGAAATGTCACACACGTGTGCATACGCACACACACACAAACACAAACACACACACACACACACGAGCAGCCTCACAACCCAGTCAGCAAAAAGCTGGAATTTAGATGTAAAATGTAATCTAGGTTGAGAGACATTTTGACATAAACAGACGAGGTTAAGACCCCGTATACCTCAGGTAGTACCCGGATATACTGTAGCCTGGCTGCATCCTAGCGGGCTAGAAAACGATCACTTTTGAAACCAGCCGGGTTTTCATCTGAACGCCTAGACGGCATTTCAACAACTTTTCATTACAAAAATGTTCACTGGGAAATGGCCTTTATAAAATGTGCCTGACCTGTTTGCTTGCAAACATTGCCGAGATATTTCTTGCTCGTGAAATGCAGCTATAAAAATTGGTATTCTATTTTTTCTGATGGTGAGATATTGTTTTATGCCACCAATAGCACATCTGCAGAAACTGATTTGAGATAAAAATTTAAACGAAAGCCTCTGGAACCTATTTCTACGCCTCATTTAGAAATTTCAGGCCTAAAATTAATTTACGTTTGTGCTTTCTCATTGCTTGTCACGGTCCACAGAATTTCTTCTTACAATAAGAGATGCTTTAAAAAAAAATAAAAGTAAGAAGAAAAAAAAAAAACATAAGCTGTAACACAAGAAAATCTATGCAACAGTTTAAGCACCATTCTGTTTTGATCACACGGATCTCTGAGACATCACACCCGCAGCGAGAACTCCACAATTCATTCACGTCTGAAATGGGAGCTTCCGGAAAGTGCCCTGTGTTCTCAATGCATCCTATCACCATTCATTTCCCCCTGTTTTTGTTTGGCCCAAATTCAAAATTACCCACAAGCCACCAGATGTGGCTCAGCTGCAAACGCTGTCTCTCATCATGAACCCTGTCTCTCTCTCTCTCTCTCTCTCTCTCTCTCTACATTTCACTCTCTCTAACTCTCTACAGTTCTCTCTCTCTCTCTCTCTCTCTCTCTCTTTCTCTCTCTATTTCAGAATATAATTCGCCACCACCAACAATTAGCATTCTCCTGCAGGCCAGGGAAAACGGAAGAGGGCGAGGAGAATCCAAGCCCATAGTGGCCAGAGGATGCTTGGTGCCTCAGGACGGGTTTTTGTGCGCTCGCGTTTCTCTCCGCTTGCAACACGCCTATCTCCACCAGTCACACCTTCCTTTAGCTCTCTCCGTGACACCTTTACACTTAAGAATTCAGCAGACTCTCTGTCCCAGAGAGACTTCAAAAGCGGAACACTCATGAAGTCTCAGGCAAAGAACAAAGACTGTGGCAAGTCCTCGATGTCTCAACACATAGTGCCAACATAAGAGAGCAGTAAATGCAACACAACACCTGTTACAGCAATTTACAGCCATTCACCCTGTCATATGGGAAATGAGACAGTAAAACCGTGCAAGTCGTTAAAAAACACAGCTAATTATTCAGGCTCAAATTTGTACTAAAAACACAAAACACGGGGTGATTTATTTCTCCTGGCAGAACAGCAACCATTGTATGACTAGGGAGAAACACGTGCATATTTAGCAATTTGGAGCAGAATATTCACTCATCATTTTTGTTGAATTTTTTTTTTTTTAAATTGCTTATTGTCTATTCCCGAGCACATCCCTGATTAGGTCTACCTAAGTATTTGTTTTTTGAATCATTTGGTTCACCAAAGAAATTGTTCTTATTTTGACTCCCGCAGAATCAATTGGCACCATGGGTGGAGGTGTAACAGGATGATCTGTGTCTAGACATATGTTTATCTTGCTGGCTTTAAGCAACACAGCTCACCTTTTCTACAAGAAATAAGTGATGCGGTCACAAGAGTGATACCAGAAGCATAAGGGTTGAAGAGGCTATTTTCCTTGAATCTACTGAGAGACGGACAGGTATTTCTGCTCTCCCACAGGTAAACTATGTGTTTGGAAACCACAGAACCTCTCCAAATATGCATGGCTGCATACTTCATCTTAACCACCAGAGAGCCTCTTTGATTCTGTGCACATTGTGAATCCTGATTGGTTGGCAAACAAATAGACTCAGACTCAATGAATTTGGTGACTGTGTGTGTGTGTGTATCATGAACAGGAAATGTGTTGTAAATGTAAATATGTGTGTGTGTGTATGTTTGTGTGTGCCTGCACGGGTGTGCATGCATGTGCATATACATGAGTGCATTGTATCTGACTCCGGGACAAACTCAATACATCCGTGCTTCTTTTCACCTTAAGATTTCCTGCGAGAGAAGAATTGAACATAAAAAAAAGCATTCTCTAGGAAAATGAGACTCCATGTCGGGTCTGATAGAAAGCATTATAGTCTCAGCTCTCAGGCGATGTGGTATAAACTGTGGATCTGGTATATGCAGGTCAAATAAAGGTGAAGAGCTTGGTGAAGGCCTGTAGATGTACAAATTTAATTGAATGAATCTTGAAAACCTGATTGACAAGAAACAGCTGGCAAAGGTCAACAAGGGACTAAGAAAGGTAGTGCACGGTATAAAATAGTTTAAGGTGCTTTTTTTTTTCAATTGCAATCAGTTTTTTTTTTTTTTACTTTTATCGCCTGAGAATTACATTCCTACATTAACTTTACGGTAAAAGCCTGTGCCTTTCTTCGCAAAAAAGCCAAGGGAATTATTTTCTGAAAATGAAGGTGCAATTTGTGTGGCATTAACATCGTCTCTAAAGCCTTGTGATGTCAAGGAGCTACAGTAATGCACACCTCCTCTATTCTGTCTTGGTAGCCAAAACTGTCATCCCTCCAAATCGCCATCGATGGCACGTGTTCCCCTCCCGGTGTTTGCCATGCCCTCTCCACTTGCCCTAGCACTGAAAGAGACTGTGACTCCAAACAGACAAGCACCCGTTACGCAGCAGAAATGCTGTGTGTTGGGCCAGGCCAGTGTCAGCTGGAATGCATCGGTGCCAAGTCACAGTGTGTCGCCATAATGATAGCCAGTATCACACAAGACAACATGTGTACACGGGACTCTGGTGCCTTAGTTCTGGAACCACAGGTGTTCTGCACCGGAGCTGATATGGCTTAAAGAGTAAGTGCACCAACTGTCTCAGCCTGTCTCTGCCTACTACACAATTTAGAAAAATACTCTGTGGGGTGAGTGATGGAGAGGATTGGGGGGTGTAGGAGGGTGTGTCCATCGTCATTTGCACAAATGAACGTACAATGTACAAATGATTTCAATTTTTTAAAAATGCGTACAAATCTAAGATGCAAGCCATGTACATTGCCATGGGTAGAGATGTCACCTGACTTCATGGTGGGGGAAAGACCCAGTCAAATAAGGGGAAGAGCGGAAAGTATTAGTAGTGACAGTTATTATAATTATCTTAATAATAATTGACTAGCACCCAGATCAGAGTTTCTAAGCCCTCTTCCTTGATCTCATGTGACAGCAGGCTGTTTTTATGATGGTTGTTCGGTTTGGCAGCTCAGCTGTGGTTGGATGTACTCACGGGCGGCATGGAATTCTAACTAACCAGTTCCAGAATGAAACATTAAATAAAGTCGTCTCCTACATTTGTGTCTAATGAACTGCATCTGAAAAAAAGTTCTGTTGCTGTGACTGAGGGGGGGAAAAAAGAGAAGAAATGACAGACTTTCATGCAAATACGAGGCGCTAATAGGTTAACGGCCTGAATGATCCCCATGGGAAAATGCTATGGTGCTTTTGTTAGTACTGGCAAAGCACTGGTCCGCTTGGTCCGATGCTAATTGCCCACCCCCCCCCTCCCAAACTACTTCCTGCTGCTTTGAAGATTTCTCCTCGGGAGGCTGGTTTGGTTTAAGCCGGGAGCGTCTCTTTTGCATGCAGAAAGCGGCCAGTCAGACATCAAGCAGAAAGAGTCAGAGAGGATCTCTCTGGTTGTGCATTTCAAAGAGACTACAGAAATCACATAGCAGGAGCAGGCAGCGGATTTTAACTGCGGGATTATCCTCCTTTCTCCAGTCGGCCAACAGAGCAGTTCCTCGTCATTTTTTTTCCTATGAAATTTTTTTTTTTTTTTTAAATAAAACAAAATAGCAGCGAACACTCCAATCTCTCCGCCCGGTCATTGTCACGGACCCTGTATTGATGGACATTGACCCTCCATTTTTCCTGTGGTTGATTCTAAACAAACAATACTTTTGAACGATATTCATTTGCCTCTGGGACAATTTCATAATCCCATTCCTTCTATTCTGGCACCTGATCTTTCTCTCTAATGTGACTCATCTGCTTTTAATGCGGCAGGTCCCGCTGGTCTCCCTCTCCCGGCCTGCACGGCTCAGTCATAATGCGCCTCGCCATTGATTTCTCCCTCTGCTAGTTAGCTACTTTGGTTTTTGCTGCACACTCATTTATTTCTTCATAATTCTTTTAATGATTCATTTTATCTGTATATGCACCGCCTAAAAGCATCCAGAAATCACATCTCTGTTGGTGACTTTACTAAATGGCATTCGTTAAGCATATTTAAAATCAATACGATCTAAAGGAAATTTCCAGCGTGTCATTGCTTCTGCTTATTGTGATTTTTTTTTCCATGTCTAACTGTCTCACCATTATTTATTTGTCATATATCATTTTTTTGTTGGCAGATATTTCAAAATGCCAATGCTCACTGTCAGAATAGCATATGAGTTCCATCTGGACCAATCGGGTCACTCGATGCAGGGGTCAGTGCCATCATTCCTCCATGACGGACTTTAGTCTAAAACTGTGTGAGACAATGTGACAGATACGAATGTTCCGTTCATTATTGAATCGACAGTTTTGACAGTTTTTTACATTTTCAAATAAGCCTGGACACTGGTGTCCGTGTACGTTTCCGACCCCTGCTCAGAAGTCAATTTGAATGTGTTGTCATTGCGCACAATGTGAAAATACCCAGTGGCAAGGCCAATGTGTTTGGTTGCCTTTAAATGCTAATGTATTTGAAGTTGACTCAAGTCTGCTCACCATAGATCTAATGTGATTGATATCAAACATAATGTCAGACGCATGGTGGATTAATGACTTATTACAATTACAAATAAATACCATAACCCTCAGCGTATAAAATGCAAATGGGACTTCTAATTGTCTCTTCGTTTTGTTCTTTCGGCAATGAACAAGTCTCCCTTGCAAGTGAGGCACATTTAATCATTTTAATTATAAGCAAGCCATTTTAATGTCAACTTTCACATAAAAGTCCATTTGTTTGGCTGCCTAATTATGCTTCACGCCCGCCACCAAAATATTCTATTTATCGCTTTTTGCATTATTCTACGAGGTATTGTTCTCTTGTTTCTTTCTCTAAAATAAAATTTTTTTTTTAGGCAGCCTGTTTTGATAGTTTCAGTGCATTTTAATTTGGTTCGGAGTTCAAGTGTGAATTTCATAACTATGAGCAGAAAAGTAGATTGGGGTTTACTGCAGGTAGGAGTGACGTGACCTATTTTACTCATTCTGGGAGCCCATGCTAAGGATGATCCCTATCTATCCCCATTATTTACAGAGCCCATTGTGCACATAAAAGTGACCAGTTGGTATCAGCGCAAGGGTATTTGACATACTCTTGTTGGCTATAATGGCGAAACAAGCCAGGTTTTTTGTCATTATCAATGTCCTTTCAAGTGTCCCAGGGGTAGAGGGACATAAGACTGGGTTTAGTTGTGTTCCCAACCTTCGGGGGCGTTCTATCGACAGGTTTTCAGCAAATGGTGTTTCTTTTTCCCGGCGGTATGTGGGTTTGAGTGGCGTTGACGTGAGGACAGAAGTTCATGCTCCTCCGCTGTCTGCGAAAAAGCTCCTGGCCTTGTGATTTATAATGCACGAGAGAGTGAGATGTAAACTTCAGCTTCAGCTCGCTGTCTGTCTTCTTAACTTCTCCTTAACTATTCATCTGTACGCGGAGCTTGAGCCTTCGGGAGGGATCCGTACCGTTCCTTGTCACCCGCGGCAACGCAGCGGGATCAAGGCGCAAGATCTTGTCGCATTACGGTGCAGTGTGCCAGGCAATAGAACGGAACATTCCCATTCGACCACAGCGCATTGAGAACAGATGGATTTCTTCAGTGAGAAATTGTACAAGGGGAAACATAAAGAAAAGGATTGCATATCATTGGGTATTGCATATCATCCCCCGTTGCAGATACCGGATTGGACTTGGCTCGCTGTAAGGCAGGCCAGCAGGGTCAAGGGCTTTCCTGCCTTCAATGCTCTGACATATTCAGTCCTGAATCATGCCTTCAGCAGAAGAGGCCCTCCTGGTGGGACATCCAAATGGAATGAGGTCATTGGAATTTATGTTATGAAAATGACTTGGAACACGTTTACACTTTGCCATTTATTCCCCATCCCCTATTATACAGGAGGAGCGGCAGCCGTTTCAGCGGCTCGCCATTAAAATTCACAAAGAGCCCAAGCGGGCATCTGCTGCAGCTCTTTTGTAATTCATTCTGCCAAATTCCAGAGGTGAAAAGTCCAGGTTCGCAAAGTAAAAGTCCTCCCCAGTATTTTGTTCCAATCCACTGGATTCGCCAATTAGCACAATTCTTTAGCCAGGAGGCAGAACTACTTTTGTGTAATCAACTGGCTGAGTTCATGGGTGGAAGAAACACATGGCATGGACTTTTCCTTTCTGACCCCTGGACTGTCCATCTCTCCTGAATTCTCAGCAGATTGCATTTGTTAAATATGTAAAAGAAGCAATGAATTACATGTTAACTTAGCTTAAGACAGCAGCTGGAAATAGACAGGGGTCGGCAATATGTCCAGCACTCACACACCAGTGTCTGTCGAAGACTTTTGATGTCTGTGGTTATTCCTGCACATCACAAATTCAAAAAACGTCAAACCCTCAATTCAAAAATGTTTTTTTTCTCCAAAAAAAGCCGTTAGTGTCTGTCACAGAGTCCCATATATTTTTTAAATGTCCGTCATGGAGGAATGATGGCGCCAAACCCCTGTGCAGTCGGAAATCCTTTTATTTTTAAAGAATGCCGTGCCCGCAGCAGTGACATGTGCAGATTTACTGTCTCCCAGCTGGGGAAGATGTGGTCGTGTACACAGGCTTAATAACAACAGCCAGCGAATTTAAGCTCTCTGTAGTGTCTGCTTTGCATCTATTTTAAACAAAATGTCCGTTTTATTTCAACTGTAATGTGTTTTTAGCGCAGGAGTGCAATCCTTTAGCACCTCCAGGCGCCAGCATCCAAAACAACCACCTGTGACCATGAAATACATAAGAAAATCCCAGAAAGCATAAATTACCTGCACCTGTCAGGCATATACATGAAATAAAGCAGGTGCACATCTTGACAATGTAGGACAATGTAGGTCTGTTAAATCACATTCCAAACCAGGACCAAGACTGTATTTTAAAATGGAGGCAGTGGCATGTCCAGGGGGTGGCCAGGGGTGGCCACCCCAGAAATCTGATTGGCACCCCGGTGGCCACCCCAGATGCAGAGTTTTGATAGGTCAATGGCCATGTCCATCAACTTAATGAGGTGGGACCATCTTCCACACTGTTTTCAACAATGTTCAAAACTGTGTGCTGGCTTAATTATTCCAAAATGCGTTTTTAATAGATCGTAGTTTGCGCACTTACTTAGGGCACTGTACAGTAACGTTACCGGTTTCCGGCTACTCTCCAGCAAGGCTAGTAAGTTCACGAGAAGTAGAGATATCCTTCAGGCTAATTAAGAAATATTTTAGCCCACAAGCCATGGATTTTTAAAGCGGACACATTCCGCTGCTAGTCGCCTACGTCAGAGTCAAGTCCCAAAGCAATCGCCAAAACAGTCCAAACCAGGACCAAGACTGTATTTTAAAATGGAAGGTCTTGCATCTGCATACATATTGATGCAATAAAAGCACAAGATCAGGGGATCCTCAGTCTTATCCAGTAAGGGTGCAGGCTTTTGTTCCAACCAAGCAACAACACACCTGCACTGCAAAAACTAAATCTTAAGAATCATTTTAATCTTATATTTTGACTTTACAATCTTAGTTCTGTTACTTTTTTTTGCTAAATAAGACAAACTATCTGCCACTGGGGTGAGATAGTTTTACTCATTTCAAGATTTGCCAGTGGCATGAGATAATTACACTTGTCAAGCAAAAAGTAACACAAGCTAATATTTTCCACGACTAAAACACTTGTTAAGACAGACATTTTTCGCAGTGTGATTCTACTAATCAACCACTGGAGTCTTTGCTAAGGACCTTTATTAGTATCAGTGTTACTGCTTGGTTGTAACAAAAGCCTGCACCCACACCGGCCCCCTGTGCAAGAGCGTCACTCCTGCCAACCTCAGAACCATCAGTCTTATAGGCAGGATACAGTCATGGATTTAGTGAAGGTCGTAAAAACAAAATTGCCTTTGAGTAATTGTTGTTTTTTTTTATTAGTCAATGCATTTCTCCGATAGCAGATATTTATGTTCCAATATTCCTAAAGAATAGATTGGAGGACATACAGTTAAGGTGACAGGGTGCAGGCGAGCTCATTTGCTCGTGGTAAAACGAGTAAGAAAGTCACACTTTCTTTTGAATCCCATTACGGTTCTTAAATTATTTCTGTCAGGCAACTCTTGTGCCAAAACATGAGTAATTAAAAAAAAGAAATGTGTCCGTAAATTACACTGAAGGGCAAAAGAGTGAATGGTTCACTATTTGCTGTTTAAATTGCAGGGTTTTATTTGGGTAATGAAATTACAGAGCTATGTGGGGCAATGAATCTATCTAAATCATGACATCTGCATCCAGGCCTTCTCTACATTATGACCGTAGGTACAAGGATTATCTATATACACAGCGGTGTCCTACATACTTACAGTAGTTTGTCTTGTCAGGGGCACTGGAAATACTGCTTCAGCTTTTTTTACCCCAATTCATGTAGCTTTAATTCCCTCTGGAAAAGCTTTGTACAAACACCCTGACAAAATTTCATTTTTTAGTGCTATGTCACACTGTTTGAATGACTGATTTATTGACTGGATGGTGATTAGAGTGTTTGGATTTATTTTATGAATTCAACCTTTTTCTCTACACTTCTTCAACGAAAAGTAGGTGCTAAAAGACACTAAGTACTAGATGGATAATTGATAATGGAGTCCTCAAAATAAATAAATTATGCCATTGGGTCATAGTCAGGTCATAGTAAAGTTTGTTTTACGCAATGTATTCTTATTGAATGTAAATGGAATGTCATATAATGATTTGATTACTACCATTTATGCAATCACAAACATATCCCGTTAGATTAATCAGGCGCAGTACTGTAATTAAATCATGCGTTAGATTTTCAGAGTATGCCTGGATCATTTTGCACTATACACAGGCAAGGGAATCCAGCGAGGTGGGATTAATTCAGCTTTATATATTAACAGGTAACCATGGAAACTCACAGCCTGGTCGGCAATACATTCTATACAATGGGGTGCTGCCGGCTATGTTTTCGGGGGCAGAAAGTCAACAACAATCAACACAAAGTCTGCAGTTCTCCGCGGTTACTGGACCAAAGCCCATGACTGACAGCATTAGGCTAAACCACATCTATTCAATACACAATGGATCCCCAGGACTGGTCCCTTGGCTATCAGTGTTTTACATTTGGCATTCAAGTCAACCAAATTCAAAATGCCTTGGGAAGCGGCATGAACAAGAACATTGACATAGCTCTGAACATTTTCTTTACAAGCACATTATTACTGAGAGGGTATGTAAATTGCAGTAATACCAATTCTTACAATCTTTAGAGGGGACCTGCCCACTAGCTCCTGCATTAACCTCAATTAAAGAACATACCAATGACCTTTAAGCTTTGAAGAAGTAGCTTTTTACCATGAGACAGTTGAAATGTTGCTAATAAATACATAAAAATAAATTGTCTTTACCTATTTATGTTTGTCTTCAGATATCTCTTCTTAAGGATGCATTTGACTGCAGTATTTATTTTCTGTCCTGCGCCTGGTAGTTCAATAGTCTAAGCCTGCTGTGAAACAGGCACAATGCCAGTTTTTTTTCCTAAAATGGAAGGCAATCGACCGCAAAGGCCAATTTAGAAGATGAACTCACCCCAACTACAGAGATGGAGAGAAATTACACCACTTCTTGTTGACCGACGTGATTTTAAAGGTAATTCTGAAAATATAAAAAAATATATATATCAGGAAGTATACTCAACTTTCCCACTTTTTTGGAAGCGGAAAGTGTAATGTGGAGTCACGGTACTGCGACACACACCTGCACAAGGAGCTCTGCACCTGAAGTGTTTGCACATCTCATTCATTCACCTGAGGCCAGTGGCCATTTTCCACAATGAAGGTCAACCAGCAGAAGCCCAAATGTGAGGCAGATGTGAGGTATACAGTATATCTCGCTCGCTGACAAGTGCTGATAACCTGCGTATGTGTCTGGCATACTGTGAGGAGATAATGTAAGGATACTCAAATTTAGCCTTTGAGGCCAGTAGTACTGCCGCTTTTCTCTTCTACTGATCGATCACTGATTGGCCAGAGTTTTAAACTCCCCTGGGGAGTATTCCAGAAGGTGGGATAAAGTTAGCCAGATAAGTCTCGAATAATACCATGAAATAACCTCAGAAACTTTCTTCAATATCAGCAGCTAACAATACGCCCGACCAAGTCACACTCCTAACGCAGATTCTAGTGCGTTTTCATCGACTGAAATCTCACTAATGTGACAATGCAGCCTAATCGTTGTCACGGTAAACGTCACGGTAAACTGGATAATCCTGTTTTTTTTGGAATACCCCCATGGTGTTCCAGGTTTAAATCAGTCTTGATTGGAGGGGACGAATGTTACTGGCCTGGAGGGGCCAGATTTGAGTGTCCCTGGGCAGATGTATCAGTAACCTGTGAAGTCCTGTCTGAGTAAAATGTTCTTTTATTTGGCAGACACTCTTACCCAGGGTGACTTACACAGATTACATTTTTTATATGCCATCCATTTATATAGCTGTATATAATTTTGTGAAGCAATTCAGGCTAAGTGCCTTCCTCAAGGATACAATGGCAGCACCCCAAGTGGATCAAACCGACAACTTTTGAGT
Source organism: Synaphobranchus kaupii (assembly GCA_029718625.1). Classification (NCBI taxonomy): domain Eukaryota; kingdom Metazoa; phylum Chordata; class Actinopteri; order Anguilliformes; family Synaphobranchidae; genus Synaphobranchus; species Synaphobranchus kaupii. The sequence continues at coordinate 7,006,543 of CM056390.1, read as the reverse complement.
TACAAGCCCAATTCTTTAACTATTATGCTATTATGTCACTCCTCCAAAAAAAATAATAAAATTCTATTCAATTCACCCCCATCCTACCTTCTCCATCAATCCAGGAAAACGCAGACTCTTATCAAACCAAAGTTCGCATTCACACAAATACAAGCTGAAGGAAGACATTTTGTGTGCGCCTTAATATGCAGTGTAGTGGGGACGCAGCTGACAAGCTGGGGTCGCTGGTGTGCACTTAGGCGCTGTCATCCTGGGCGATGTTCAGGCAAACTGTGCATTGCCCTGGGGGCTGCCAGCCACAGTCGGCACTGGCACGGATCGGATTTGATGCCCAGACAATGGGGCCCATCCATGCAGTAGAACAGTGTCTTACAGATACTAGACCGTGGGGCCCATCCATGCAGTAGAGCAGTGCCTTAACAGACGCTAGACCGTGGGGCCCATCCATGCAGTAGAGCAGTGCCTTAACAGACGCTAGACCGTGGGGCCCATCCATGCAGTAGAGCAGTGCTTTAACAGACACTAGACTGTGGGGCCCATCCATGCAGTAGAGCAGTTCTTTAACAGACGCTAGACCGTGGGGCCCCATCCATGCAGTAGAGCAGTTCTTTAACAGACGCTAGACCGTGGGGCCCATCCATGCAGTAGAGCAGTGCTTTAACAGACACTAGACCGTGGGGCCCATCCATGAAGTAGAGCAGTTCTTTAACAGGATGAGCCACCCAGCCACATCCATGGCAGAGTGTTTACTGAACTTGATAAAAGTACTGCTAATCTGATCCTACAAAGTGAAACTTTCACAGAATACGGTTAGCCGCATATTAGCATTCTGAACACATAATGCCATAACACATGTTATGGGTAGTCCCCAGCCCTGGTAAAATGTAATATAAAAGCAATTATCATAGTGAAGTCAGAGCCAGTGATAAACTATACTACCCATAAGGGACCACTGCATTTCAGGGATTTTATACACCCCCCCTCCCCCCCCAACAGGCTTTAGGTTTTAATTACACTTCCCTGCTCAAGGCTCCCACCTCCATTCCAGCCATCGATCCGGTCCCCGCACCTTTCCACAGTCTCCTCGTCGTACCCATGAGCGCACCGCCGCGGAGAGCCTTCCCGCGCCGCGCACCGCCATGGACATGAAATATTTATCAGCGCTCGCGACTCCTCTCGTCCGATCCAGTCCTCCAGCCGCCGAGAGAGAACGAGAGGCGGAGGGAGAGGTGCTCAAACGAGGCAATAAAGAGGCAGTGTGTGACTAATTTAAGTGCCTAATTCCCTCTTTAATACCACGGCCCAACAACGTATAACACCCCCCCAGCACCACCACCACCACTACCCCCGGGGCTAGATTCAAAATATAAAGGATAAAAGTGTTGGTGGTTAGTTTCCATTTATATTATTTGATATATATTTTCAGCCAATTCAGAAAAATGAAGTGAATTTGAAATGGAATGGTACCCCCCCCAAAAAAAAAACCCTGTAAGAATGACGGAGACAAGATGGCCGACACAAATAAAGTAAGCCGTGCGTACAGAAGGAAGCATTAAGTTCTCTTAGGTTTTACCGTCCTGAGAGAGAGAAAGCCCTCAGCGGTACTGACACAGCGGCAGCCCTAGCGTAAGCTAGGTCTGTATTAATAGAACGAGCTGCAGGGGCAGCACTAATACGTCACTTACACCATTCATATTACCGCATATTAACCTTCATCCCATGACAGACCACCTTAAAGACTTATGGATGGTTTGTGCTTCGTTCACGCTGATGAAGCCCTGAGTAGCGTAATCTATAAATAACCTCGTCGGCGGCGGAAATGTATTCCCATGTCACGATCCGTGGAGATTTGTCACAACGCGGCGCGAGAATTCGGGGGGTTTCGACGCCGTACCGCCCGCCTCCTTGTGTGACTGGCTGGCTGGCGTCAGAGACGAAGGTTCGAGACCCCGTCCCTCCTGCTCCGAAGGGAATTACAGTTGCTGATGTAATGGAGCGGGGCGGGGGTGGAGGGGGCCATCATTTACTGAGAGAAGAGGTCACCGGAGCTCAGTCCCGGCTCTCGAAATTGGATGCTGATGACTTGAGGCCCGTTTTTTTTTTTTTTTTATGTATCAGGCAGACGCTGTTTCCTCCTCCTCTTTTCTCGTTTTCTTCTTCAGTTTTACTGGATAAAGCAAAATAGCTATGGAGAGATACGAACACGCAACTAAAGGTGGCGGCATCACCGCAGTCTGTCCGTTACAATCTGAGACTCTCACCTCTCCTCTCTCTCTGTCATCCCTCCATTTCTCCTTTCACACTTGTCCTCACTCCATCAGCCACGCCTGAATGCTAATGTGTCCTCCCTGTCTCGTACCCCCGTCCTACAGGTGGCCTTGACGTCCCCCTTCCCCGTCCTGCTCCCCCCCCCCCCCACGTGCCTGTCTGGAAGCTGACACATCGCTCCACGCCGTGCCGCCGAACCCAAGCCCGCTTTCACAATTCATCAACACCGAAGAAGGCTGAGGCATTCTTCTGCTTTTTTTTTTGTTTATTTTTATATACAGTGTCCTGTGAGAATTCCTTCCTTTCTGATGGATGAAAGAGGAGAGGCTGTAACGGAAAACAAAGGCAAAGTACGCCATTGATTAATCAATGCCAGTGTATACCACATTATATGTACGTACAGTATAGTGCACATACAAATAATCAGTTTCCTGAAGCGCGCCGATGGGAGAATTTGCTCTGAACAAATGAAAATGTCAGTAGATGGTCACCGGGAACGAAAAGCGGCTTGTCTCAAACAGCGACTTGGAGAGTGCTACAGAGAGACCTTCCCGAAGTAGTCCGGCCAATCACGTTCCGCCTCGTGGCCGCGGACAGTTTAGCTCACCCGAGAGCTGCTCTGTGTGCGGTTTCTTTCAAATTTACCTGAAAAGACGCATTTATATCCACCTGGGTCCTCTCCCTTTCTGTGATGCGTCAAGATTAATTGCCTCTCTCCCACTGTGGGATAATTTAAGCGGGTACAGACTGCGTACACTTGGCCCCGTTTTCCTGTCCCACACCACAGAGAGAGAGAGAGAGAGTTTTTGTGACAGTTTTGTGAGAGGCGGTACATGACGGCCTTGTTCAGATATCTCACACGTAATGACAGAACGAGCAAAATGGCGCTCTTCCCAGTCCCAAACAGTTCCCCAGCTCCTCACCTGTCACCCCCAGTGCCTGCAGTGAGAACCACTCTCACAGTAGGGTTTATGGGTAAATGGTAATGAAGTCGTCACTTTTTGAGAACTGCTGCATATTTAATATATGTGAAATATGCTTTACATTACTTGAAGTTCTGAAGTGGGCTGCTGCAAATGGATTTTATTGATATCAAAATGTTATTTTACCAGCAGAATATAAATGGTATCGAAATATACATTTTTTAGCATGCTAAGTCAAAGTATCACCGCGCAGGTGTGCGGAAATAAGATTGGGATTTAAATGAGATCTGAAGTTTAATCAAGAAACCAGCAATTTCACATTTCTTTCAAGCTAAGAGATACATGGTTGAGCTGGCTCGTCTCAGGATAAATCTAAAATTCATTGATATATTCTGGAGCCAAATTAAAAGAAGGCTCACCATGAGAGTATCCATTTTACATTTCTGATTTTTATCAAACCCTCTGCATATTGGTACTTCTAATATTGGCAGATTAATAGATAACGTATGATGATAAGTTTTCAATAAATATTAACTATGGTGCTCAGCATGGCCGTAGCCAAAGCTCTATTCCGTGTTTTCAACAGGGGGTTCGCAGACCCATGGGGGGCCTTGAAGGTACTGCAGGGGGTCCCTGGCCAGACTTGATATGCAATTATGTAGATTTGGGAAAATATTTCAAAATATGAAAACTTAAAAAATATATATATATAACCCTTTTCACATATGATGGGGGCTCCCTGGATGTCTTTGAGCCTGGATGGGGGTCCCCTGGATGCCTTTGAGCCTGGATGGGGGCTCCCTGGATGCCTTTGAGCCTGGGTGGGGGTCCCCTGGATGGCTTTGAGCCTGGGTGGGGGCTCCCTGGATGCCTTTGAGCCTGGGTGGGGGTCCCCTGGATGGCTTTGAGCCTGGGTGGGGGTCCCCTGGATGGCTTTGAGCCTGGGTGGGGGTCCCCCTGGATGCCTTTGAGCCTGGGTGGGGATCCCTGGATGTCTTTGAGCCTGGGTGGGGGTCCCTGGATGCCTTTGAGCCTGGGTGGGGGTCTCCTGGATGGCTTTGAGCCTGGGTGGGGGTCCCCTGGATGTCTTTGAGCCTGGGTGGGGGTCCCCTGGATGTCTTTGAGCCTGGGTGGGGGTCCCCTGGATGTCTTTGAGCCTGGGGGGGGGTCCCCTGGATGTCTTTGAGCCTGGGTGGGGGGTCCCCTGGATGTCTTTGAGCCTGGGTGGGGCTCTCTGGATGCCTTTGAGCCTGGGTGGGGGTCCCCTGGATGTCTTTGAGCCTGGGTGTGGGGTCCCCCTGGATGTCTTTGAGCCTGGGTGGGGGTCCCCTGGATGTCTTTGAGCCTGGGTGGGGGGTCCCCTGGATGCCTTTGAGCCTGGGTGGGGCTCCCTGGATCATAAAAGTTTGAAAGCCTCTGAGCTCAATAATGTCCTCTCCATTGAAATCAATAAAGGGGGAACTAAAATATCAGACTACTGCACACCCCATGCAGACAGACTATGTCACTGATTTTACACGCACACACACACACACACACACAAATAACCAGTACAGCAAATCAACACAAGTGTTCAGTTCAGAGTTAATTCATTTTACCCCCCCCCCCCCCCCCACCCCCCCCCCCCAATTTCCACAGTAGATTAATAAGGGCAAGACCCTTTGAAGATAAATCTCAAATCCTCTGCATCTCGATCACATAGACATTGTATATTTCATTGAATTGAATTTTTATTAAAGTGTCATTCATATATGAGTAACTCATTGGAAATATTTCAAATACAACGTGAAAAATATATATTTTGGGCATCGGTTTTTATACGTAGTGTTAGGACCCAGCTATTTTCCTTGTAATCCAGAACAATGCAGGAACTCACCAAGACAACAAACACGTTACTAGAGAAAGTAAAAGATTATTGTATGTCACGCCAACCAGCGGGAAGATCACTGAGACACAGCGGTACAGAAACCTTCAGCACACTGGTCATCTAATCAAGCTTAAATACCCTCAGAGGCCTTGACTTTATGCACATGTCCATATTATCTGTGAGGGCACATCTATGTTCCACAATGACATCTGCTTTTGTTCATTAGTTATTAGTCATGCCCGATACCTTACGGCACCTAAATGTCCGGTCAGGGATGGCAGAGGCCTGTCCAATCTCGGCCTTTGCCCTCCTGCCATACAATTACAAACCAGGCCCCAACAATCAGTCCTCACCTGCTACACCAAATGATTGATCAATACACACACACGCTGGACTACTCTTATAGCACAAGCCCATCAATAGAAACCATTAAATACACACATACTAGAATTACATTTCAGCAGAAGGGGAAGATATATTATAAATAATTATTTTTGTGATTATCTTCCTTTAAAATGTAATAGTCTGCCCTTCTCCACCCCAGTCAAGTTCACAAGCATACACTGTATGCTACACATTAAAGAGTGCATTAACAAGCCACTTAATGAGGTTTAATGCAGCAAACCTGATGGATACTGACTATAAAATTGTAGCTTTCAAAGGCCGCAACCTATGACTGCAAGAACAAGGGCTATTAAATACATATTAAGTAGTTTCTTCACAGAATTTAGGAAGGGCTAAATGTGGCTGTTTGTGCCAAATGTGATAAGCCGAAATTCAAAATGTCAAGATTTCCACAAGCATAAACTATGACTAGAAGTGCGAATGTATTCATGCGTTCACAGAGCAATTTAAGCCTGATTAGGTATAAGTTCATTTCTGTTCTAAGGGCCAGTGATTATTTACTCTTTTTCACATAATGTAGTTCGTGGCTCATTGGGGCGGTTGTGTTCTTGTTTGTATAACTTAGTTTCATGTTCAATAGGGGGTGGCACAGTGGTGGCACAGAGTAGAGAGTTTGAATCCCGGGCGAGGGCCTTTCTGTGTGGAGTTTGTATGTTCTCCCTGTGTCTGTGTGGGTTTCCTCCGGGTACTTCCGCCTCCCTCCCACAGTCCAAAGACTTGCAGGTTAGGCTAACTGGAGACTCTAAATTGCCTGTAGGTATATGTGTGTGAGTGAATGGGCCCTGCGATGGATGGGTGACCTGTCCAGGGTGTATTCCTGCCGTTCACCCAATGCATGCTGGGATAGACTCCATATACTTAAAGGCCCACACGCATCGGCATTCTCTTCCTGGTTTTAGTATCTGAAACGCCCATGAAACGTTAGCAAAGAACAGTGACGTAGCTTCTGTGAAAAGTCCCAAACCAGGCCCCCTGTCTGGATACATTCGGATTGCGAACATACGTCATATCACGTGGGAAACCGTTTTACCAAGAACTTGAAAAAATCACATTTAAACCATAAAATATGCATACTTCGACCACAATTGTATTTCTTTTTACTTGAACCAGTATGGAACACAATAGAAAAGCTCCAGGATGGAAAGAAAAGCTTAAAAAAAATGAGGCGCAGCTTCGCTGACGTTTTCCTTCAAAAACAACAAAAACAACACGTGACATGGTAGCGCAAGAGTGGGGCGCAGGGTTGCCAGATCTTGTGGAACTTTCCAGCCAAATGGGCGACTCAAAATTTATAGGCTATTTTTAACCGAAACCAACGTATTTTAAATATAAATCATCATATTTTTACTTTTAAAATAAGTGTGTGCTTTTTGACTTTCATTTTTACCCATGACTGCACTTTGAAAGAATACAAATTTAGTTGTAAAACCACGGACATGGCAACACTGGTGGGACGTCTTATGACCTGCTTACGACACTTCCACAGTACGGTTTGGAAAATAGTACGGCGGTATTTTTCGCGGACTGCTAAACAGTGCACATTAAACAGCACACTTCTGCCAGTTGCACTGTACGCAGGAGACAGGGTGCAGTAGATAGGGCTCTGATTCGGACACAGCCCTGGTCCTATTTGTACTCCATGACACGCAGTGTATACATGGGTCCGTTCCATGTTATTGGTTAACATGTCAAACTCAGTTTCACTCCTTTTTGGTTCTTGACTTGTAAATTTCACCAGGAGGTTCACAAACAAAAAACAGGCTCATTGCCTTGTGTGACTGGATTTCCGTGTGCATTGCTTTGCGTACCGCAGACCAATGCTTTTATTTAGTAATGCAGAGAAGCCCAGAGCTTTATTCTGAGCAAAGGCTGTCCTGATTAATATGCTTTTGCTTCTTTGCTTGACATTTTTGACTTTGTTTCTTTCGTCATTATTTTTGTTCTGGCTGTGGTCGCTATCATCATCATTGTTACTTGCTGTCCTAGGCCGTCTCCAGCATTGCTCTGTACTGAATTCCAAAAATACTCTGCATATTGCTATTGACCTGCAGTGATTACGCACGTCCATTCAGCATTCGGTCACTGTGCACAATTACGCTCAGACGGCCTTTTTTTCAGAGCCTGCATGTGCAGGACTATGGCAGGATAATGACTTAAAACAGGCATTGCGGGTCATCGAGTGCCACAAAGACGCCCCCTTCCCTGTTCTTTATGCAATCAACAAAGGAATGGAATAAATGCATTATGGTTGTAAGGTCACCGAGACCCAATTTAGAGCATATTCTCTGTCGATACAGGAACAAAGGATTCTCTCTACGGGAAATGATCAGAGTCACATCTCAGAGACCCAGAGCATTAACCCTTTAAGGCGTGATATCACAAATGTGTGATTAGAATGTTCTTTACGGAACTGATGTAATAATCACTGAGTTCTAGAACACTAACTTAGGATTTTGAATAAAAAAAGAAAACATTCAAAAACCAAAGGGCAAAGCAGCATCGAACAACCTGCCCACTGGCGGCTAATGAGAGACACACTGTGGATTTACAGAACAACTCTTTCACTGCTGAACGGGCAGACCGGCGAGGACGGTGCTTTGAAGGATCTTTCCGGCGTCTCCAACCATTCAAGATTATCTCTGCCAAGAGATTCACTCTTGGGGCCTTGGAAAAGCCCTTCTGTTGCGGTGTAGGATGGAGGAAGCTGGACAGCCAGGCCTGTCAGAAAATCGATACATTTGAGAGGTAGAGAATGAATGGTGAACGGAGGTGTACGGAGATGGCCGGTGTCACACCGCGTGTCGTTCATCCACCTGCTCCATCTCTAGCAGCAGGGATTAGTTTCCGCAAAGTCAGGCACAAAGTCAGCAGAGAGGCCAACTCCAAACACTCTCCAGAAGCCAGTGTGCTTCACAGGGGGAGATCGTTTTAGGTGAGCGTTTGTGCCAACTGCTAGAGTAATTCCGCTTGGATTTTTTTTTTCTCTTTAAAAAAAAACAGTAATAGTACAGTAGTCAGACAAATTAATGATTCAAAAACGTTCTCTCAACAGATGTTTGACTATAATTACACTGCTCTCAAGCAAAAGTGTCTATCAGCTATGCATTAAAGTGTTTTAATGTGTGCCAAGAACTGCTGGTGACAAATTGCCCAAAATACTTTGGAGAGCACTGATTCAAAAATCGCATTAGGTTCTGGAGATGACAGAGTCAGTACACCCATAAATATTGAGAATATGACACGAGTTATAAATATTGAGAATATGACACGAGTTGCTCATTTCTGTAATGTAGCCTAATGACGGCTTGTGTGTTTTTTTAAGAATTGGTTTCCCCCAGTTTTCCAAAGGCTTACAGGGGTTTATAAAATAGCCATCAAATTCATTGTCTGACCCAGAAACCCTGTCCTGAAATGGGATGGGTACGTAGGGCACATCTGTTTCTGGATTTCATCCCAACTTCTGCTCTTAATTATTAAATTAGTCCATTCATTTACATGACCTGACATTTTAGCTGAATTTCTTGATGGGCTCACAGATTACAGCTGTTGTCTGTTCTTGTGCCAGTATATGAAATGGGGTTTTACTGTGATTTAATCTATATGAGTGAACCAGCAATGGCATAATTGATGGATAATTGGTGGAAACATAAACTTGCATACCAACTGGCCCTACAGGAATTGCCCATCCCCGTTTTATTGGCTTATTAGATTACAGTCACTGAGCAGACACACTGATCTCGACAGACTACAAAAGTGGAGAACATCGGTGTTAGTCTCGCGAATACAGAAACCGCCACATAAGCAAGAAGCCACAGAAGGCCCATTTATAATGAATATGAGTAAAGCCACACAAACCAACAATTAGTATTTTAAAAACTAAAGTAAATACCACTATACAGCTAACCTATACAGCTACCTGTACACGGTTTTACCTTATTATCATTATCCCAACTTTATTATCCAAAAAGAAATAACATTGTAACATTATGAATCCCAAAAGAAAGAAAGAGAATGGTTATAGAACAGGTGGGCAACGAGGGCCGTATCCGTTTCTGCTTTTCATGCCAACTTCTGGCCTTAATTACCTAATTAGCCCTAATATTTACGCCATCGGACATTTTAGCTACAATTCTTAATAAGTGCATGAATGACAGCCGAAGACTTCTTGTGTCCCTATATGAAACATTTTAATGTGATCTAGTCTACCAGTGTTGGTGTAAACAGCCAATTAGCTCATTTAGCTGGGGTAATTGGTGGGAACAAAAACCTGCATACACACCGGCCCTCCAGGACTGGAATTGCCCGCCCCTGTTATAGAGGGTCAGGGGGAGCTGTGGTGCATTCTGGAGAAGTGAGTCTTCAGTCCGAAGATGGACTGGCAGGGATTCTGCTGTTCTGACTGCAATGGGAAGCTCATACCACCAATTGGCGAAGTGTGGGGGGGGGGGGGGGGGGGGTGTGGGTGTGCTAGACCCCCAGGGTAGTCAAACAAAATGGTCTGACTGGTGTGCAGGGTCTATAATCACTTTTGAAGATATATCAGAGCCGTCCCTCCGCTGCTCAATAGGCTAGCACCAAGGTTTTGAAATTGATGTGAATCGATGAAGGTAGCCACAGTGGAGGGAGATGTGAAAGGGAAGTGACATGGCTGAGCTTTTGGGAGATTGTAGATCAGTCCACCAGCAGCATTCCCGGGTCAGATGTCTGATGGTAGAGGCGGGGAGATCAATGAGGAGGGAGTTCCAGTACTCAAACAGCACTTGACCAGACTGTTGTTTGAAACGGTTTTTGTTGCTCGTTACCATAGCAATGGCCATATTTAATTTACTATTATTATTTTCTTTTTTACTTTCGCAGTGTGTAATTGGGAAGAAGCCTAGTGCAAAAACAAAAAAAAACATTAAAGAAATAAAAATCTGTGAACATCCACCCAAGTCGCTGTTTAAAGTGATCCCCACGTCCCGCTTACAGATAACATCTTTGCTAAATGATTGAACTACAAAGAATTTACTTCATTAATATACAAAAGGCAAAAGCGCTGAGAGAAAAATGCTTTTTTACTCATCTTTCTGAAAGGGCTGTAATCACTTAGCTGGAGTCATTTAGTTACTGGCGACTTGGTGATTGAGGAGTCGGCCATTAATGGAACTGAGAACTCCAAAATGAGGTAAAGTGCAGAAAATAGGAATGAAAGTGAATCAGATATAAATCCTACCTCCCTAATGGGAAGACAATACCCATATGAGCCAGAAGTATTAGTCAGTGGGGATTTATGCTTCAAACTTCGCTGCTCAATACACAGCTGTATTTTGGCAACTGGTACATATGTCGTGTAATACAGCGTGAAGCAGCCTGCTGGCTTGGACTCTGTGTGTGTGTGTGTGTGTGTGTGTGTGTGTGTGTGTGTGTGCGTGGATGCATATGTGTGTGTATGTGTGTGTGTGTGTGTATGTGTTTGGGGGTGTGTGTACGTGCGTGGGGGAATGTGAGTCTGTGTGTGTGTGTACATGTAAGTGTCCGTGTGTTAGTGTGTGTGTATGTCTGTGCAGACGTTGGCCAAATATCACCAGACGTTCATCCTGCAACATTTCTTCTTTTTTCCCCTGACCGGGAGATAATCTGCATTGTGTGTTCCTGTAAGTAAAAAGGAAACAGGGCACCGATAAGCCTCTAAATAATGGCCATCGTCCTCAGTGTGAAATACAACAGATTGTATCCCACACAGCCAGGGACAATATTACTGGCGTGAGCTTGCACACCTGGCAACTGCAGGAGAGTTACAATGAGCAGAGAAATTGTTGAGATGGTAATGAGCACCGAGACTTCTGCATGCGCAGCCGTGGCTCAAATGGCTGCCTTTCTTGTCATTGCGTTCACGTCACTGCAACATTGATTTGCGAGCGGCGGAAATGTATAATTAGGGAAAATTATTTTTAAAGCTAATAAAAAAACAAATTGCGTTGCGGCAGCTCTGCCAGTCCAATTGATTTGCAGGCACGGTGTTTGTCGAGTATTACATCCGTTTCTCAAGTGGCATCATCGTAAATTATTTCAAAAACAGCCTCTTAATAGATTCTGAGAACAATGTTGAGCTCCATTTTATTTCTGTTTCTTTCCGTCCATTTTCCCCCATCTTTTACGAGGCTTAATGTTAATCTCTAAACTAATTGAAAACAAAGTCATACATTACATCCATTAGGCCCGTTCGTTTATTCTGAGTTATCTTCTGCTACTTTGAGACAATCCAAAGCATGATACAAATGTTTGATGCATTTTACAAGTCTGGAGAAGAGATATATTCAGAACCTCTTCATATCCACTCCCAGAAACACTTCCACAAAACAAAAGCGTAGTTCTTTCCATTTAAAGAAATGTTTGACCTTTATAACCACTGCCACCTTTCCCCTTGTAATTCCCATCTGTAAGAACAACCCAACCATCCGTGAAGGTGCAGCGATTCAAACAAGCCCACAGTTTCCAGGCAATTCAGGCGTCTGTGTCTACTTGTGATACCACAGGAAAAGCGCCATGGTGTCGGAAAAAGAAACGCGCCCATACTTTGCACGAGGCACTCCCCAAACCCATCAGTTAAACTCAGAGCACAGCGCATAATCGCGTGTATTGAGCGTCTTTAAAAGGCGGATATTTCTGAGAGCTCCTTCTCCTCTCTTTAGAGATGTGATATCCCTTCATCAACTTCAACTGCTGCTGTAACCCGCGCTTGTTCACACGGACATGGGCTGTACAGAAAGCGATACCTACAGTTTATGGTGAAGTGGTCTAATGCGTTGCCAATTTTGCAGCAACGATTCCATATTCGGAATCACCAGAGGTCGTCCTGTTGACAGTGGATGGAACCAGAAGTACGGGCCCATCTTTTCAGAACCCACTACTGAGCATAAAGAGGTCCGGGGAAAAATACAAGGTAAAAACAAACAACAACAATAAAGGATGCCTTATGAGGTATACTGCAGTTAATAGAAGGATACGAGTTACATAATTTGAATGAAGGGGCAGAGGAGAAGGGGGCGGGGGGAGGCAGTGATGAAACGTTCTGTTTATTAAAGGGAACAGGCATTAATCACTTGGAGCGGGGTGCCCAGGGGCCAATAGCGAGAGAAGGAAGCTAAACGCAGAGGTGCTTGAGCTCTGATTACGGGGGAGGGGTGGGGGGGGGGGGGCATTTTATTAACAGGAAATGAGTCACACACCGGAAAACCTATCAGACAATTCAGAGAAACAACACACGTTGAGTGACTTTTTTTTTTTTTTTTCCCTCAGAGGCAAGATCGTGCTAACTAACGATGGCTCTGGCACAATGGGGGAAAGACAGGAAATTGGAGGGGGGGGCAGGGGGGGGGGGGGGGGGTATGGGTGTCAATCTCACTTCCTGTGTGAAGCCCTGAAAGCTCAAAGTGAGGTGGATTTGGTTTCCGTCGTTCATTTAGGTGTTTTTCTTTTTTCCAACCAGCCTTGTATTTGGCAATTAAAACCATAAAATTGCGAACCGCAGTATTTCATGCCCGAAATTGTACTTGAGTAGTGTCAGGAAACTGAAAGAAGACAGAGCACACTCTGGGCAGAAGGGCTTAAACACACCCGTACAGAGGTCTGCTTTAAAAAAATGTATTTATTTATTTTTTGATGGTGGTCCAACAGTGCTTCAGCGCAACACAATGGGATTTATGAGCTAACAATGGTTTGGCTCTGGCATAAGCGAGGAAAGGCAGGGAAGGAGAGGTGTGGGTGTCGATCTCATTTCCTGTGTGCAGTCCTGAAAGTGAGGTGGATTTGGTTTCAATCCTTCATTTATGGTTTTTTGTCCCCCAGCAGCTTTGCATTTGGCAATTAAAACCCTAAAATTGCTAACCGCAATATTGCATGCCTGAGCTGAGTGTCAGGAAACTGAGAGACGTTAGAGCACACCCTAGGCAGAAGGGCTTAAATACACCCATACAGAGGTTTTTATTTATTTATTTATTTATTTTATTTGTTTTACTTTTGACGGTGGTCCAACAGTGCTTCAGCACAACACAATGTGATCTATCAGAGCCCTGATATAAAGACTTTAAGGTGTCACTGGAGAAGGCAGGTGTCTCGCCAGCACAACGTATCTCTGCCCAAGATCAAAAGAGACAATCTACCCGGTTCCAGAAACTCAAAGTCAGCACTTTGTAACAATCACGAAATGCCTTAGATCACATTAATCGATACAAGGGAAACTGTGGTAGGGGAGAAACTGTTACCTTAGAACAGAGAACAAATGAAGAGTGTTTTCCAAAACTCTCTCAGCCTACTTTTGGTCAAAATCAAAGTGAGCACTTTTCTGATAAATGGTTAGATATTTGTAGTTTTACTCTTAGGGGTTTAAGTATTAAAACATTTTTTTTTTCAGGCCAAAAAACTCCACATCAATTTAAAATAATGATTGCATTTAGATTTTCTCAAAATTGGTCAAAGTGGACTGCGTTCGTTTTGGAAAAACACTCACAGAAGATCTTAGTGAAGGGTTTGTTCTGTCTGAGATAGGGGTGTTAACGATTAATCGTTGATCGATTAATTGCCGTTAATAATTTGATCGATCGACCATTTCAAATTTAACGATCAAATTGAACTATTTGCGGTCTCATCTTAATTGTGTCAATGGGGGCTGTTGGTGAAATGCAAACATTAAGTTAAACATAAGGGGGTCAGATTGACAGCTTGCCCACCCAGGCCCACCCATAGATCCGCGACTGTGCAGTATTAGCTTTTACTCTAAACTAAAATGTAAGAGTTCCGGTCAGATAGCGAAACGGACGAAAGTGCGCCATTTTGCGTAGAGGCAGAAACTATAATTACACTCTCATAATATCAGCGCTGCCATTGAAAATTTTAATTAGGCCTAACGGGAAACCGAAGCTGTTTTGGCAAGGGTTTTTCCAGATGCTATTTTGATCATTCCAGCATTCTGCGGTAAGGGAAATATTGCAGCTACATAAAAAAAAATTAAAAAAGATTATATATAAAAAAAGAATAATATAAATTTTTTTTGTTAAAATTACAATTATTTATTTTCCCTCTTGTCCAAGCCAGGCGGCACGTGAGTTTGGCCTGGCGGGCCGCCCGGCCAAGATAGTGGTAGGGGAAACACTGAACATGCTATTAAATTTACACAGAAGAAGACTCACTCGACCATGAAGCACGCTACTTATGCGTGCCTGGGACATCGGTCCCATCGGAACACGTATTTTCAGCAGCTGGTCTCGCTGTAAACCGACTGCGCACACGACTCACCCCTGATAACGTAAACATGCTTATATTCTTAAATAAAAATCAGCAGGCCTAGGTATTTACTGCACTTATGCAGTTTACGTTTTAAACTGAGGCCTGAGCTGTCGTAGTTTGTCGTAGCTTTCTCATTTCAAGAGGGAACCTATTATACTTTTCAAAAACGTTATTTATCTTTATTTATCTATTTCATAATCATTTTGCAAATTTAAGTTTTTAATTAAGGCTCATCTTATTTTTGTATATGTCATAGACGTACGTGTTAGTCACTGATTCGCCTCGGAAGAGTGAGCGCAATTTCCCGTGCCTTATTAAAATATCATACTTAAACAAAACAGCGTTCATAATTATATTTGTGTTATGCTATGAAACAGGCGTATTTCTCAAATGTTTCAATAAAGCTTTGATTGAGGAAAAAAACATGCATTTTGTATTTTCTATGTCATAAGCTATTTTTAGCTGTTTTGTTATCGATTGATCGATTGATTGTTCATTAACGTTGATGACTATCGATCAAGGAAATTCCTTAGAATTTGCAACCCTAGTCTGAGACATTACTGGCCATTCAGCAAACTTTTGGAACAAGCCTTTCTCACATTAAACTCACATCCTAAGAATCTTTGTTTTATTTTCAACCTTTGTTTTACATTCCAAATACATTACACAGACTACACAGTGTTCAGTGAAAGAGGTTGCTTGGCTGGAAATACAGGATCATAACATAATATAACATAACTTAATGACAAGAACAGGCCATTCAGCTTGTCATAAAATGGATGAGCTGGATTGTGCTGTAGCCTATAGGTGGAACAAAATGAAATGTTTCCCTAAGGGGATGATGGGATATGAAGTTCAGAGCTTGAGGTTTTGTTGTATGTTTAATAAAAACCCTCAACTTATTTTCGCATCAACTGTTCTTCCCACAGATGAAGAATTTTGACCATCAAGTCATCTGAAATGGAACCTCAGACACGTGGCTAGCATATCCAGTTAAAACACTGGCTTTCATGACACTATCCCTCGGACGACACGCAATTGGCGATTGCGTCTCCCAGGGTATGGGAACTAGGTTCAGCTCAGTCGGTTAGGGGGTCCGTGTTTCATCGCTCACATATAGTGACCCCCGCTGGTCGATCGAGTGCCTGAGGACTGCATGTCATAGCCGCATATGGAAGGTCTTCCTCTGACTCTACTCTGCGAGATTGGCTGTAGTCTGTGGTGTGAAAAGTAGCAGCTGGTGACACCACATGATTTGGAGGAGAACAGTGGATGTCTACACTCTCCCAAATCAGCTGTGGGGTTTCACGCATCAACGCAGCTGTGGTCGCAGACGATTGGCCATTCCAAATTAGGGCGGGAATTGGACATGTTCAGCCCCACGTTGGGTGCTAAATTTATTTTTATGTATAAATATATATATATATATATATATATATATATATATATATATTTAGAAATCATCTACGTCTTGCTCGAATTGGTTTTATGTCTTAACATACTGGCAATGCAAGATATGCAGTTTAATTTTATCATCGGATCTGACCCAGGGCTGCTACTAACATCTCTTCAACCGTTCCCCAGAAGGGAAATATATACTCAGCTAAACATAAATAATGCTTCTGAATCAATGAGTCATTGTAATGTGCTCCGATATTCACCCCAATCCTAGCAATTACGACCGGTGGGTAGAATCAACCGGCGGGTCCTGCGGGAGAGACTTTAATCAAAAGCAGTTAATCCTGTCAAAGACGTTCAGGATGAGCACATTACAATTCATTACAACTACGCGAAAGAGACGTCGCTTGCTGTTATTCCGCCCCTCTGTCAATGTTCTCCCTCCGATGATTCGTGGAGCAGACGTGTTGCCGTGTATTCGGTGGTAGGGATAACAAGAAAAATGTTTTCAAAGTATCAATCAAATTACCTGCGCAAAACGCCGCGGTCATATCGCAGTGTCTCGGCATTAGTCACGAAGCCAGGAGTAGGAGGTACGCTTTATTGCTGACATCTATCATGCGCCAACCTCCCTCCTTCTCAAGGTTGAGCGGAGATCTGCGCTTGGAGATGAGTTTGAGCCGAGCTGTATTTTCAGTTTGAAGGAAGATTTGTTTTTATAATTTGGTCCAGACGTTGCTCTAAATTTAAGTAACACTGTTCTAAAGGGATTCGAGACTTCTGTGCAGAGATTTGTGTTAAGTGTTAGTGGAGGCTAGCACCATGTTTCATTAGAATAGATCTCGATGTGACGTTTAGCATTAAGCTGAAATATTACTGTTAAGTTTGGTTGGAGCACTGTATTTACTTTGACTTCTGTGTTGTCCAAGTAGAATTCTATATGTTCGGCAGGAGTTTTTAGTATGAGTGTTACCAGGTCGTTTTGTTGTGTGCTTAGTTTGAGTTCTGTGTTAAAGGCATAGGCCTACTGAACTTTGTTAGAACATAATGTTCTTATAGCTACCTGGCCCCGATATGAGTCGTAATATTTAATGTTTTTTTCTCTCTCCATTCACTTCCATCGTATGTGAGATCTCGAAAGAGAAAAATTTATTGACTGAGTATTTTGACCACATTGCTGCCATTGACTTACATGGTGAAAGGTCTATACTGGAGCCAATCGCAAGTGGCGCTAGTGAGCAACGGCACAATTGCCGCTCTCAGCCCAACCAGGAAGTGAGCTTCAAAACGAAAGCCCAGTCTTGACCCCTTGGTCCAGACATGCCATCACTTTTTTTACTCCAGAGAGAAAGGCAGTTGCCACATCTAGATATGTTCTCCCTTTTTGTTGTTCTAGCATTTGAAGCAAAGTGATAATATTAATCACAGGCATATTCAAAATGTTGTGTAATTAATTTGTTTGAAACTTTTATTCAGAACATGTTACTTTAATTACACTTGGATTTAGTTGTATCTGTCTTCTAGAAATATGAATAAAAAAACTTTAAGGAAGGTAAGAGTTTTTTTAGCTCTGGTCTCTGCGGGAGTTTGATGTCCTGTCACTTTGAAATTAGCATATGTGGCTATAATGACCTGACAGATGTGATGACTGTGTTAAATTTAAGCTCTACTCAAACTTAAAGACATACTGCACTTTGTTAGAACATAATGTTGTATAGCTACCTGGCCCCGATATGAGTCGTAATATTCAAGCTCACCTTCATGACTTACTCCAGTGGTCAGCAATTGTCCAATGAAGAATGATGTTTCTTCTCTCTCCATTCACTCCCATTGCATGGCGAAAGAGGTCCCAAAAGCACACTTTTAGCACATAAACGGATGCAAACAATGCGGATTATGCCGATATACAAAATCAGGACATCCGGAACCGTACGTTTGAAACTTTTGAACCAATTTTTGATTGATTTGATTTTGAAGAACTATTTTCTGAGAACTAGCAACTGTTGCTAGCTTCTTTGCTGCTCACTCTGTCTACTGACGCACGCTTCAGAAAGTGAGTGGGACCGTTACGGGCGCAAGAAGGTTGACACTAGATTGGATAGCCCGGAGGGACCTGGGCGGGACCCTGGGAGGGACGCTCTGCTGTGATTGGTTGTTAATCTAGCATCAACCTTTGTTTGGAAAAAGTGTAAAATATCATGAAAGGAGCTTTTTATCTTTTCAAACGTACGGTTCCGAGACCTCTTTCGCCATGCAATGGGAGTGAATGGAGAGAGAAGAAACATCATTCTTCGTTGGCCAATTGCTGACCACTGGAGCAAGTCATGAAGGTGAGCTTGAATATTACGACTCATATCGGGGCCAGGTAGCTATACAACATTATGTTCTAACAAAGTGCAGTATGCCTTTAAGTTTGAGTAGAGCTTAAATTTAACACAGTCACATCTGTCACGTCATTATAGCCACATATGCTAATTTCAAAGTGACAGGACATCAAACTTCCCCCAGAGACCAGAGCTCAAAAACTATTACCTTCCTTGAAGTTTTTTTATTCATATTTTTAGAAGACAGATACAACTAAATCCAAGCGTAATTAAAGTAACATGTTCTGAATAAAAGTTTCAAACAAATTAATTACACAACATTTTGAATATGCCTGTGATTAATATTATCACTTTGCTTCAAATACAAGAACAACAAAAAGGGAGAACATCTCTAGATGTGCCGGCTGCCTCTCTCTCTGGAGTAAAAAAAAGTGACGGTACGTCTGGACGCATTTCGGAGGAAGCATGTGCGAATGTGCGGCACTTCTCAAATGACAGTTTGACTGGACTTTCAAAATGGCGGCGTACGCTGGAGAGCAGGAATCTTACAAATATTGCAATATTTGACCATATCGCAAAGAAATATATACAAACTCACGGATACACTCTACACTGAGAAGTACAGGCTTTCAAAAGTCCTTATTTATATTGAGTAGTGAATCACACACTGGGATACACAAATTTTATACAAAAAAAGACTGAAAAGATAGTGCTTAGCCAGGAAGAAAAAGTCCTCACAATTATGGGCTACATCTGAATGCTCAAACCCATTACAAAATCGAAGGTGCTGACATACAAAGTGGGTACATGGGACACTTCCATGTCTGAAGTGCTCTTCTGCAGAATATGACAATATGGAAATCGGCATTACCAGAGCAGAGCACTTATTTCACTACGGCAAATCATATTCCACTCAGGGAGGAAGTCTTCACACTGATTAGCAAGAGTATATCGTCATGGAGCTCAATGAAGCGTGCGCACACACACACACACACACACACACACACACACACACACACACACACACACAAACAGACACAGATAGAGAGAGAGCCAAGTGAAGCATACACACCCAGACTGTAGAGTGCCTAGTGGGGAGTGGCTACTGTATTCACCGTGAAGGAGTGGTGGCGGACTCATCACACACACACACACACACACACACACACTCATACACACACACACACACACACACACACACACACACACACACAATGCTCAAAACAAGATGAATCAGATGAATGGGAACGTCATGCATGACGTCATACACAAAGTAATGCAATGAGTGGGAGGAGAAAGTGCTCTAGTTTTGTGTAGTCTAGGAAACATCAATGCACTACACAATATAATCGAAAACACACCATACAGTGTGCGTTGAAATTTATATTGCAAATTATAAATGTGTTTGTGCTATCGTTCCCTCGGCCCCAAAGTGCAATACCCCATTGTGGGATGAATATTTCATATTGTATTGTATTGTATTATAACCATTAACTGTGATCTTCATCCATAGTGTATTTCTATCAATCAGGCCTAGATCAAATTATTCTTTAAGTACTTTATCCCCTGCAGCTAACTGACAATTTTACAACAAACATCTATGTATTTTCACCAATATTCAGAACAAAGTTCTTCTTTCATATATTTCATATATTACAAGTTACAATTTAGTCATTTAGCTGCAGTCACTTTTAGCATCCATATTGATTGGTAACATACTCCGTTTCGTTGAATATCCTCAGGGATCCGAGAGAGAGTGTTTTTAAATGTTATCAGACAGCATCTAATGAGCTAAAATATAAAGCATTTGAAAAATATGTATTAGATTAAATTAGACTGGAGCTTGATCATCTTCAAGAGGACATTCGTTGGGAGTGCACGGTATCCATGGTAACAGTTCAAACAGTCGAAGAGGGATAGGATGGGTCAGAGGAGATGCTGGTGGCTTTCCCTTTAACTGCTACCTTATAGAGGTCTTGTATGTTTGGAGTGGGAAGACCTATTATCGTTGTGACTGTGGGGGATATTTAGGAGACTTGTTTTTATATTGGGTAGTGAGTGGTAAGAAGGGACATGTGAATCCATAGAGCACAAAGGGTTCAAGGATGCTGTGGTATGGTAAGAGAGGGAGCCCAGTTTGCAGATGAGAAATTGTCTTTGTTGGCAACGTTTGTGTATGTCACTAATGTGCTGGCTTTGTGACATGAGGATTGCAGGGTTCTAAGTCACATGCAGGTCAAAAATGAGTTATATACAAATAAATGCTTTTTTAAGTATAATTCTGTACATGTGTGTGGTGTTAAAAAATTTTTAATGTTTAAAGTCTGGGTGCAATTCCAGCCTTTAGGAATTTCTAAGTGATGAAACCAATGAGCTGACAACAACTTCAAAGCTCAGCATCTCATAAGTGTAGAAATGGCAGATAGAACCCTGCGATTCACAGGCCTGGGTTTGTCCAGTGCGATGCCCAGGTATCCGAAATACTCCACCTGGTCAACGCGACTGATGGTGAGTTCCTTTGTTTTTGCGATATTGAGTTGTATAAAATTGTCTGTGCTTCCAGAAGTGAGTGGAACTATGTTTTGGAGGGAGGTGAGTGACTCTGGGTCATTAAGCAGAGCTATTATGACAGTGTTAACAGAGAGCCTGAAGTAGGTGTTGGTGGAAGATGGGCTTTGGCAGATATTTTGTGTATCGTGTGTATAGGAAGGGACTGAGGACACCTCCTTGTCGGGCGCCTGCGTTTGTGATGATTGGTCGTGACAGGGTGCCAATAGCCCTGACAGACTGAGGTCTGTTACTAAGAAAGTTGTGGACCCAGTGGATGAGATGAGGCTGTACATTGAGGTGCCTGCGTTTAGTGATCGTGATGTGTTGTGTTGTGTTGTGTTAAAAGCAGAGCTGAAGTCTATGAAGAGTATAT
This sequence comes from Synaphobranchus kaupii, assembly GCA_029718625.1. Taxonomy (NCBI): domain Eukaryota; kingdom Metazoa; phylum Chordata; class Actinopteri; order Anguilliformes; family Synaphobranchidae; genus Synaphobranchus; species Synaphobranchus kaupii. The sequence goes on along the minus strand of CM056390.1, from coordinate 6,985,168 downwards.
ACTTGGCGGAGTTTCCCATGGGTCCATGTGTTCAAGGAGTTTGTGGAGTCGACAAGACAGGTCACCGCATCCTCTGCGCCCCCTTGTGGCCTTGTAAGCAAATTGCAGGAGGTCCAGTTTGGGTCCCACTCAAGCCCGGTTCTAGGCATAGGCGACATAGGCAGTCGCCTGCACAGCAAAAGAAAATTTAAAAAATGGTGGTGTACATTTAACACCCTCGGGTGTTTGTATGAAACCATGATCTCATATAAACACTCTACAGTGTTAAATGTACACCAGCAGTGTTAGAATTACACCAGTACTTTTGCTGTGTGGGGCACCATCCATCCTAGGGGGGCACTAAACAGGTTTGCAATCGCTACCTCCAGCACACGGACACCACCCCCCTCACCTAGGCTACAGCAGTGCCTGGTCCCTCTACTGGAAAGGTCCTGCCCAACAGGAGCCTCTGCAGAAACTTCATGGCTATGGATGTTAATGGCAGTGGTCTGAAGTGGTTGTGATTGGATGGGGCGAGGGCGGGGCATTTGGACACAGGCTCTATGGTGGAGGTTTTCCAGAGTACAGGGACAGTGGAGGAGCAGATGGATTTTTGGGAAATTGGGTATAAAGCCAAAGAGGGCTCAGCTGTGCAGATCTTCCCTAATCACCCTGAGATGTGAAGTACTCTGTATTATAAAAACTCACTGACACATTGACCTATTATCATTATCAATTTGTAGGGAAAATATGTCCTATCTAGTGGCCAACTATGGACCTGACTTGCCACATGGGTCACCATCTTTGCCTTCGTGGTGGATATTTCTGCTTGGCTTAAAAGCTATATTTTATTTTGCATCTGCTGAACTGCCGCCGAACATCCTTATGGCTCCTCCTTAGAACAAGGTTAACTTGCATGATGCAGCATAGTGGCCATTTTGTTTCTGACTTTTCCCTGAACACAATACAATACTGTGGCAGTTTGCCTTTGGCCAGCTTGTGCTGGTATGTGTTTGAGCCAGGCATGCTGGGGAACCGCCAGGGATATTTGTGCCCCGTGAAAAAATCTTACATTGGGCCCCACCACGCCAGGCCACCGCATCCCTGCACAATTACAATGCAAATTTCTTGAGGTCCCCTTGTGAATCGTCCTAAAGATCCCATCCAGGCAGTGCTATTGAAGCCATGAATCATTAATATATACTGTTTTGCTTTCATCCACCAGCCAACAGGAGCACAATAGACTGATGCGGTCATCCTGTGCCTTCAACCTTGATCTGACATCTTAATGGTCATTTATGCTCTGTGTAGCCTACGACAACACCAGTCCACGAAGACAATTCATCCAAATGCCACTAGGTGGCAGGGTTTGAGCATTCAACACAGAAGCTAACCCCAACAGAAATACAAATTGTAAACAATTGTAAATTGTTTAACTGATAGTACTATGCATATACTGTATGTGCAAAAGCTTGAGGTATTCCTTTTTTTCTAGTATGCCTGTGTCAATGGCTTCCTAAAATATCATTGCTGATAGACCTGGACATTGTCCGATCAATCTTTCAGCCCATCTGAATGGATCACCGCTGACGTTTATGAGATATCGTCGACCATAGCAAGGGCCTGGCAGCGCTGGCATTGATAAACGTGCCTTCAGTTCTCCATTGGTCCCTTGCTTTCTATATTTTAGCAGTCGCAGCATTTTAGCTCAGTTGTTCCAGGCTTTTATTTTTCCACAAAAACACATTGCTCAATCACACCAACACTTTTGTGGCTCTGAGAACTAGCCCACTGTGTGCAGGGCGTTACAAATGTGCAAGTGGCCAAAGCCTGCATTTCAAATGTTGTTTGTTTGGAATGTTTTATGCGTCTAGTCGTTGGAGTATGTGGTTGGATTCAAATATTGTTACATGTTTGCCGTATTTTGCATTTAATGCATTTATTTGAAACTATTAATGTTATGCAATGGTTAAGATTTTGGCCTTTATTGTAGAAGGTGGCAGGTTTCATTCTCAGGTGGGTTGTTGCCATTGCAGGTTATGTAAGCTGCTATGGAAAATGGCATCTGCTCCGAAAATTTAATATGTAAATTTTAATTTTAGCATTGGGCAGGATGCCAAGCAGGTGACCTTGGAGACTGCATGGAATGGGCCAAGTGTTTTTATTGAAAGTGGATACACCAAAAACGTTTGGACCTTGCCCTGCACATTTGCATAACTACAGATCCATAAAGCACATAGTATACACGCTTTGCCCTACACTGACAACTCATCTACTGATTCTCAGACGACATGGTATTGGACAGCGAATAAATGCGCTGCAGAGGTTGGAGGATGTTACGCACGAGTAGACACTGCGTCGCCCCAATCTAGGCTGAGAAATGTGCAATTATTTTTTAAGCAACGCCCGCAATTAGATTGTGTCAGTCAGCCTTCCGCGGTCCGCACGAGATAGTAGTTACTCACAAGTGATTTTGGTAGAACTAATGAGCGGAGAGAGGGTCTTCACAGTTCTGTTAAGGCGGCTTTGATGAATGTCTCCTGTCCCGTGGCTCACGCTGTCATTAGAGCACCAGATACCGGCGAAGTCTTAAGAAAATGGAAAATTGATCTACCTCAATTTTCTGCTGCGCTAAAAAGTTCGTTACTGATTCTGTGTAACGGTAGGCTACAAAGAGCAATTAAAAAAACTCAACCATGTTTTCATAACATCTGTTTAAAGACACAATTTCGCTGAATGGCAAATGCAAATGAGATGCTTACGTTTCAGTTGATTGTCCTCTATTCCTAATAATTGAACAGTTTTTTTTAAATCCCGCCCAAAGCGGGGCTGTGTATAAGCCTATCCAATTCCCACCCTAATTTTTTGGAATGTGCTATTGTCCCCCCAACCGCATTCTTGGAGCAACCCCACTGCACATGACCACACGGGTATCATACCTCAGTGCAGTCCTACAGCTAATCTCGAACATTAAATTAATACGGTTCTGTTTGACGTGTGGTGCATGGTCTTTGGGAAATGCCTTGTGAGCCGTGACACCTATCAATTAGGCCTGCACATGAAATAATGAGATATTATGAGATGTAAAAAAACGACCCTTTCTCCATTTATCTCACAGGTCTTGAGGTAAACACTTGGATTATTTTAATTTTGCCTCTAGTGATGTTCGCTGACCATGTGAAATTCACTTTTGTAAGTCGATTTGGCTAAAAGCGTCTGGCAAATAGTTAAATTGTAAATTGTAGTTGTAAGTTGTAAATCCAACTTTATGGCTTGTGTTAGGATTAAAGAGCTTCTGCGTTTGCCATAGGCGGCAGCAAAGCTGTCTGACGATAGCTCTGGAAGCGAAGGTATAGGTGCGTCTCAGGACGAGGGCCCTTTAGGTCTAACGGAATGTTTCGGCTACTCTACTTTTAAGCATGTGCATGGTTGCAATCTTATCACATTATCAAATGGTGTAAATCATAGCATCATACCTTTGGGTGCATTTCATACATAGTCTGAAATAGTCTGGAGGCACAGCATTTTAAATCAGAGCCAAAATGAGGGATGGTTCTAAACTGGACAACGGTGACACCTAGCTCTGATTTGAAACAGTTTTCCTAGCGACTCACAAGTAAGCAGATTCCTCTCTACTGCCATCTATGGAGAAATGTAGGCAACATCATAGAAAAACACCATAACTACACTGCCTTGCCCAAAAAAAAGTCGCCGTTGCACCTATACGTTGCACCCACCCGTCATGCATAGTGCCAGTACAAGCCTCTGGAGGCAGTGTAAAGAGTGGTTCAGGGAGCATGAGGAATCATTTTCACACATGAATTGGCCACCAGAGTCCTGACCTTAACCCCATTGAAAGTCTTTGGGATGTGCTGGAGAAGACTTTACGGAGTGGTTCGACTCTCCCGTCGTCAATACAAGATCTCGGGAAAAAATGAATGCAACTCTGGACGGAAATAAATGTTGTGACGTTGCATAAGGTTGTCGAAACAATGCCACGACGAATGCGCGCCGTAATCAAAGCTAAAGCCGGTCCAACGAAATATTAGTGTGCGACTTTTTTTGGGCCAGGCAGTGTACGTATATAACGTTGTAGCCTAGATGCCAAGGAAATGTATAATGTAAAAATAAAAAATGGAAATGCATAATGGAAGTTCTACTTCATCTGACACTTTGTTCATATAATTAGCTGCCTTCAGAGAAATTGCATTCAGCCCCCACTGAATTCCTTTCAGGCTACAAGACATTCTGTTGCCAAGGAAGATATTAATAGTTATCAAAATTCAGTTTAATTGCCGTGATTCATGGCCATACGTTTTTTTTTTTTGTTTGTTTGGTATATCTGCTGTAGATGCAGTTATTCTATCAGATGTACTGTGCCCAAAGTATTTGGAAGTCAATGTGTTCATAAAATTAATGATAGCAATAATAACGTGCGCTTAAACAAGTCCAGTTATTCAGTCCGCACTTATTCCTGTCAGGGCCCGTGTCATTAATAATGTCAGCGCTTAAAAAAAAGAAAAACGTTAAAAAAAAGAAGACGAAGAAGAAGAAGTGTTGCCTATAACAGCTCTCAGGTAAGAGCTCGCAGGGAAATTAATCTTCCAAGATTAAGGCTATTAGTTGTCCCATATTGAGCATCACTGGGTTTGTTTGTAATTAAAAGAGAGGCACATCCTCCGTCATTAATAATTCCCAAGTCCTGAACATAAAACCTGCGGCGAGAACCGGAAGACCCGGAGAGGCATTAAATCATGGCGCAATGAGGCATCCTCGGCAAACTTCTCCTGAGAGGAGAGAGAGAGAGAGAGAGAGAGAGAGAGAGAGAGAGAGAGGAGAGAGAGAGAGGAGGGAGGAGAGAGAGAGAGAGAGAGAGAGAGAGGGCGCATAGGACCTATACACCACCGCTCAAACCCATTCACAACACTTAGGGGGGTATGCTAAGGGTGTTCTGTAAGCCATATACCTGAATCAGAACAGAGTGACTGTGCAGTGATTCACAAATATTCTCTAAATTCCACACAGAAAAAATGTGGGTGTATATTTAACACTGCTGGTGTACATTGAACACCGTAGGGTGTTAATACAAGACCACAGTCTTATATAAACACTCTAGGGCGTTGAATGTACACCACCATTTTTGCTGTGCATTATCTTTGTATAATATGTTTATAAGAATGTTTGGTGACAAGATCAAGCCATTTGGCCCATCTAAGCTCATCATTTTAACCAATGTCAAGAGTATATCCTGCACAATACCAAGCTTTAGCATGAAGATCTCAAGACTCTCTGCATCAACTGCAAGTACATCTATGCCAATATTAAAGCACAGTCAGTGCCCGTGACTGGACACAGTTCTCTTAATATCGCCCAATTCTGGAAATCATTTAGATCTTCTTGATTTTTCTTCAAATGGTTTGCCAGACAGTTTTGTGTCATTGGCAAATTTAAGTATTGGGCTACTAATGACTGTCACGAGTAATTTATATAAGCAAGGGTCCTGACAGTGATTCCTAGAAGACCCCGTATCATAGAGATCCTTGTCTTTATGCACCCTGAAGACAATTTGGAATCCCCTTTTGAAAAATAACGGCCTCGTTAAACACTATTTTAAAATGCAAATATATCACATTGTAAGTCTGGTTTAAAACCTCCTCA